>JAPQWS010000142.1:2875000-4075000 GCA_028651295.1 Catharanthus roseus
TTTTTGGCTAAATTGCTAATTTTTTCATCTTATGTAAATTAAACGGCTTCGAGTTTATCGACGTAAATTTTTGAGGTGTCAATTTCATCAATTTTATTGGTTCATATCAATGTTGTCGTGCCCGTTAGTAAATGATTGGCTCTTATTTGAAGAAAACGGTGAGCGTTAGTGTTATTGATGCCGTGATATTTATGACAAAAAAAGATTGTTTATTTTTTATCCATCTTTACTAACAAGATATTAAGGTGAAACTTTGTACGACTGATCTCCACAACGTGAAGAATGCACATAAAATTTTTCACGAATTTTTGAGATAACTTTTTTTCGGCCGAATCGCTAATGTATTGATCTAATGTAAATTAAGCGGCTTCGAGTCAAACGACGTCAATATATGAGGTGTCAATCTAATCAATTTTATTGGTTTATATCAATGCTCTAGTGCCTGTTAGTGAATGTTGGGCTCTTATTCGAAGAAAACGGTGAGCGTCGGTCTGTGTTGATGCCATGATATATATGACGAAAAATGTTTGTTTATTTTTTATCCATCTTCATGGACAAGATTTACACGTGAAACTTTGTACGACTAATCTCCACAAAATGATGAACGTACATAAAATTTTTCATAAGTTTTCAAGACAACTTTTTTTCGGCCAAATCGCTAATTTTTTGTTCTTATGTACAATAAACGGCTTCGAGTTAAACGACGTCAATTTTTGAGGTGTCAATTTCATCAATTTTATTGGTTCATATCAATGGTCTAGTTCCGGTTAGTGAATGTTTGGCTCTTATTCGAAGAAAACGGTGAGAGTCGGCCTCATTCATGGCATGATATTTATGGTGAAAAAATATTAATATTTTTTATTCACCTTTACGGACAAGTTATCAAGGTGAAACATTGTACGACTGATCTCCAAAACATGAAGAACGCACATAAAATTTTAACGAGTTTTCGACACAACTTTTTTTCGGCCGAATCGCTACTGTTTTGATCTAATGTACATTAAACGGCTTAGAGTTCAACGACGTCAATTTAAGAGGTGTCAATTTCATCAATTTTATTGTTTCATATCAATGCTTTGCTGCTCATAATTGAATGGTTTGCTATTATTCAAAGAAAATGGTGAGCGTGCCGTGATATTTATGACCAAAAAAGATTGTTTATTTTTTATACATCTTTTCGGAGAAGATATTATGGTGAAACTTTTTACAACTGATCTCCAGAACATGAAGAATGCACATAAACTTTTTCACGAGTTTTCGAGACAACTTTTTTTCGGTCGAATCACTAATGTTTTGATCTTATGTAAATTAAACGGCTTTGAGTCAAACGACGTCAATTTACGAGGTGCCAATTTCATCAATTTTATTGGTTCATATCAATGCTCTTGTGCCCGTTAGTGAATGATGGGCTCTTATTCGGAGAAAACGGTGAGCGTCGGCCTCCGTTGATGCCAAGATATATGACGAAAAAATTTTGTTTATTTTTTATCCATCTTTACGAACAAGATTTACACGTGAAACTTTGTATGACTAATCCCCAGAAAATGACAAACGTACATAAAATTTTTCACGAGTTTTCAACACAACTTTTTTTTGCCAAATTGCTAATTTTTTGATCTTATGTACATGAAACGGATTCGTGTTAAACGACGTCAATTTTCGAGGTGTCAATTTCATCAATTGTATTGGTTCATATCAATGGTCTAGTTCATGTTGGTAAATGTCTGGCTCTTATTCGAAGGAAACAGTGAGCGTCAGCCTCATTGATGCCGTGATATTTATGTCGAAAAAAGATTATTTATCTTTTATCCATCTTTACAGAAAAGATTTTAAGATGAAACATTGTACAGCTGATCTCCACAACATGATGAACGTGCAGAAAATTTTTGAGGAGTTTTGGAGACAACTTTTTTCAGGCTAATCGCTAATGTTTTGATGTAACATACATTAAACGGCTTCTAGTTAAACGATTTAAATTTTCGAGGTGTCAATTTCATGAATTTTATTGGTTCATATCAATGCTCTTGTGCTCGTTAGTGAATGTTTGGCTCCTATTTTAAGAAGACAGTGAGCGTGATATTAAAAATGTTTGTTTATTTTTTATCCATCTTTATGTACAAGATATTAAGGTGAAACTTTGTACGACGGATCTCCACAACATGAAGAACGCGCATAAAACTTTTCACAAGTTTTCGACACAACTTTTTTTCTGCCAAATCACTAATTTTTTGATGTTATGTAAATTAAACGGCTTCGAGTTAAACGACGTCAATTACGAGTTGTCAATTTCAATTTTATTAATTCATATCAGTGCTCTAGTGCCTGTTAGTCAATGTTTTGCTCTTATTCGAAGCATTATTGATGTCTCGATATTTATGACGAAAAGGTTGTTTATTTTTTATCCATCTTTACTGACAAGATATTAAGGTGAAACATTTTACGACTGATCTCCACAACATGATGAACGCACATAAAATTTTTCACGAGTTTTTGAGGCAACTTTTTTCCGGCCAAATTGCTAATTTTTTGATGTTACGTAAATTAAAAAGCTTCGAGTTAAACGATAATAATTTCGTGGTGTCAATTTCATCAATTTTATTCGTTCATATCAATGCCATAGTGCCCGTTAGAAAATGTTTCGCTATTATTCATAGAAAAAGGTGCGCGTCGGTGTTATTGATGCCGTGATATTTATAACAAAAAAAGATTGTTTATTTTTTATCCATCTTTACGGACTAGATATTAGGGTGAAACTTTGTAGGACTGATCTCCACAAAATGATTAACGCACATAAAATTTTTCAGGACTTTTCGAGACAACTTTTTTTCTGCCGAATGACTAATGTTATTATCTATTGTACATTAAACGGCTCCGAGTTTAACGATGTCAATTTACAAGGTGTCAATTTCATCAATTTTATTGGTTCATATCAGTGCTCTGCTGCCCGTTAGTGAATGTTTTGCTCTTATTCGCAGAAAATGGTGAGCGTCGGCCTCCGTTGATGCCGTGATGTATACGATGAAAAAGGTTTGTTTATTTTTAATCCATATTTACGGATAAAATACTAAGGTGCAACATTGCGCGACTGATGTCCACTAAATGAAGAACGTGTATAAAATTTTTCACGAGATTTCGAGATAACTTTTTTCGGCCAAATTGCTAATTTTTTTATCTTATTTAAATTAAACGGCTTTGAGTTAAATGACGTGAATGTTCGAGGTGTCAATTTCATCAATTTTATTGGTTCATATCAATGTTCTCGTGCCCGTTAGTAAATGTTTGGCTCTTATTAGAAGAAAACAGTGAACGTCGTAGTTATTGATGCCATGATATTTATGACGAAAAAATATTGCTTATTTTTTATCCATATTTGCGGACAAGATATTAAGGTGACACATTGTACGACTGATCTCCACAACATGATGAACGTACAAAATTTTTCACGACATTTCGAGACAGCTTTTTTTTGGCCGAATCGCAAATGTTTGATCTAACGTACATTAAACAGCTTCAAGTTAAATGATGTCAATTTACAAGGTATCATTTTTATCAATTTTATTGGATCATTTCAATGCTCTGTTGCCCGTTAGTGAATTGTTTGCTCTAATTCAAAGAAAACTGTGCGTGTCGGCTGCCGTGATATATATGACGAAAAAAGTTTGTTTATCCTTAATCATGTTTAGGACAAGACACTAAGGTGAAACTTTGTACGACTAATCTCCACAACATGATGAACGCATGTAAAAGTTTTCACGAGTTTGCGAGACAACTTTTTTCCTGCTAAATCAATAATTTTTTTATCTTCTGTAAATTAAACGGCTTCGAGTTAAACGACGTAAATTTTCGAAGTCTCAATTTCATCAATTTTATTGGTTCATATCAATGCGGTAGTGCCCATTAGTAAATGTTTGGCTCTTAATCAAAGAAAATGGTGAGCGTTGGAGTTATTGATGTCGTGATATTTATGACTAAAAAAGATTGTTTATTTTTTATCCATTTTTTCGGAGAAGATATTAAGTGAAACTTTGTACGACCGGTCTCCACAAAATGAAGAACGCACATAAAATTTTTCACGAGTTTTCGATACAACTTTTTTTCGGCCAAATTCCTAATTTTTTGATCTTATGTAAATTAAACGGCTTCGAGTTAAACGACGTCAATTTTCGAGGTGTCCATTTCATCAATTTTATTGGTTCATATCAATTCTCTAGTGCTCGTTAGTGAATGTTTGGCTCTTATTCGAAGAAAACAGTGAGTGTAGGCCTCATTGATGCCGTGATATTTATGAAAAAAAAGATTATTTATTTTTTATCCATCTTTATGGACGAGATATTAAGGTGAAACTTTGTACGACTTATCGCCACAGCATGAAGAAGTGTAAATAAAACTTTTTAAGAGTTTTCGAGGCAACTTTTCTTCGGCCAAATCTCTAATTTTTTGATCTAATGTAAATTAAAGGGCTTCATATCAAAGACATGAATTTTTTAGGTGTCAATTTAATCAATTTTATTGGTTCATATCAAAGCTCTGGCACCCGTTAGTAAACATTTGGCTCTTATTCGAAGGAAACAGTGAGCGTCATCCCCATTGATGTCGTGATATTTATGACAAAAAAGATTATTTATTTTTTATCCGTCTTTACGGACAAGATTTTTTAGTTGAAACTTCGTACGGCTAATCTCCACAACAGTATGAACATACGTAAAACTTTTACAAGTTTTCGAGACATCTTTTTTCGGCCGAATCGCTAATTTTTTGATCTAATGTACATGGAACGGCTTCGAGTTAAACGACATCAATTTTTGAGGTGTCAAATTCATGAATTTTTTGGTTCATATCAATGCTCTAGTGCCTGTTAGGCAATGTTTTGTTCTTATTCCAAGAAAACGGTGAGTGTGTACCTCATTGATGATGTGATATTTATGAAGAAAATTTTTTTTATCCATCTTTTCGAACAAGATATAAAGGTGAAACTATGTATGACTGATCTCCACAACATGAAGAATGCATATAAAATTTTACACGAGTTCTCGAGACAACTTTTTTTCGGCCAAATCTCTAATTTTTTGATGTTGTTTAAATTAAACGGCTTCGAGTTAAGCAACGTCAATTTTCTGTGTCAATTTTTCATCAATTTTATTGGTTCATATCAATGCTCTGGTGCCCGATAGTAAATGTATGGCTTTTATTCGAAGAAAACGGTGAGCGTGGCCCACATTAATGCCGTGATATTTATGACGAAACAAGTTTTTTTATTTTTTATTCATCTTTATGGACAAGATATTAAGGTGAAACTTTGTACGACTGATCTCCACAACATGAGGAACGGACATAAAATTTTTCTAGAGTTTTCGAGACTACTTGTTTTTGGCCAAATCGCTAATTTTTTGATCTTATGAAAATTAAACAGCTTCGAGTTAAACGCGTCAATTTTTGAGGTGTCAATTTCATTAATTTAATTGGTTCATATCAATGTTCCGTTGCCCGTTAGTAAACGTTTTGCCCTTACTGACAAGATATTAAGGTGAAACTTTGTACGACTGATCTCCACAACGTGAAGAACGCGCATAAAATTTTTTCACGACTTTTCGAGAAAACTTTTTATTTCGGTCGAATCGCTAATGTTTTGATATAATGTACATTAAATGGCTTCGAGTTAAATGACATCAATTTACGAGGTGTAAATTTCATGAAGTTTATTGGTTCATATCAATGCTCTGCTGGCCGTTAGTGAATGTTTTTCTCTTATTCGAAGAAAACGTTGAGCGTCGGCCTTATTGATGCCGTGATATTTACGATGATAAAAGATTGTTTTTTCTTAATCCATCTTTACGGACAAGATACTAGGGTGAAACTTTATACGACTGATCTTTACAATATGAAGAATGCACTTTTCGAGAGAATTGTTTTTCGGCCGAATTGCTAATTTTTTGATCTAATGTAAATTAAACGGCTTCGAGTTAAACGACCTCAATTTTTGAGTTGTCAGTTTCATCAATTTTATTGGTTCATATCAATGCCCTGGTGCCCATTAGTAAATATTTTGCTCTTAATCAAAGAAAATGGTGAGCGTGGGCCTCATTTATGCCGTTATATTTATATAGAAAAAATATTGTTTATTAAGATGAAACTTTGTACGACTGATCTTCACAACATGAAGAAGTGTACATAAAAATTTTTACGAGTTTTCGAGACAATTTTTTTTCGACCGAATCGCTCATTTTTTGGTCTAAGGTGAATTCAAGGGTTTCGAGTTAAACGAAATCATTTTTTGAGGTATCAATTTCGTCAATTTTACTTGCTCATGTCAATGCTCTGGTTCACGTTAGTAAATATTTCGCTCATATTCGAAGAAAATGGTGAGCGTGAGCCTCATTGATACTATGATATTTGTGATGAAAAAAGATTATTTAATTTTTTTCCATCTTTACGGACAAGATTTTCAGGTGAAACTTTGTACTGCTGACTCCACAACATGATGAACGTACATAAAATTTTTGACGACTTTTCGAGATAACTTTTTTCGGCTGAATCGCAATTTTTTGATCTAATGTACATTAAACGGCTTCAAGTTAAACGACATCAATTTTGGAGGTGTCAATTTCATCAATTTTATTGGTTAATATCAATGCCCTAGTGCCCGTTAGTGAATGCTTGGCTCTTATTCAAAGAAAACGGTGAGCGTGGGCCTCATTGTTGCAGTGATATTTATGATGAAAAAAGTTTTTTATTTTTTATTCATCTTTACGGACAAGATATTTAGGTGAAACTTTGTACGATTGACTGCACAACATGAAGAGCGCACATAAAATTTTTCACAAGCTTTCGTGACAACTTTTCTTGGCCGAAAAACTAATTTTTTTTATCTAATGTACATTAAATGGCTGCGAGATAAACGACGTCAATTTACGAGTTGATGCCGTGATATTTATGATAAAAAGAGTTTGTTTATTTTTTATCCATCTTTACGGACAAGATATTCAGGTGAAACTTTGTAAGGCTGATCTCCACAACATGAAGAACGCACATAAAATTTTTCACGAGTTATCGAGACAACTTTTTTTTGGCCAAATCGCTAATTTTTTTATCTTATGTAAATGAAACGGCTTCAAGTTAAATGACGTCAAATTTCGAGGTATCAATTTAATGAATATTATTGGTTCATATCAATGGTCTAGTGCCCGTTACTGAATGTTTGGCTCTTATTCGAAGAAAACAATGAGCTTGGGCCTCATTGATGCGGTGATATTTATGAAGAAAAAAGATTGTTTATTTTTTATCCATCCTTATGGACGAGATATTAAGGTGAAAATTTTTACGACTGATCTCCATAACACGAAAAAGTGTACATAAAATTTTTTAGGAGTTTTTGAGATTACTTTTTTCGACCGAATCTCTAATTTTTTGATGTAATGTAAATTAAAGGGCTTCGAGTTAAAAGACATCAAATTTTGAGGTGTCAATTTCATCAATTTTATTGGTTCATATCAATGCTCTACTGCCCGTCAGTGAATGTTTTGCTCTTATTCCAAGATAACGGTGAGCGTCAGCCTCATTGATGTCGTGATATTTATGAAGAAAAAAGATTGTTTATTTTTAATCCATCTTTACGGACAAGATACTAAGGTAAAATTTTATACAACTGATCTCCACAATATGAAGAATGCATATAAAATTTTAAAGGAGTTTTCGTGACAACTTTTTTTTTTTCTGGCGAATCCGTAATTTTTTGATCTAATGTACGTCAAACGGCTTCGAGTTAAACAACGTCAACTTTCGAGGCATCAATTTCACCAATTTTATTGGTTTAGATCAATGCTCTAGTGCCCGTTAGCCAATGTTTGGCTCTTATTCCAAGAAAACGGTGAGCATGGGCCTCATTGATGCCGTGATATTTATGAAGAAAAAAGTTTGTTTTTTTTATCCATCTTTTCAAACAAGATATTAAGGTGAAACTTTCTTTGACTGATCTCCACAACATGAAGAACGCACATAAATTTTTCACGAGTTCTCTAGACAACAATTTTCGGCCAAAGCGCTAATTTTTTGATGTTATTTAAACTAAACGTCTTCGAGTTAAACAACGTCAATTTTCGAGGTGTCAATTTTTTCAATTTCATTGGTTCAGATTAATGATCTGCTACCCGTTAGTGAATGTTTTGATCCTATTCGAAGAAAATAGTGAGCGTCGGCCTCATTGATGCCGTGATGTTTATGAAGAAAAAAGATTGTTTATTTTTAATCCATCTTTACGGACAAGATACTAAGGTGAGACTTTGTACGACTGATATCAACAACATGAAGAATGCACATAAAATTTTTAAAGGTGTTTTTGAGACAACTGTTTTTAGTCCGAATTGCTAATTTTTTGATCTAATGTAAATTAAACGGCTTCGAGTTAAACGACCTCAATTTTCGAGTTGTCAATTTCATCAATTTTGTTTGTTCATATCAATGCTCTGGTGCCCGTTGGTAAATATTTGTCTCTTATTCGAAGAAAACGGTGAGCGTGGGCCTCATTGGTGTCGTGATATTTATGACGAAAAAAGATTGTTTATTTTTTATCCGTCTTTACGGATAAGATATTAGGGTGAAAGTTTGTACGACAGATCTACACGACATTAAGAACGCATATAAAATTTTTAATGAGTTTTCGAGAAAACTTTTTTGTGGCCGAATCGCTAATTTTTTGATCTAATGTAAAGCAAACGGCTTCCAGTTAAATAACATCAATTTTTAAGGTGTCAATTCATCAATTTTATTGGTTCATATCAATACTCTGGTTCCCGTTAGTAAATATTTGGCTCTTATTCAAAGAAAACGGTTTGCGTCGGCGTTATTGATGCCGAGATATTTATGACGAAAAAAGATTGTTTATTTTTTATCCATTTTCACGGACAAGAAAATAAGGTGAAACTTTGTACGACTGATCTCGACAAAATGAAAAACGAACATAAAATTTTTCATGACTTTTCGAGAAAACTTTTTTTCGGCCGAATCACTAATTTTTCATCTATTGTACATTAACCGGCTTTGAGTTAAATGACGTCAATTTATGAGGTGTCAATTTCATCAGTTTTATTGGTTCATATCAATGCTCTAGTGCCCATTAGTGAAGGTTTAGCTTTTATTTGAAGAGAATGGTGAGCGAGGGCCTCATTGATGCCATGATATTGATGACAAAAAAAGTTTGTTATTTTTTATCCATCTTTACAGACTAGATATTAAGGTGAAACTGTGTATGACTGATCTCCAGAATATGAAGAACGCACATAAAATTTTTTGCGAGCATTCGAGACAACCTTTTTTTGGCCGAACTTCTAATGTTTTGATATATTGTACATTAAACGGCTTCAAGTTAAGCAACATCAATTTACGAGGTGTCAATATCATCCATTTTATTTGTTCATATCAATGCTCTGGTGCCCGTTAGTGAATGTTTTGCTCTTATTCAAGGAAAACAATGAGCGTGGGACACACTAATGCCGTGATATTTATGACGAAAAATGCGTTTTTATTTTTTATCTATCTTTATGGACAAGATATTAAGGTGAAACTTTATACGGCTAATCTCCACAACATGAAGAACGTACATAAAATTTTTCAAGAGTTTTCGAGACAGCTTTTTTTGACCAAATCGCTAATTTTTTTATCTTATGTAAATTAAACAGCTTTGAGTTAAACGACGTCAATTTTTGAGGTGTCAATTTCTTCAATTTTATTGGTTCATATCAATGCTCCGGTGCTCGTTAGTAAATGTTTGGCTCTTATTTGAAGAAAACGGTGAGCATCAGCGTTATTGATGCCATGATATTTATGACGAAAAAACATTGTTCATTTTTTATCCATCTTTATGGACAAGATATTAAGGTGAAACTTTGAACGACTGATCTCTACAACGTGAAGAACGCACCTAAAATTTTTCATGACTTTTCGAGAAAACTATTTTTCGGCCGAATCGCTAATGTTTTGATATAATGTACATTAAACGGTTTCGAGTCACATGACGTCAATTTACGAGGTGTCAATTTCATCAATTTTATTGGTTCATATCAATGCTCTGCTGCCCGTTAGTGAACGTATTGCTCTTATTCGAAGAAAACGGCGAGCGTTGGCCTCATTGATGCCGTGATATTTATGAAGAAACAAGATTGTTTATTTTTAATCCATCTTTACGGACAAGATACACTTGTATGACTGATCTCCACAAAATGAAGAATGTACAGAAAATTTTAAAGGGGTTTTTAGGACACCTGTTTTTCGGCCGAATCGCTAATTTTTTTATCTAATGTAAATTAAACGGGTTCGAGTTAAACAACCTCAATTTTTGAGTTGTCAATTTCATCAATTTTATTGGTTCATATCAATGCTCTAGTGCCCATTAGTAAATATTTGGCTCTTAATCGAAGAAAACGGTGAGCATGGGCCTCATCGATGCCGTTATATTTATGACGAAAAAAGATTGTTTATTTTTTATCCATCTTTACGGATAAGATATTATGGCGAAAGTTTGTACAACAGATCTCCACAACACGAAGAATACATATAAAATTTTTCAAAAGTATTCGAGACAACTTCTTTTTTTTATACATCTTTACGGACAAGATTTTCAAGTGAAACTTTGTACGGCTAATCTCCACAACATGATGAAAGTACATAAAATTTTTGACGAGTTTTTGAGACAACTATTTTACTGCCGAAACACTAATTTTTCGATCAAATGTACATTAAAGGGCTTCGAGTTAAATGACGTCAATTTTTTAGGGGTCAGTTTCATAAATTTATTGGTTAATATCAATGCTCTGGTTCCCGTTAGTAAATATTTGGCTCTTATTCAAGGAAAACGATGAGCATCATCCTCATTCATGTCATGATATTTATGACCAAAAAAAGTTATTTATTTTTCAACCATCTTTACGGACATGATTTTCAAGTGATACTTTGTGCAGGTGATCTCGATAACATGATGAACGTACATAAGATTTTTGACGAGTTTTGGGAGACAACTTTTTTTTCGGCCGAATCGCTAATTTTTTGATCTAATGTACATTAAACGGCTTCGAGTTAAATGACGTCAATTTTTGAGGTGTCAATTTCATCAATTTTATTGGTTCATATCAAATGCTCTAGTGCCCGTTAGTGAATGTTTCGCTCTTATTCGAAGAAAACAGTGAGCGTGGGCATCCTTGATTCCCTGATATTTATCAAGAAAAAAGATTGTTTATTTCTCATCCATTTTTACGGAGAAGATATTAAGGTGAGACTTTGTACGACTGATCCCCACAACATGAAGAAGTGCACATAAAAATTTTTACGAGTTTTCGAGACAACTTTTTCGGCCAAATCGGTAATTTTTTTATTTAATGGAAATTAAAGGGCTTTGAGTTAAACGACGTCAACTTTTGAGGTGTCAATTTCATCAATTTTATTGGTGCATATCAATGCTCTTGTTCTCGTTTGTAAATATTTGGCTCTTATTCGATGAAAACGGTGAGCGTCAGCCTCATGATGCTGTGATATTTATGATGAAAAAAGATTATTTATTTTTTGTCCATCTTTACGGACAAGATTTTCAGGTACAACTTTGTACGACTGATCTCCACAACTTGATGAACGTACATACAATGTTTGACGAATTGTTTAGACGAATTTTTTACGGCCAAATCGCTAATTTTTCGATCGAATGTACATTAAAGGGCTTCGAGTTAAATGACGTCAATTTTTGAGGTGTCAGTTTCATCAATTTTATTGGTTCATATCAATGCTCTGGTTCCCGTTAGTAAATACTTGGCTCTTATTCGAAGAACACGGTGAGTGTTGATGTCATTGATGCCGTGATATTTATGACGCAAAAAGTTTGTTGTTTTTTATCAATCTTTACGGACAAGATATTGAGGTGAAACCTTGTACGATTGATCTCGACAACATGAAAAATGCACATAAAATTTTTCAAGAGTTTTTGAGACAACTTTTTTCACCCAAATCGCTGATATTTTGATCTTATGTAAATTAAATGGCTTCGAGTTAAACAACGTCAAATTTCGAGGTCTCAATTTCAACAATTTTATTGGTTCATATAAATGCTTCGGTGCCCGTTAGTGAATGTTTGGCTCTTATTCGAAGAAAACAGTGAGCGTCGGCGCTATTGATGTCGTGATATTTATGATGAAAAAAGATTGTTTATTGTTTTTCCATTTTTACGGGCAAGATATTAAGGAGAAACTTTGTACGACTAATTTTCGAGACAAATTTTTGGAGCTGAATCTCTAATTTTTGGTCTAATGGAAATAGGGCTTCGTGTTAAACAATGCTCTAGTGTCCGTTAGTGAATGTGTGGCTCTTATTCAAAGAAAACAGTGAGCGTGGGCCTCATTGATGCCATGAAATTTATGGACAAGATATTAAGGTGAAACTTTGTACGGGTGATCTCCACAACATGAAGAATGCACATAAAATTTTTTACCCATTTTCGAGACAGCTTTTTTTTGGCCAAAGGGCTAATTATTTGATCTTATGTAAATTAAACGGCTTCGAGTTAAACGACGTCATTTTTTGAGGTGTCAATTTGATCAATCTTATTGGTTCATATCAATGCTCCGGTGCCCGTTAGTAAATGTTTGGCTCTTATTCGAGGAAAACGGTGAGCGTGGGCCTCATTGACGCCGTGATATTGATGACAAAAAATGTTTGTTATATTTTATCCATGTTTACAGAAAAGATATTAAGGTGAAACTTTGTACGACTGATGTCCACAACATGATAAACGCACATAAAATTCTTCCCGACTTTTCAAGACAACCTTTTTCCGGCCAAATCGCTAATGTTTTGATCTCTACAACATGATAAACGTACATAAAATTTTGACGAGTTCTCGAGACAACTTTGTTTCGACCGAATTGCAAATTTTCGATCGAATGTAAATTAAAGGGCTTCGAGTTAAACAACGACAATTTTTTAGTTGTCAATTTCATCAATTTTATTGGTCATATCCGTGCTCTAGTTCTCTTAGTAAATATTTAGCTCTTATTCTAAGAAAATGATTTGCATCAATCCTCATTGATGCCGTGATATTTTTTACGAAAAAAGATTATTTATTTTTAAACCATCTTTACGGACAAGATTTTCAGATAAAACTTTGTACAGCTGATCTCCACAACATGATGAACGTACATAAAATTTTTGACGAGTTTTCGAGACTACTTTTTTTCAGTAGAATCACTAATTTTTTGATCTAATGTACATTAAACCGCTTCAAGTTAAACGACGTCAGTTTTCGAGCTGTCAATTTCATCAATTTAATTTGTTCATATCAATGCTCTAGTGCCCATTAGTGAATGTTTCGCTCTTATTCAAAGAAAACGGTGAGCGCGGGACTCATTGATGCCGTGATTTTATGAAGAAAAAAGATTTTTTATTTTTTATCCAACTTTACGGACAAGATATTATGGTGAAACATTATACGACTGATCTCCACAACATGAAAAAGAATACATAAAACTTTTTACAAGTTCTCGAGACAACTTTTTTTCGGCCAAATTGTAAATTTTTTGATGTAATGTAAATTAAAAGGCTTCGAGTTAAACGACGTCAATTTTTGAGCTGTCAATTTCATCAATTTTATTGGTACATATCAATGATCTAGAGCCCGTTAGTGAATGTTTGGCTCTTATTCGAAGAAAATGGAAAGCAGGGGCCGCATTAATGACTTGATATTTATGACGAAAAAAAATTATTTATTTTTATCCATCTTTACGTACAAGATTTTCTAGTGAAACTTTGTACACCTAATCTCCACAACATGATAAACGTACATAAAATTTTTGACGAACTTTCGAGATAACTTTTTTTGGCCGAATCGTAAATTTTTTTATCTAATGTACATTAAATGACTTCGAGTCAAACGGCGTCAATTTTTGAGGTGTCTATTTCATCAATTTTATTGGTTCATACCAATTCTTTAGAGCTCGTTAGTGAATGTTTGGCTCTTATTCGAAGAAAACGGTAAGTGGGGGCCGCATTGATGGCGTGATATTTATGACGAAAAAAGATTATTTATTTTTTATCCATCTTTACGTACAAGATTTTCTAGTGAAACTTTGTACGCCTGATCTCCACAACATGACAAACGTACATAAAATTTTGACGAATTTTCAAGACAACTTTGCTTCAACTGAATCGCTAATTTTTTGATCTAATGTAAATTAAGGAGCTTCGAGTTAAACGCCGTCAATTTTTGAGGTGTGAATTTCATCAATTTTATTGACTCATATCAATGCTCCAGTTCCCGTTAGTAAATACTTGGCTCTTATTCGAAGAAAAGGATGAGAGTCATCCTCATTGATGCAGTGATATTTATGAAAAAAAAAGATTATTTATTTTTTATCCATCTTTACAGACACGATTTTCAAGTGAAACTTTGTATGGCTGATCTCCATAACATGATGAGCATACATATAATTTTCCATGACTTTTCGAGACAACGTTTTTGCGCCGAATAGCTAACTTTTTGATTTAATATAAATTAAAGGGCTTCGAGTTAAACCACGTCAATTTTTGAGGTGTCAATTTCATCAATTTGATTGGTTCATATCAATACTCTGGTTCCCGTTAGTAAATATTTGGCTCTTATTCGAAGAAAATTGTGAGCATCGGCCTCATTGATGCTGTTATATTTATGACGAAAAAAGATCATTTATTTTTTATCCATCTTTACGGACAAGATTTTAAGGTAACACTTTGTACGACTTATCTCTACAACATGATGAACGTACATAAAATTTTTCACGGCTTTTTGAAACCCCTTTTTTTGGGCCGAATTGCTAATTCTTTGATCTAATGTAAATTAAAGGGCTTCGAGTTAAATGACGTCAATTTTTGAGGTGTCAATTTCGTAGATTTTATTGGTTCATATCAATTCTCTGGTTCCCATTTGTAAATATTTTGCTCTTATTCGAAGAAAATGGTGAGCGTCGGCCTCATTGATGCCGTGATATTTATGACGAAAAAAGATTATTTATTTTTTATCTATCTTTGCGAATAAGATTTTCAGGTGAAACTTTGTACGGATGATCTCCACAACATGATGAACGTACATAAAATTTTTGACGAATTTCGAGATAACTTTTTTTCGGCCGAATCGCTAATATTTTGAGCTAATGTTACATTAAACGGCTTCGAGTTAAATGCGTCAATTCTTGAGGTGTCAGTTTCATCAACTTTATTGGTTCATATCAATGATCTACTGCGCGTTAGGGAATGTTTGGCTCTTATTCAAAGAAAACGGTGAGCGTGGGCCTCATTGATGCCGTGATATTTATGACGAAAAAAGATTGTTTATTTTTTATACATCTTTACGGACAAGATATTAAGGTGAAACTTTGTACGACTGATCTACACAACATGAATAATGCATGTCAAATTTTTCACGACTTTTCGAGATTACTTTTTTTGGGCAAAATATCTAATTTTTTGATGTAATATAAATTAAAAGGCTTCGAGTTAAATGACGTCAATTTTTGAGGTGTCAATTTCATCAATTTTATTGGTTCATATCAATGCTCTAGTGCCCATTAGTGAATGTTTGGCTGTTATTCGAAGATAATGATGAGCGTGGGCCTCATTGATACCGTGATATTTATGACGAAAAAAGTTTGGTTAATTTTTATCCATCATTACGGACAAGATATTAAGCTGAAATTTCTATGCCTGATCTTCACAACATTAAAGAACGCACATAAAATTTTTTACGACTTTTCGAGACAACTTTTTTTTGGCCGAATCACTAATTTTGTAATCTAATGTAAATTAAAAGGCTTCTAGTTAAACGGCGCCAATTTTTGAGGTGTCAATTTCATCAATTTTATTTGTTCATATCAATGCTCTGGTTCCCGTTCGTAAATATTTTTCTCTCATTCGAAGAAAACGGTGAGCGTCATCCTCACTGATGCTGTGATATTTATGACGAAAAAAGATTATTTATTTTTTATCCATCTTTATAACGGTGAGCTCCACAACATGAGAAACGTACATAAAATTTTTTATGAGTTTTCAAGACAACTTTTTTTTGGCTGAAACGCTAATTTTTTTACCTAATGTTCATTAAATGACTTCGAGTTAAATGATGTCAATTTTTGAGGTGTCAATTTCATCAATCTTATTGGTTCATATCAATGCTCTAGTGCCGGTTAGTGAATGTTTAGCTCTTCTTCGAAAAAAATGATAAGCGTGGGCCTCATTGATGTCGTGATATTTATGACGAAAAAAGATTGTTTATTTTTTATCCCTCTTTACGGACAAGATATTAAGGTGAAACTTTGTACGACTGATTTACACAGCATGAAGAATGCACATAAAGTTTACAAGAGTTCCTAAGATAACTTTTTTCAGCCGAATTGCGAATTTTTTTTATCTAATGTAAATTAAAGGGCTACTAGGTAAATGACGTGAATTTTTTAGGGGTCAATTTTATCAATTTTATTGGTGCATATCAACGCTCAGGTTCCCGTTAGTAAATATTTAGCGTTTATTTGAGGAAAACGGTGAGCGTCATTATCATTGATGCCGTGATATTTATAACGAAAAACGATTATTTTTTTATTCTTCCTTACAGGCAAGATTTTTAGGTGAAAGTTTGTACGGCTGATCTCCACAACATGATGAACGCACATAAAATGTCGACGAGTTTTCGAGACAACTTTTTTTCAGCTGAATCGCTGATTTTTTGATCTAATGTTACATTAAACGGCTTCGAGTTAAATGACGTCAATTTTCGAGGTGTCAATTTCATCAATTTTATTGGTTTATATCAATGCTCTAGCTTCCCGTTATTAAATATTTGGCTTTATTCGAAGAAAACGATGAGCGTGGGCCTTATTGATGCCGTGATATTTATGATAAAAAAAGACTGATTTATTTTTTATTCATCTTTACGGAAAAGATTTTCAGGTGAAACTTTGTATGGCTGATCTCCACAACATGTTGAACGTACATAAAATTTTTGACGAGTTTACGAGACAACTATTTTCGGCCGAATCGCTAATTTTTTGATCTAATGTTACATTGAACGGATTCGAGTTAAACGACGTCAATTTTCGAGTTGTCAATTTCATCCTTTTTATTGGTTCATATCAATGCTCGTGTGCCCGTTTGTGAATGTTTGGCTCTTATTCGAAGCAAACGGTGAGAGTGGGCCTCATTGATGCCGTGATATATATGACGAAAAAAGATCGTTTGATTTTTATCCCTCTTTACGGACAAGAGATTAAGGTGAAACTTTGTACGACTGATCTCCACAACATGAAGAAGTGTACATACAATTTTTTACAAGTTTTTGAGATAACGTTTATTCGTTCGAGTTGCTAAATTTTTTATTAATGTAAATTAAAAGGTTTATCTAGTTAAACGAAGTCAAATTTTGAGATGTCAATTTCGTTAATTTTATTGGTTCATATCAATGCGCAGGTTCCCATTAGTAAATATTTGGCTCTTATTCGAAGAAAATGGTTAGCGTCATCCTCTTTGATGCCGTGATATTTATGACGAAAAATGAATATTTTTTTTATCCATCTTTACGGACGAGATTTTCAGGTGAAACTTTGTACGGCTGATCTCCACAACATGATGAACGTACATAAAACTTTTTACTAGTTTACGGGAAAACTTTTTTTCGGTCGAATCGCTAATTTTTTTTATCTAATTATATTAAACGGCTTCGAGTTAAATGAAGTAACTTTTTGAGGTGTCAATTTCATCAATTTTATTGGTTCCTATTAATGCTCTAGTGCCCATTAGTGAATGTTTGGCTCTTATTCGAAGAAAACGGTGAGCGTGGGCCTCATTGATGTTGTGATATTTATGACGAAAAAAGATTGTTTATTTTTATCCATCTATACGGACAAGATATTAACGGAAACTTTGTACGATTGATCTACACATCATGAAGAACGAACATAAAATTTTTCATGACAATTTTTTATCGGCCATATTGCTAATTTTTTTATCTAATGTAAATTAAAGGGCTTCGAGTTAAACGTCGTCAATTTTTGAGGTGTCAATTTCATCAATTTTATTGGTTCATATAAATACTCCGGTTCCTGTTAGTAAATATTTCGCTCTTATTCGAAGTAAACGGTGAGGGTGGGCCTCATTGATGCCGTGATATTTACGATGAAAAAAGAATATTTATTTTTTTTCCATCTTCACGGACAAGATTTTCTGGTGAAACTTTGTATGGCTAATCTCCACAACGTGATGAACGTACATAAAATTTTTTATGACTTTCCTAGACAACTTTTTTTTCGGCCGAATCGCTAATTTTTTGATCTAATGTTACATTAAACGGCTTCGAGTTAAATGACTTAAATTATTGAGGTGTCAATTTCATCAATTTTACTGGTCCATATCAATGTTGGAATTCCCGTTAGTGAATGTTTGGCTCTTATTCGTAGAAACGGTGAGCCTAAGCCTCACTGATGCCGTGATATTTATGACAGGAAAAAGATTTTTGATTTTTTATCCATCTTTACGGACAAAGACATTAAGGTGAAACTTTGTGTGAATGATCTACACAACATGAAGAACGCACAAAAAAATTTTCACGACTTTTTGAGACAACTGTTTTTGGGCGGAATTGCTTATTTTTTGATCTAAAGTAAATTGAAGGGCTTCGAGTTAAACGGCGTCAATTTTTGAGGTGTAAATTTCATCAATTTTATTGGTTCATATCAATACTCTGGTTCCCAGTAGTAAATATTTAGCTCTTATTCGAAGAAAACGGTGAGCGTCATCCTTATTGACGCTGTGAGATATATGACCAAAAAAGATTATTTTTTTTATCCATCTTTACGGACAAGGTTTTTAGGTGGAGCTTTGTGCGGCTGATATCCACAACATGATGAACGTACATAAAATTTTTGATGAGTTTTCGAGATAACTTTTTTTCAGCCAAATTGCTAATTTTTTGATCTAATGTTACATTAAACAACTTCGAGTTAAACGACGTAAATTTTCAAGGTGTCAATTTCATCAATTTTACTGGTTCGTATCAATGCTCTAGCGCCTGTTAGTGTATGTTTGACGCTGTGATATTTATCACGAAAAAGGATTGTTTATCTTTTATCCATCTTTACGGACAAGATATAGGTGAAACTTTGTGCGACGGATCTACATAGCATGAAGAACAAACATAAAATTTCTCACAACTTTTCGAGACAACTTTTTTTGGGTTGAATTGCTAATTTTTTTGTCTAATGTAAATTAATGGGCTTCGAGTTAAACGACGTCAATTTTTGAGGTGTCAATTCCATCAATTTTATTGGTTCATATCAATACCCTATTTCCCGTTAGGAAATATTTTTCTCTTATTGGAAGAAATCGGTAAGCATCGGCCTTATTGATGCCATTATATTTATGGCGAAAAACGATTATATTTTTTTTTTTTGTCCATCTTCATGGACAAGATTTTCTGGAGAAACTTTTTACGGCTGATCTCCACAACATGACGAACGTACATAAAACTATTGATGAGTTTTCGAGGCAACATTTTTCTGCAGAATCGCTAATTTTTTAATCTAATGTTACATTAAGCGGCTTCGAGGTAAATGACGTAAATTTTTGAGGTGTCAATTTCGTCAATTTTACTGGTCCATATCAGTGCTGGGCCTAGGCCTCATTGATGCCGTGATATTTATGACAGTAAAAGGATTTTTGATTTTTTATCCATCTTAACACACAAAGACATTAAGGAAAACTTTTTGTGAATGATCTACACAACATGAAGAAGGCACAAAAAATTTTTCACGACTTTTCGAGATAATTGTTTTTGGGCCGAATTGCTTATTTTTTGATCTAATGTAAATTGAGGGGCTTCGAATTAAATGACGTCAATTTTTGAGGTGTCAATTTTTTATAAATTTTATTGGTTCATATCAATACTCTGGTTCCCATTAGTAAATATTTGGCTCTTATTCGAAGAAAATGGTGAGCGTCAACCTTATTGACGCTATGATATTTACGGACAAGGTTTTTAGGTGGAAGTTCGGGTTAAACGACGTAAATTTTTAAGGTGTCAATTTCCTCAACTTTACTGGTTTGTATCAATGCTCTAGCGCCCATTAGTGTACGTTTGGCTCTTATTCGAAGAAAACAGTGAGTGTGGGCCTCATTGATGCCGTGTTATTTATCACGAAAAAAGATTGTTTATCTTTTATCCACCTTTACGGACAACATATTAAGGTGAAATTTTGTACGACGGATCTACAAAACATGAAGAACACACATAAAATTTCTCACAACTTTTCGAGACAACTTTTTTTGGGCTGAATTGCTAATTTTTTTATCTAATGTAAATTAATGGGCATCAAGTTAAACGACGTCAATTTTTGAGGTGTCA
The DNA here is from genome assembly GCA_028651295.1 of Catharanthus roseus. Lineage (NCBI taxonomy): Eukaryota > Viridiplantae > Streptophyta > Magnoliopsida > Gentianales > Apocynaceae > Catharanthus > Catharanthus roseus. The sequence continues at coordinate 2,895,390 of JAPQWS010000142.1, forward strand.
ATTTCATCAATTTTATTGGTTCATATCAATACCCTGTTTCCCGTTAGTAAATATTTTTCTCTTATTCGAATAAATCGGTAAGCGTCGGCCTTATTGAGGCCATGATATTTATGGCGAAAAAAGTTTTTTTTTTGTCCATCTTCATGGACAAGATTTTCTGGAGAAACTTTTTACGCCTGATCTCCACAACATGATGAACGTACATAAAATTTTTGATGAGTTTTTGAGACAACATTTTTCTGCAGTATTGCTAATTTTTTAATCTAATGTTACATTAAACGGCTTCGAGTTAAATGACGTAAAATTTCAAGGTGTCAATTTCATCAATTTTACTGGTCCATATCAATGCTTCAGTGCCCGTTAGTGAATGTTTGGCTCTTATTTGAAGAAACGGTGAGCCTGGGCCTCATTAATGCCGTGATATTTATGACAGGAAAAAGATTTTTGATTTTTTATCCATCTTTACAGACAAAGACATTAAGGTGAAACTTTGTGTGAATGATCTACACAACATGAAGAACGCACTAAAACTTTTTCACGACCTTTTGAGACAATTGTTTTTGGGCCGAATTGCTTATTTTTTGATCTAACGTAAATTGAAGGGCTTCGAGTTAAACGACGTCAATTGTTGAGGTGAAAATTTAATAAATTTTATCGGTTCATATTAATACTCTGGTTCCCATTAGTAAATATTTGGCTCTTATTTGAAGAAAATGGTGAGCGTCAACCTTATTGACACTATGATATTTATGACGAAAAATGATTATTCTCTTTATCCATCTTTACGGACAAGGTTTTCAGGTGGAACTTTGTGCGGCTGATCTCCACCACATGATGAACGTACATAAAATTTTTGATGAGTTTTCGAGATAACCTTTTTCAGCCGAATCGCTAATTCTTTTATCTAACGTTTACATTAAATGGCTTCGGATTAAACGACGTGAATTTTTAAGGTGTCAATTTTCTCAACTTTACTGGTTCATATCAACGCTCCAGTGCTCGTTAGTAAATGTTCGACTCTTATTTGAAGAAAACGGTGAGCATGGGCCTCATTGATGCCGTGATATTTATGACGAAAAAAGATTGTTTATCTTTTATCCATCTTTAAGGACAAGATATTAAGGTGAAACTTTGTACAAATGATCTATACAACATGAAGAACGCACATAAAATTTTTCACAACTTTTCAAGGCCACTTTTTTTGGGCCGAATTGCTTATTTTATGATCGAATGTAAATTGAAGGGCTTCGAGTTAAACGACGTCAATTTTGAGGTGTCAATTTAATCAATTTTATTGGTTCATATCAATACTCTGGTTCCCATTAGTATGTATTTTGCTCTTATTCGAAGAAAACAGTGAGCGTCATCCTTATTGACGCTGTGATATTTATGAAAAAAAAGATTATTCTTTTTATCCATCTTTACGGACAAGGTTTTTAGTTGGAACTTTGTGCGGCTGATCTCCACAACATGATGAACGTACATAAAATTTTTGACGAGTTTTCTAGACAACTTTTTTTCAGCCGAATCGCTAATTATTTTATCTAATGTTTACATTAAACGGCTTCGGGTTAAAAAACGTAAATTTTTAAGGTGTCAATTTCCTCAACTTTAGTGGTTCATATCAATGCTCCAGTGCTCGTTAGTAAATGATTAGCTCTTATTTGAAGAAAACGGTGAGCGTGGGCCTCATTGATGTCATGATATTTATGACGAAAAAAGATTCTTTATCTCTTATCCCTCTTTATGGACAAGATATTTACGGAAAATCTCCTTCTGAGTTGTTACATAAAACTCCACCCAACTACTCTCTTTTTTGTACCTTTGGCTGTTTATGTATAGTCATCATGCCACTATTGATAAATTTCTTTCTCGGAGTAAAAAATGCATCTTTATTTATTACTCGCTTGGAAAAAGGGGTTGGCGGGTCTATGATAGTGAATCTAAAGTTCTTCTCATTTTTGAAGATGTGATTTTTTATGAGACCATTTTTCCTTAGAAAACTAACCTTTCCTTAACTGGACAAGGCAAAACTTCATTTCCCGAATCTGTCCAACCTATGCAATCTTCCCATATAAACCCACGCTACCCCTGCCACCCCTTAATTCATCCAGAAGCATACCCTTAGCCATAAATAAATCCTCCATCCAGTCCACAAGTCCCTCCCAAGTCTAACATAGTTGTCCTAGCATAACCTTCTGCACATTCTGACTTGCGACCCACTGAAAAATACATTGTCCCTGTGATATCCCTAATCTTGCCACTAGGTCAACTGAGGCTGAGTAGGGCATCTGCGTGCCTCTCGGCACTAAATTGTAAGTCTCAATAAAACACAACCCTGGAATAATACTAACAGGTATATACACAAAGTACACAGTCGAAAACTTAAGTAAACTAGATACTACTAGTGTGCTAAGAAAACAAGATTTAAAAAAAAAAAATTCATGATCGTTTTAATATAAAAATGAAAGTATCTTATATCAACAACTTTACACGACAAAATAAAAAGAAAAACATTAAAAACGGTTATAGTCTAGGAAGACAAAACATAAGCATATGTCCTACTGGGGAGATTTGATCCAAAAACTCTCGGCCTAAAACTTTAGCGGCTGGCTGGGTCCCTGATCGTCTTGGGTTAATCTGAGGAGAAAACATGAAATGGAAAAAAATGAGCGCAAACGCCCATTAAGTCCACGGGTGTGTGTGCGCTGTTGTGATTTCTTTAAAATAATAGTGATGCAATTTCATGAAAACAGCTCATGAAATGTTATAAGAAAATTTAATTTTTTTTTTGTTACTTTAACAACCCTGATGCTTGATCCTACATGAGGGTTTCGAGTGCAGCTGGGAAATATGAGCGAATCAGGACACATCAGCACAGCTTCGACACCCAAATTTAAAGAAACATGCAATGCCACAGTCGGGCTCAACAAACAAAGTCCGGATCCCAAAAGAAGGTCATCGAAATCAAGTTTTGGCATCTCGTAGTCAATACTAGCCAAACACCATATGAGTGCTCGATTCCATGACAACCGCTCTCCCATATCACTGGCCAGACCAGGCTACGGATTCTTGGGGTACCTACCAGGATTGCCTTGAGACTAACCTTAGTTTCAAGCCCCTCCTAGCTCTCCCCAAGGCGGCTGTCCTACCGTAGAGCATGATCCGATGTCCACGTAAATACCGATTGGGCCACGCCCTTCTGGTACTACACCCCTCTTCAAGTGGATCCACCCTCCAACTCAATAACCCGTCCATGTCATCAGAAGAGGCCCTAGTATGGGAGACTAGCCACGTATAGTGCAATCCGGTAATGAGTCCATTCACATGATCATAACCAGAATAGTAACCCTGGTCTGAATGGGGTTTTTCATATGTATTTGTAAATAGAAAGGCTATTTACCCGGCCGTCAGGACAGAATCAGGTCATTACCATTGTCAGCAAAAATCCCCATCTTCCAGTCACCACATGCTCATGCAAATTTCACAATTATGGCAATGCCAGATCTATATTCATGCACGTCAAAACACGTAATTTTTCAAGTTAGAAAATTTTCCAACGTATGAATATTTCCAGAAAAACCTGTGTACCACCAAATCCTTTTTCACCACAATAATGGTCTGATTTAAAAGGAGAACACCTATATGGAGCACAGCTCCTATGCATTTTCTAAGGAACATGTTACACCAAGTGGATTTAAATTGTTTGTGTAGCCGAAAATGATAAATAAAATTAAGGAAAATATCTTGAGAATACATGAGGAACTCTTATTTGCTTTTAATAGGATAAGATGAAGAGGAAGATATGTGAATTTGCTTACAAGAAAATTAATGAAACTGGCCCTAGAGATCATATTTTCACGCTCTCAGAAGTAATGAATCCAAAGATAAGCAAAAATTCTCTCTTCGCCTTTCAAGGGTCACGTCCTCACCCCATCCCTGGAAAAAAATGAGAGAGAGAGAGGGAAGAGAACGTTTTTATTATTTTTTCAATATGTAATTCTATGTCATGTAGGATACCTTTTCTTTCTCTTAACAAACGTATATTTTCTTTCTCTTTTTAATTTTTTTTACCACCTTATGTTTTTCGTATATTAATTATTTCCTTTCTAATTATTACAAACATTATTCTTTTAATTGAATACATTACCATAGATTGAAGGGGTGATAATCTATACTAAGAAAATTTCAAAAGTATTATAATATGAAATTAATAAAAAGAATCTTAAAGTTAAACTAAATTAGCATTTCTAAATAATTTTACTGTTGTTGAGGATGTTTGGCACTCCCTGCCCCCTTTAACATACAACCTAAATTGTGTATTTGTATCATCAAGCACAAATTAGTATAAAAAATTTCCTAACCTCCTCATTCTCTCACTCCTCTATCCTTGCTCACGATGGATCACTTACTTTAAAAGATAATTAGCCACCTCAATTTCCTACTCCAGCAAGTAAAAACCAAGGCACATACTAGGATCTTTGTCGATTTTCGCAATATTGCTACATGAACCATAGACGGAACCAAGCTGTAGAGATAGTAACAACACTCAACAATTTTAAAAACTCTTAATTAGGATTATATTTTCTTAAACTTCTTAAAACAATTTGAATTTTAAATTCTCCCTTCCAACATTTTAAAAATTTTATCTATATAGATGCTCAATCCCACCAAAAGTTAATGTTTGGTTACTCAAATTTTTTTTTTTGTCTTAATATTATATATTTACCCTCATTTAGGATTTTTTTTTTTAAAAAGATAGTAATTGATGCCAAAAATGTGCAGGTTGTGAGCATGAATGCTAAGCCCTATAGTATTGTAGAGAATGTGGTGAATATACTTTCTCTCGTAGTTAGTCGATATAGTGGATGCAATTTTGCTCCTCATAGGGATAATCAAGATTATTGGAATTTCTTCGAGAGGGACAATTCTTCGAAATCAGACAACTATATATTGGAGGATTTCATATTATCATTAATCTCTTCCTATTTAGTTTCGTATATTGTTTCAACGAAAGTTGGTTTTTCTCTAATGGATTTTGTATGACAAGGTTTATATTTATATCGAAGTAATCAACATCTACAGGCCGTTCTTAAGATTGGGAAGCTTGTGTGATCAAAGTCAACAATGATTTAAACATTTTCTAATTCATGGTACCGCCTAAGATCATATCACATGGGAAAAGAAGTGCTAATTGAGAAGCTAAGAATCGAGCAGAAGAAGTAGAAGATGCCTGCAAAAGTTGATTTAGGTTTAAGAAAATGGGGATTCTTTGGAGATACCTTTGTTGATAAATAAAAGTATCATAAAGCAATTTATGAAACTTAGAGGGCATATGATGGGAGTATCGTAAAGCGATTTATATAAGTAAAAGGCTTTAGTTTTGGGCTAAGAGGAGCTTTGATTTAGTTATTTTTGGGCTAAGTATCACCTGATTAAGGCCAACTGACCTAGGTGATCAGGTAAAGGTCGAGAAGGTTTCGAAAATTCTTTTATAAGAATCCCACATCGATTGTCTAGAAAAAATTTCAAGACACAACACCTATAAATGGTACTATCCATATTTACCTTATTATGTTATCTTTACTTATTGTTACTCTGCCAAATTTACACCATTTTGTTGATCTAAGTATCAGAGGTAATACGGGGTTTAACAAGATAAGCAACCAGGATTAATCATAAGGGTTGAGAAATTCCATTCTCATCAGCAAAAATTTGTCCAGAAATTCCATTCAACGACCACAAAATCCCGGATAGGCCAGTCGAAAACAAACCCCTAAAGGTAAGATTTTTTTTTTCTCACTTCTGCTGCCTTTTGAAAAGATTTAATCTCTCTTCACCTTTCACAAGTCACGACCTCACCCTATCCCTGGAAAAAATGTTAGAGAGAGAGAGAGAGAGAGAGAGAGAGAGAGAGAGAGAGATAGAGAAGAGAATATTTTTATTATTTTTTTCAATATATAATTCTCTTTGTCATGTGCATATCTTATCTTTCCCTTAAAAGGCATATCTTTTCTCTCTCGTTTTAATTATTTTTGCCATCTTATGGGTTTCATATATTAAAATTTTCCTTTCTAATTATTACAAACATTATTCTTTTAATTGAATAAACTTCCATAGATAGAAGGGGTGATAATCTATACCAAGAAAATTTCAAAAGTATTAAAATATTAAATTAATAAAAATATATAAAAATTAAACTAAATTATTATTTCTAAATAATTTTAATACTGTTGAGGACATTTGGCATTCCTTGCCCCCTTTAGCGTGCAACCTAAATTGTTTATTTGTATCATCGAGCACAAATAATTTCCTAACCTCCTCATTCTTTGACTCCTCAATCCGTTGCCCACATTTCATCACTTACTTTAAAGGATTATTAGCCTCCTCAATTTCCCCCTCTAGCAAGCAAAAAGAAAGATACATACTAGGATCTTTGTCGATTTTTGCAATGTGGCTACATGAACCATAGATGGAACCAAGGGAAGGGGACAGTAAGAACGCTCAATATTTTTAAAAAATCGTCATTAGGATTACATATTTTTTTAATGTTTTTAAACATTTGATTTTTAAATTCTCTCTTCCAACAATTTGAAATTTTTATCTATACAGATGTTCAATCCCCCAAAAAGTTAATGCTTGGTTTCTCGATTTTTTATTTTAATATATATATTTACCCTCTTTTAGATTTTTTTAAAAGGTGGTAATTGATGCCAAAAATATGAAGGTTGTGAGCATGAATGCGAAGCCCTATAGTGGAGTCGAAAATGTGGCGAATAGAGTTTCTCTCATAGTTAGTCGATATGGTGGATGCAACTTTGCTCCTCAAAGGGATAATAGGACTACAAAATTGGAAATTTCCTGAATTTGATGTCAAATTGTGTTGAGGGCCCATTTGAAGTTGTGGCTAAGAACTCCATAATCTCTATTAAACGAAATTTTAGATATGTAGGATTGGTCAAGTAGGCCATTAATGAAGTTCAATCAAACATCTTCCCTCCACCATTAACTTTTACTCCAAAAGAATATGAGTTGGTCAACTTTGATAAAATACAATATATCGGTTTCTACGGGAGTTTGTGCAACTTTATATCCTCGTACAAACAAGAGTTATGGTTAGTACTATTAATAAAAATACTAGGAAAAAATGTATATAATATGTTTAAGACGATCTTGACCACTTTATAACACAATTTAGATATACTTATTTGACATTAAAGTGAAAAAATTACAAATTGACTCTAGTTAAATAGTATTACGCACATATAATTAAGACTAATATTAGTACAATAAAATATTCAAAATAAAACAAAAATTCTTTAACTACATGTATAGAAGCTAGGATTTATTTTTTTCCTCAAACTCCACATTCAAAAACTATGTTGTTTTACTATAACTATTTATACACACATATGTGCGTGTGTGAGTGCGCGCGCGTGCACATATGCATGCTTCTTAGCTATCCATCATCATAAACTATTTTTTTCTCTTTATAGTACAAACTTTGATTTTATCTTTTCTAGTCATGACTATTTTTTTTTTCTAGAAATACTCATGAGCTATTGTAATAAATTGCTATATTAGAGAGGTTAAAAACAACTCATGGCTATAAGGAGAAAGGCAAAATAGTTCATGTCTAAAAAAAATAAAATCAAAGTTTGTGACTGTAAATAGAAAAGAGATATTTTATGGCTATAACTAGTCAATTTCTCATATATATATATATTGTAAGAAGGACTAGAAGTGTGATAATGTTGATTGAGTTGTATTCAAAGAGGATTTAAATGGTTTGTGTAGTAGAAAATGATAAATAAAATTAAGGAAAATATCTTGAGATTACATGAGGAACTCTTTTTGCAATGTCTTTCACTTTTAGTAGGATAAGATAAAGAGGAAGAGGTGTGAATTTGGTTACGAGAATTTGATGAAACTGGCCCTAAAGATCATACTTTCACGTTCTCGGGAGTAATAAGTCCAAAGATAAACAAAAATTCTCTCTTCACCTTTCAGGTGTCACGTCCTCACCCCATCCCTAGAAGAAAAATGAGAGAGAGAGAGAGAGAGAGAGAGAGAGAGAGAGAAGAGAACATTTTTATTATTTTTTTCAAAATGTAATTCTCTTTGTCATGTAGCATATCTTTTCTTTCCCTTAAAAACATATATTTTCTTTCTCCTTTTAATTATTTTATCATTGTATGTGTTTCGTATATTAATTTTTTCCTTTCTAATTATTAGAAACATTATTCTTTTAATTGAATATACTACCGTAGATACAAGGGGTGATAATCTATAATAAGAAATTTTCAAAAATATTATATTATGAAATTAATAAAAAAAAATCTTAAAATTAAACTAAATTAACATTTCTAAATAATTTTTCTATTGTTGAGGACGTTTGGCACTCCTTGCCCCTTTTAATGTACAACCTAAATTGTGTATTTGTATCGTCGAGCACAAATGAGCACAAATGATTTCCTAACCTCCACATTCTCTCACTCCTCAATCCTTGCTCACATTGGATCACTTACTTTAAAGGATCATTAGCTTGTTCAATTTCCTGCTCCAGCAAGCAAAAAATAAGATACATACTAGGATCTTTGTCGATTTTTGCAAAGTGGCTACATGAACCATAGATAGAACAATCGGTAGAAATAGTAACGACACTCAACATTTTTAGGAACTCTTTATTAGGATTATATTTTTTTCAAATGATTTTAAAATTTTTGAATTTCAAATTCTTCCTTCCAACATTTTGAAAATTTTTTCTATATAGATGCTCAATCTCCCCGAAATTTAATGTTTGGTTTCTCAATTTTTTTTTTTTTGGTTTTAATATTATACATTTACCCTCATTTAGGATTTTTTTTTTTTAACAGATAGTAATTGATGCAAGAAATGTGAAGGTTGTGAGAATGAATGCTAAGCCGTATAGTGCTATCGAGAATGTGGCGAATAGACTTTCTCTCGTAGTTAGTCAATATGGTGGTCGCGATTATGAAATTGGATATTTCCTGATTTTGATGTCGAATTGTGTTGAGGGTTCACTTAAAGCTTTGGCTTAAGAACTCCATAATTTCTTGTAGACGAAATTTTGGATATGTAGGATTGGTCAAATACGCCATTAATGAAATTCAATCAAACATCTTCCCTCCACCATTAACTTTTACTCCAAACGAATATCACTTGGTTATCTTTGATCAAATACAATATTATCGGTTTCTCAGGGAGTATAGTGCAGCCTTGTATCCTCGTACAAATGAGAGTTATGGTTAGTACTATTAGTAAAAATACTAGGAAAAAATGTACTATAATATGTTTGAGACGATCTTGACCACTTTATCACACAATTTAGATATACTTATTTGACGTTAAAGTGAAAAAATTACTAATTGATTTTAGTTAAATAGTATTACGCACATATAATTCAGTCTAAAATTAGTATGATAAAATATTCAATATAAAACAGACAATCGTTAACTGCATGTATAGAAGCTAGGATCCTTTATTCCCTCAAACTCCACGATTTAAAATGCTATTTTGTTTTGCAATAACTGTTTCTCTAGATATATATATATCTCTGTGTGTGTGAGCGCATGCGTGCGCATGTGTGTTAGCTTTCTATGGTCATAAACTATTTTCTTTCTCTTGATGGCTACAAACTTTGATTTTATCTTCTTCTAGTCATGACTATTTTATTTTCCAGAAATATTCATGAACTATTGTAATAAATTCCTATATCAGAGAGGTTAAAAATAGTTTATGGCTATAAAGAGATAGGCAAAATAGTTCATGTCTAGAAAAAATAAAATCAAAGTTTGTGACTATAAAGAGAAAAGAAATAGTTTACTACTATAAATAGTCAATTTCTCATATATATATATATATTGTTAGAAGGGCAAGAAGTGTGATAATGTTGATTTAGTTGTATTCAAAGTGGATTTAAATTGTTTGTGTAGTAGAAAATGATAAATAAAATTAAGGAAAGAATCTTGAGAATACATGAGGAATTCTTATTTGCAATGTGTTTTGCTTTTAATACGATAAGATGAAGAGGAAGAGGTGTGAATTTGCTTACAAGAAAATGGATGAAACTGAAGATCATATTTTCACGTTCCTAGAAGTAATGAGTCCAAAGATAAACAATTAAATATCACTAATGGAATATTACATATACTTTTTAAAGGGAACTATACCAGTTTCAATTTAAAATGCAAGATGGGCCAACAAAAATTGAATGCCTGCTTATGCTTGAGAATGCAGATATTCCAGAAGATCTCAACAACCTTTATATCCGCCGTGTTTGTGTCAGTTCAATGGTGATGGAGAAGCTTTCAGGACTATAATGTACTGATTGTCTCGACATGGTTGCACTTGTCAGAATCCCTTCCACATTCCGTGATGTAGTTGACAGTCTGCAAGAAGAAGATTGCCGTGCATGGTTTCCATTTCCACATCGGATTCTAGTGCTTGATGGAATTCAAGTTATCCTTTAACTTTTGCTAATAGTTCTTGCTTTAGATTAAGGTTAATTGTCTGTTTTCATGTCGTGGAATAGGTTCTTGTTTAGTTTTGACTTTATATCTGGAAAATTTATTTAAAGAATAGATTCCTTTTTCAGTAAGCATCTTGTAGGCTTTTCAGCGTTTGTCTTCCCAATATTTTTCATTTTTTCAGCCCATTTTCATATCCCAATGATGACCATGGGCCTCAACTAAACAGGAAGTGATCTGTTTTGACTGTCAAAGATGCCAGGCGGGGCCGGGATGGGCCAACTCAGGCTGCCCATTGTGACTTGACCTATTTAATCCCACTTTCTCCCCTCAATATTGGTAAAGCCGTTATCTTCTCCTATTTTATTAATTACTTCTTCTCTTCTCTTGCGTTGGCTGTTGGTATCCGACTCAACTCTTCTTCTTCCCTTTCTTCTTCGCAACTTCCGCCACTGCTCTCCTCCGCCCGTCGGTCTTCTGTGACGCCATCACTGTCATCAGCTTCTGTTGATCGTCCTGTTGTTCGATCATTCATTTGGTGAGTATTTGAGAGAGAGTCTAAATAAAGAGAGAGAGAAAGAGAGAGAGGGGAGTGGCACCGGTGACTCTTTCCAAGGTTGAGGCTCGGATTCTGAGGGACTCCGTTCATACCATCCCTTACTGGGGACGCCTTGACGCGGCATGTGAATGGCAACTGTTGCCTGGTGTCTTCTCGGTCTCGGTGCTCCCATCTTTCCTGCTGGAGGTACCTTCCACGGCCGTGGTAAGTTTTCTGGTCTTGTTGTTTAGTTTTTTTATGTGCTAACTGTTTTATTTTGCATCTATTTTTGGTACACTTGATCGGCCATTACCGATCTAGTTGGAGAAGAAGTTTTCATTTGTAATAGAATAGGTTTTGTTAATTTCCGCTGCTTATTCGTTTGGTATGTAGTAGTAAATAGATTTGTGTAACAGTAATTAGCTCCGTGGATTTTTGTGACCACTGCGTTTTGGGAAAATAACACAAAATCAGTTTTTCAACTAGCACATACAAGTCTTCTGCCATACTTGATTATGTTTATTGTGATTTGTGGGGACCTGAAAAGGTTCCAACTTATGGTGGTAATGTTTATTTCTTGTCTATCGTTGATGATTTTTCAAGGCATGTTTGGGTCTTTCTTTTAAAAACTAAAGATCAAACTTTTGAAAAGTTTTGTGAATGGAAACGTTTTGCTAAAAATCATTCTAGAAATAAACTAAAAGCTATCAGGACTAATAACGGTCTTGAGTTTTGTAACCGGAAGTTTTCTAATTTGTGTGCATCGCATGGCATCTTACACCATAGGACAGTTAGGTATAACCCATAACAGAATGGAGTAGCTGAGAGGATGAACTGCACCATTATGGATAAGGTTAGATGTCTCCTAGTTTCTTCGGGTATCCTAAAACCTTTCTGGGGGGAAGCTATTAGCACAACTATCTACCTTATTAACAGATCCCCTTCTACAGCCTTAAATTTTAGGAGTCCTATAGAACTTTGGTGTGGTAAACCTCCTAACCTTTCTAACCTTAGAGTTTTTGGGTATAAGGCCTTTACACATCAGAAGGAGGGTAAGCTAGACCTTAAGTCTAGAAAGGAAGTATTGATAAGATATCCTAGTAGAGTGAAGGGCTATACAATATGGTTAAAGGGTGAACCAGGAGTAAAGGTAGTTATCAATAGGGATGTCATCTTTAACGAGTTAGATATGTCCTGTCTTAAGAATAAACCTATCTCCGATAGTCCATCGAGTATTCCCTCACCTAGTAGTATTCCTGTGGAGGTGGAGTCACCTCTGAATCCTTTTTGGAACCCTCTTAGGAACCTGAAACAACGGAGGGTTACCTGCACAATCCAGTAGCACACCAAATCCTCATAGTATTCCTGAAACCCTTGATCCTATTATAGAAGGTTTTGATGAGGAGGAAGAACATCTTGAGGCCCAAGCTCAAGCCTTTAGCGATTACCAGCTTGCGAGAGATAGGGTTAGAAGAGTACCTAAGGAACATCCTTGGTATGGTTATTCCTACATAGTTTCATATGCTTTTGCAGGTGCATCTTATGTGGAAGAAAAAGAACGATTATGTTTTTCTGATGTTCTGAAAAGCCCTAATCGCTCTTTTTGGTAACGTGCTATGGATGAGGAAATATCGTCTTTAAATAAAAATAAAACCTGGATTCTTTTTCCAAAACCCTCAAAACAAAATTTAGTTGATTGCAAATGGATTTTTAAAATAAAAGAGCTTGAGTCTTCAAATGAACCTCCAAGGTTCAAGGCCAGGTTGGTTGCAAAAGGTTTTTCACAAGTTGAGGACATTGATTTTATGGAAATATTTTCTCCTGTTGTTAAATACAAAACAATTAGGATTATTCTTGTTCTTATTACTTTTTATGATCTCAATCTTGAGCAACTTGATGTTAAAACCGCTTTCTTGCATGGTGATCTCGAAAAGACTGTATATATTCATCAACCACCAGGTTTTGAGGTTAAAGGTAAAGAATACATGGCGTGTATTTTGAAAAAGTCCTTATACAGATTTAAACAATCACCCAAACAATGGTACAAGAGGTTTGATTCTTTTATGTTAAAAGTTGGTTTTACTAAAAGCAACTATGATAGTTGTCTTTACTTCTCTGGGAATAATGTTGATAGTGCTATTTACTTATATGCTAATTTCTTGCAAACATAAAGTTAAGATCGATGATCTAAAATCCTTGCTAAAATCTGAATTCGATATAAAGGATTTATGGGTTGCATCCAGAATTCTCGGGATGAGTATTACTAGAGATAGAGCTGATCGTTCACTCTTTCTATCTCAAAAGCCCTTTCTTCAGAAAATTGTATCCAAATTTTCCATGCACCTGTGTAAGCCCGTTATAACTCTACTTGCGAGACATTTCAAAATTTCTGACAAAACCTATCCTAAACTGAAAATGAGAAAAGAGATATGGCAAATATCCCTTACAGAATGGCCATAGGCTCAGTCATGTACTCAATGATATCTACCTAACCAGACATTACTTTTTCTATAAGCCTTCTCAGCAGATTCATGTCTAACCCTGGGAGAGATCACTGGGCTACTCTCAAGTGGCTACTGTGTTATCTTAATGGAACCTTAGGTCGAGGCTTACACTATCATAATTGGTCTGATATATTTGAACAAATTGGATATGTTGATTTTGATTTTAAAGGTGATAAGGATGGTAGAAAATCTACCTCATCCTATTTCTTTACCCTAGCGGGTAATTGCGTCTCAGGGAAATCTCAACTGCAGCTGGTAGTTGCCTTGTCAACTAACGAGGCTGAATACATCGCAGCTACAGAAGTTATCAAAGAAGTCATATGGCTTCAAGGGTTATTGAATGAATTACAAGTTTTATATTCAAAAGCTATTATTTATACTGATAGTCAGAGTTGTTTACATTTATGCAAAAACCTGGTCTATCATGAACAGACAAAACATATAGATGTCAAATATCACTTTATTAGGGAAAAAGTCTCTAGTGGTTTAGTTGACATAGACAAGATTAGTACTGGCAGTAATCCTGCAGATTTGGTACTAAAATTGTGAGCTCTGACAAGTTTATGTTTTGTAGGGAAAAGTAATCACTCGGACGCAGTCTGACTCATGTTGAGTCTTTGTTCGAGGTGTAGATTGTAGGCTTTAGGGCCTTAGTCTTTCAAATATTTTTCATTTTTCCAGCCCATTTTCGTAACCCAATCATGACCATGGGCCTCAGCTGAAGAATAGGTGATCTGTTTTGACTGGGTCACATATGCGGGGCCGGGCCAACCTGGGCTGCCCGTTGTGACTTGACATATTTAATCCAGATTTCCTCCCTCGATATTGCTCCAGCCGTTTTCTTCTCCTTTTTTATTAATTTCTTCTTCTCTTCTCTTACCTTGTCTCTTGGTATCCAACTTAACTCTTCTTCTTCCCTTTCTTCTTCGCGGCTTCCGCCGCTGCTCTCCTCCACCCGTCGGTCTTCTATGATGCCGTCACTGCCGTCGGCTTCTGTCGATCGTCCTGTTGTCCGATCGTTCGTTTGGTGAGTCTTTGAGAGAGAGCCGAAAGAAAGAGAGAGAGAGGGGAGTGCACCGGCGACTCTTTCCACAATTGAGGCTCAGATTTGAGGGACTCCGATTATACCATCACTTATCGGCGACGCCTCGATGCGGCCCGTGAACGACAACTACTGCTCGGCGTCTTCTCGGTGCTCCCATCTTTCTCGCTGGCGATACCTTCTGCGGTGGTGGTAAGTTTTCTGCTCTTGTTGTTTAATTTTCTTATGTGCTAACTGTTTTATCTTGGAGCTGTTTTTGGCACACTTGATCTGCCATTACCGATCTAATTGGAGAAGGAGAATTTTTTATTTGTAATAGAATAGGTTTTGTTAATTTTTGCTGCTTATTCTTTTGCTATGTAATAGTAAATAGATTTGTGTAATAGTAATTAGCTCCTACACATCTGAAGTCGTAAAGAACTGTTAATCGCAGGACCCTTGTAACCTTGGCACACTCCTAAGATCTACGCTAGCCTTTGGATGGGTAAGTAAAATTCTTATGCTGCAAGTGTTATTTTTAATTTATTTTACACCAATACTTTTGTTTGACTAAGAACTGTTGTATTCAATCTGACATCTATCATTGATCTTTGAGGTTTTCTAATACTTCATATTAATTTGAGTTTTGTTATAGCTATATTGTTCTGCATAGTTCTACTTGGAATGTACCCCTTGTGATTACAGTAACTTGGACAATATAGAGAGTTCATGATTTCCTTTTTTTATTGATGATCCAACCTTGTTCATTTTATTCACATAAGACATCAATATATCTGCAAAAAGTAGTACCCAAAGCTGCAGCTTTGTTACTCTTAGTAATTTATCTTTGTAAATTAGGCGTTGTCGTTGCTTTAAAGTAAATTTTTTTTCTACTATTGGAACTTATCTTCCTTCGACTCTCGGAATATCCTATTCTGATCAAGCATGCAAGTTCCAAAAATTAGTTACTAAAATGGGCAAAATTCCTATTATTTTTCGTTATTCTTGCTCAAGTTAATGTAGTTTATTTGTTCTTTTGTACTCGGAAGGAACGGAAACACTGAAATATATCATATATGCCTATTGTTCTGCAGGATGGTGTCTTTTTACTCTATGGTTGTTGTGATCCATTCAATGAGAAAGCACTACTGGCAAGTAGAGGAGCCTTCTTTCAACTTCCTATAGTTTCTGGTGAATGGACACATTTAAAATCTTTTAAAGAAGAATTTGAAATGAGGATTTTGGCTGGGCATCCTGTAAACAGTGCAGAATCGAAGCTTGTATCTTCGCTTTCTCGAGACTTTGCAATTCTTTAGCAGAGACTCCTTTGTGCCTTATACTGGGTAGTGAAGGAAGTGGCCTTTCTGAGATGAGTAGACAAGAATGTGAACTTGTAAGCATTCCAATGGCAGAAGAATTCGAGTCACTTAATGTTTCATTAGCTGGTGGGATATTCCTATATATGTTGCAACCTAATAACTGTGGTAGCAATTGATTCATTGCTGATGAGGTTCATACAACTAAAAGCAGTTTCAAGCACTAGTTCACAATATGCTCGAGAATTATTGTCATTGAGGTATCGTCACATATTTTCATATTTATTCTGATGAACAGAACATTTTAATCATAATTGATTCTCGAACCCTTTTGTTCATACATTATAACATTCCTATGTTCAGGTCCATAGCATCATAATTGGAAGCTATGAATTTTTTGCACATGACGTTGAGAATCAACCAGTTTGGCTTGTCCCTGCTGATGATCTTAACCATGGCAAGAGGTATAAACTTTAGATAAAGTTCTGACTGATTTGGATATCTTGTAGCTAAATTTTGATGCCCTGACTAGGTTAGTTTTAGGTGACAAAAGAAGTCAGAAAATAGCAGAATTATTACAGCTTTGTTCTAGAATAGTAGTATGAAATGAAGTAATAATATTGCAGTATACTTGGAAGATATCTTGGACTATATAGTCTTGTTTCAATATTAATGTTCTGGAATTTGAAATTTTTTTTCTAATTTCTCTTCAAAGTTTGGATAATCACTTTGCAATATTTCTTAGCTAACTTGTTTTGTTTAGCTTGCTTTTATTTATTTTTATTCTTGTCTTCTCAAGTAAAGTTGAAGATGAGATATAGTCAAGGGATTCTGGAAATGTTTATAATCGAAATCTAGAGTAGAAACGAGGTCTTCTTATCAGGATAAATGACCATATTTGCTTGTATCTAAACAGGAAGCAAGAACCCCAGCCCGAATGAATGAATGAATGTCTTCCACTAGTATAGTGCAGCTTGGTGGAGTTTACAAAATTTCATGAACATACCAAATTGTTTAGAAGAGTTACATTAGTGATCAGCCCCTGTTATATAAATGAAACTTCTATAAACTATTACAAAAGTAGCGGAAGAACAGTATATAACTATTCTAATATATTATAAATAGCCAGATGATGGAATCAGGTAACAACTCTTTAAAATGCTCTTCAAAATCAGATGAGGTGTTTGAAAAATAGACGACTGATTCTTCAATCCAAAGTACCTGCAAAAATCGGATGAGCAAGCAAAAGTGGAACGTTTGATTTTTGCTAGTATCGGACTACCAACGTACAAAAGTGGACGTCCGTTTTCAAAACCGGACGACCAACACTGAAAAATATGACGATCGATTTCTGTGCAAAAGAGGGGAACAGAGATATTCGAATGCAAAAAATGGACGAAGAAAATTCAGATTCTCGATCAAACTCTCAGAACAATGGATGAGGCTCACACACAAGAAAAATCTAATCTCTCACTCTTGGTTCTCTTCTTTACAAGCCACCCAAGCACGCAGTGGCAATAATAGAAGAATTTACAGAGAACACATAGTAATAGAGGAATAAGAAACTGCAGAGAAAAAGAAGAAGAGAGAACAAAACGTAAGAAAGCTTCACACAGAGTTATTAGTCAGCTCATCCTATCAGCAATAATAAGGATGAAAGTATTTATAGAGTTTCTTAGGTAGACTCAATCAACAACAAATAAGTCATTTGGAAGAATCGTTAAAGAACAGAATAGCCAAGAACCTGGAAGACTCATTCAAAAAGACCAACAACCAAGTCACCTGGGGAAGACAAAAGATGAGATTGGGCTGTTTACCAACCCGGCCCGACGGCATAACCAAGTAACCTGGGGAAGACACACGAAGAGATTGGACTGTTTACAAACCCGACCCGCCCGACTTCTTGGGGTAAAAATAAACTTATCCTATTTGGGTTGTGAGGCTCAGTCCAACTCTTCATAGGGTATAAGAACATGAATTGAAAAGGAAAAGGAACAAAAACGTGTGAACAACCTATCCAATAGGCCTACACAAACTTCATTCATCCATTCTACAACAAACTCAAGAAATCTGATGCCAAAAGATAAGGAATGGCGGCATCCCATGTAGTTTAATGACAAATTGCAATTCAGAAAGCAATGGTGTATAGCCCAGCCCAACCCCTCTTTAAGCAATTTCATCATTTTTATCAGCTACAAATTTGCCTTATAGAAGCACTCATGGTTGAAG
Organism: Catharanthus roseus; assembly: GCA_028651295.1. Lineage (NCBI taxonomy): Eukaryota > Viridiplantae > Streptophyta > Magnoliopsida > Gentianales > Apocynaceae > Catharanthus > Catharanthus roseus. The sequence goes on from JAPQWS010000142.1 coordinate 2,913,488, forward strand.
ATTTTAATAACTCCCATTGCAACATAACAGTTAATTATTTTTCTTCTCTAAACATCATATTAAAGTGTATTCCTAATTGCGTATTCAAGGTTAGGATTTCACAAACCCTATTGAATATAATAGGAATGGGCATCTTGGATTATCATTACTTAGAAAGCAAGCAAATATGCTGAAATTGCTCTCCCCACCGACTTTATTACAATATTCGGACAAGTCCCGATACCTCAAGAGAAGATGTTTAGTTTAGTTCTTGAGGGATGTTTAAAACATATCGTGTAAGCCGAGCTATTGGTTATGCTATCATCTCAATATGCTATCTCTATTAAGCTTCTTTGGTATTCAAGAATATTGGGCTTTTCCATCTAATCAGGACATGGAGAAACATTTCTAAGCTTGTTATTTACCTTTATTTGCTCAAATTATTTCAAGAAGAAACACCCATATCTTACTGTAAGCATATTCGAAAGGGGAAATTTTTTAATCAACTTAAAACTGGAGCTGGCATAAAGAACTCTTACTGGCCAAGAAGGCTCAAAGGAAAATCAACTTTCAAATCTCAATATAGTACGTTCAAAGGAAGTCTTTCAACCGCATGAAATCAGTTAGGCTATCTTATTCAACCATAACAGTATGGTTTCTGTACTTTAACTCCCTGTTTAATGCCCTACTTATACATGCTGTTTTTGGAAGGGAAAAATCATACTTATGTTGAAATTTGAATAATCTAATGGCACATATTTGCTCTAATTTTTTTCACGATTTTATATCCTTTGTCGATTTCACACTTGGATTTCAAGTCATGTGAAAAGATTGTAGGTCTCCATCTTTCAAGAGCGTATATTGTTCATATCCAATTTCTTTTATTCTTGGAAAGCACAACCTAATTTATCAGATATCTTGATTTGAGCTATCAGGATTTATTCACAACAACTCGATTGAATATATTGAGTAACTTTGACCATAGAACAATCCTAATTCGATTGTATCAGGTTATACCCTCAAACTCGTTTTTGTTGAAGATGTGTAGGATATAGAAGATTTGGAGCAACCCCTAAAATAGGAAACTTGAAACACATTTCTTAATGTAAATATCTTAATTGCCTTTAGTATAGTAGCTTATATGATAATCATGACGTGTATGATTTATTTTCCATATTTAGTTTTTCAAATTGTGTAGGATATATGTTGTTCACATTTGCTACTGTAAATCCAATTTGAGAAATAATTTTTTCCCAATTTGTCAAATATCGTGCTTTGTTTTATTTAATGGTATCAGTGCCTACTATGGCTAAAGATACTGCAGAACTTGTCTTGAAACAAGTTCAGAAATGCGATGAAGAGGATGAATACTACCTAGGACCAAATGATGGTTTAGTTAGCTTGATTACTCTCGTCTAGCTGAAGGATAAGAATTTTGATGAATGGGTAGACTCGATCGAGTTGGCCCTCGACTCTAAATATAAATTGGGATTCTTGATGGATTTATTCCACAACCTGAAGAAGATGATCCAAAGTTGAAAAGGTGGAAGAAAATCAACACCTTAATTGGATCATGGATACTAAACACTATACGGGCTTCAATCACAAAGATGAAGGTGGTGAAAACAATGTGGGATTAGTTACTACAACGGTTTCGAGCACAAAACGGGCCCCAACATTATGAGTTGAAGCAGTAATATTCAACTGTAAGCAAAAAGGACTTTCTGTAGCCACCTATTTCGCCAAATTAAAGAAATTGTGGGAAGAACTTTCATGCTATGAGCAATTTTCTATGTGAAATTGAGAGAAAACTATGAGGGAATTAACAATACGACACGAGAAGGAGAAACTTCTATAATTTCTCTTTGACTTGGACACTAATCTTTCTGGAGCGATACGTTCCTCAATACTGGGAGAGAACCTCTATCTAATGTCAACTAAGCCTATTCTAAGGTAATACAAGTGGAGCAAGTGAAAAATATGACTATGGAAGAAATGGAAGTTGGTGGCGGTATGGCAATCTTTGCCGTCTGCAGCCAATATGGACATCACACAGAAAAATCATCTCTTGTTTTCAACCATTGTCACAAAAAAGAGCATGACTCCAAAAGATGCTTCCAAGTGATTGGATTCCCAGAGTGGTGTTTGGAGAAAAGCAATACCAACAGAGGCTGCAAACACACAGAAAAAGGAGGAAAAAGTCGCGGAGGCACTGGAGGTGTGCATCGTGGCGCACAAGGTGGAAAACCGGCAACGATCCAACACGTTTGAGTGCCACAGAGGATTGGCACTGGTAACCCTTCCATACCTGGTTCGTCTCCAAATGCTGTCGGTGTGCCCATTTTCACCACAAAGTAGTGAAAGTAACTAATAGGCTTTGTGCAAAGCCAGTCACATCCTGCATCGAACGAAAACTCTGGTAAATTGGTTTTTTGACAATTGGCTGATTGACTCAGGGGTAACCCATCAGGTTACCTTCAATATTGATCTTTTATTTGCTGTTCATGTGATTCCTCCGTGGCCGATCACCTTGCCGAATGGAGCTGTCACTTATGCAACCAAATATAGTAAAATCCAACTTAGTCCCAATTTTATTTTGCAGAAAGTTTTGTTTATCCCATAGCTTACTTGCAATATTATTTATGTGTCTTAATTTCTACAATATGATTCATGGATTGCTTGGTTTACATATTCAATGTGGGGTATACAGTACTGTTTCTCGAGGATCCTGATTGGAGCGGATGAGCAACAAAATAGGTTGTACTATCTATAGTATGTGACGCCACGCATAGTGAATAAAGTTGTGGGTCATGACTTTAGATTTCTGTATCATCAAAGATTGGGGTACCGTTCAGATTCTGTTCTTAAATTTTTACCTCATGTATCCGACTCCACAAATAATGACCCTTTTTGATACGTATTTTTGTGCTAAATAGACACGTGCCATTTTTCCAACTTCCTTAAATAAAGCTTCTAAAATATTTGCCTCAATTCATTGTGATGTGTGGGGCCCTTACAGAGTTAAAACTCATGATAATGCTGAATATTTTCTTACTATTGTTGACGACTATTCGCGTGCCATTTTGTTATTTTTAATGATTGAAAAGCGAGAAGTTCGTTCTACACTATCCAAATTTTGCAAAATGGTCCAAACTCAACAACTATTATTAAAACTATCCGGTCCGATAATAGGGAGAATATGCGAGTCCAAAAATGGAATACATCATCAAACTACAATACCTTATACATCTAAGCAAAATGGCCGTGCTGGGCGAAAATACAACCTCATTCTTAATATGGCTCCGGCCCTTCTATTTCAAGCTAATCTACCCCTCTCTTTATTGGAAGAATGTGTCCTCACAGCCGGTTACCCCATTAACCGAACCCCCTCCAACCTTCTTAATGAAAAATCTCCTTTTGTGTTGTTACATAAAACTCCACCCAACTACTCTCTTCTTTGCAGCTTTGGTTGTTTATGTTATAGTCATCATGCCACTACTGTAAATTTCTTTCTCGGGGTCAAAAGTGCATCTTTTTTGGCTACCCTCTTGAAAAATGGGGTTGGTGAGTCTATGATATTGAATCCAAAGTTTTTATTACTTCTCGAGATGTGATTCTTTATGAGACATTTTTTCCTTACAAAACTGACCTTTCCTTAACTCGGCAAGGCAAAATTTCATCTCCCGAATCTGTCCAACCTATGCAATCTTCCCACATAAACCCTTGCAACCCCTGCCACCCCTTAATTCATCCACAAATATATCCTCAGCCACAAATAAATCCTCCATCCAATCCACAAGTCTCTCCCCAGTCCAGCCCAGTTGTCCCGACCTAACTTCTTGCATATGCTGACCTGTAACCCACTGAAAAATGCACTGCCCTCTCTTTCTCTCTCTCACAAATCCATCTACCCAATCCTAGTCCTCCGTAGATCAATCCACCGACCCGCGCCCCTTCCCTTCTCATTCTTAGTCCATTGTGCCTTTCCCTCTTGACCTCCCAAATTCTTCCACTTTTGGACCCAGGCCCTTTTATCCTCCTCTAGGTTGTTACTTACTGGCCCTTCTTCGAATCCAGAAATTGTAGGTGGCCTCACCGAAAAGGGGAGTCTTGTTGATCCTCCTATTGACTTGCCTCTCCGCCACAGTACTCGGACCATATATCTCCAGCAAAATTATCATATTACAAGTGTTATTCCATGCAAGGTCCTTTCCATTCCTCTGCTCCACCTGCTTCTTTAGTGTCTTTAGGTACATGTCTTTACCCCTTTGCTGCTTATGATGATTGTGATTGTTTCTCCGCAACCCATAGAGGTTTCCTTGCCACAGTATAGATTAAGGTTGAACCTGCTTTCTTTTTCTGAAGCCGCTAAACATGATAAGTATCGTATTTCCATGCAATAGAAAATTGATGTTCTTGATCAAAATGCCACTTGGATTCTCATAACTCTTCCCCCTCAGAAGAAAGGCCTCGGTTGTAAGTGGGGTGTTTCAAACTAAACCTAAGTCTGACAGTGCTTGGTAATTCTTGGAAACACATTGGTAGAAGGTGAAGATTTTATTGAAACATTTGCCCCGATCACAAAGCTTGTTACTATTCACCGATGACGACCCTCATGCTATTGCTTGCTTTAAATCTCATTTGTGCAAGTGCTTTCACATGAAGGATCTTGGCTCTTTAAAATACTTTTTGAGTATTGAAGTCGCTCGAAACGCTTTTGGTCTATATCATAATTAACAAAGTATGCCCTTGATATTATTTCCAAGACTGGATTATCTGGCGCTAAACCTGTTTCTACTCCTATTGAGCAAAATCATCATCTGGCCAAAGATCAGAGTCATTTAATGTCAGCTCTTGATCAGTACCGCCGACTTGTTGGGTTTAGGGTTTCTCATTATTACATGTCCGAAACTTGCCTACTCTCTTCATACTTTGGCTCAATTTATCCAAAAACCACATCTTCAATATCAGGAAGCTTTCTTACGAGTTGTTCGGTGTCTAAAGTCGTGTTTGTGTCAAGGCATTTTTCTTAGTTCTTCCAATAACTTGGTGCTCACTGCTTATTGTGATGCTGATTGGGCAAGTTGTTCTATTACCCGTAGGTCTCTCACAGGCTATTTTGTTTTCCTGGGTGATTCCCCAATTCTTGGACATTACAATCTTCATGTTCCAACTTCAACGGGAGTGTTGAAGATATGTAGGATTGGAAGATTTGGAGGAGCCCCTAATATAGGAAATGTGAAACACATTTTCTAATGTAAATATGTTATTTGCCTTTAGTATAGTAGCTTGTATGGTAAACATGACATGTATGATTTATTTTCCATATTTAGTTTTCCAAATTGTGTAGAATATATAATGGTCATATTGGCCACTGCAAAACATATTTGAGAAATAAACTTTTCCTAATTCTCCAAATATCATTCGTTGTTTTCTTTCAGTTTTCTCGTGAAGGGCATGACAAGCGACACACCTAAAATGCAAACAATCTAAACATGGCATTTAGGATACAACTAGGCCCTTAGGTTCACAAAACCTTAGGAAGTTGGGAAAAGCCTGAACTTCCCATACCATATCATCAGGACATCAAATCAGTTTGTTGAAATCGTAAGTCTAGAATTCTTTTAGAAAATGTCAACAAGACAATACCAAAATTCGAAAATGAGATTATAACAAGATCTCACAAATTCAAATGTAATTCTGACCCAAGAAAATGCTTTGCTCTATATATTCTCATGCAATCAAATATCGATTATTGGATTTTCTTAAGTTAGATTCATAGTTTCATAGATCTCCTATTTTATCAGGGAAAAGAAGATGAAGTTGTTAGTATGGGTTTTTTACATATGTCAGTTTTTCGAAAGGCAAACAATATGTATGATTTGATCTATTAGAATATTTATCTTCGTCAGAACATATTTTTCTGTCAGGTAACTAGGAAAAACCAAGCTTGATTCTTTGAAGGAAACATCTACATATTCTTTCTCCAAAATGAAACAAAAAGATATTTTGGAATTCTATTCATTACACAAAGTTGATATATTTTTTTGTTGGAACTTTTTCGAGTCGGACAATTCTTCAAAATTGGACAACTATATATATTGGAGGATTTCATACCATCATTAATCACTTCCTATTTAGTTTCGCATATTGTTTTAACGAACATTGGTTTTTCTCCAATGGATTTTGTAAGACAAGGTTTATATTTATATCGTAGTAATCAACATCCACAGGCCATTCTTAAGATCGGGAAGCTTGTGCGACCAAAGTCAACAATTATTTAAACATTTTCAATTTTATGGTACCATCTAAGATTATATCACACGGGAAAAGAAGTGCTAACTGAGAAGCCGAGAATAGAGCAGAAGAAGTGGAAGATGCCTAAAAAAACTGATTTAGGTTTAAGAAAATGGGGATTCTTTGGATATATCTTTGTTGATAAATAAAAGTATCATAAAGGAATATATGAAACTTAGAGGGTATATGATGGGACCAGCCCATCTAGGCTTTAGTTTTGGGCTAAGATGAGTTATGATTAAGTTATTCTTGGGCCAATCATCACATGGTTAAGGCCAACTAACCTAGGTGATCAGGTAAAGGTCCAAAGGGTTTAAATGATTATTTTATAAGAATTCCACATCGATTGTCTAGCCAAAATTTCAAGACGCAACACTTTATAAGTGGTGCTATCCACATTGATCTTATTATGTTATATTTACTTATTGTTACTCAACCAAATTTACACCTTTTAGATAAGCAACTTGTCTAGAAATTCCATTCAACGACCACAAAATCCCAAGCAACTTGTCCAAAAATTCCATTCAACGACTACAAAATCTCGAACAGCCCAGTCAAAAATAAAGGTAAGATTTTTCTTTTCACACTTCTGCTGCCTTTTGCAAAGCTTTAATCTCTCTTCGTTTTTCACAAGTTACGTTCTCACCCTATCCCTAAAAAAAATGAGAAAGAGAGAGAGAGAAGAGGACGTTTTTATTATTTTTTAATAATATAATTCTCCTTGTCATGTAGCATATCTTTTCTTTTTTAATTATTTTACCATCTTATGGTTTTCTTATATTAATTTTTTAATTTCTAATTATTACAAACATTATTCTTTTAATTGAATACACTACCATAGATAGAGGGGGTGATAATCTATACTAAGAAATTTTCAAAAGTATTAAAATATGGAATTAATAAAAAATATCTACAAATTACAATAAATTAACATTTTAAATAATTTTACTAATGTTGAGGATGTTTGTCACTCCCCTTTCCCCTTTTAGCATACAACATAAATTATGTATTTATATCGTCGAGTACACTGAACCAAAGGGTAGGCACTGCAACAATGCTCAACATTTTAAAAAACTTTTCATTAGGATTATATATTTGTTAATGTTTTTAAACATTTGACTTTTAAATTCTCCCTTCCAACATTTTTAAAATTTTGTGTATAGATGCTCAATCCCCCCCAAAAGTTTATGTTTGGTTTCTCAATCTTTTTGTTTTAATATTATATATTTACCCTCATTTATATATTTTTTTGAAGAGATGTTAATTGATGCCAATATTTTGAAGGTTGTGAGAATGAATGCTAATCCTGATAGTGATGTCGAGAATGTGGTGAATAGACTTTCACTCATAGTTAGTCGATATGGTGGACACAATTTTACTCCTCTGAGGGATAATCAAAATTACAAAATTAGAAATTTCCTGAGTTTGATGTCGAATTATGTCGATAGCCCATTTAAAGCTATGGCAAATAACTCCATAATTTCTTGTAGACGAAATTTTGGATATGTAGGATTGGTCAAGTACGCCATTAATAAAGTTCAATCAGACATCTTACCTCCACCATTAACTTCTACTCCAAACAAATATGACTCGGTCATATTTGGTGAAAAATGATATCATCGGTTTCTCCGAGAGTTTCGTCCGACTTTATATCCTCGTACAAGCAAGAGTTATGGTTAGTACTATTATTCTTACTCTTTTTTAAAAAAAATATTATCTCTTGTTTTTTACTTGTCATATTTCAAACATACACTTTTTAAGAAACACAAATTTTAAATATTGTTAGTTTCTTATATGGACTAGAATACTCTTAAATCAATCTTTGATCTCCTCATAAGAGAAATTATGTATAAATAACCATGAGCTATTTCAACTTGTCTTTTCATAATCATGAACTTTTATTTATCTTTTTCTAACCATGAACTATTTTTATTTTTCTGTTTATAGTTGCAACTTTGATTTTATCTATTTCTAGCCATGGACTAATTTTCTTTTTCTGGAAATAGCCATGAACTATTTTGACCTCTCAAATATATCAATTTGTTAAAAATAATTCATGGCTATATTTGAGAGGTAAAAATAGTTGATGGCTATTTCCAGGGAAAAAAAATAATTCATAGCTAGAAAAAGATAAAATCCAAGATTGTGGATATAAATAGAAAAGTAAAAATAATTTATGTTTAGAAAAAGATAAAACATAAGTTCATGGTTATAAATAGAAAAGTTAAAGCATTTTATAGCTTGTATTATTTTTACAAGTTTCCATGTAGAATATTTAAAAGGAGTTAGAAAAAATTTAAGTGTAGCTTAGTTACCATGTTTCGTTAAGATTTTAAATATTACATTATTAATTTCACAATATGAAAAGTATATAAAACACGAATAATAGTGAAACTAATAAGTAAAAATAACGGAGGAAGTAAATAGGAAAATTAGAAGTGGTTCAAATCCAGGAGTCCTATGATTAGTAGCATTTTTCTATCACTACTAATTCGAAAATGTTGTTAATTATTATCTTTCAATTCATCACATAATGTTGTTCTACTTTTTTTCTAGTGATCAGAAATGACAAATTAAATAAAATTGCAGATTCTATGAATATGAAATTGAACGTAGAAGAACATGAGCAAATAATTGGTTCAACCAGTCATGATTAAGGAAAAAAAAGGAAGTACAATATATTCTTTGAGGATGACCTTCTCCATACACTTTCAGACGATCAAACTTCTCAAAAAAAGAAGAAATCTGGTTAATGCCATAATCTTTCAACCCTTCTATACTCTCTCCTTTTATGATCCTGGTTTTGTAAGGATAATTAGGGAAGAATTTTTTCTTGAACTCTTTCAGCTTATGGTGCAGATCATTCATTCTACTATTTGTCCAGCAATTTGGGTGATGATTTACAATGGGCAAACGAAGTTTTTCCTTTTTGATTATTGGTAATAATCCTCAAACCTTTTTACAATATTATTTTGTCCTTCAATTTTTTAAAAAAATTTTGGTATATTACAATCTTAACTATTTTTTAGTACCATCTGCATGCTTAAAATTTTTCTGATATTTATTTTCATCCTTGGAATATTTTACACTACAAAAATAGTCCTAAACTCTAATTATTAAGGGATAAAAATGTCCACACATTCATTCCCTCCAAAATTCAACATGTTCCCTCCAAACCTAAATTGGATCATGCGGCTTATTTTATAAATGTAAAATAGATAATTCCTAAATTCAAAAAATAAAAAAAAAAATCTTCAAATCCCTCTCATTTATCAAAATGAAATTCAGAACAGAATAATTCTTAAACTTGCAAACTTTAAAAAGCATATTTGCTTTTCTCTCTCATTCGGATAATTTACAAACTTTTAAAAAGGGTAAAATGCTTCAGTGCCCCAGAACCTTTTCAAATTTTGGTTTCGGACCCTAAACTTCAAAATGGCAAGTATTGGACCTTGAACTTCAATAATTTATTAACGGTCAAATAAGTCAAAGGGTATAATTCGAATTTTTCTTACAAAAATTTTCTTCTAATCCTTTAGAAAAAAAAAAATTCAATTAGGTCCCAATTTTCAATTATTAACTATTTCAAAGATCTAATATTAATTTATAAAAATTCTATCCATATTTTTATCTTCTTCAACCTCCTCCACACATTCTCCATATTACTACCACCACTACTATCGGACAACCACTACCACCATTGCTGACAGCCACCCTCAACACCGGATAGCGACCGTTGCCGTCTACTTCTTCTTCCTCTTCTTCTTCTCCTTCTTCTTATTCTTCTTCTTCTTCTTCTTCTTCTTCTTCTTCTTCTTCTTCTTCTACTGAAGTGTAAGAAGAAGGAGAAGGAGAAGAAGAAGAAGAAGAAGAAGAAGGAGGAGGTGTAAGAAGAAGGAGAAGAAGAAGAAGAAGAAGAAGAAGAAGAAGGAGGAGGAGGAGGAAGAAGAAGGAGAAGAAGAAGAAGAAGAAGAAGAAGAAGAAGAAGAAGAAGAAGAAGAAGAAGAAGAAGAAGAAGGAAGACGAAAGCGGTGACTGTTGGTGGTAGCGAGGCTATCGGCGGCCACGGCTATCAACGACAGTGGCTATCCGGCAGTAGTGGTGGTGGTAGTATTTACAGAGGAGGTTGAAGAAGAAGATAAAAATATGGATAGAATTTTCATAAATTAACATTAGATCCTTGAAAGAGTTAATAATTGAAATAGGGAACTATGTGAATTTTGTTTGATTGTGAAGGATTAAAAGAAAATTTTGTAAGTGAAATTCCTATCATACCCTTTAACTTATTTGACTGTAATGAATTAACAGTCAAAATGGACAGAAGGTCCGACTTTGATACATTGTTGAGGTTCAGGGTCAAATACATACTATTTTATAGTTTAGAGTCCAAAAATCAAAATTTGGAAAATTTCAGGAGGCTCTAGTGCTTTCTACCCTTTAAAAAAAAAAAAAAAATCAAACCTTCAAAGTTCAAAACTAACCTTCAAGTTCTAAACTAGAAAAAGATGAAGTATGGTATAGTCTTTTAGACAAGTGCCTTCAGTAAAAATGAGCTTTCTACAAGACAAACAAGTGAGAATTGATATATATACATATATATAATTACAAACATAGGCTAAAGAGCATAACAATGATATATTAGAAGAATGAACTACATTAATTTATAGGCTTTATAACAAAAGACCACCTTGAGTTTTGGGGTAAAAGTAATTTATCTCCTAAAGTTCAAATATATGCATTTTATTCTAAGACTATTAGTCAAAGGTAAAATTAAATAAAATGACCAAAATGTTATTTATTTAAGGTGTGATTTTCTTGTAAAATATCCTTTTGAAGTTCAATATAAAATCAATTTTGTTAATTCTTTAATTTATAATAAATCTTTTTTTACAAATCTATAAAGTTCAAAAAATAGTTTTAGTCTATATTTTTTAAAATTAATTATTTAACTCAAAACTTGGCTATTTAAGATAAAATAGTATAGTGATTCTAAATATAATTAATGAACAAATAAATTATTTGGTTATAAATATAATATAAGATTTTGCGAATCTCAAATTTTTATTTGGAAGTTTTTAATAAATTTTTTTGAATACTTTTAGTAAAAAAATTTTAAACTATTAGGATATGTAGTAATTTCTTGTAACAAGAATTACAATAATAGCTTTCAAGCTACCTAAAAATAATAATAATTTTAAGCAAAATGCTAAAATAATAGACAAACGTCTAATTTTTTCTTTAAATAAAAGACTATTAATTTTTTAGACTCATTATAATAAATTAGTGAAGAATCATAACATTTTAATTATTTTGAGTAAATATTTCATGTTTACATAGCCTTTTTCTTTTTTATGACTCATGTTTATATAACTTATATTATATTTATCATCGAATGTTTAATTTTCTACTCAATTAAATTTAACTCACATATGCTATTTTACAAGGAGACCATACATATATAAATATATATATTTCAAATTCATTATATTAAGTTCATATACTACTTTACATTATAAAAAAATTAAGAATAAAATTTACTATTATAGTATCTTTATGTAGATATCATGTACACAATCAATTTCAAGATTTTATTACATTTTATATGCTATCTTATTGCAATATACGCTTAATCATAACCTAATAAAGAAATTGAAAATTATAAAAATTTTAAACTCAAGTGTTTCTTTTCCTCTAATAACTATATGGAATAGTTGGCAGCTATATCTATAAGGATTGTTTAAGTTTTTCATAAATCACGTGCTTTAAAAATATTTATTCTTTAAAATGTATAAAATAGAATATTAAGTATATTTGCTTGTATTAAAAAAGTACACTTACTTAAAAATTTTCTATTACAATCAAATGTATCTAAATATATCAGAACATGTTGATCTTGACCAAGTGATGAAAATATGTTGATCTCGATCAATAGAGGGAATTGATCAAATTCTAGGATTAAAAGAAAGGACAATTGTAACAATATTTTATTTTGTATTTAACGATTTTTATATACACCATTATATAAATTTTAAGAACTTAAATTCATTACTCTCTCCGTCCCAAAAAGACAGTCTCATTTTTATTTAAACATAAATTTATAAAGCTAATGCATTTACTTGAATTTTTCTTTTCTGTCATTCTTTAATACTAAATGATTTTTAACTTTTTATCTTAGAACTTTACGAATACAAGAATAAAATTATTAAAATGGTTGTGTCTTATTAATATTTCTTGAAAAGTAGAGATATATAGTGATAAGATATAAAATAATGAAGGGGATATAAAAGGTAATTAAGAAAGTAGTTATCATTCATAAAGAAAGAAAAATGGGACTACAATTTGAACAAAAAAAAAAAAAAAAGAAGAAAGTGACCATTTTTATGAAATGGAGGGAGCATTACTTTGTTGCATTTTTGTATTGTCGAACTCTAATATTATGAAGCACAAGAAGTTGAATCAATGATTGAGTCAAATGCCAATTGAATAAGTCATGAAGAATTGATAATATTTTATTACTCTATTTTTATCTTTTTTTAACATGTTGTCACATATTCATTCGTAATATGTTTTTTATATCTTCAGGAAAAGGGACTATGTTGTCTTTCATCAATATCTTGAAATGTTCAATGAGTGTGACAGATATTTTATTGATAATCCATCAAATAGTAAAGCAGTAGAAAAGTTGGTATGTTTCATGTTATTTCTTGTTCGTCCTCCTATTCAAATGTACTTGTGTAGATGTTTTTATTTACTATGCTAAATAGTGTTATGTTATGCATAATGGAGATCAAAACCATAGATGGAACTTAATGGAGAGAAGGCTTCCATTAAAAAAAATTATATATTATGTATTAGTAATGGCCCTTAAAAATATTATATGTATTTATATTGTTAATTTCATAGTAAGCAATTTTTTATATTCATTCTATTACCATTCAGATTCTTTAATATAATTTCTAATACATCTTATCATATAATTCTGCTATAATAATTTCTTTTAAATTTTATTTTTAGAATTTTAGGTATGACTTTTATTAATAAAAATATTTAAAAAAATATATTATAATATGTATTAGATGATTTTGACCACTTTATCACATAATTTAGATATACTTATTTAACGTTAAAGTGAAAAAATTACTAATTGACTTTTGTTAAATAGTATTATGCACATATAATTAAGACTAATATTATTAAGATAAAATATTTCAAATAAAAAAAATCTTTAACTACATGTATAGATGTATAGTAGGTAGAAATCTTTTTTTCCCTTAAACTCCGCCATTCAAAATACTATTTTGTTTTGCTCTAACTGTCTATATATATATGTGTGTGTGTGTGTGTGTGTATTAGCTATCTACCGTCATAAACTATTTTTTCTCTTTATAGTTACAAATTTCGATTTTATATTTTTCTAATTATGATTATTCTTTTTCTAGAAATAGTCATGAACTATTTTAAATAAATTGCTATATCAGAGAGGCCAAAAATAGTTCATGGCTATAAAGAGAAAGGCAAAATAATTCATGTTTATGAAAAAAAATAAAATCAAAGTTTGTGGCTATAAAGAGAAAAGAAATAGTTTACGGCTATAGATAGTCAATTTCTCATATATATATATATAGTTAGAAGGATTAGAGGTGTGATAATGTTGATTGAGTTGTATTCAAAATGGATTTAAATTGTTTGTGTAGTAGAGAATAACAAATAAAATTAAGGAAAATATCTTGAGAATACATGAAGAACTCTTATTTTCAATGTCTTTTGGTTTTAATAGGATGAGATGAATAGGAAGAGGTGTGGATTTGCTATTGAGAAAATTGATAAAATTGGCCCTAAAGGTCATATTTTCACGTTATTGCGAGTAATGAGTCCAGAGATAAACAGAAGAATTAGAATGTGGGATTATGACGCATTAGATATATGCGGTCAAATGTTAAGTTGCAACAACCCATCCCAAAGCCTCACTTTGGAAGAAAGAAAAACATTGAGAAGATTGGAGCAACAAGCAAGGGAACAAGGCGAGAAAATTGTTGTTCAAAAGGAATAAATAGCAGTTCAAGTGTCAAGAATTACATTCTGGCACAAACACACTAAAGGTATTATTATTCAAAACTCTATATACTTTGTATATATTAATTACTCTATTTATTGAAAACTGCATTTTGATATAAATATTGGATTTAATTGATTTCAGAAAATTTTCTAATTTTCATTACTCAGTGTACTTTTATGGCTGCTTAATCACTTGGAAAAGATACTTGGCTATTTCCCAGTGATGAGAGTAAACAAAGTTGTGAAATGTCTCCTATAGAAGGCATGGTTTTAACTTGGAAAGAAATCGCGGTAAAACAGAGTTATAGATTTACTATAGTTGACATAATGGGGTTGATTGAATATTATTTTTTGATATTGAGATACTATTTGTTGTTTTTTGGTAGTTATACTTAGGGTTTAGATAGTTTGTAACATCTCTTGTAACACTCTCCTAATATTTCTAATTTGATATATTTAGGAAATGTTGCACAGGAGAAGGTACAGAAAATGTTACACATGATTCTAAGTGTTATTCTTTTTATGACATAGATGTGTATGAAATGCTTTTGTTATATATTCTTTTCGCACTAGGTAAGAGAATATGTTTTAGCTCTTGCTTCATGCTTCCTATTTATGTTTGTCTTTAATTGTTTTCCACTTATTTACAGGTCAGAAAGGCTCATGAAGAATTTACATGATAATGAAGTTTATGTTTTTTCAAGCATTTAGATCGACTTAGAATTTGTTAAAGATTAATATTATTAGATTTTTATTGTTGACCTATTCACTTATTGTACTTGACATTTATGTGAATGTTTTATTATTTTCAAATTATGTAACAAACATCATACTTTGCTTTTGTTATATGATTTTCTTGCTTTTGTTGATGAATAGAGATAAAATATTATTGCATTTATCAGAAGAGGGGCATAGTTCCAGTGAGTTCATACCAAATGTTCTATCGTTGCTTCCCGGAAGAGATGGTTTCATTTCCTATTTCACAGCCCCTATCAATTCTCTCAAGGATGGTGTCATCCCCCTATCTTGAGTTTGTCTAAGTGTAGAAGCCCAAGTCTGTTAAATCACAGTCTACCAAAACTCTCCAAAAAGTAGTAGCTCTTCTTCTCAAAACTCTTCCAACCTCCAAATATGTAAATTATGTCCAAAACTTAGTGAAAGTCACCAACTAATAGCCACGAGAGAGTGATCATACTTGTCCCAAGGCTTGGGGGTAAGTCCATAGCTCCTCACGACGTCTTCTTAAGGGCATTAATATCCAATTCTTCCTTCCTCTAGAAGCCCAAAATCCTCCCTCCCTTTCCCCCCCTCCCTCCCTCCTAACAAAGCGCCTTGCCTCAGCTGCCACAAAACCAGCGTACTTGCTCGTCACTGCTATTCTTTTAGCTTTTGTACTTGATCTTATTTTCGAAATGATCAAAATATCAGGTTTAAATATGTAAGTTAATTCCACAGAATTACGCAAAAAATTGTAATGAATTGGCCCCAAAATAATTCCAACTAATTATATTTATAAAAAATTAGATATCTATCGCATCCTCTTACCTGGAGCTACGATAGTGCTTATAGAAATGGCATCTGAAACCTCTTCCAGTGTATTTTCAGGTGACTCTTCTCAAGCGTCTTCCATTATTTCTTCAGCATTGAAATTGTGACTCTATCCTGTGAGCTTCTTATCAGGTAAGTACTCTTTCACAGACGTGTTGTCAACTTCTGCACTATTCCTACTCTATTCCCAAACTTTTGGAACCTTTTGCAGGAATGTTGACGGGTGTCCATCAACATTATGCAAAAATAACAGTGAATCCACTTTAGAACATGTATACTTCCAACTAATTATACTCATAAAAAATTTAGATATCCGTTGCATCCGTTTTACCCAGGACTGAGATGGTGCTTACTGAAATAGTATATGAACTCTTTTCCATTAGATGGTTGGGTAACGTGATACAAAACCAAGACCTACTACTTACATGAGATGTCAATTTCATCTCAAAAAAATTCAAGCTGTTACTAAAGGAATTTATCAAGTAGTTTTCGAGAACTTTTAATAATTATTATAAACAAAATTCTTTATTTCCCATAGGTCATTTATGTTGCCTTGTATACCTTCAGTTATGAATTTTCTTCATTTACAATCAGGAAACAAATACCTCAATAAAAAAAGTCTTCATATATCATCCCAATATGCTACCTCTATTAAGCTTCTTTGACATTGAAGAATGTTAGGCTTCTCTACCGAATTAAGACATGGAAAAACATTTCTAAGTTTGTTATTTATCTTTATTTGCTTGAAGTATTTCAAGGAGAAACATCTGTATCTTCCTGTATGCATAGTTAGAACGAGAAATTTTTTAATCAACTTAAAAATGGAGTTGGCATAAAGAACTCTTACCCACCCAGAAGGCTCAAAAGAAAATCGACTTTCAAGTCTCAATATAATACATCCTAAGGAAGTTTTTCAATCACATCAGTTAGGCTATCTTAATGAGCCATAAAGTTATGGTTTCTATACCTTAGTCCCTGTTTAATACCCGGTGCCAGACTTCCTTGATTCAATATATTGGCCCGCACCCCTTCCCTTCTCATTCTTAGTCCATTGTGCCTTTCCCTCTTGGCCTCCCCAATTATTCCACTTTTGGACCTAGGCCCTTCCATCCTCCTCTGGGCTGTTGCTTGCTCGCCCTTCTTCGAATCCAGAATCTGTAGGTGGCGTCACAAAAAAGGGGAGTCTTGTTGATCCACCTGTTTACTTGCCTCTCCGCCACAATACTCGAACCACATATCCACCAACAAAATTATTAGATTACAAGTTTTATTCCATGCAAGGTCGTTTCCATTCCTCTGCTCCACCTGCTTCTTCAGTGTCTTTTGGTACATGGCCTTACCCCTTTGCTGCTTATGATAATTATGATTGTTTCTCTGCAACCCATAGAGGTTTCCTTGCCATAGTACAGATTGAGGTTTAACCTACTCTCTTTTCCTAAAGCCGTAAAACATGATAAGTGGCGTATTGCCATGCAACAGAAATTGATGCTCTTAAACAAAATACCACTTGGATTCTCACAACTCTTCCCCTTCAGAAGAAAGGCCTTGGCTGCAAGTGGGTGTATGAAGCTAAACTTAAGTTTGACAATGTATTGAGCGCTTGGTTATTCTTGGAAACACATTGGTGGAAGGTGAAGATTTTATTGAAACATTTGCCCCGGTCACAAAGCTTGTTACTGTTCACACTATTTTGGCTATTGCTGTTGACAAGGGCTAGGAAATACATTAGACGGACATCCATAATGCATTTCTTCATAGAGATCTCCCTTGAGAAGTCTATATGAACCTGCCTCCTTGTTTTCACTCTTTGAATTCCCGACAGCTTTGCTTACTCAAGAAGTCTTTATATGGCCTGTGCCAGGCTCCTCGATGTTGGTTATGTAAATTAACTGAGGCTCTCACTCAGTACAATTTTCAACACTCCTACGCTGACTACTCCTTGTTCACCTACGTCTCTGGATGCATATTTCTTTGAATCTTGATCTATGTTGATGATTTTATCTATTCCATCAACTGCTGATACGATTTATGGTGCTTCAACTTCTCATAGAATCAGTAACATTTCACCGGTAATTCAAAGAATTAATCCCTTGGAGGCATCTAATTCTGAGAGATTATGTTTTCCTTCATCCTATAGTAATGAAATAGGTCCACTATTTTTTCAGACTGATATGCAGAGAGCAGATATCAATATCCATCCATCTTCTAAGATAGTATATTTGCTGGTAATATCTGAGGAGAATGAGAATCCGGAATCACGGAAGACCGATCCAATCCTACATTTGAAGCCATATAGCATTTGCATGACATCCCATCGAAGTGATGAAACGAGCCTGATATCTTTAATGTCTGATGCATCAATGCATAAAGCAGGCTCATCGAGTTTGTACAGGTCAACGATGTCTTGCAAGAATCCGATGCCTTCAACTGCTAATGAAGTTTGTCTGGAGTCAGTGACATCTGAGAGGTTATTTTTGCCTGCAAATTCTCAAGGTATATATGCTAAAAACTCCATAATCTCACCCGCTTATATTGGCCAAGGAACATCAAAAACTCTTCCTACTTCTCAGCAGTTATAGGATGGTAACTTTCTTTGAGAAATCCCACTACAAATTTTTGTACTTTCTTATCCTTTTAGTCTGTTTCCAAGGATGTAACAAAGAACTAATAATCTTGCAGTTCAGAATTTACCTCAATAAAAGATTAGTATCTTTTTCTTTCACATCCACTTCATGCATCACATGTTACCATTCTCAGCCTCTCTACAAAAGGACTTTCATATATTCTGAGTTCTTTTTCTATAAGAATAAACTATTTACAGTTTTGTTGATATGACATTTTAGGTATGTGACATAAATGTGAATCCTTGCTTAAATTCATTTTGCTTCTAAACTAGTATTTGTAAAAAAAAAAAAAAATGAATTCTTAAGTAATTTATACTGAAAGATGATGAAGATATACATTTCTAGGATGGAAATCAATAAATTACGAGACGAAATATTAAATTTATGCCGGAAAAATTTTTATTTTTACCAAATCATTTTCTCTTTCTTCCCTCCTTTTACCTTCTTTCTACATCTCAAGATTTCAAATGATGATCTATTCAAATATAACCATTAAAAATTAAAAAAAATCTTAAGACATAATCATATTTCATTTATTTACAATTTAATCGATTTAAAAATTAAAAAAATGCACCAGATTAAAAAAATTGAAAGTGGACTCGTAAAATCTTCAAATTGTCATACAATGCTGCGACTCTTTCAATGTCTTAGAGTGTATATAATCCTCAAATTATCTATTTTAAATTTTAAAATCTTTAAATTTTGAAAACATCACCACATTTCTTTACAGGAAGATGGTAAAACATGTGTAGACAGAAAATGAATTTTATAAATTTTATATTTTTGCCCATAATTTATGAATCTCCATATATATATATATATATAGCTAATTTCGGGAAAAAAAAAGTGAAAGATAATTCCTGCCGTTGATTAGAATTTGCCACCGGAACAGAGCGAAGCAACAGAGGAAGGTAGACAAGAATGCAATGTTCGAGTAGTTTCTTGCCGGCAACGAATCCCTTCATTCCTAATAAAGAGCTAACTTCAAAGCCCACTTCATTGAATTTTCAGCCTAGAAATAAACTTTTGTGTTAACTACCCCAAAACCAGAGTACTTGCTTGTCACTGCTATTCTTTTAGCTTTTGTACTCGATCTTATTTTCGAAATGATCAAAATATCATGTTTAAATCCGTAAGTTAATTCCAAAGAATTATGCATAAAATTGCAATGAATTGGCTCCAAAACAATTCCAACTAATTATATTTATAAAAAAATTTAGATATCCATCACATCCTCTTACCTGGAGCTACGATAGTGCTTACAAAAATGGCATCTGAACCCTCTTCCAGTGTATTTTTAGGTAGCTCTTCTCAAGCGTCTTCTATTATTTCTTCATCATTGAAATTGTGACTCTATTCTGTGAGCTTCTTATCAGGTAAGTGCTCTTTCATAGATGTGTTGTCAACTTCCGCACTATTCCTACTCTATTCCAAACTTTTCGGAACCTTTTGTTGGAATGTTGATGGGTGTGTATCAACATTATGCAAAAATAACAGTGAATCCACCTTAGAACATGTATAGTTCCAACTAATTATACTCATAAAAAATTTAGATATCCGTTGCATCCGTTTTACCTGAGGCTAAAATGGTTCTTATTGAAATAGTATATGAACCCTTTTCCATTGGATGGCTGGGTAACGTGATACAAACTAAGACCCAATACTTATATGAGGGGTCAATTTCATCTTAAAAAATTCAAGCTGTTATTAAAGGAATTTATCAAGTAGTTTTCGAGAACTTTTAATAATTATTATAAACAAAATTCTTTATTTCCAACAGGTCATTTATGTTGCCTCGTATACCTTTAGTTATGAATTTTCTACATTTACAACCAAGAAACAAATACCTCCCTAAAAAAAGTCTTCATAAAATCATCCCAATATACTACCTCTATTAAGCTTCTTTGACATTGAAGAATGTTAGGCTTCTCTATCGAATTAGGACATGGAAATAATTTCTAAGTTTGTTATTTATCTTTATTTTCTTGAAGTATTTCAAGGAGAAACACCCGTATCTTCCTGTAAGCATATTCAGAACGGGAAATTTTTTAATCAACTTAAAAATGGAGCTGGCATAAAGAACTCTTACGCACCAAGAAGGCTCAAAGGAAAATCGACTTTCAAGTCTCAATATAATACATCCTAAGGAAGTTTTTTAACCGCATCAGTTAGGCAATCTTAAGCAGCCATGACATTTTGGTTTCTATACCTTAGCTCTCTGTTTAATACCCGGTCCCAATCCTCCGTGGATCAATCCATTGGCCCGCGCCCCTTCCCTTCTCATTCTTAGTCCATTTTGCCTCTCCCTCTTGACCTCCCCAATTCTTCCACTTTTGGACCCAGGCCCTTCCATCCTCCTCTGGGTTGGTTCTTGCTGGCCTTCTTCGAATCCAGAATCTGTAGGTGGCCTCACCGAAAAGGGGAGTCTTGTTGATCCTCCCATTGACTTGCCACTCCGCTGCAATACTTGGACCACATTTCCACCAGCAGAATTATCATATTACAAGTGTTATTCCATGCAAGGTCCTTTCCATTCCTCTACTCCACCTGCTACTTCAGTGTCTTCATGTACATGTCCTTACCCCTTTGCTGCTTATTATAATTGTGATTGTTTCTCTGCAACCCATAGAGGTTTTCTTGCCATAGTATAGATTGAGGTTGAACCTACTTTCTTTTTCTGAAGCCGTTAAACATGATAAGTGGCGTATTACCTTGCAACAGGAAATTGATGCTCTTAAACACAATGCCACTTGGATTCTCACAACTCTTCCTCTCAGAAGAAAGGCCTTGGCTGCAAGTGGGTGTATCAAACTAAACTTAAGTCTGACCGTGTTGTGGAGCGCTTAGTTATTCTTGGAAACACATTGGTGGAAGGTGAAGATTTTATTGAAACATTTGCCCCGGTCACAAAGCTTGTTACTGTTCACACTATTTTGGCTATTGCTGTTGCCAAGGGCTAGGAAATGCAACAAATGGACATCTTTAATGCATTTCTTCATGGAGATCTCCCTTGAGAGGTCTATATGAACTCGCCTCCTGGTTTTCACTCTTCGAATTCCCGACAGCTTTGCTTACTCCAGAAGTCTTTATATGGCCTGTACCAGGCTCCTCAGTGTTAGTTATGTAAATTATCTACGGCTCTCACTCATGACAGTTTTGAACACTCCTATGCTGACTACTCCTTGTTCACCTATGTCTTCGGTAGCACATTTCTTTGAATCTTGATCTACGTTGATGATTTTATCTATTCCATCAACTGCTGATACGATTTATGGTGCTTCAACTTCTCATAGAATCAGTAACATTTCACCGGTAATTCAAAGAATTAATCCCTTAGAGGCATCTAATTCTGAGAGATTATGTTTTCCTTCATCCTATAGTAATGAAATAGGTCCACTATTTTTTCAGACTGATATGCAGAGAGCAGATATCAATATCCATCCATCTTCTAAGATAGTATATTTGCTGGTAATATCTGAGGAGAATGAGAATCCGGAATCACAGAAGACCGATCCAATCCTACATTTTAAGCCATATAGCATTTACATGACATCCCATCGAAGTGATGAAACGAGCCTGATATCTTTAATGTCTGATGCATCAATGCATACAGCAGGCTCATCGAGTTTGTACAGGTCAACGATGTCTTGCAGGAATCCGATGCCTTCAACTGCTGGTGAAGTTTGTCTGAAGTCAATGACATCTAAGAGGTTATTTTTGCCTGCAAATTCTCAAGGTATATATACTAGAAACTCCGAAGTCTCGCATGATTATATTAGCCAAGGAACATCAGAAACTCTTCCTATTTCTCAGCAATAATAGGATAATAACTTTCTTTGAGAAATCCCACTACAAATGTTTGTACTGTCTTATCCTTTTAGTCTGTTTCCAAGGGATGTAACAAAGAACTAATAATCTTGCAGTTCAGAATTTTCCTCAATAAAAGATTAGTATCTTTTTCCTTCACATCCACTTTCTGCATCACATGTTACCATTCCGAGCCTCTCTACAAAAGGACTTTCATATATTCTGAGTTCTTTTTTTATAAGTATAAACTATTTACAGTTATGCTGATATGACATTTTAGGTATGTGACGCAAATGTGAATCCTTTCTCAAATTCATTTTTCTTCTTAAAGTGGTATTTGTAAAAAAAAAAAAAAAAAAAAAAGAATTGTTAAGTAATGTATACTGAAAGATTATGAAGATGTATATTTCTAGGATGGAAATCGATAAATTACGGGTTGAAATATAGAATTTATGTAGGAAATGTTTTTATTTTTACCAAATCATTTTCTCTTTCTTCCCTCTTTTTTACCTTCTCTCTACACCTCAAGATTTCAAATGACGATCTGTTCAAATATAACCGTTAAAAACTAAAAAAAAAAAAAAATCTTAAGACATAATCATATTTCATTATTTACAATTTAATCGATTTAAAAATTAAAAAAATGCACCAGATTAAAAAAATTGAAAGTGGACTCGTAAAATCTTCAAATTGTCATACAATGCCACGACTCTCTCAATGTCTTATAGTGTATATAATCTTCAAATTATCTATTTTAAATTTTAAAATCTTTAAATTTTGAAAACATCGCCACATTTCTTTACAGAGAAGATGGTAAAACATGTATAGAGGAAAACTGAATTTTAGAAATTTTATATTTTCATCCATAATTTATGAATCCCCATATTTATGGGCATATATAGCCAATTTCAGGAAAAAAAGTGAAAGATAATTCCTGCCGTTGATTAGAATTTGCCACCGGAATAGAGAGAAGCAATAGAGGAAGGCAGACAAGAATGCAATGTACGAGCAGTTTCTTGCAGGCAACGAGTCCCTTCATTTCTAATAAAGAGTTAACTTCAAAGCCCAGTTCATTGAATTCAGCCGAGAAATAAAATTTTGTGTTTTTCTCAAACAATAATTGGCAGAACTCGATAAAGTCTCTACCTTTACCTCACCATCTGAATTCTATTACAAGCACATCAAACCCATTTGTGAAGCATTGCGTGAATCTTCGTAACAGCTCTGCTTATCGCTATTCTCATGGTTCCATTCTCTTGGTGGGCTCCACTCCTATACGGTCTTTGACTGAGTTCATTTTAGTTTTTGTTGAAATTTATTTATGAAATTACTTCTAGAGGCTTTTTTTTTTTTTAATTGAAATGGGGATTTCTTTATTGTTTTTTCCGTGTATTTTATTTCTTGTTTCTATGAATTTGTATTGGTAAGTCAATGGATTGATTATGTGCATCTTTTGTAATGTAATATCTTCTCTTTCAGCCTCCGCTTACTTTGTGAAATGCAGTGGTACTTTCTGTCCTTTTGGTGAGAATTTGAAACTAGTCTTTGTTTTTTGGCCTTCAGAAGTTAGAATTATAATCAACTGCAAACAGATGAAAGGAAATTTTTTTGTTAAACTTGATTATTCGAAACTTCTTTGTTTGTTTCTGATTTGACGCCAAATATAACGAAATTATCATTAATTATTTTGCTTTTCTTGATACTATTAGCTGGATTTTTAGTTCATGTTGGTAAGGCATCTAATTGATGTTCTCACTACTGTTGCATGCTCTTTATAATTAGTATATAATGACTTAGATACCGTCTGAGATTTTCTGCTCATAGTATTAATCAATGTCGATTCTTACTTCATCCATTCTCGAGGCTAAAGATGCTCTATACTCAATTAAATGTTACTAATGGAATGTTACATCTACATTTTAAAGGGAACTATACCAGTTTCAAGGGAAAATGCAAGATGGGCCAACAAAAATTGAATGCCTGCTTATGCTTGAGAATGTAGATATTCCTGAAGATCTCAACAACCTTTATATGCGCTGTGTCTGTGTTAGTTCAATGGTGATGAAGAAGCTTTCAAGACTACAATCTACTGATTGTATTGAGATGGTTGCACTTGTAAATATCCCTTCCACATTCCGTAATGTAGTTGACAATTTGCACGAAGAAGATTGTCGTGCATGGTTTCCATTTCCACATCCGATTCTAGTGCTTGATGGAATTCAGGTTATCCTTTAACTTTTGCCAATAGTTCTTGCTTTAGATTAAGATTAATTTGTCAGTTTTCTTGTCGTGGAACCAGTTCTTGTTTAGTTTCAACTTTATATCTGGAACTTTTACTTAAAGAATAGGTTTCTTTTCCAGTAAGCATCTGAAGTCGTAAAGCACTGTTAATCGCAGGACCCTGGTAACCTTAACACACTCCTAAGATCTGCGCTAGCCTTTGGATGGGTAAGTAAAATTCTTATGCTACAAGTGTTATTTTTAATTTATTTTACAGGAACGCTTTCGTTTGACTAAGAAATGTTGTATTTAATCTGGCATCTATCGTCGATCTTTGAGGCTTTCTAATACTCCATATTAATCTGAGTTTTGTTATAATTATACCATTCTGGATAGTTCTACTTAGAATGTACCCCTTGTGATGATAGCAACTTGGACAACATAGAGAGTGACCTTTAGTTCATGATTTCCTTACTTTTATTGATGATCCAACCTTGTTCCTTTTATTTGCTGAACACATCAATATGTCTGCAGAAAGTAGTGCCAAAGCTGCAGCTTTGTTACTCTTAATAATTTATCTTTGTAAATTAGGCGTTGTCCTTGCTGTAAAATAAAAATTTTCTGCTATTGGAACTTATCTTCCTTCCACTCTCGGAATATCCTATTCTGATCAAGCATGCAAGTTTCAAACATGAGTTACAAAAATGGGCAAAAGTCCTATTATTTTTCGTTATTCTTGCCCATGTCAATGTAGTTTATTTGTTCTTTTGTACTCGGAAGGAACAGAAACATTGAAATATATCATATATACCTATTTTTCTGCAGGATGGTGTCTTTTTACTCTATGGTTGTTGTGATCCATTCAACGAGAAACCACTACGGGCAAGTAGAGTAGCCTCCTTTCAACTTCCTATAGTTTCTGGTGAATGGACACATTTAAAATCCTTGAAAGAAGAATTTGAAATCAAGATTTTGGCTGGGCATCCTGCAAACAGTGCAGAATCAAAGCTTGTATCTTCCCTTTCTCAAGACTTTGCAGATTCTTTAGCAGAGACTCCTTTGTGCCTTGTACTGGGCAGTGACGTAAGTGGCCTTTCCGAGAAGAGTAGACAAGAATGTGAACTCGTAAGCATTCCAATGGCAGGAGAATTCGAGTCTCTCAATGTTTTAGTAGCTAGTGGGATATTCCTGTACTTGTTGCAACCTAATAACAGCGGTAGCAATTGATTCGTTGATGATGCGGTTCATACAACTGAAAGCAGTTTGAAGCACTAGTTCATAATATACTCGAGAATTATTGTCATTGCGGTATTGTCACATATTTTTCATATTTATTCTGATGAACGGAACATTTTAATCATAATTGATTCTCAAACCCTTTTGTTCATACATTATAATATTCCTATGTTTAGGTCCATAGTATCATAATTGGAAGCTAGGAATTTTTTGCACATAAAGTTGAGAATCAACCAGTTTAGCTTGTCTCTGCTGATGATCTTAACCATGGCAAGAGGTATAAACTTTAGATAAAGTTCTTCCTGGTTTGGATATCTTGGCACTGAATTTTGAAGCCCTGACTAGGTTAGTTTTAGGTGAAAAAAGTAGTCAGAAAACAGCAGAATTATTATAGCTTTGTTCTAGAATAGTATGAAATGAAGCAACAATATTGGCAGTGTACTTGAAGTTATTTTGGACTATATAGTCTTGTTTAAACATTAATGTTTTGGAAATCGAAAATTTTTTTCTAATTTCTCTTCAAAGTTTGGGTTAGAGTTTAGAGTTTTAACTAATTTTTTTGTTTTAGCTTGCTTTTATTTATTTTGATTCTTGCCTTTTCAAGTAAAGTTGAAGATGAGATATTGTCAGGGGATTTCGGAAATGTTTATAATCGAAATCTTCTGGAGTAGAAACGGGGTCATCTTATCAGGATAAATGACCATATTTGCTTGTATCTAAGTAGGAAGCAAGAACCCCAGACCGAATGAATGCATGTCTTCCACTAGTGCAGTGCAGCTTGGCGAAGCTTACAAAATTTCATGAATATACCAAACTGTTTAGAAGAGTTACATTGGTGATCAGCCCTGTTACACTAACAAAACATCTATAAACTATTACAAAAGCAGCGGAAGAATAGAATATAACTATTCTAATCTATTACAAATAACCAGATGATGGAATCGGATAATAATTCTTTAAAATAGCTCTTCAAAATCGGATGAGGAGATCAAAAAATGGACGATTGATTCTTCAATCCAAAGTACTTGCAAAAATCGAACTACAAAATCGGATGAATAGGCAAAAGTCAGATGTCCAATTTTTGCCAGCAAAAGACAGAATAAGACGACTAACTTACAAAATTGGACGTCCGTTTTCGAAATCGAATGACCAACACAAGAATCTAACGATCGATTTCTTTGTAAAAGAGGGGAACAAAGATATTCAGATGCAAAAAATAAACGAGGAAAACTCAGTTCTCGATCAAACCCTCAGAATAATGGATGAGCCTCACACACAAGAACAATCTAATCTCTCACTGTCAGTTCTCTCCTTCACAAGTCACCCAAAGCACGCAGTCAACCAAGAATAGCAATTGACGGTGGCAATAACAGAAGAATTCACAGAGAACAGGTAGTAAGAAACTGTAGAGAAGAAGAAGATAGAATATAGAACATAAAAAAGCTTCACACAGAGTTATTGGTCACCTCATCTTATGAGCAATAGTAAGGATGAGAGTATTTATAGAGTTTCTTAGGTAGATTAATCAACAACAGATAAGTCATCTGGAAGAATCGTTAAAAAACAGAACAACCAAGAACCTGGAAGACTCATTCAAAAGGACCAATAACCAAGTCACTTGGGGAAGACACAAGAAGAGATTGGGCTGTTTACCAATCCAGTCCGCCCGGCATAACCAAGTAGCTTGGGGAAGACACATAAAGAGATTGGGCTATTTACCAACCCAACCTGCCCGACATCTTGGTGTAAAAAAAAACTCATCATATTTAGGTTGTGAGACTCAGTCCAACTCATCATAGGGTATAAGAACATGAGCTGAAAAAGAAAAGGAACAAAAATATGTGAACAACCGGCCCAATAGCCCTAAACGAACTTTATTCGTTCATTCTACAACAAACTCAAGAAATCTGATGCCAAACGATCAAGAATGGCGGCATCCCATGGAGTTTAATGAAAATTTGCAATTCAAAAAGCACGATTATAAGGGTGGTGGATTGCCCAACCCAGCTCCCCTTTAAGTAATTTCATCATTTTTATCAACTACAAATTTGCCTGATAGAAGCACTCATGGTTGAAGATTTTAATAGCTCCCATTGAAACATAACAGTCAATAATTTTTCTTCTCTAAACTTCATATTGAAGTATATTCCTGATTGCGTATTCAAGGTTAGGATTTCACAAACCCGATGAATATAATAGGAATGGGCATCTTGGATTATCATTACTCAGAAAGCAAGCAAATATGCTGAAACTGCTCTCCCAATCGGCTCTATTCCAATATTTGGACAAATCCCGATACCTCAAGAGAAGATGTTTAGTTTAGTTCTTGAAGTTTAAAACTTATCGTGTAAGCCGAGCTATTGGTTATGCTATCATCTCAACATGCTATATCTATTAAGCCTCTTTGATATTCAAGAATATTGGGCTTCTCCGTCTAATCAGGACACAGAGAAACATATCTAAGTTTGTTATTTACCTTTATTTGCTCAAAGTATTTCAAGGCGAAACACCCATATCTCACTGTGAGCATATTCAGAAGGGGAAATTTTTTAATCAACATAAAACTGGAGCTTGCATAAAGAACTCTTACCGGCCAAGAAGGCTAAAAGGAAAATCAACTTTCAAGTCTCAATATACTACGTTCTACGGAAGTTTTTAACCGCATGAAATTAGTTAGGCTGTCTTAATCAGCCATAACAATATGGTTTCTGTACTTTAACTCCCAGTTTAATATCCCACTTACATATGATGTTTTTGGAAGGGAAAAATCATACTGATGTTGAAATTTGAATAATCTAACGGCACATATTTGCTCTAATTTTTTTTCACGATTTTATATCTTTTGTCGATTTCACACTTAGATTTCAAGTAATTTGAAAAAATTGTAGGTCTTCACCTTTCAAGAGTGTATATTGTTCATATCTTATTTCCTTTATTATTGGAAAGCACAACAACCTAATTTATCAGATATCCTGATCTGTGCTATCAGAATTTATTCACAACAACTCGATTGAATATATTGAGTAACTTTGATCATAGAACAATCCTAATTCAATTGTATGAGGTTATGCCCTCAAACTCGTTTTTGTTGAAGGTATGTAGGATACGGAAGATTTGGAGCAACCCCTAATATAGGAAACTTGAAACGCATTTCTTAATGTAAATATCTTAATAGCCTTTAGTATAGTAGCTTGTATGATAATCATGACATGTATGATTTATTTTCCATATTTAGTTTTTCAAATTCTATAGGATATATGCTGTCACATTGGCTACTGTAAAACAAATTTGAGAAATAAACTTTTCCCAATTCATCAAATATCGTGCTTTGTTTTCTTTCATGGTATCAGTGCCTACTATGACTAAAGATATTGCAGAACCTGTCCTGAAACAAGTTCAAAAATATGATGAAGAGGATGAATACTACCTAGGACCAAATGATGGTTCAGTTAGCTTGATTACTCTCGTCCAGTTGAAGGATGAGAATTTTGATGAATGGGTAGATGCGATCGAGTTGGACCTCGACTCTAAAATTAAATTGGGATTTCGTGATAGATCTATTGCACAACCTGAAGAAGAGGATCCAAAGTTTAAAAGGTGGAAAAAAATCAATACCTTGGTTGGATCATAGATACAAAGACAAAGGTGGTGAAAACTGTGGGATTAGTTACTACAATAGTTTCGTGCACAAAATGTGCCCTAATATTATGAGTTGAAGCAGTAATATTCAATTGTAAGTAAAATGGACTTTCTGTAGCCACCTATTTCGTAAATTTAAAGAAATTGTGGGAAGAATTTTCAAACTATGAGCAATTTTCTATGTGAAATTGAGAGAAAACTGTGAGGGAATTAACAATACGACACGAGAAGGAGAAACTTCTATAATTTCTCCTTGGCTTGGACAGTAATGTTTCTGGACGTTCCTCAATACTGGGAGGGAACCTCTACCTAATGTCAACTAAGCCTATTCTAAGGTAATACAAGTGGAGCAAGTGAAAAATATGACTAACGAAGAAGTGGAAGTTGGTGGCGGTACGGCAATCTTTGCCGTCTGCAGCCAATATGGACATCACACAGAAAAATTATCTCTTGTTTTCAGCCATTGTCACAAAAAAGAGCATGTTTGGAGAAAAGAAAAACCAACAGAAACTGCAAACACACCGAAAAAGGAGGAAAAATTCGCGGAGGCACTGGAGGTGTGCATCGTGGTGCACAAGGTGGAAAACCGGCGACGACCTAACATGTTTGGGTGCCATCGCAGACTAGCACCGGTGACCGTTCTGTACATAGTTCGTGTCCAAATGCTGTCGGTGTGCCTAGTTTCACAGCAGAGTAGTGACAGTCACTGATGCGCTTTGTGCTAAGCCAGTCACATCTTGCATCTAAGGAAAACTCTGGTAAATTTTTTCATGACAATTGCTGATTGACTCAGCAGTAATCCATTACATGACCTTCAATATTGATCTTTTATTTGCTGTTGATGTGATTCCTCCATGGCCAATCACCTTGCCGAATGGAGCCATCACTTTTGCAACCAAATATGGCAAAATCCAACTTGGTCCTAATTTTATTTTCCAGAAAGTTTGTTTATCCCATAGCTTACTTGCAATATTATTTATGTGTCTTAATTTCTAAAATCTGATTCATGGATTGCTTGTTTTACATAATCAATGTGTTGTTTACAGTACTGTTTCCCGAGGACCCTGATTGGAGCGGATGAGCAATGAAATGGATTGTACTATCTTTAGAATGTGATGCCAGGCAAGAGTGAATAAAGTTGTGGGTCCTGACACTAGATTTGTGTGTCATGAAAGGTTGGGGCACCCTTCAGATTCTATTCTTAAATTTTTATCTCATGTATCCCACTCGACAAATAATGACCCTTGTGATATGTGTTTTTTTGCTAAACAGACACGTGCCATTTTTCCAACTTCCTTAAATAAAGCTTTTGAAATATTTGCCTTAATTCATTTTGATGTGTGGGGCCCTTATAGAGTTAAAACTCATGACAATGCTAAACATTTTCTTACTATTGTTGACGATTATTCGCATGCCATTTGGATATTTTTAATGATTTAAAAGCGAGAAGTTCGTTCTACATTATCCAAATTTTGCAAAATGGTCCAAACTCAACAACTACTATTAAAACTGTCCGGTCTGATAATAGGGGAGAATATGTGAGTCCAAAAATGGAATACATCATCAAACTACAATCCCATATACACCTAAGAAAAATAGCCGTGCTGAGCGCAAACAGAGCCACATTCTTAATGTAGCTTGGGCCCTTCTAGTTCAAGCTAATCTACCCCTCTCTCTATTGGAAGAATGTGTCCTCACAGCCGATTATTCCATTAACCGAACCCCCTCCAACCTCTTAAGAAAAATCTCCTTCTGTGTTGTTTCATAAAACTCCACCCAACTACTCTCTTCTTTGCAGCTTTGGCTGTTTATGTTATAGTCATCATGCCACTACTGATAAATTTCTTTCTCGGGGTCAAAAAGTGCATCTTTATTGGCTACCCTCTTGGAAAATAGGGTTGGTGGGTCTATGATATTGAATCCAAAGTTTTTATTATTTCTCGAGATGTGATTTTTTATGAGACAATTTTTCCAAACAAAATTGACCTTTCCTTAACTCGGCAAGGAAAAACTTCATCTCCAGAATCTGTCCAACCTATGCAATCTTCCCACATAAACCCATGCAACCCTGCCATCCCTTAATTCATCCACAAATATACCCTCAGCCACAAATAAATCCTCCATCCAATCCACAAGTCCCTCCCCAGTCCGGCCTAGTTGTCCCGACCTAACCTCTTGAACATGCTGACCTGTGGCCCATCGAAAAAGGCACTACCCTCTCTATCTCTCTATCTCTTTCTCTCTCTCTCTCTCTCTCTCACAGATCCATCTGCCCCTTCCCAGTCCTCTGTAGATCAATCCACCGACCTGCGCCCCTTCCCTTCTCATTCTCAATCCACTGTGCCTTTCCCTCTTGACCTCCCCAATTCTTCCACTTTTGGACCCAGGCCTTCCATCCTCCTCTGCGTTGTTGCTTGCTAGCCCTTCTTGAATCCAGAATCTGTAGGTGGCCTCACCGAAAAGGGGAGTCTTGTTGATCCTCATATTGACTTGCCTCTTCGCCACAGTACTCGGACCACATATCTACCAGCAAAATTATCAGATTAACAATGTTATTCCATGGAAGGTCCTTTCCGTTCCTCTACTTCACCTGCTTCTTCAGTGTCTTCAGGTACATATCTTTACCCTTTTGCTGCTTATGATAATTGTGAGTGTTTCTCTGCAACCCATAGAGGTTTCCTTGCCACAGTACATATTGAGGTTGAACCCACTCTCTTTTTCTGAAGCCGTTAAACATGATAAGTAGAGTATTGCCATGTAACAGAAAATTTATGCTCTTGATCAAAATGCCACTTGGATTCTCACAACTCTTCCCGCTCGGAAGAAAGGCCTTGGCTGCAAGTGGGTGTATCAAACTAAACTTAATTTTGATAGTGCTGTAGAGTGCTTGGTTATTCTTGGAAATATATTGGAGGAAGGTGAAGATATAATTGAAACATTTTCCTCGGCCACAAAGCTTGTTACTGTTCACTGATAATGATCTTCATGCTATTTCTTGCTTTAAAGCTCATTTGCGCAAGTGCTTTAACATGAAGCATCTTGGCTCTTTAAAAATAGTTTTTGGGTATTGAAATCGCCCGAAACGCTTATGGTCTATATCTCAGCTAACGTAAGTATGCCCTTGATATTATTTTCGAGATCGAATTATCTGGAGCTAAACTTGCTTCTACTCCTATTGAGCAAAATCATCATCTGGCCAAAGATCAGAGTCATTTCATGTCAGTTTCCGATCAGTACCGCCTGCTTGTTGGGTGCTAATCTATCTCACTATCACATGTCCGGAACTTCCCTACTTTGTTCATACTTTGGCTCAGTTTATGCAAAAACCACATCTTCCATATCGGGAAGCTTTCTTACAAGTTGTTCGGTATCTGAAATCGTGTTTGTGTCAAGGCATTTTTCTTAGTTCTTCCAAAAACTTGGTGCTCACTACGTATTGTGATGCTGATTGGGCAAATTGTACTATTACCCATTGGTCTCTTACAGGCTATTTTGTTTTCTTGGGCGATTCCCCAATTCTTGTAAAATAAAGAAACAGCCCACCGTCTCACGATCTTCTACAGAGGCAGAATACCGATCCATGACTGTTACCTGTTGTGAGTTCAAATGGCTCTGGCATTTACTTGCTGGCCTTCGAGTCCCACACTCACTTCCGGTCCTCTTGCATTGTGATAATCAGGCTACTATTCATATTGCTGCTAACCCTATCTATCACAAATGCACAAAACATATTTAGGTTGATTGTCATTTTGTGCACGATGAATTCCAAGCTAAACGGATTTCTCTCACGCATGTTCCCTCAAAATCTTAGCTTGTCGTTATCTTCACCAAAACTCTTGGTTAACCCTTATTGTTTACTCTCTTCTGCGAGTTGGACATTACAATCTTTATGCTCCAATTTGAGGGGGAGTGTTGGAGATATGTTGGATTGGAAGATTTGGAGCAGCCCCTAATATAGGAAATGTGAAACACATTTTGTAATGTAAATATGTTAATTGCCTTTATTATAGTAGCTTGTATGGTGACCATGACATGTATGATTTATTTTCCATATTTAGTTTCCCATACTATATCATCAGGACATCAAATCAGTATGCTAAAGTCGTAAGTCCAGGATTTTTTCAGAAAATGTCAACGAGATAATACCAAAATTCGAAAATGAGATTATAACAAGATCTCACAAATTCGAATGTAATTCTGACACAAGAAAACACTTTGCTCTATATCTTCTCATGCAATCAAATATCGACTATTAGATTTTCTATGTTAGATTCATAGTTTCATACATCTCCTCTTTTATCAGGCAAAAGAAGATGAAAATTGTTAGCATAGGTTTTTTACATATGTCAATTTCTTGAAAGGCAAATGGTATATATGAGTTTGATCTATTAGAATATTTATCTTCGTCAGAATATATTTTTCTGTCAGGTAATTAGGGAAAAACCAAGCTTGATTCTAAAGGAAACATCTTACATATTCTTTTCCAAATAGAAATAAAAAGATATTCTGGAATTCTTTTCATTACACAAAGTTAATATATTTTTTTATTGGAACTTTTTCCAGTCGAACAATTCTTCAAAATCACACAACTATATATATTAGAGGATTTCATATCATCATTAATCACTTCCTATTTAGTTTCGCATATTGTTTCAACGAAAGTTGGTTTTTCTCCAATAGATTTCGTAAGACAAGGTTTATACTTATATCTTAGTAATCAATATCCATAGGCCACCCTTAAGATCGGGAAGCTTCTGCGATCAAAGTCAACAATGATTTAAACATTTTCCATTTCATGATACTGTCTAAGATCATATCACATGAGAAAAGAAGTGCTGACTGAGAAGCCAAGAATCACGCAGAAAAAGTAAAAGATGCCTGCAAAAGTTGATTTAGGTTTAAGAAAATGGGGATTCTTTGGATATACCTTTGTCTCTTCTGCTGCCTTTTGAAAAGCTTTAATCTCTCTTCGTCTTTCACAAGTCACGTCCTCAACCCATCCCTGGAAAAAATATGATAGAAAGGGAAGAGGATGTTTTTTTTATTATTTTTAATATATAATTCTCTTTGTCAGTTAGCGTATCTTTTCTTTCTCTTAAAAAATATATCTTTTCTTTTTTAATTATCATACCATCTTATGGTTTTTTTATATTAATTTTTTCCTTTCTAATTATTACAAACATTATTCTTTTAATTAAATACAGTACCATAGATAGAAGGGGTGATAATCTATACTAAGAAATTTTCAAAAATATTAAACTATGAAATTAATAAAAAAATGTCTACAAATTAAAATGAATTAACATTTCTAAATAATTTTACTAATGTTGAGGACGTTTGGCACTCCTTTTCCCCTTTAGCATACAACCTAAATTGTATATTTATATCGTCGAGTACACGGAACAAAGGGGTAGGCACTGTAACAACGCTCAACATTTTTAAAAACTCTTCATTAGGATTATATATATTTTTAATGTTTTTAAACATTTGATTTTTAAATTCTTCTTTCCAACATTTTGAAAATTTTATCCATATAGATGCTCAATCCCCCCAAAAGTTAATGTTTGGTTTCTCAATTTTTTGGTTTTAATATTATGTATTTACCCTTATTTAGATTTATTTTTTTTTTTTGAAGAGATGGTAATTGATGCAAAAAATGTGAAGGTTGTGAGCATGAATGCTAAGCCCTATAGTGGTGTCGAGAATGTGGCGAATAGACT
Source organism: Catharanthus roseus (assembly GCA_028651295.1). NCBI lineage: Eukaryota > Viridiplantae > Streptophyta > Magnoliopsida > Gentianales > Apocynaceae > Catharanthus > Catharanthus roseus. The sequence continues at coordinate 2,948,613 of JAPQWS010000142.1, forward strand.
TTCTCTCATAGTTAGTCGATATGGTGGACACAATTTTACTCTTCAGAGGGATAATCACGAAATTGGAAATTTCCTAAATTTGATGTCGAATTGTGTCGATGGCCCATTTAAAGTTGTGGCTAAGAACTCCATAATTTCTTGTGGACGAAATTTTGAATATGCCGGATTGGTCAAGGACGCCATTAAGAAAGTTCAATCAGACATCTTCTCTCCACCATTAACTTCTACTCCAAACGAATATGACTCGGTCCTCTTTGATGAAAAACAATATTATCAATTTCTCCGGGAGTTTGGTCCAGCTTTATATCCTCGTACAAACAAGAGTTATGGTTAGTACTATTATTCTTTCTGTTTTTTTTTTAAATATTATCTATGGTTTTTACTTGTTACATTTCAAACATACACTTTTTAAGAAACACGTAATTTTAAATATTGTTAATTTCTTATATGGACTAGAATACTCTTAAATCAATCTTTGATCTCCTCATAAGAATAATTAGGTATAAAACTATTTTAACTTTTTTGTTCATAATCATGAACTTCATTTATCTTTTTTTAATCATGAAATATTTTTATTTTTCTAGTTATAGCCAGAGTTTATTTTACTTTTTCTAGCCTTGGACTATTTTTCTTTTTCTAGAAATAGCCATGAACTGTTTTGACCTCTCAAGTATAGCAATTTACTAAAAATAGTTCACGGCTATATTTGAGAGGTAAAAAATAGTTGATGGCTATTTCTAGAAAAAAAGTAATTCATAGCTAGAAAAAGATAAAATCCAAGATTATGGTTATAAATAGAAAAAGATAAAACATAAGTTCATGGTTATAAATGGAAAAATTAAAACATTTTATAGCTTGCATTATTTTTACAAGTTTCCATGTAGAATATTTAAAAAGAGTTGGAAAAAATTGAAGTCCAGCCAAGTTTCCATGTTTCGTGAAGATTTTAAATGTTGCGTTATTAATTTCACAATATGAAAGTATAAAAAACACGAATAATAGTGAAACTATTAAGTAAAAATAACAGAATTTATTAAGGGATATAATGTCCACACATTCATTCCCTCCAAACTTCAACATGTTCCCTCCAAACCTAAATTAGATCATGCAGCTTATTTTAAAAATGTAAAATAGATAATTCCTGAATTCAAAAGATTAAAAAAAAAAAACTTCTTCAAATCCCTCTCATTCATCAAAATGAAATTCAGAACATAATAATCCTTATACATGCAAACTTAAAAAAACATATTTGCATTTCTCTCTCATTCGGATAATTTACAAACTTTTAAAAAAGGGTAAAATGCTCCAGTGCCCCTGAACTTTTTCAAATTTTGGTTTTGGACTCTAAACTTCAAAATGGCAAGTATTGGACCTTGAACTTCAATAACGTATCAAAATTGGACTTCTGTACATTTTGAACGTTAATTCATTAACGGTTAAATAAGTCAAAGTGTACAATTGAAATTTTTCTTACAAAAATTTTCTTCTAATCCTTTAGAATCTAACAAAATTCAATTAGGTCCCTATTTTCAATTATTAACTATTTCAAAGATCTAATATTAATTTATAAAAATTCTATCCATATATTTATCTTCTTCAACCTCCTCCACACATTTTCTATACTACCACCACTACTACTATCGGACAACCACCACCACCATTGCCGATAGCCGCCTCCAACACCAGATAGCCGCCGTCGCTGTCTTCTTCTTCTTCTTCTTCCTCCTTCTACTACTGAAGTATAAGAAGAAGAAGAAGGAGGAGGAAGAAGAAGAAGAAGAAGAAGAAGAAGAAGAAGAAGAAGAAAGAAGAAAAAAGAAGAAGAAAAAGGAGGAAGATGGCGGCGGTGACTGTCGGTGGTGGCGAGGCTATCGGCAACGATAACTATCAGTGACGGTGGCTCTCTGGCAGTAGTGGCAGTTATAGTGTGTGGAATTTATGGAGAAGGTCGAAGAAGAAGATAAAAATATGGATAGAATTTTCATAAATTAACATTAGATCCTTGAAAGAGTTAATAATTGAAATAGGGACCTAATTGAATTTTGTTAGACTGTAAAGGATTAAAAAAAAAAAGTTTGTAAGTGAAATTCCAATCATACATTTTGTCTTATTTGACCGCAATGAATTAATGGTCAAAATGGACAGAAGGTCCGATTTTTGATATGTTATTGAAGTTCATGGTCCAATACATACCATTTTATAGTTGAGAGTCCAAAATCAAAATTTGGAAAAATTCAAGAGGCGCTGGTGCTTTTTAACCTTTAAAAAAAATAAATTCAAACCTTCAAGTTCAAAACTAGGAAAAGATGAACTATGGTATAGTCTTTCAGACAAGTGTCTTCAATAAAAATGAGCTTTCTACAAGACAAACAAGTGAGAAATGATATATATATATATATATAATTACAATCTTAGCCTAAAGAGCATAACAATGATGTATTAGAAGAATGAACTACATTAATTTATAGGCTTTATAACAAAAGACCACCCTGGACTTTGGGGTAAAAGTAATTTATCCCCTAAAGTTCAAATATATGCATTTTATTCTAAGACTATTAGCCAAAGGTGAAATTAAATAAAATGACCAAAATGTTATTTATGTAAGTTGTGAATTTTTTTTTTTTTTAAAATATCCCTTTGAAGTTCAATATAAAATCAATTTCGTTAATTCTTTAATTTATAATAAATTTTTGTACAAATCTATAAAGTTTGAAAAATAATTTGTCTATATTCTTTAAAATTAAATATTTAACTCAAAACTTGGTTATTTAAGATAAAATAGCATAGTGATTCTAAATATAATTAATGAACTCAAATAAACTATTCGGTCATAAATATAATATAAGTTTTTGCCAATCTCAAATCTTTATCTCGAAGTTTTTAATAAATTTTTTTGAATACTTATAATAAAAAAATTTTAAACTATTAGGATATGTAGCAAGAATTATAATAATAGCTTTAAGCTACCTAAAAATAATAATCATTTTAAGCAAAGTACTAAAATAATAGATAAACATCTAATTTTTCTTTAAATAAAAGACGATTAATTTTTTAGACTCATTATAATGAATTGGTGACGAATCATAACATTTTAGTTATTTTGAATAAATATTTCATGTTTACATAGACTTGTTCTTTTTATGACTGATGTATACATAACTTATATTATATTTATAATCGAGTCTTTAATTTTTTACTCAATTAAATTTAGACTAACATATGCTATTTTTCCTTAGACCAATATTTCACTTTTTTTTAGTTAAAAAATTAATTTTCAAAGAATATAGACTAAGAAGTATTATTGCAGTTTTTATAGAAGTATTTTGTGATAAATTAAAGTGTTTACAAAACTACTAATTTTACATTAAACTTTAGAGGCTATTTTACCACAAATCATAACTTTTATAAAGGATATTAATATTATGAAGCACAAGACGTTGAATCAATAAATTACGTCAAATGCCAATTGAACAACTCACGAAGAATTGATAATATTTTATTACTCTATTTTTATCTTTTTTTAATATATTGTCACATATTCATTCGCAATATGTTTTTACATGTTCAGGAAAGGGAACTATGTTGTGCTTCATCATATTTTGAAATGTTCAATGAGCGTGACAGAGATTTTAATGATAATCCGTCAAATAGTAAAATAGTAGACAAGCTAGTAAGTTTTATATTATTTGTTGTTCGTCCTATTCAAATGTACTTGTGTAGATGTTCTTTATTTTCTATGCTAAAAAGTGTTATGTTATGCATAATGGAGATTAAAACCATAGATGGAACTTAATGTAGACAGGGGCTCCCATGAAAAAAAAATTATATATTATGTATTAGTAATGGCCCATAAAAAATTTATGTGTATTTATATTGCTAATTTCGTAGTAAGAAATTTTTTATATTCATTCTATTACCATTCAAATTCTGTAACATAATTTCTAATACATCTTATGATATAATTCTGCAATAATAATTTCGTTTAAATTTTATTTTTAGAATTTTAGGTACGACTTTTATTAATAAAATACTAGAAAAAACGTACTATAATATGTATTAGATGATCTTGACAACTTTATCACATAATTTAGATATAATTAAAGTGAAAAAATTACTAATTGAGTTTTGTTAAATAGTATTATGCACATATAATTAAAACTAATATTATTACGATAAAATATTTAAAATAAAACAAAAAAATCTTTAACTACATGTATAGATTTATAGAAGTTAGGAATCTTTTTTCCTCAAACTCCGTAATAATTTTTTTTTTCTCTTTATAGTTACAAATTTTGATTTTATCTTTTTCTAATTATGACTATTCTTTTTCTAGAAATAGTCATGAACTATTTTAATAAATTGCTATATCAGAGAGCTAAAAAATAGTTCATGCCATAAGGAGAAAGGCAAAATAATTCATGTCTTGAAAAAAATAAAATAAAAGTTTGTGGCTAAAAAGTGAAAAAAATAATTTACGGCTATAAATAGTCAATTTCTCATATATATTGTTAGAAGGACTAGAAGTGTAACAATGTTGATTGAGTTGTATTCAAAATGGATTTAAATTGTTCTTGTAGTAGAGAATGACAAATAACTTTAAGGAAAATATCTTGAGAATACATGAAGAACTCTTATTTGCAATGTCTTTTTGTTTTAATAGGATGAGATGAATAGGAAGAGGCGTGGATTTGCTATCGAGAAAATTGATAAAATTGGCCCTAAAGGTTATATTTTCACGTTCTTGCAAGTAACGAGTCCAGAGATAAACAGAAGAATTAGAATGTGGGATTATGACGCATCAGATATATACGGTGAAATGTTAAGTAGCAGCAACACATCACAAAGCCTCAATGTGGAACAAAGAGAAACATTGAGAAGATTGGAGCAACAAGCAAAGGAACAAGGCGAGAAAATTGCTCCTCAAAAGGAATAAATAGCAGTTCAAGTGTCAAGAATTACATCCTGGCACAAACACACTAAAGGTATTATTAATCAAAACTCTATATACTTTGTATATATTAATTACTCTATTTATTAAAATCTGCATTTTGATATAAATATTCGATTTAATTGATTCCAGAAAATTTTCTAATTTTCATTACTCAGTGTACTTTTATGGCTGCTTAATCACTTGGAAAAGATAATTGACTTGTGTAAAGTTTCTTAATTGTTTCTTAGTAATGAAATTAAACAAAGTTGTGAAATGCCTCTTCTAGAGGGCATGGTTTGATCTTGGAAAGAAATCATGGTAAAACTGAGTTATTGATTTACTATAATTAATATAATGGGGTTGGTTGAATATTATTTTTTGATATTGAGATACCATTTAGTTATACTTAGGGTTTGGATCGTTTGTAATATCTTTTATAACACTCTCTTAATAATTCTAATTTGATAAATTTTCATAAAATAAATTTTAAGGGGAAAATATATTATAAAAGGAAATGTTACAGAAAATGTTATAGATGATTATAAGTGTTATTCTTTTTATGACTTAGATGTATATGAATTTCTTTTATTATATATTCTTTCATACTAACTAAGAGAATATGTTTTAGCTCTTGCTTCATGCTTCCTATTTATGTTTGTCTTTAATTGTTTTCCACTTATTTACAGGTCAGAAAGGCTCATGAAGAATTTATATGACAATGAAGTTTATGTTTTTTCTAACATTTAGATCGACTTAGAATTTTGTCAAAGATTATTAGATTCATATTATTGACCTATTCACCAATTGTACTTGACATTTATTGAAATGTTTTAATATTTTAATTATGTAGTAGGCATTCATATTTTGATTTGTATGATTTTTCTTGATTAGTGTAATTTTATATTATCATATTATATAAAATCTAATTTGTAGGTGGCATCAAAATTTCAATTGATAAATAGCAATTGAATATATATATTTGTTGATGATAAAAAACATTAGTATATGTCAAACTGAGAATTACTTTTTAAACAAAGTTTTGTAGATGAATAGAGATAAAAATGTGATGCATTATTAGAAGAGGGGCATAGTTCCAGTGAGTTCATAACAAATGTTCTATCGTTGCTTCCCGGAAGAGATGGTTTCATTCCCTATTTCACAATCCCTATCAATTCTCTCAAGGATGGTATTATTCCCATGTCTTGAGTTTGTCCAAGTGTAGAAGCCCAAGTCTATTAAATCAGAGTCTACAAAAACTCTCCAAAAAGTGCTAGCTCCTCATCTCCAAACTCTCTGCACCTCCAAATATGTCAATTATGTCCAAAACTTAGTGAAGGTCACCAGCTAATAGCCACGGGAGAGTGATCATACTTGTCCCAAGGCTTTGGGGTAAGTTCATAGCTCCTCACAATGTCTTCTTAAGGGCATTAATATCCAATTCTTCCTTCCTCTAGAAGCCCCAAATCCCCCCTCCCTCCTAACAAAGTGCCTTGCCTCAGCTGCCACAAAACCAGAGTACTTGCTCGTCACCGCTATTCTTTTAGCTTTTGTACTTGATCTTATTTTCAAAATGATCAAAGTATTAGGTTTAAATGTGTCAGATAATTCCACAGAATTACACAAAAAATTGCAATGAATTGGCCCCAAAAAAATTCCATCTAATTATATTTATATAAAATTTAGATATCCATCGCTTCCCTCTTACCTGGGCTAATGATAGTGCTTACAAAAATGGCTTCTAAACCCTCTTCCAGTGTATTTTCAGGTAACTCTTCTCAAGCGTCTTCCATTATTTCTTCATTATTGAAATTGTGACTCTCCCCTGTGAGCTTCTTATCAGGTAAGTGTTCTTTCACAGTCGTGTTGTCAACTTTCGCACCATTCCTACTCTGTTCCAAACTTTTTGGAATATTTTGTAGAAATGTTGATAGGTGTCTATCAGCATTATGCAAAAATAACAGTGAATCCACCTAAAATCATGTATAATTCCAACTAATTATGCTCATAAAAAAATTAGATGTCCGTTGCATCCCTTTTACCCGGGGCTAAGATGGTACTCACCAAAATAGTTTATGAACCCTCTTCCATTGGATGAAATTTGAGTTCCAAAAGGTTGATGAAATTTGCGTTCCAAAGCATTCCCAAGCCTTCTTCTTGAAAGTCCTAGCTAGAGATCCACTTTCTTTCTAATTTTCTCACTAGAAATTTAACCCCAATCCAAGATGTAATTAAGATCTCAAGTAATGCTAGTAGCAGAAGTTACAACAAATTTAAACAATAAACCAAGTAATTGAAAGAATTCACAAGACCCACTTGTAGAAAATTTGAGGAACCCTTCAAGAACACTTGAAGAATAACATTCAAGAACTAGAAGAAACTTAAAGATGAAGAAAATGTAGTTAATTCCTTGATTTAGCTTTCATAGAGATTCATTATCCTTCAAAGAAATGGAAGAACCCTTAGGGTTTCTTCAAACAAGAGCAAAGCTCAAGGATACAGATTTTCAAGAGGTTTAAAAACTAAATAATGTTTCACCCTTTAATGTTATAAATACATACCAAGATCTAAACCAACTAACATCAAGTCAAATGTGGCTTAAAACCACTTAATTATATCATTTGAAGGGGAAGAGGAGGGGGAAATAACAAGTTAAAACAAAAGATATCAGTTAAAAAACCAAGAAAATTAAAATCATGGAATTTTTTCCTATCAAATACTGGCACCGAACTTTTTTAGTTTCAAGACCAAAAGTCTCCTAACGAAAGTCTAGCGAAGGACTAGTGAGATGTCTGATGCCGGTTCGTCGCTTTGACCCTCCAAATGGAAGAATCATCTCTTTTTATCTTCATGAAAGTTTTAGCCCTTTCTCTAGCATTCCAAAGGAACAAAAACCACCTCAATTTGATGTCTACAACACAATTTAGAAACATTGATTTTGCATAACTCTTTGGATGACCAAAACATATCCATTTGAGATGAAATTTTCCATTTTGGAAACCTAATTAAATTCTATACAAAATTACATAAGGACACAAATTTATTTTGAAACACTAAGGACCTCAAAATTCACTTGAATACAGGCTATATTCAGGACATCCTTCCCCAACATTTTCTGCACGATTTTGAACTCCTTTTAAGCTCTGGGAGGTCGTCATAACATGATAAAATTGGTCTTGAAATGCCACTCATGTTTCTTCGGTTGTTCACTCTTGGAATGTCCTTAAATTCCCAATCTTCGTAATATTAGTATTCCTTGCAAGAGGTTGAAGACTCCCAAAAACGGCCATGTGGATGCTTAGTCGTGGCCTTATCATAATCCTTCCAAAGCGTCTTGCATCATTTCTTCATCATTGAAATTGTGATTCTCCCCTACGAGCTTCCTATCAGGTGAGTGCTATTTCACAGTCGTAGCCTCAACCTCTATGGAATTCTTACTTTATTCTAGACTATCTAGGAGTCTCTCATGTGTAGGTTGTGTATTTTGAGGGTTGTGTTGAACTAGAGTATTGTGGGTTAGATTAGATGGACTTTTAGAAACAGGACCTTGTTGGCCCACACCCTTTCTAGATGGGTAAGCCTTGTTCTATTTTAATTGGATCTCTTTGAGCAGAACTCGGGGCCTTTAGAATTCTCTGTTTTTACCTTGGGTTGAAGATTTGGGAAGTGACTTTGTCTTGACCTAAGACTTTACTCTTAGGCTAGGAGCTTTTTCTTTCTTTTCTGGGGATGAGATATGGAATCTTTTGTGGACCCAAGACCACGTAGAGTCTTTTTTTGAGCTGTTACATATAAGTTTAGGCCACTTTGCCCACTTGCTCATGTTCCTCTTCCACCAAAAGGCTAAAGCGGGATCCAATACCCCTAAGATTCAAAGTAGCCATTGTTTTGGACGTTTTAACACGTGAGGCTATACCATTACTGTGTCTCAAAGGTGGCAGCTAGACACCAATACTTGCACATGCCTTTCAGAGAAATGACTATTACTTTACATGATGCGGAGCGGATACTTGAGATACCTACTTATTATGGTATTGTGGATGTTCAGTATTCCCAGGAGCAGTTTGTCAGGATTGTTCAAAGCGGCTCGGGCATCTTACATAAGTGGTGGTATAAATGCTCATAAACTTTCATATGTTGCAAAGGATCCCTATAGTGGAGTTTCCCCATAGTTGAGGGCAACATATTATATCGCGCACATACTTGGGAGTTCCCTCTTCACCGATAAGAGTAGGAACATCGTGCATGCCAAACTTTGGCCTGTTGTGAAGAATTTTCGATGATGTGGGAAGTTAGCTTGGCGTGCGATGATGTTGATGTTCTTATACCGATGTCTTGGCCAGGCCTGCATGTAAATGTGAATGAATTACCAATATGATTATGAATTGGAATCTTTTATTTCCAATACGTTTCTTATATGCCATTCGTTTAGTGGTATTTTTACATTCAGCAAAGCAGAAATCTAGCTGCTTCCTAAATTGCATTTCAAATATATTGAAGTAAAGACTTTTGATATTGGATTATAGGATTTCCATTTGCATATGATATTGGACATCTTTAGCTCACTCGAGCATTCATCCACTACCTATGATATTTAAATTAATGCCACAAGATGATTCTAACCATATTGATATATGGCAATACTTATGAGGTCAATTTCATCTGAAAAAAATTCTTGCTATTATTAAAGGAATTTATCATGTAGTTTTCGAGAGCTTTTAATAATTATTATAAACAAACTACTTTATTTCCAACAGGTCATTTATGTTGCCACATATACCTGCAGTTATGAATTTTCTACATCTACAATCAGGATACAAATACCTTAATAGAAAAGTCTTCATTATATCATCTCAATATGCTATCTCTATTAAGCTTCTTTTCTAATAAGGACATGGAGAAATATTTCTACGTTTGTTATTTACCTTTATCTGCTCAAAGTATTTCAAGGAGAGAAACCCATATCTTCCGATATGCATATTCGGAAGGGGAAATTTTTTAATCAACGTAAAAGTGGAGCTGGCATAAAGAACTCTTACCAGCCAAGAAGGCTCAAAGGAAAATAAACTTTCAAGTCTCAAAATACGAAATTCTAAGGAAGACTTTCAACCACATGAAATCAGTTAGGTTGTCTTAATCAGCCATAACAATATCCTACTTTCTGCTAAAAATGCATCGACAAACGTATGCTATTTTTGGAAGGGAAAAATCACACTGATCTTGAAATTTAAATATTCTAATAGCACATATTTGCTCTAATGTTTTTCACGATTTTATATCCTTCGTCGAATTCACACATGGATTTCAAGTCATTTGAAAAGATTGCAGACCTCCATCTTTCAAGAGCGTATATTGTTTGTTAGCCCTAAGGGCATTATTACTTGTGTTTTGATTATGATTAACATGTGCTTGTGTGAGTATGTTAGCTAACCCTTCATAGAGAACAAAAGAAGAACATATGAAGTCTCAAAGTCTCAAGGAAAAGATCTTGATGATGAGGGCAAAATAGAGAAGAAGAGATCAAACCATACCAAGATCAAATCAATTGAAGACATTGTATTTGTGAACTAGGTATTATCTTGTAAAACTCTCTAGTCTTAGTCTTTGATTCATTGATCATACATGAAGCTCTTCTCATGTTTTTCTAAAATATAATCCTTTGATAAAATCCAAGTATTCTTGACTTTAAGATGTTTTGAATAGTTTTTCTCCTCTTTAAAAATTGTCAAGAATGCCTTTGAAACTTGGAAGAAAGTTTTGTTCAGAAAAAAACTTGGCTGAGGAAAAACAGAAAAATTCGGAAGTCCGTTTTTTAAAAGGGGGAGTCCGTTTTTTAAAAGGGGGAGTCCGTTTTTAAAACCGATAGTCCGATTTTTTAAAACCGATAGTCCGTTTTTAAAACCGATAGTCCGTTTTCTAAAACCGATCGTCCGTTTTTACAATTCGGCGATCCGTTTTTTCGAAAACCAAGTCCGAATCTTTCTGTCCCGAGAAATTCGGCAGTCCGGTTTTAAAACCGATCGTCCGTTTTTAGTCTGTCGATATAAAAAAATATTACCGTTGCACGGAAGCAACGGTCATTTCTGAAATTTGACGACCTATTTCTTAGGCAACGGTCTTAAGCTTAAAAAACCCTATATATACACTCAATTATCAGCCATAAATTCAAGGAGTTTGGGAATTACTCATTGAGATCATTTAATACATTTCAAGAGCTTCAAAAATACATTTTTTATTACAAATCATTTTCAAATCCCAAACAAAATCTTCTTGAGCTTCATTATTGATCATCCATCAAAGAAGAAGAAAAGAGGTGCTTGTAGAAGTATACCATTGAGTTGTAATCTTCCTCTTCTCAAGCTAAATTGGTAACATTGTTCCTAACTCTCTCTATTCTATTATTGTGATCAAAGGTTTGTGGAAAACCCTTTGGGTGATCCTTTGATTAACTAGTTGTATTGTTGTGATTGAGGTTTTGGTGTAAAACCCTTGAAGGGTGAACCTCATTGTGTAGTTGTGTTGTTGTGTTTGAGGTTATAGTGTAAAACCCTTGAAGGGTGAACCTCATTGTGTAGTTGTGTAATCAACTTTGAAGTTAGTGGATTTGTGAAATCCTTGGGTTGAGGCTCAAGGTAGTGGATGTAGCTCTTGGAGAGAGTGAACCACTATAAATTGCTGTGCATGCTCTTTAATTCTTTGCTCATTTCTTAATTGCCAACTCTATAAGATTATGCTTTGTGTGGATTCTTATTAAAAAGAGTTTTAGAAATCTTTCACAAACAAATTGGAGGTTTATCTTTCTAATCAAACAAAAGATTTTTTAAATTAGCCAAAAACCTTATTCACCCCCCTCTAAGGTTTTTCATTGTTCATATCATATTTCTTTTATTCTTGGAAAGCACAACAACCTAATTCATCAAATATCCTGATCTGTGCTATCAAGATTTATTCACAACAACTTGATTGAATATTTTGGTCAACCTTGATCATAGAACAATCCTAATTCGATTGTATCAGGTTATGCCTTCAAGCTTGTTTTTGTTGAAGATATGTAAGATATGGAAGATTTGGAGCAACCCCTAATATAGGAAACGTGAAACACATTTCGTAATGTACATATCTTAATTGCCTTTAGTATAGTAGCTTGTATGGTAACAATGACATGTATGATTTATTTTTCATATTTAGTTTTCCAAATTGTGTAGGAAATATACTGGTCACATTGGCCACTGTAAAATAGATTTGAGAAATAAACTTTTCCCAGTTCTCCAAATGTTGTTCTTTATTTTCTTTCATGGTATCAGTGGCTACTATGGCTAAAAATATTGCAGAAACTATCTTGAAACAAGTTCAGAAATATGATGAAGTGGGTGAATACTACCTAGGACCAAATGATGTTTCAGGTAGCTTGATTACTCTCATCCAGTTGAAGGATGAGAGTTTTGATGAATGGGCAGACGCGATCGAGTTGGCCCTCGACTCTAAAAATAAATTGGGATTTCTTGATGGATCTATTCCACAACCTGAAGAAGATGATCCAAAGTTTAAAAGGTGGACGAAAATCAATAACTTGATTGGATCATGGATACTAAACACTATATGGGCTTCAATCACAAAGACAAGGGTGGCAAAAACTATGTGGGATTAGTTACTACGAAGGTTTTGTGCACAAAATGGACCCCAATATTATGAGTTGAAGTAGCAATATTCAACTGTAAGAAAAAGGGACATTTTGTAGCCACCTATTTTGCAAAATTAAAGAAATTTTAGGAAGAACTTTCAAACTATGGCCGATTTTGAGAAAACTGTGAGAGAATAAACAATACGACATGAGAAGGAGAAACTTATATAATTTCTCTTTGGCTTGGACACTGATAGTTTTGGAACAATATATTCATCAATACTGGGAAAGACCCTCTACCTAATATCAACCAAGCTTATTCTAAGGTAATACAAGCGGAGCAAGTGAAAAGTATTACTAAGGAAGAAGCAGAAGTTGGTGGCGGTCCGAAATGTTCACAGTCCGAAGCCAATATAGACAGCACACAGAAAAATTTTCTCTTGTTTGCAGCCATTGTCCCAAAACAGGGCATGACTCCAAAAGCTGCTTCCAAGTGATTAGATTCCCAGACTGGTGGTTGGAGAAAAGCAAAACTACAGAGGCTGCGGATACCCCAGAAGAGGATGAAAGAGTCGCAGAGGTACTGGAGGTGTGCGTTGTGGCGCACATGGTGGAAAATCGGCGACGATCCAACACATTAGCAGTGTCATAACATTCTAGCACCGGCAACCACACTGGTTCGTCTACGAATGCCGCTGGTGTCCCAGTTTCACCCTAGAGCACTGACAGTCACTAATGGGCTTTGTGCAAAGCCAAGTATAACCTTCAACCAGGAAAAACTATGGTAAATTTTTTTCTACAATTGGCTGATTGACTCAGGAGTAACCCATCACATGACCCTCAATATTGATCTTTTATTTGCTGTTCATGTGATTCCTCCATGGCCGATCACCTTGCCAAATGGAGGGATCACTTATGCAACAAAATATGGCAAAGTCCAACTTGGTCCCAATTTTATTTTGGAGAAAGTTTTGTTTATCCCATAGCTTACTTGCAATATTATTTATATGTCTCAATTTCTAAAAATATCATTCATGGGATTGCTTGGTTTACATCTTCAATGTGTGGTTTACAAGACTATTCCTCGAGGACCCTGATTAGATTGGGTGAGCAATGAAATGGGTTGTACTATTTTCAGAATGTGATGCCAGGCTAATTCAATAAAGTTGTGGATCCTGACTCTAGATTTCTGTGGCATCAAAAGTTGGGGCACCCTTTAGATTCTGTTCTTAAATTTTTACTTCATGTATCCCATTCCACAAATAATGACCCTTGTGATACAAGCGTTCATACTAAATAGACACGTGACATTTTTTCAACTTCCTTAAATAAAGCTTCTGAAATATTTGCCTTAATTCATTGTGATGTGTGGGGTCCTTATAGAGTTAAAACTCATGATAATACTGAATATTTTCTTACTTTTGTTTGTTGACCATTATTCGCGTGCCGTTTGGATATTTTTAATGATTGAAAAGGGGGAAGTTCATTCTATACTATCCAAAATTTGCAAAATGGTCCAAACTCAACAACTACTGTTAAAACTGTCTGGTCTAATAATAGGGGAGAATATGTGAATCTAAAATCTCTCGTTTCTGAAAACGGAATATATCATCAAACTATAATTCCTTATACACCTCAGCAAAATGGTCGTGCAAAGCGCAAAAACCGCCACATTCTTAATGTGGCTCGAGTCCTTCTATTTCCAGCTAATCTACCCCTCACTTTATGGGTTGAATGTGTCCTCAGTTATCCCCTTAACCGAACTCCCTCCAACCTTCGTAACAGAAAATCTCCTTTTGAGTTGTTACATAAAACTCCACCCAACTATTCTCTTTTGTGCACCTTTGGCTGTTTATGTATAGTCATCATGCCACTATTGATAAATTTCTTTCTCGGAGTAAAAAATGCATCTTTATTTGCTACTCGCTTGGAAAAAGGGGTTGGCGGGTCTATGATAGTGAATCTAAAGTTCTTCTCATTTTTGAAGATGTGATTTTTTATGAGACCATTTTTCCTTAGAAAACTAACCTTTCCTTAACTGGGCAAGGCAAAACTTCATTTCCAGAATCTGTCCAACCTATGCAATCTTCCCACATAAACCCACGCAACCCCTGCCCCCCTTTAATTCATCCAGAAGCATACCCTCAGCCATAAATAAATCCTCCATCCAGTCCACAAGTCCCTCCCAAGTCTAACATAGTTGTCTTAGCCTAACCTTTTGCACATTCTGACTTGCGACCCACTAAAAAATACATTGCCCCTGTGATATCCCTAATCTTGCCACTAGGTCAATTGAGGCTGAGTAGGGCATCTGCGTGCCTCTCGGCACTAAATTGTAAGTCCCAATAAAACACAACCCTGGAATAATACTAACAGGTATATACACAAAGTACATAGTCGAAAACTTAAGTAAACTAGATACTACTAGTGTGCTAAAAACACAAGACTTAAAAAAAAAATTTCATGATCGTTTTAATATAAAAATGAAAGTATCTCATATCAACAACTTTACACGAGAAAATAAAAAGAAAAACATTACAAACGGTTCGAGTCTAGGAAGACAAAACATAAGCATATGTCCTACTGGGGAGATTTGATCCAAAAGCTCTCGGCCTAAAACTTTAGCGGCTTGCTGGGTCCCTGATCGTCTTAGGTTAATCTGAGGAGAAAACATGAAATGGAAAAAAATGAGCACGAACGCCCATTAAGTCCACGGGTGTGTGTGCACTGTTGTGATTTCTTTAAAATAATAGTGATGCAATTTCATGAAAATAGGTCATGAAATGTTATAAGAAAATTTAATTTTTTTTTTGGTTACTTTAACAGCACTGATGCTTTATCCTACATGAGGGTTTCGAGTGCAGCTGGGAAGTCTGAGCGAATCAAGACACATCAGCACAGCTTCGATACCCAAATTTAAAGAAACATGCAATGCCACAGTCGGGCTCCATAAACAAAGTCCGGATCCCAAAAGAAGGTCATCGGAATCAAATTTAGCATCTCGTAGTCAATACCAACCAAACACCATATGAGTGCTCGATTCCATGACAACTGCTCTCCCATATCACTGGCCAGACCAGGCTACAGATTCTTGGGGTACCTACCAGGATTGCCCTGAGACTAACCTTAGTTTCAAGCCCCTCCTAGCTCTCCCCAAGGCAGCCGTCCTACCGCAGAGCATGATACGATGTCCACGTAAATACCGATTGGGCCACGCCCTCCAGGTACTACGCCCCTCTTCAAGTGGATCCACCCTCAAACTCAATAACCCATCCATGTCATCGGAAGAGGCCCTAGTACGAGAGACTAGCCACGTATAGTGCAATTCGGTAACGCGTCCATTCACATGATCATAACCAGAATAGTAACCCTGGTCTGAATGGGGTTTTTCATATGTATTTGTAAATAGAATGGCCATTTACCCGACCGTCAGGACAGAATCAGGTCATTACCATTGTCAGTAAAAATCCCCATCTGCTAGTCACCACATGCTCATTCAAATTTCACAATTATGGCAATGCCAGATCAACATTCATGCATGTCAAAACACGTAATTTTTCAAGTTAGAACATTTTCCAACGTATGAATATTTCCAGAAAAACCTGTGTACCACCAAATTCTTTTTCACCACAATAATAGTCTGATTTAAAAGGAGAACACCTATATGGAGCACAGCTCCTATGCATTTTCTAAGGAACATGTTACACCAAGTGGATTTAAATTGTTTGTGTAGCCGAAAATGATAAATAAAATTAAGGAAAATATCTTGAGAATACATGAGGAACTCTTATTTGCTTTTAATAGGATAAGATGAAGAGGAAGAGATGTGAATTTTCTTACAATAAAATTAATGAAACTGGCCCTAAAGATCATATTTTCACGTTCTCAGAAGTAATGAATCCAAAGACAAGCAAAAATTCTCTCTTCGCCTTTCAAGGGTCACGTCCTCACCCCATCCCTGGAAAAAATGTGAGAGAGAGAGAGAGAGAGAGAGAGAGAGAGAGGGAGGGAGAGAGAGAGAGAGAGAGGGAAGAGAACGTTTTTATTATTTTTTCAATATGTAATTCTATGTCATGTAGGATACCTTTTCTTTCTCTTAACAAACGTATCTTTTCTTTCTCTTTTTAATTATTTTACCACCTTATGTTTTTCGTATATTAATTATTTCCTTTCTAATTATTACAAACATTATTCTTTTAATTGAATACATTACCATAGATTGAAGGGGTGATAATCCATACTAAGAAAATTTTAAAAATATTATAATATGAAATTAATAAAAAGAATCTTAAAGTTAAACTAAATTAGCATTTCTAAATAATTTTACTATTGTTGAGGATGTTCGGCACTCCCTGCCCCCTTTAACATACAACCTAAATTGTGTATTTGTATCATCAAGCACAAATTAGTAAAAAAAATTTCCTAACCTCCTCATTCTCTCACTCCTCTATCCTTGCTCACAATGGATCACTTCATTTAAAAGATAATTAGCCACCTCAATTTCCTACTCCAGCAAGTAAAAAGCAAGGCACATACTAGGATCTTTGTCGATTTTTGTAATATTGCTACATGAACCATAGACGGAACCAAGCTGTAGAGATAGTAACAACACTCAACAATTTTAAAAACTCTTAATTAGGATTATATTTTCTTAAATTTCTTAAAACAATTTGAATTTTAAATTCTCCCTTCCAACATTTTAAAAATTTTATCTATATAGATGCTCAATCCCCCCAAAAGTTAATGTTTGGTTTTCTCAATTTTTTTTTTTGTCTTAATATTATATATTTACCCTCATTTAGGATTTTTTTTTTGAAGAGATGGTAATTGATGCAAAAAATGTGCAGGTTGTGAGCATGAATGCTAAGCCCTATAGTATTGTAGAGAATGTGGTGAATAGACTTTCTCTCGTAGTTAGTCGATATAGTGGATGCAATTTTGCTCCTCATAGGGATAATCAAGATTATTGGAATTTCTTAGAGAGGGAAAATTCTTTGAAATCAGACAACTATATATTGGAGGATTGCATATTATCATTAATATCTTCCTATTTAGTTTCGTATATTGTTTCAACGAAAGTTGGTTTTTCTCTAATGGATTTTGTATGACAAGGTTTATATTTATATCGAAGTAATCAACATCTACAGGCCGTTCTTAAGATTGGGAAGCTTGTGTTATCAAAGTCAACAATGATTTAAACATTTTCCAATTCATGGTACCGTCTAAGATCATATCACATGGGAAAAGAAGTGCTAATTGAGAAGCTAAGAATCAAGCAGAAGAAGTAGAAGATGCCTGCAAAAGTTAATTTAGGTTTAAGAAAATGGGGATTCTTTGGAGATACCTTTGTTGATAAATAAAAGTATCATAAAGCAATTCATGAAACTTAGAGGGCATATGATGGGAGTATCGTAAAGCGATTTATATAAATAAAAGGCTTTAGTTTTGGGCTAAGAGGAGCTTTGATTTAGTTATTTTTGGGCCAAGTATCACCTGATTAAGGCCAACTGACCTAGGTGATCAGGTAAAGGTTGAGAAGGTTTCGAAAATTCTTTTATAAGAATCCCACATCGATTGTCTAGAAAAAATTTCAAGACGCAACACCTATGAATGGTACTATCCACATTTACCTTATTATGTTATCTTTACTTATTGTTACTCTGCCAAATTTACACCTTTTTGTTGATCTAAGTATCAGCAAAAATTTGTCCAGAAATTCCATTCAACGACAACAAAATCCCAGACAGGCTAGTCGAAAACAAACCCCTAAAGGTAAGATTTTTTTTCTCACTTCTGCTGCCTTTTGAAAAGATTTAATCTCTCTTCACCTTTCACAAGTCACGACCTCACCCTATCCCTGGAAAAAAATGTTAGAGAGAGAAGAGAATATGTTTATTATTTTTTTCAATATATAATTCTCTGTCATGTGCATATCTTATCTTTCCCTTAAAAAACATATCTTTTCTCTCTCGTTTTAATTATTTTTGCCATCTTATGGGTTTCATATATTAATTTTTTCCTTTCTAATTATTACAAACATTATTCTTTTAATTGAATAAACTACCATAGATAGAAGGGGTGATAATCTATACCAAGAAAATCTCAAAAGTATTAAAATATTAAATTAATAAAAATATATAAAAATTAAACTAAATTATTAATTCTAAATAATTTTAATACTGTTGAGGACGTTTGGCACTCCTTGCCCCCTTTAGCGTGCAACCTAAATTGTTTATTTGTATCTTCGAGCACAAATAATTTCCTAACCTCCTCATTCTTTGACTCCTCAATCCATTGCCCACATTTCATCACTTACTTTAAAGGATTATCAGCCTCCTCAATTTCCCCCCTCTAGCAAGCAAAAAGAAAGATACATACTAGGATCTTTGTCGATCTTTGCAATGTGGCTACATGAACCATAGATGGAACCAAGGGAAGGGGACAGTAACAACGCTCAATATTTTTAAAAAATCGTCATTAGGATTACATATTTTTTTAATCTTTTTAAACATTTGATTTTTAAATTCTCCCTTCCAACAATTTGAAATTTTTATCTATACAGATGTTCAATCCCCCAAAAAGTTAATTCTTGGTTTCTCAATTTTTTGTTTTAATATATATATATTTATATTTACCCTCTTTTAGATTTTTTTAAGAGATGGTAATTGATGCCAAAAATATGAAGGTTGTGAGCATGAATGCTAAGCCCTATAGTGGAGTCGAAAATGTGGCGAATAGAGTTTCTCTCATAGTTAGTCGATATGGTGGATGCAACTTTGCTCCTCAAAGGGATAATTAGGACTACAAAATTGGAAATTTTCTGAATTTGATGTCGAATTGTGTTGAGGGCCCATTTGAAGCTGTGGCTAAGAACTCCATAATTTCTATTAAACGAAAATTTGGATATGTAGGATTGGTCAAGTAGGCCATTAATGAAGTTCAATCAAACATCTTCCCTCCACCATTAACTTTTACTCCAAAAGAATATGACTTGGTCAACTTTGATAAAATACAATATATCGGTTTCTACGGGAGTTTGTGCAACTTTATATCCTCGTACAAACAAGAGTTATGGTTAGTACTACTAATAAAAATACTAGGAAAAAATGTATATAATATGTTTAAGACGATCTTGACCACTTTATAACACAATTTAGATATACTTATTTGACATTAAAGTGAAAAAATTACAAATTGACTCTAGTTAAATAGTATTACGCACATATAATTAAAACTAATATTAGTACAATAAAATATTCAAAATAAAACAAAAATTCTTTAACTACATGTATTGAAGGTAGGATTTATTTTTTTTCCTCAAACTCCGCATTCAAAAACTATGTTGTTTTTCTATAACTATTTATACACACATATTTGCGTGTGTGAGTGCGTGTGTGTGCACATATGCATGCTTCTTAGCTATCCATCGTCATAAACTATTTTTTTCTCTTTATATTACAAAGTTTGATTTTATCTTTTCTAGTCATGACTATTCTTTTTTTCTAGAAATACTCATGAGCTATTGTAATAAATTGCTATATTAGAGAGGTTAAAAACAGCTCATGGCTATAAGGAGAAAGGCAAAATAGTTTATGTCTAAAAAAAATAAAATCAAAGTTTGTGACTGTAAATAGAAAAGAGAAAGAGAGAGAGAGAGAGAGAGAGAGAGAGAGAGAAGAGAACATTTTTGTTATTTTTTTCAAAGTGTAATTCTCTTTGTCATGTAGCATATCTTTTCTTTCCCTTAAAAACATATATTTTCTTTCTCGTTTTAATTATTTTATCATTGTATGTTTTTCGTATATTAATTTTTTCCTTTCTAATTATTAGAAACATTATTCTTTTAATTGAATACACTACTGTAGATACAAGGGGTGATAATCTATAATAAGAAATTTTCAAAAATATTATAATATGAAATTAATAAAAAAATCTTAAAATTAAACTAAATTAACATTTCTAAATAATTTTGCTATTGTTGAGGACGTTTGGGACTCCTTGCCCCTTTTAATGTACAACCTAAATTGTGTATTTGTATCGTCGAGCACAAATGAGCACAAATGATTTCCTAACCTCCTCATTCTCTCACTCCTCAATCCTTGTTCACATTGGATCACTTACTTTAAAGGATCATTAGCTTGTTCAATTTCCTGCTCCAGCAAGCAAAAAATAAGATACATACTAGGATCTTTGTCGATTTTTGCAAAGTTGCTACATGAACCATAGACGGAACAAATCGGTAGAAATAGTAACGACACTCAACATTTTTAAGAACTCTTTATTAGGATTATATTTTTTTAAATGATTTTAAAATTTTTGAATTTCAAATTCTTTCTTCCAACATTTTGAAAATTTTTTCTATATAGATGCTCAATCTCCCTGAAATTTAATGTTTGGTTTCTCAATTTTTTTTTGGTTTTAATATTATACATTTACCCTCATTTAGGATTTTTTTTGAACAGATAGTAATTGATGCAAAAAATGTCAAGGTTGTGAGAATGAATGCTAAGCCATATAGTGCTATCGAGAATGTGGCGAATAGACTTTCTCTCGTAGTTAGTCAATATGGTGGTCGCGATTTTGCTCCTCAGAAGATAATCAAGATTATGAAATTGGATATTTCTTGAATTTGATGTCGAATTGTGTTGAGGGTTCACTTGAAGCTTTGGCTTAAGAACTCCATAATTTCTTGTAGACAAAATTTTGGATATGTAGGATTGGTCAAATACACCATTAATGAAGTTCAATCAAACATCTTCCCTCCACTATTAACTTTTACTCCAAACGAATATCACTTGGTCATCTTTGATCAAATACAATATCATCGGTTTCTCCGGGAGTATAGTGCAGCCTTGTATCCTCGTACA
Source organism: Catharanthus roseus (assembly GCA_028651295.1). Lineage (NCBI taxonomy): Eukaryota > Viridiplantae > Streptophyta > Magnoliopsida > Gentianales > Apocynaceae > Catharanthus > Catharanthus roseus. The sequence goes on from JAPQWS010000142.1 coordinate 2,970,028, forward strand.
AATGAGAGTTATCGTTAGTACTATTAGTAAAAATACTAGGAAAAAATGTACTATAATATGTTTGAGACGATCTTGACCACTTTATCACACAATTTAGATATACTTATTTGACGTTAAAGTGAAAAAATTACTAATTGATTTTAGTTAAATAGTATTACGCACATATAATTCAGTCTAAAATTAGTATGATAAAATATTCAATATAAAATAGACAATCGTTAACTGCATGTATAGAGGCTAGGATCCTTTTTTCCCTCAAACTCCACGATTTAAAATGCTATTTTGTTTTCTAATAACTGTTTCTCTAGATATATATATATCTCTGTGTGTGTGAGCGCATGCGTGCGCATGTGTGTTAGCTTTCTATGGTCATAAACTATTTTCTTTCTCTTGATGGCTACAAACTTTGATTTTATCTTCTTCTAGTCATGACTATTTTATTTTCCAGAAATATTCATGAACTATTGTAATAAATTCCTATATCAGAGAGGTTAAAAATAGTTTATGGCTATAAGGAGATAGGCAAAATAGTTCATGTCTAGATAAAAATAAAATCAAAGTTTGTGACTATAAAGAGAAAAGAAATAGTTTACTACTATAAATAGTAAATTTCTCATATATATATACATTATTAGAAGGGCAAGAAGTGTGATAATGTTGATTGAGTTGTATTCAAAGTGGATTTAAATTGTTTGTGTAGTAGAAAATGATAAATAAAATTAAGGAAAGTATCTTGAGAATACATGAGGAACTCTTATTTGCAATGTCTTTTGCTTTTAATACGATAAGATGAAGAGGAAAAGGTGTGAATTTGCTTACAGGAAAATTGATGAAACTGGCCCTAAAGATCATATTTTCACGTTCTTAGAAGTAATGAGTCCAAAGATAAACAATTAAATATCACTAATGGAATATTACATATAGTTTTTAAAGGGAACTATACCAGTTTCAAGGGAAAATGCAAGATGGGCCAACAAAAATTGAATGCCTGCTTATGCTTGAGAATGCAGATATTCCAGAAGATCTCAACAACCTTTATATCCGCCGTGTTTGTGTCAGTTCAATGGTGATGGAGAAGCTTTCAGGACTATAATCTACTGATTGTCTCGACATGGTTGCACTTGTCAGAATCCCTTCCACATTCCGTGATGTAGTTGACAATCTGCAAGAAGAAGATTGTCATGCATGGTTTCCATTTCCACATCGGATTCTAGTGCTTGATGGAATTCAAGTTATCCTTTAACTTTTGCTAATAGTTCTTGCTTTAGATTAAGGTTAATTTGTCTGTTTTCTTGTCGTGGAATAGGTTCTTGTTTAGTTTTGACTTTATATCTGGAAAATTTACTTAAAGAATAGGTTCCTTTTTTAGTAAGCATCTTGTAGGCTTTTGAGCCTTTGTCTTCCCAGTATTTTTATTTTTTCAGCCCATTTTGATATCCCAATGATGACCATGGGCCTCACCTAAACAGGAGGAGATCTATTTTGACTGTCAAAGATGCCAGGCCGGGCCGGGATGGGCCAACCCGGGCTGCCCGTTGTGACTTGACCTACTTAATCCCACTTTCTCCCCTCGGTATTGGTAAAGCCGTTATCTTCTCCTATTTTATTAATTTCTTCTTCTCTTCTCTTGCCTTGGCTGTTGGTATCTGACTCAACTCTTCTTCTTCCCTTTCTTCTTTGCGACTTTCGCCGCTGCTCTCCTTCGCCCGTCGGTCTTCTGTGACGCCATCACTGCCATCAGCTTCTGTTGATCGTCCGGTTGTCCGATCATTCGTTTGGTGAGTGTTTGAGAGAGTCGAAATAAAGAGAGAGAGGGGAGTGGCAGCGGTGACTCTTTCCAAGGTTGAGGCTCGGATTCTGAGGGACTCCATTCATACCATCACTTACTGGGGACGCCTTGACACGGTATGTGAACAGCAACTGTTGCCTGGTGTTTTCTCAGTCTTGGTGCTCCCATCTTTCCTGCCGGCGGTACCTTCCATGGCCGTGGTAAGTTTTCTGTTCTTGTTGTTCAGTTTTTTTATGTGCTAACTGTTTTATTTTGCAGCTATTTTTGGTACACTTGATCGGCCATTACTGATATAGTTGGAGAAGAAGTTTTCATTTGTAATAGAATAGGTTTTGTTAATTTCCACTGCTTATTCTTTTGGTATGTAATAGTAAATAGATTTGTGTAATAGTAATTAGCTCCTTGGATTTTTGTGACCACTATGTTTTGGGAAAATAACACAAAATCAGTTTTACATCTAGCACATACAAGTCTTTTGCATACTTGATTATGTGCATTGTGATTTGTGGGGACCTGAAAAGGTTCCAACTTATGGTGGTAATGTTTATTTCTTGTCTATCGTTGATGATTTTTCAAGGCATGTTTGGGTCTTTCTTTTAAAAACTAAAGATCAAACTTTTGAAAAGTTTTGTGAATGGAAACGTTTTGCTAAAAATCATTCTAGAAATAAACTAAAAGCTATCAGGACTAATAACGGTCTTAAGTTTTGTAACCGGAAGTTTTCTGATTTGTGTGCATCGCATGGCATCTTACACCATAGGACAGTTAGGTATAACCCCTAACAGAACGGAGTAGCTGAGAGGATGAACTGCACCATTATGGATAAGGTTAGATGTCTCCTAGTTTCTTCGAGTATCCTAAAACCTTTCTGGGAGGAAGCTGTTAGCACAACTATCTACCTTATTAACAGATCCCCTTCTACAGCCTTAAATTTTAGGACTCCTATTGAACTTTGGTGTGGTAAACCTCCTAACCTTTCTAACCTTAGAGTTTTTGGATGTAAGGCCTTTACACATCAGAAGGAGGGTAAGCTAGATCTTAAGTCTAGAAAGGGAGTATTGATAAGATATCTTAGTGGAGTGAAGGGCTATACAATATGGTTAAAGGGTGAACCAGGAGTAAGGGTAGTTATCAATAGGGATGTCATCTTTAACGAGTTAGATATGTCCTGTCTTAAGAATAAACCTATCTTCGATAGTCCACCGAGTATTCCCTCACCTAGTAGCATTCTTGTGGAGGTGGAGTCACCTCTGAACCCTTTTTGGAACCCTCTTAGGAACTTGAAACCAACGGAGAGTTACCTGCACAATCCAGTAGCACACCAAATCCTCATAGTATTCCTAAAACCCTTGATCCTACTATAGAAGGTTTTGATGAGGAGGAAGAACATCCTGAGGCCCATGCTCAAGCCTTTAGCGATTACCAGCTTGTGAGAGATAGGGCTAGAAGAGTACCTAAGGAACATCCTCAGTATGGTTATTCCTACATAGTTTCATATGTTTTTGCAGGTGTATCTTATGTGGAAGAAAAAGAACGATTATGTTTTTTTGATGTTCTGAAAAGCCCTAATCGCTCTTTTTGGTAACGTGCTATGGATGAGGAAATATCGTCTTTAAATAAAAATAAAACCTGGATTCTTTTTCCAAAACCCTCAAAACAAAAGTTAGTTGATTACAAATGGATTTTTAAAATAAAAGAGCCTGAGTCTTCAAATGAACCTCCAAGGTTCAAGGCCAGGTTGGTTGCAAAAGGTTTTTCACAAGTTGAGGACATTGTTTTTATCGAAATATTTTCTCCTGTTGTTAAATACAAAACGATTAGGATTATTCTTGTTCTTGTTACTTTTTATGATCTCAATCTTGAACAACTTGATGTTAAAACCGCTTTCTTGCATAGTGATCTCGAAAAGACTGTATATATGCGTCAACCACCAGGTTTTAAGGTTAAAGGTAAAGAATACATGGCGTGTCTTTTGAAAAAGTCCTTATACGGATTTAAACAATCACCCAAACAATGGTACAAGAGGTTTGATTCTTTTATGTTGAAAGTTGGTTTTACTAAAAGCAACTATGATAGTTGTCTTTATTTCTCTGGGAATAATGTTGATAGTGCTATTTACTTATTACTTTATGTACACAATATGCTAATTGCTTGCAAACATAAAGTTAAGATCGATGATCTAAAATCCTTGCTAAAATCTGAATTCGATATAAAGGATTTATGGGTTGCATCCAGAATTCTTGGGATGAGTATTACTAGAGATAGAGCTGATCGTTCACTCTTTCTATCTTAAAAGCCCTTTCTTCAGAAATTGTATCCAAATTTTCCATGCACCTGTGTAAGCCTGTTATAACTCTACTTGCGAGACATTTCAAAATTTCTAACAAAACCTATCCTAAACTGAAAATGAGAAAAGAGATATGGCAAATGTCCCTTACAGAATGGCCATAGGCTCAGTCATGTACTCAATGATATCTACCTGACCAGACATTGCTTTTTCTATAAGCCTTCTCAGCAGATTCATGTCTAACCCTGGGAGAGATTACTGAGCTACTCTCAAGTGGCTACTGTGTTATCTTAACAGAACCTTAGGTCGAGGCTTACACTATCATAATTGGTCTGATATATTTGAACTAATTGAATATGTTGATTCTGATTTTAAAGGTGATAAGGATGGTAGAAAATCTACCTCATCCTATTTCTTTACCCTAGCGGGTAATTACGTCTCAGGGAAATCTCAACTGCAGTCGGTAGTTGCCTTGTTAACTAACGAGGCTGAATACATCATAGCTACAGAAGTTATCAAAGAAGTCATCTGGCTTCAAGGGTTATTGAATGAATTACAAGTTTTATATTCAAAAGCTATTATTTATACTCATAGTCAGAGTTGTTTACATTTATGCAAAAACCTGGTCTACCATATAGATGTCATATATCACTTTATTAGGGAAAAAGTCTGTAGTGGTTTAGTTGACATAGACAACATTAGTACTGGCAATAATCCTGCAGATTTTGGTACTAAAATTGTATGCTCTGACAAGTTTATGTTTTGCAGGGAAAAGTAATCACTTGGACGCGGTCTGATTCATGCTGAGTCTTTGTTCGAGGTGTAGATTGTAGGCTTTAGGGCCTTAGTCTTTCCAATATTTTTCATTTTTCCAGCCCATTTTCGTAACCCAATCATGACCATGGACCTCAGCTGAAGAATAGGTGATCTGTTTTGACTGGGTCATGGATGCCGGGCCGGGCCAACCTGGGCTGCCCGTTGTCACTTGACCTATTTAATCCAGATTTCTTCCCTCGGTATTGCTGCAGCCGTTTTCTTGTCCTTTTTTATTAATTTCTTCTTCTATTCTCTTGCCTTGGCTCTTGGTATCCAACTTAACTCTTTTTCTTCCCTTTCTTCTTTGCGGCTTCCGCCGCTGCTCTCCTCCACCCGTCGGTCTTTTATGATGCCGTCAACTACCGTCGGCTTTTGTCGATCGTCTTGTTGTCCGATCATTCGTTTGGTGAGTCCTTGAGATAGAGCCGAAAGAAAGAGAGAGAGAGAGGGGAGTGCACCGGTGACTCATTCCACGATTGAGGCTCAGATCTGAGGGGCTCCGATTATACCATCACTTACCGGCGACGCCTCGATGCGGCCCGTGAACAACAACTACTGCTCGGCGTCTTCTCGGTGCTCCCATCCTTCTCGCTGGCGGTACCTTCTGCGGTGGTGGTAAGTTTTCTGTTCTTGTTGTTCAATTTTCTTATGTGCTGACTGTTTTATCTAGGAGCTATTTTTGGCATACTTGATCGGCCATTATCGATCTAGTTGGAGAAGGAGAATTTTTTATTTGTAATAGAATAGGTTTTGTTAATTTTTGCTGCTTATTCTTTTGCTATGTAATAGTAAATAGATTTGTGTAATAGTAATTAGCTCCTACACATTTGAAGTCATAAAGAACTGTTAATCGCAGGACCCTTGTAACCTTGGCACACTCCTAAGATCTACACTAGCCTTTGGATGGGTAAGTAAAATTCTTATGCTACAAGTGTTATTTTTAATTTATTTTACATCAATAATTTTGTTTGACTAAGAACTGTTGTATTCAATCTGACATCTATCATCGATCTTTGAGGTTTTCTAATACTTCATATTAATCTGAGTTTTGTTATTACTATATTGTTCTGCATAGTTCTACTAGGAATGTACCCCTTGTGATTACAGTAACTTGGACAACATAGAGAGTTCATGATTTCCTTTTTTTACTGATGATCCAACCTTGTTCATTTTATTCACTTAAGACATCAATATATCTGCAAAAAGTAGTACCCAAAGCTTCAGCTTTGTTACTCTTAGTAATTTATCTTTGTAAATTAGGTGTTGTCATTGCTGTAGAGTAAATTTTTTTTTCTACTATTGGAACTTATCTTCCTTCGACTCTCGGAATATCCTATTTTGATCAAGCATGCAAGTTTCAAACATTAGTTACTAAAATGGGCAAACTTCCTATTATTTTTCGTTATTCTTGCTCAAGTTAATGTAGTTTATTTGTTCTTTTGTACTCGGAAGGAACGGAAACACTGAAATATATCATATATGCCTATTGTTCTGCAGGATGGTGTCTTTTTACTATATGGTTGTTGTGATCCATTCAATGAGAAAGCACTACGGGCAAGTAGAGGAGCCTCCTTTCAACTTCCTATAGTTTCTGGTGAATGGACACATTTAAAATCTTTTAAAGAAGAATTTGAAATGAGGATTTTCACTGGGCATCCTGTAAACAGTGCAGAATCGAAGCTTGTATCTTCGCTTTCTCGAGACTTTGCAGTTCTTTAGCAGAGGCTCCTTTGTGCCTTGTACTGGGCAGTGAAGGAAGTGGCCTTTTCGAGATGAGTAGACAAGAATGTGAACTTGTAAGCATTCCAATGGCAGAAGAATTCGAGTCACTTAATGTTTCAGTAGCTGGTGGGATATTCCTGTACATGTTGCAACCTAATAACAGTGGTAGCAATTGATCCGTTGCTGATGAGGTTCATACATCTGAAAGCAGTTTGAAGCACTAGTCCACAATATGCTCGAGAATTATTGTCATTGAGGTATCGTCACATATTTTTCAAATTTATTCTGATGAACGGAACATTTTAATCATAATTAATTCTCGAACCCTTTTTTTCATACATTATAACATTCCTATGTTTAGGTCCATAGCATCATAATTGGAAGCTATGAATTTTTTGCACATGACGTTGAGAATCAACCAATTTGGCTTGTCCCTGCTAATGATCTTAACCATGGCAAGAGGTATAAACTTTAGATAAAGTTCTGCCTGATTTGGATATCTTGTAACTAAATTTTGAAGCCTTGACTAGGTTAGTTTTAGGTGACAAAAGAAGTCAGAAAATAGCAGAATTATTACAACTTTGTTCTAGAATAGTAGTATGAAATGAAGCAATAATATTGCAGTATACTTGGAAGTTATCTTGGACTATATAGTCTTGTTTCAACATTAATGTTCTGGAATATTTCTCTTCAAAGTTTGGATAATCACTTTGCAATATTTCTTAGCTAACTTGTTTTGTTTAGCTTGCTTTTATCTATTTTGATTCTTGTCTTCTCAAGTAATGTTGAAGATGAGATATAGTCAGGGGATTTTGGAAATGTTTATAATCGAAATCTAGAGTAGAAACGAGGTCTTCTTATCAGGATAAATGACCATATTTGCTTGTATCTAAACAGGAAGCAAGAACCCCAGCCCGAATGAATGAATGATTGTCTTCCACTAGTGTAGTGCAGCTTGGTGGAGTTTACAAAATTTCATGAATATACCAAATTGTTTAGAAGAGTTACATTGGTGATCAGCCCTTGTTACATAAATGAAACCTTTACAAACTATTACAAAAGCAACGGAAGAACAGTATATAACTATTCTAATATATTATAAATAGCCATATGATGGAATCAGATAACAACTCTTTAAAATGCTCTTCAAAATCAGATGTGGGGTTCGAAAAATAGACGACTGATTCTTCAATCCAAAGTACCTGCAAAAATCGGATGAGCAGGCAAAAGTCGAACGTTTGATTTTTGCCAGTATCGGACTACCAATGTACAAAATTGGACGTCCGTTTTCAAAACTGGACGACCAACGTTGAAAAATACGACGATCGATTTCTGTGTAAAAGAGGGGAACAGAGATATTCGAATGCAAAAAATGGACGAGGAAAATTCAGATTCTCGATCAAACTCTCAGAACAATGGATGAGGCTCACACACAAGAAAAATCTAATCTCTCACTCTCGGTTCTCTTCTTTACAAGCCACCCAAGCACGCAGTGGCAATAACAGAAGAATTTACAGAGAACACATAGTAATAGAGGAATAAGAAACTGCAGAGAAAGAGAAGAAGAGAGAACAAAACGTAAGAAAGCTTCACATAGAGTTATTAGTCAGCTCATCCTATCAGCAATAATAAGGATGAAAATATTTATAGAGTTTCTTAGGTAGACTCAATCAACAACAAATAAGTCATCTAGAAGAATCGTTAAAGAACAGAATAGCCAAGAACCTGGAAGACTCATTCAAAAAGACCAACAACCAAGTAACCTGGGGAAGACACACGAAGAGATTGGACTGTTTACAAACCCGGCCCGCCCGACTTCTTGGGGTAAAAATAAGCTTATCCTATTTGGGTTGTGAGGTTCAGTCCAACTCTTCATAGGGTATAAGAACATGAACTGAAAAGGAAAAGGAACAAAAATGTGTGAACAACCTATCCAATATGCCTACACAAACTTCATTCATCCATTCTACAACAAACTCAAGAAATCTGATGCCAAAAGATAAGGAATGGCGGCATCCCACGTAGTTTAATGACAAATTGTAATTCAGAAAGCAAGATTATTAGGGTGGTGGATAGCCCAGCCCAACCCTTCTTTAAGCAATTTCATCATTTTTATCAGCTACAAATTTGCCTTATAGAAGCACTCATGGTTGAAGATTTTAATAACTCCCATTGCAACATAACAGTTAATTATTTTTCTTCTCTAAACTTCGTATTAAAGTGTATTCTTGATTGCTTATTCAAGGTCAGGATTTCGCAAACCCTATTGAATATAATAGGAATGGGCATCTTGGATTATCATTACTTAGAAAGCAAGCAAATATGATGAAACTGCTCTCCCAATCGACTTTATTACGATATTCAGACAAGTCCCGATACCTCAAGAGAAGATGTTTAGTTTAGTTCTTGAAGGATGTTTAAAACTTATCGTGTAAGCCGAGCTATTGGTTATGCTATCATCTCAATATGCTATCTCTATTAAGCTTCTTTGGTATTCAAGAATATTGTGCTTTTCCATCTAATCAGGACATGGAGAAACATTTCTAAGCTTGTTATTTACCTTTATTTGCTCGAAGTATTTCAAGAAGAAACACCCATATCTTACTGTAAGCATATTCGGAAGGGGAAATTTTATAATCAACTTAAAACTGGAGCTAGCATAAAGAACTCTTACTGGCCAAGAAGGCTCAAAGGAAAATCAACTTTGAAATCTCAATATAGTACGTTCTAAGGAAGTCTTTCAACCGCATGAAATCAGTTAGGCTATCTTATTCAGCCATAACAATATGGTTTCTGTACTTTAACTCCCTGTTTAATGTCCTACTTATATATGCTGCTTTTGGAAGGGAAAAATCATATTGATGTTGAAATTTGAATAATCTAATGGCGAATATTTGCTCTAAATTTTTTCACGATTTTATATCCTTTATTGATTTCACACTTGGATTTCAAGTCATGTGAAAAGATTGTAGGTCTCCATCTTTCAAGAGCGTATATTGTTCATATTCGATTTCTTTTATTCTTGGAAAGCACAACCTAATTTATCAGATATCTTGATTTGTGCTATTAGGATTTATTCACAACAACTCGATTGAATATATTGAGTAACTTTGACCATAGAGCAATCCTAATTCGATTGTATCAGGTTATGCCCTCAAACTCGTTTTTGTTGAAGATGTGTAGGATATAAAAGATTTGGAGCAACCCCTAAAATAGGAAACTTGAAACTCATTTCTTAATGTAAATATCTTAATTGCCTTTAGTATAGTAGCTTATATGATAATCATGACGTGTATGATTTATTTTTCATATTTAGTTTTTCAAATTGTGTAGGATATATGTTGTTCACATTGGCCATTGTAAAACCGATTTGAGAAATAAACTTTTCCCAATTTGTCAAATATCGTGCTTTGTTTTATTTCATGGTATCAGTGCCTACTATGGCTAAAGATACTGCAGAACCTATCTTCAAACAAGTTTAGAAATACGATGAAGAGGATGAATACTACCTAGGACCAAATGATGGTTTAGTTAGCTTGATTACTCTCGTCTAGCTGAAGGATAAGAATTTTGATGAATGGGTAGACGCGATCGAGTTGGCCCTCGACTCTAAATATAAATTGGGATTTCTTGATGGATTTATTCCACAACCTGAAGAAGATGATCCAAAGTTGAAAAGGTGGAAGAAAATCAACACCTTAATTGGATCATGGATACTAAACATTATACGGGCTTCAATCACAAAGTGAAGGTGGTGAAAACAATGTGGGATTAGTTACTACAACGGTTTTGTGCACAAAACGGGCCCCAACATTATGAGTTGAAGCAGTAATATTCAACTGTAAGCAAAAAGGACTTTCTGTAGCCACCTATTTCGCCAAATTAAAGAAATTGTGGGAAGAACTTTCAAACTATGAGCAATTTTCTGTGTGAAGTTGAGAGAAAACTGTGAGGGAATTAACAATACGACACGAGAAGGAGAAACTTCTATAATTTCTCTTTGGCTTGGACACTAATGTTTCTTGAGCGAGTTCCTCAATACTGGGAGAGAACCTCTATCTAATGTCAACTAAGCCTATTCTAAGGTAATACAAGTGGAGCAAGTGAAAAATATGACTAAGGAAGAAATGGAAGTTGGTGGCGGTATGGCAATCTTTGCCGTCCGCAGCCAATATGGACATCACATAGAAAAATCATCTCTTGTTTTCAACCATTGTCACAAAAAAGAGCATGACTCCAAAAGCTACTTCCAAGTGATTGGATTCCCAGAGTGGTGTTTGGAGAAAAGAAATACCAACAGAGGCTGCAAACACACAGAAAAATGTGGAAAAAGTCGCGGAGGCACTAGAGGTGTGCATTGTGGCGCACAAGGGGGAAAACCGGCAACGATCCAACACGTTTGAGTGCCACAGAGGACTAGCACTGGTAACCCTTCCATACCTGGTTCGTCTCTAAATGCTGTCGGTGTGCTCATTTTCACCGCAGAGTAGTGAAAGTCACTAATAGGCTTTGTGCAAAGCCAGTCACATCCTGCATATAAGGAAAACTCTGGTAAATTTGTTTTTTGACAATTGGCTGATTGACTCAGGAGTAACCCATCAGATGACCTTCAATATTGATCTTTTATTTGTTGTTCATGTGATTCCTCCATGGCCGATCACCTTGTCGAATGGAGCTGTCACTTATGCAACCAAATATGGCAAAATCCAACTTAGTCCCAATTTTATTTTGCAGAAAGTTTTGTTTATCCCATAGCTTACTTGCAATATTATTTATGTGTCTTAATTTCTACAATATGATTCATGGATTGCTTGGTTTACATATTCAATGTGTGGTATACAGTACTGTTTCTCGAGGATCCTAATTGGAGCGGATGAGCAACAAAATAGGTTGTACTATCTTTAGAATGTGATGCCACGCATAGTGAATAAAGTTGTGGGTCCTGACTTTAGATTTCTGTATCATCAAAGATTGGGGTACCGTTAAGATTCTATTCTTAAATTTTTAGCTCATGTATCCGACTCCACAAATAATGACCCTTTTTTATACGTATTTTTGTGCTAAATAGACACATGCCATTTTTCCAACTTCCTTAAATAAAGCTTTTAAAATATTTGCCTTAATTCATTGTGATGTGTGGGGCCCTTACAGAGTTAAAACTCATGATAATGCTGAATATTTTCTTGCTATTGTTGACGACTATTCGCGTGCCATTTTGATATTTTTAATGATTGAAAAGCGAGAAATTCGTTCTACACTATCCAAATTTTGCAAAATGGTCCAAACTCAACAACTACTATTAAAACTATCCGGTCCGATAATAGGGAGAATATGTGAGTCCAAAAATGGAATACATCATCAAACTACAATACCTTATACATCTAAGCAAAATGGTCGTGCTGGGCGAAAATACAACCACATTCTTAATATGGCTCGGGCCCTTCTATTTCAAGCTAATCTATCTCTCTTTATTGGAAGAATGTGTCCTCACAGCCAGTTATCCCATTAACCGAACTCCCTCCAACCTTATTAATGAAAAATCTCCTTTTGTGTTGTTACATAAAACTCCACCCAACTACTCTCTTCTTTGCAACTTTGCCTGTTTATGTTATAGTCATCATGCCACTACTGAAAAATTTCTTTCTCGGGGTCAAAAGTGCAGCTTTATTGGCTACCCTCTTGGAAAATGGGGTTGGCGAGTCTATGATATTGAATCCAAAGTTTTTATTACTTCTCGAGATGTGATTCTTTATGAGACAATTTTTCCTTACAAAAATGACCTTTCCTTAACTCGGCAAGGCAAAATTTCATCTCCCGAATCTGTCCAACCTATGCAATCTTCCCACATAAACCCTTGCAACCCCTGCCACCCCTTAATTCATCCACAAATATACTCTCAGCCACAAATAAATCCTCCATCCAATCCACAAGTCTCTCCCCAGTCCAGCCCAGTTGTCCCGACCTAACCTCTTGCACATGCTGACTTGTAGCCCACCGAAAAATGCACTGCCCTCTCTCTCTCTCTCTCTCTCTCTCACGAATCCATCTGCCCAATCCTAGTCCTCCGTAGATCAATCCACCGACCCGCGCCCCTTCCCTTCTCATTCTCAGTCCATTGTGCCTTTCCCTCTTGACCTCACAAATTCTTCCACTTTTGGACCTAGGCCCTTCTATCCTCCTCTAGGTTGTTACTTACTGGCCATTCTTCAAATCTAAAAATTGTAGGTGGCCTCACCGAAAAAGGGAGTCTTGTTAATCCTCCTATTGACTTGCTCCGTCATAGTACTCGGACCACATATCTCCAACAAAATTATCAGATTACAAGTGTTATTCCATGCAAGGTCCTTTCCATTCCTCTGCTCCACCTGCTTCTTTAGTGTCTTTAGGTACATGTCTTTACCCCTTTGCTGCTTATGATAATTGTGATTGTTTCTCTGCAACCCATAGAGGTTTCCTTGCCACAGTACAGATTAAGGTTGAACCTGCTTTCTTTTTTTGAAGCCGTTAAACATGATAAGCATCATATTTCCATGCAATAGAAAATTGATGTTCTTGATCAAAATGCCACTTGGATTCTCACAACTCTTCCCCCTCAGAAGAAAGGCCTCGGCTGTAAGTGGGGTGTTTCAAACTAAACTTAAGTCTGACAGTGCTGTGGAGTGCTTGGTTATTCTTGGAAACACATTGGTGGAAGGTGAAGATTTTATTGAAACATTTGCCCCGGTCACAAAGCTTGTTACTATTCACCGATAACGACCCTCATGCTATTGCTTGCTTTAAATCTCATTTGTGCAAGTGCTTTCACATGAAGGATCTTGGCTCTTTAAAATACTTTTTGGGTATTGAAGTCGCTCGAAATGCTTTTGGTCTATATCTCAATTAATGCAAGTATGCCCTTGATATTATTTCCAAGACTGGATTATCTGGCGCTAAACCTGTTTCTACTCCTATTGAGCAAAATCATCATCTGGCCAAAGATCAGAGTCATTTCATGTCAGCTCTTGATCAGTACCGCCGACTTGTTGGGTTTAGGGTTTCTCATTATCACATGTCCGAAACTTGCTTACTCTGTTCATACTTTGGCTCAATTTATGCAAAAACTATATCTTCCATATCGGGAAGCTTTCTAATGAGTTGTTCAGTATTTGAAATCTTGTTTTTGTCAAGGCATTTTTCTTAGTTCTTCCAATAACTTGGTGCTCACTACTTATTATGATGCTGATTGGGCATGTTGTTCTATTACCCGCGGGTCTCTCACATGCTATTTTGTTTTCCTGGGTGATTCCCCAATTCTTGGACATTACAATCTTCATGTTCCAACTTGAACAGGAGTGTTGAAGATATGTAGGAATGGAAGATTTGGAGGAGCCCCTAATATAGGAAATGTGAAACACATTTTCTAATGTAAATATGTTATTTGCCTTTAGTATAGTAGCTTGTATGGTAAACATGACATGTATGATTTATTTTTCATATTTAGTTTTCCAAATTGTGTAGAATATATAATGGTCATATTGGCCACTGCAAAATATATTTGAGAAATAAACTTTTCCTAATTCTCCAAATATCATTCTTTGTTTTCTTTCAGTTTTGTCATGAAGGGCCTCACAAGCGACACACCTAAAATGCAAAGAATCTAAACATGGCATTTAGGATACAACTAGGCCTTTAGGTTCACAAAACCTTAGGAAGTTGGGAAAAGCCTGAACTTCCCAACCATGTCATCAGGACATCAAATCAGTTTGCTGAAATCGTAAGTCTAGAATTCTTTTAGAAAATGTCAACAAGATAATACCAAAATTCGAAAATGAGATTATAACAAGATCTCACAAATTCAAATGTAATTCTGACCCAAGAAAATGCTTTGCTCTATATATTCTCATGCAATAAAATATCAATTATTGGATTTTCTTAAGTTAGATTCATAGTTTCATAGATCTCCTATTTTATCAGGGAAAAGAAGATGAAGTTGTTAGTATGGGTTTTTAACATATGTCAGTTTTTCGAAAGTCAAACAATATGTATGATTTGATCTATTGGAATATTTATCTTCGTCAGAACATATTTTTCTGTCAGGTAATTAGGAAAAACCAAGCTTGATTCTTTGAAGGAAACATCTTACATATTCTTTCTCCAAATCGAAACAAAAAGATATTTTGGAATTCTATTCATTATACAAAGTTGATATATTTTTTTGTTGGAACTTCTTCGAGTCGGACAATTCTTCAAAATTGGACTATATATATTGGAGGATTTCATATCATCATTAATCACTTCCTATTTAGTTTCGCATATTGTTTTAACGAACATTGGTTTTTCTCTAATGGATTTTGTAAGACAAGGTTTATATTTATATCGTAGTAATCAACATCCACAGGCCATTCTTAAGATCAGGAAGTTTGTGCGACCAAAGTCAACAATTATTTAAACATTTTCGATTTTATGGTACCATCTAAGATCATATCACACGGGAAAAGAAGTGCTAACTGAGAAGCCGAGAATAGAGCAGAAGAAGTGGAAGATGCCTAAAAAAACTTATTTAGATTTAAGAAAATGGGGATTCTTTAGATATATCTTTGTTGATAAATAAAAGTATCATAAAGGAATTTATGAAACTTAGAGGGTATATGATAGGACTAGCCCATCTAGGCTTTAGTTTTGGGCTAAGATGAGTTATGATTAAGTTATTCTTGGGCCAAGCATCACATGGTTAAGGCCAACTAACCTAGGTGATCAGGTAAAGGTCCAAAGAGTTTAAATGATTATTTTATAAGAATTCCACATCGATTATCTAGCCAAAATTTCAAGACGCAACACTTTATAAGTGGTGCTATCCACATTGATCTTATTATGTTATATTTACTTATTGTTACTCAACCAAATTTACACCTCTTAGATAAGCAACTTGTCTACAAATTCCATTCAACGACCACAAAATCCCAAGCAACTTGTCCAAAAATTCCATTCAACCACTACAAAATCTCGGACAGCCCAGTCAAAAATAAAGGTAAGATTTTTCTTTCCACACTTCTGCTGCCTTTTGCAAAGCTTTAATCTCTCTTCGTCTTTCACAAGTCACGTTCTCACCCTATCCTTAAAAAAAAAATGAGAGAGAGAGAGAGAGAAGAGGACATTTTTATTATTTTTTAATAATATAATTCTCCCTGTCATGTAGCATAGCTTTTCTTTTTTAATTATTTTACCATCTTATGGTTTTCGTATATTAATTTTTTAATTTCTAATTATTACAAACATCATTCTTTTAATTGATTACACTACCATAGATAGAAGGGGTGATAATCTATACTAAGATATTTTCAAAAGTATTAAAATATGCAACTAATAAAAAATATCTACAAATTACAATAAATTAACATTTTAAATAATTTTACTAATGTTGAGGATTTTTGTCACTCCCCTTTCCCCCTTTAGCATACAACCTAAATTATGTATTTATATCATCGAATACACGGAACCAAAGGGTAGGCACTGTAACAATGCTCAACATCTTAAAAAACTTTTCATTAGGATTATGTATTTGTTAATGTTTTTAAACATTTGACTTTTAAATTCTCCCTTCCAACATTTTTAAAATTTTGTGTACAGATGCTCAATCCACCCCCCCGCCCCCCCAAAGTTTATGTTTGGTTTCTCAATCTTTTTGTTTTAATATTATATATTTACCCTCATTTATATATTTTTTTGAAGAGATGTTAATTGATGCCAATATTTTGAAGGTTGTGAGAATGAATGCTAATCCTGATAGTGATGTCAAGAATGTGGTGAGTAGATTTTCACTCATAGTTAGTCGATACGGTGGACACAATTTTACTCCTCAGAAGGATAATCAAAATTACAAAATTAGAAATTTCCTGAGTTTGATGTCGAATTATGTCGATGGCCCATTTAAAGCTGTGGCAAAGAACTCCATAATTTCTTGTAGACGAAATTTTAGATATGTAGGATTGGTCAAGTACGCCATTAATAAAGTTCAATCAGACATCTTACCTCCACCATTAACTTCTACTCCAAACAAATATGACTCGGTCATATTTGGTGAAAAATGATATCATCGGTTTCTCCGAGAGTTTTGTCCGACTTTATATCCTTGTACAAGCAAGAGTTATGGTTAGTACTATTATTCTTGCTCTTTTTTAAAAAAAAATATTATCTCTGGTTTTTTACTTGTCACATTTCAAACATACACTTTTTAAGAAACACAAATTTTAAATATTGTTAGTTTCTTATATGGACTAGAATACTCTCAAATCAATCTTTGATCTCCTCATAAGAGAAATTATGTATAAATAACCATGAGCTATTTTAACTTGTCTTTTCATAATCATGAACTTTTATTTATCTTTTTTTAACCATGAACTATTTTTATTTTTCTGTTTATAGTTGCAACTTTGATTCTATCTGTTTCTAGCCATGGACTAATTTTCTTTTTCTGGAAATAGCCATGAACTATTTTGACCTCTCAAATATATCAATTTGTTAAAAATAATTCATGGCTATACTTGAGAGGTAAAAATAGTTGATGGCTATTTCCAGGGGAAAAAAAATTAGTTGATGGCTATTTCCAGGGAAAAAAAAATAATTCATAGCTAGAAAAAGATAAAATCCAAGATTGTGGTTATAAACAGAAAAGTAAAAATAATTTATGTTTAGAAAAAGATAAAACATAAGTTCATGGTTATAAATAGAAAAGTTAAAGCATTTTATAGCTTGTATTATTTTTACAAGTTTCCATGTAGAATATTTAAAAGGAGTTAGAAAAAATTTAAGTATAGCCTAGTTACCATGTTTCGTTAAGATTTTAAATATTACATTATTAATTTCACAATATGAAAAGTATAAAAAACACGAATAATAGTGAAACTAATAAGTAAAAATAACGGAGGAAGTATATAGGAAAATTAGAAGTGGTTCAAATCCAGGAGTCCTATGATTAGTAGCATTTTTCGATCACTACTAATTCAAAAATGTTGTTAATTATTATCTTTCAATTCATCACATAATGTTGTTCTACTTTTTTTCTAGTGATCAGAAATGACAAATTAAATAAAACTGCAGATTCTATGAATATGAAATTGAATGTAGAAGAACATGAGCAAATAATTGATTCAACCAGTCATGATCAAGGAACAAAAAGGAAGTACAATATATTCTTTGAGGATGACCTTCTCCATACACTTTCAGACGATCAAACTTCGCAAAAAAAAGAAGAAATCTGGTTAATGCCATAATCTTTCAACCCCTTTATACTCTCTCCTTTTTTGATCCTGGTTTTGTACGGATAATTAGGGAAGAATTTTTTCTTGAACTCTTTCAGCTTATAGTGTAGATCATCCATTCTACTATTTGTCCAGCAATTTGGGTGATGAATTACAATGGGCAAACGAAGTTTCTCTTTTTTTATTTTTGGTAATAATCCTCAAACTTTTTTACAATATTATTTTGTCCTTCAATTTTTTAAAAAAATTTTGGTATATTACAATCTTAACTATTTTTTTGTACCATCTGCATGCTTAAAATTTTTCTTATATTTATTTTCATCCTTGGAATATTTTATAGTACAAAAATACTCCTAAACTCTAATTATTAAGGGATAAAATGTACACACATTCATTCCCTCCAAAATTCAACATGTTCCCTCCAAACCTAAATTGGATCATGCGGCGTATTTTATAAATGTAAAATAGATAATTCCTAAATTCAAAAAATAAGAAAAATTCTTCAAATCCCTCTCATTTATCAAAATGAAATTCAGAACAGAATAATCCTTAAACTTGCAAACTTTAAAAAGCATATTTGCTTTTCTCTCTCTTTCGGATAATTTACAAACTTTTAAAAAGGGTAAAATGCTTCAGTGCCCCAGAACTTTTTCAAATTTTGGTTTCGGACCCTAAACTTCAAAATGGCAAGTATTGGTCCTTGAGTTTCAATAATTTATGAACGGTCAAATAAGTCAAAGGGTATAATTCGAATTTTGCTTACAAAAATTTTCTTCTAATCCTTTAGAAAAAAAAAATTCAATTAGGTCCCAATTTTCAATTATTAACTATTTCAAAGATCTAATATTAATTTATAAAAATTCTATGCATATTTTTATCTTCTTCAACCTCCTCCACACATTCTCCATACTACTACCACCACTACTATCGGACAACCACTACCACCGTTGCTGACAGCCACCCTCAACACCGGATAGTGACCGTTGAAGAAGGAGAAGAAGAAGAAGAAGAAGAAAAAGAAGAAGAAGAAGAAGAAGAAGAAGAAGGAGGAGGAGGAGGAGGAGGAAGAAGAAGGAAAAGAAGAAGAAGAAGAAGAAGAAGAAGAAGAACAAGAAGAAGAAGGAGGAGGAGGAGGAGGAAGACGACAGCGGTGACTATTGGTGGTAGCGAGGCTATCGACGGCCACGGCTATCAACGACGGTGGCTGTCCGGCAGTAGTGGTGGTGGTAGTTTGTGGAATTTACAGAGGAGGTTGAAGAAGAAGATAAAAATATGGATAGAATTTTCATAAATTAACATTAGATCATTGAAAGAGTTAATAATTGAAATAGGGACCTATGTGAATTTTGTTTGATTGTGAAGGATTAAAGAAAATTTTGTAAGTGAAAATTCCTATCATACCCTTTGACTTATTTGACTGTAATGAATTAATGGTCAAAATGGACAGAAGGTCCAACTTTGATACGTTATTGAAGTTTAGGGTCAAATACATACTATTTTATAGTTGAGAGTCTAAAATCAAAATTTGGAAAATTTCAGGAGGCTCTAGTGCTTTTTACCCTTTAAGAAAAAAAAAAAAAAAAAATCAAACCTTCAAGTTCAAAACTAACCTTCAAGTTCTAAACTAGTAAAAGATGAATTATGGTATAGTCTTTTAGACAAGTGCCTTCAATAAAAATGAGCTCTCTACAAGACAAACAAGTGAGAATTGATATATATATATATATACATATATATAATTACAAACATAGCCTAAAGAGCATAACAACGATATATTAGAAGAATGAACTACATTAATTTATAGGCTTTATAACAAAAGACCACCTTGAGTTTTGGGGTAAAAGTAATTTATCTCCTAAAGTTCAAATATATGCATTTTATTCTAAGACTATTAGTCAAAGGTGAAATTAAATAAAATGACCAAAATGTTATTTATTTAAGGTGTGATTTTTTTGTAAAAATCCTTTTGAAGTTCAATATAAAATCAATTTTGTTAATTCTTTAATTTATAATACATCTTTTTTTACAAATCTATAAAGTTCAAAAAATAGTTTTAGTCTATATTCTTTAAAATTATTTATTTAACTCAAAACTTGGTTATTCAAGATAAAATAGTATAGTGATTCTAAATATAAAAAATGTATAAATAAATTATTTGGTTATAAATATAATATAAGATTTTGCGAATCTCAAATTTTTATCTGGAAGTTTTTAATAAATTTTTTTTAATACTTTTAATAAAAAGATTTTAAACTATTAGGATATGTAGTAATTTCTTGTAACAAGAATTACAATAATAGCTTTTAAGCTACCTAAACATAATAATAATTTTAAGCAAAATGCTAAAATAATAGACAAACGTCTAATTTTTTCTTTAAATAAAAGACTATTAATTTTTTAGACTCACTATAATAAATTAGTGAAGAATCATAACATTTTAGTTATTTTGAGTAAATATTTCATGTCTACATAGCCTTTTTCTTTTTTATGACTCATGTTTACATAACTTATATTATATTTATAATCGAATGTTTAATTTTCTACTCAATTAAATTTAACTCACTTATGCTATTTTACAAGGGGACCATACATATATAAATATATACATTGGAAATTCATTATATTAAGTTCATATACTACTTTACATTATAAAAAATTAAGAATAAAATTTACTATTATAGTATCTTTATGTAGATATCATGTACACAATCAATTTCAAGATTTTATTACATTTTATATGCTATCTTATGGCAATATACGCTTAATCATAACCTAATAAAGAAATTGAAAATTATAAAAATTTTAAAATAAAGTGTTTCTTTTCCTCTAATAACTATATGGAATAGTTGGCAGCTATATCTATAAGGATTGCTTAAGTTTTTCATAAATCACGTGCTTTAAAAATATTTATTCTTTAAAATGTATAAAATAGAATATTAAGTATATTTGCTAGTATTAAAAAAGTACACTTACTTAAAAACTTTCTATTACAATCAAATGTATCTAAATATATCAGAACATGCTGATCTTGACCAAGTGGTGAAAAAATGTTGATCTCGATCAATAAAGGGAATTGATCAAATTCTAGGATTAAAAGAAAGGACAATTGTAACAATATTTTATTTGTATTTAATGATTTTTATATACACCATTATATAAATTTTAAGAACGTAAATTCATTACTCTCTCCGTCCCAAAAAGACAGTCTCACTTTTATTTAGACATAAATTTAAAAAGCTAATGCGTTTACTTGAATTTTTCTTTTATGTCATTCTTTAATACTAAATGATTTTTAACTTTTTATCTTAGAACTTTACGAATACAAGAATAAAATTATTAAAATGGTTGTGTCTTATTAATATTTCTTGAAAAGTAGAGATATTTAGTGATAAGATATAAAATAATGAAGGGGATATAAAAGGTAATTAAGAAAGTAGTTATCATTCATAAAGAAAGAAAAACGGGACTACATTTGAACGAAAAAAAGAAGAAAGTGACCATTTCTATGAAATGGAGGGAGCATTACTTTGTTGTATTTTTGTATTGTCGAACTCTAATATTATGAAGCACAAGAAGTTGAATCAATGATTGAGTCAAATGCCAATTGAATAAGTCATGAAGAATTGATAATATTTTATTACTCTATTTTTATCTTTTTTAACATGTTGTCACATATTCATTCGTAATATGTTTTATATATTCAGGAAAAGGGACTATGTTGTCTTTCATCAATATCTTGAAATGTTCAATGAGTGTGACAGATATTTTAATGATAATCCATCAAATAGTAAAGCAATAGAAAAGCTGGTATGTTTCATGTTATTTCTTGTTCGTCCTCCTATTCAAATGTACTTGTGTAGATGTTTTTATTTACTATGCTAAATAGTGTTATGTTATGCATAATGGAGATCAAAACCATAGATGGAACTTAATGGAGAGAAGGCTTCCATTAAAAAAAAAATTATATATTATGTATTAGTAATGGCCCTTAAAAATATTATATGTATTTATATTGTTAATTTCATAGTAAGCAATTTTTTATATTCATTCTATTACCATTCAGATTCTTTAATATAATTTCTAATACATCTTATGATATAATTCTGCTATAATAATTTCTTTTAAATTTTATTTTTAGAATTTTAGGTATGACTTTTATTAATAAAAATATTTTAAAAAATATATTATAATATGTATTAGATGATTTTGACCACTTTATCACATAATTTAGATATACTTATTTAACGTTAAAGTGAAAAAATTACTAATTGACTTTTGTTAAATAGTATTATGCACATATAATTAAGACTAATATTATTACGATAAAATATTTAAAATAAAACAAAAAAATCTTTAACTACATGTATAGATGTATAGTAGTTAGGAATCTGTTTTCCCCTCAAACTCCGCCATTCAAAATACTATTTTGTTTTGCTCTAATTGTCTATATATATATATCTGTGTGTGTATTAGCTATCTACCGTCATAAACTATTTTTTCTCTTTATAGTTACAAATTTTGATTTTATATTTTTCTAATTATGATTATTCTTTTTCTAGAAATAGTCATGAACTATTTTAAATAAATTGCTATATCAGAGAGGCCAAAAATAGTTCATGGCTATAAGGAGAAAGGCAAAATAATTCATGTCTAGGAAAAAAAATAAAATCAAAGTTTGTGGCTATAAAGAGAAAAGAAATAGTTTACGGCTATAAATAGTCAGTTTCTCATATATATAGTTAGTTAGAAGGATTAGAGGTGTGATAATGTTGATTGAGTTGTATTCAAAATGGATTTAAATTGTTTGTGTAGTAGAGAATGACAAATAAAATTAAGGAAAATATCTTGAGAATACATGAGGCACTCTTATTTGCAATGTCTTTTGGTTTTAATAGGATGAGATGAATAGGAAGAGGTGTGGATTTGGTATCGAGAAAATTGATAAAATTGGCCCTAAAGGTCATATTTTTACGTTATTGCGAGTAATGAGTCAAGAGATAAACAGAAGAATTAGAATGTGGGATTATGACGCATTAGATATATGCGGCCAAATGTTAAGTTGCAACAACCCATCCCAAAGCCTCACTTTGGAAGAAAGAGAAACATTGAGAAGATTGGAGCAACAAGCAAGGTAACAAGGCGAGAAAATTGTTGTTCAAAAGGAATAAATAGCAGTTCAAGTGTCAAGAATTACATTCGGGCACAAACACACTAAAGGTATTATTATTCAAAACTCTATATACTTTGTATATATTAATTACTCTATTTATTGAAAACTGTATTTTGATATAAATATTGGATTTAATTGATTTCAGAAAATTTTCTAATTTTCATTACTCAGTGTACTTTTATGGCTGCTTAATCACTTGGAAAAGATACTTGACTATTTCCCAGTGATGAGATTAAACAAAGTTGTGAAATGTCTCCTGTAGAAGGCATGGTTTTAACTTGGAAAGAAATTGCGGTAAAAAAGATTTATAGATTTACTATAGTTGACATAATGGGGTTGATTGAATATTATTTATGGGTATTGAGATACTATTTGTTGTTTTTTGGTAGTTATACTTAGGGTTTAGATAGTTTGTAACATCTCTTGTAACACTCTCCTAATATTTCTAATTTGATATATTTAGGAAATGTTGCATAGGAGAAGGTACAGAAAATGTTACACATGATTCTAAGTGTTATTATTTTTATGACTTAGATGTGTATGAAATTCTTTTGTTATATATTCTTTTCGCACTAGGTAAGAGAATATGTTTTAGCTCTTGCTTCATGCTTCCTATTTATGTTTGTCTTTAATTGTTTTCCACTTATTTACAGGTCAGAAAGGCTCATGAAGAATTTACATGATAATGAAGTTTATGTTTTTTTAAGAATTTGTTAAAGATTAATATTATTAGATTTTTATTGTTGACCTATTCACTTATTGTACTTGACATTTATGTGAATGTTTTGTTATTTTCAAATTATGTAACAAACATCATACTTTGCTTTTGTTATATGATTTTCTTGATTAGTGTAATTTTATTTTGTCAGTTATATAAAATCTAATTTGTAGGTGGCATAAAAATTTCAATTGATAAATAGCAATTGAATATATAAATATATAATATATTTATTGATGATAAAAAACGTCATTATATGTCAAACCTAGAAATACTTTCTAAACAAAGTTTTATTGATGAATAGAGATAAAATATTATTGCATTTATCAGAAGAGGGGCATAGTTCCAGTGAGTTCATACCAAATTTTCTATCGTTGCTTCCCGGAAGAGATGGTTTCATTTCCTATTTCACAGCCCCTATCAATTCTCTCAAAGATGGTGTCATCCCCGTATCTTGAGTTTGTCTAAGTGTAGAAGCCCAAGTCTGTTAAATCACAGTCTACCAAAACTCTCCAAAAAGTGGTAGCTCTTCGTCTCCAAACTCTTCCAACCTCCAAATATGTAAATTATGTCCAAAACTTAGTGAAAGTCACCAACTAATAGCCACGAGAGAGTGATCATACTTGTCCCAAGGCTTGGGGATAAGTCCATAGCTCCTCACGATGTCTTCTTAAGGGCATTAATATCCAATTCTTCATTCCTCTAGAAGCCCAAAATCCTTTCTTCCCCTCTCCCTCCCCCCTCCCTCCCTCCCTCCTAACAAAGCGCCTTGCCTCAGCTGCCACAAAACCAGCGTACTTGCTCATCACTACTATTCTTTTAGCTTTTGTACTTGATCTTATTTTCGAAATGATCAAAATATCAGGTTTAAATATGTAAGTTAATTCCACAGAATTACGCAAAAAATTGCAATGAATTGGCCCCAAAACAATTCAAACTAATTATATTTATAAAAAATTTAGATATCTATCGCATCCTCTTACCTGGAGCTACGATAGTGCTTACAAAAATGGCATCTGAAATCTCTTCCAGTGTATTTTCAGGTGACTTTTCTCAAGCGTCTTCCATTATTTCTTCATCATTGAAATTGTGACTCTATCCTGTGAGCTTCTTATCAGGTAAGTACTCTTTCACAGACGTGTTGTCAACTTCCGCACTATTCCTACTTTATTCCCAAACTTTTGGAACCTTTTGTAGGAATGTTGATGGGTGTCTATCAACATTATGCAAAAATAAAAGTGAATCCACTTTAGAACATGTATACTTCCAACTAATTATACTCATAAAAAATTTAGATATCCGTTGCATCCGTTTTACCTGGGACTGAGATGGTGCTTACTGAAATAGTATATGAACTCTTTTCCATTAGATGGTTGGGTAACGTGATACAAAACCAAGACCTACTACTTACATGAGGTGTCAATTTCATCTCAAAAAAATTGAAGCTGTTATTAAAGGAATTTATCAAGTAGTTTTCCAGAACTTTTAATAATTATTATAAACAAAATTCTTTATTTCCAACAGGTCATTTATGTTGCCTCGTATACCTTCAGTTATGAATTTTCTTCATTTACAATCAGGAAACAAATACCTCAATAAAAAAAGTCTTCATATATCATCCCAATATGCTACCTCTATTAAGCTTCTTTGACATTGAAGAATGTTAGGCTTCAACACCAAATTAGGACATGGAAAAACATTTCTAAGTTTGTTATTTATCTTTATTTGCTTGAAGTATTTCAAGGAGAAACATCTGTATCTTCCTGTATGCTTAGTCAGAACGGGAAATTTTTTAATCAACTTAAAAATGGAGTTGGCATAAAGAAGTCTTACCCACCCAGAAGGCTCAAAGGAAAATCGACTTTCAAGTCTCAATATAATACTTCCTAAGGAATTCAATCGCATCAGTTAGGCTATCTTAATGAGCCATAAATTTATGGTTTCTATACCTTTGCTCCCTGTTTAATACCCGGTGCCAGACTTCCGTGGTTCAATCCATTGGCCCGCACCCCTTCCCTTCTCATTCTTAGTCCATTGTGCCTTTCCCTCTTGACCTCCCCAATTATTCCACTTTTGGACCAAGGCCCTTCCATCCTCCTCTGGGTTGTTGCTTGCTCGCCCTTCTTCGAATCCAGAATCTGTAGGTGGTGTCACAAAAAAGGGGAGTCTTGTTGATCCTCCTGTTAACTTGCCTCTCTGCCACAATACTCGAACCACATATCCACCAACAAAATTATCAGATTACAAGTTTTATTCCATGCAAGGTCCTTTCCATTCCTCTGCTCCACCTGCTTCTTCAGTGTCTTCAGGTACATGGCCTTACCCCTTTACTGCTTAGGATAATTATGATTGTTTCTTTGCAACCCATAGAGTTTTCCTTGCCATAGTACAGATTGAGGTTTAACCTACTCTCTTTTCTAAAGCCGTTAAACATGATAAGTGGCGTATTGCCATGCAACAAAAATTGATGCTCTTAAACAAAATCCCACTTGGATTCTCACAACTCTTCCCCCTCAGAAGAAAGGCCTTGGCTGCAAGTGGGTGTATGAAACTAAACTTAAGTTTGACAATGCTATTGAGCGCTTGGTTATTCTTGGAAACACATTGGTGGAAGGTGAAGATTTTATTGAAACATTTGCCCCGGTCACAAAGCTTGTTACTGTTCACACTTTTTTTGCTATTGCTGTTGACAAGGGCTAGGAAATACATTAGATGGACATCCATGATGCATTTCTTCATGGAGATCCCCCTTGAGAAGTCTATATAAACCTGCCTCCTTGTTTTCACTCTTCGAATTCCCGACAGCTTTTCTTACTCAAGAAGTCTTTATATAGCCTGTGACAGGCTCCTCGGTGTTGGTTATGTAAATTAACTGAGGCTCTCACTCAGTACAATTTTCAACACTCCTATACTGACTACTCCTTGTTCACCTACGCTTCTGGTTGCACATTTCTTTGAATCTTGATCTATGTTGATGATTTTATCTATTCCATCAACTGCTGATACGATTTATGGTGCTTCAACTTCTCATAGAATTAGTAACATTTCACCGGTAATTCAAAGAATTAATCCCTTAGAGGCATCTAATTCTGAGAGATTATGTTTTCCTTCATCCTATAGTAATGATATAGGTCCAATATTTTTTCAGACTGATATGCAGAGAGAAGATATCAATATCCATCCATCTTCTAAGACAGTATATGTGCTGGTAATATCTGAGGAGAATGAGAATCCGGAATCACAGAAGACCGATCCAATCCTACATTTGAAGCCATATAGCATTTACATGACATCCCATCAAAGTGATGAAACGAGCCTGATGTCTTTAACGTCTGATGCATCAATCCATATAGCAAGCTCATCGAGTTTGTACAGGTCAACGATGTCTTGCAGGAATCCGATGCCTTCAACTGCTAATGAAGTTTGTCTCGAGTCAGTGACATCTGAGAGGTTATTTTTGCTTGAAAATTCTCAAGGTATATATGCTAAAAACTCCATAATCTCACCTGATTATATTGGCCAAGGAACATCAAAAACTCTTCCTACTTCTCAGCAGTTATAGGATCATAACTTTCTTTGAGAAATCCCACTACAAATGTTTGTACTTTCTTATCCTTTTAGTCTGTTTCCAAGGGATGTAACAAAGAACTAACAATCTTGCAGTTCAGAATTTACCTCAATAAAAGATTAGTATCTTTTTCTTTCACATCCACTTTCTGCATCACATGTTACCATTCTCAGCCTCTCTACAAAAGGACTTTCATATATTTGAATTCTTTTTTTATAAGAATAAACTATTTACAGTTTTGCTGATATGACATTTTAGGTATGTGACACAAATGTTAATCCTTTCTTAAATTCATTTTGCTTCTAAAGTGGTATTTGTAAAAAAAAAAAAAAAAATGAATTCTTAAGTAATGTATACTGAAAGATGATGAAGATATACATTTCTAGGATGGAAATCGATAAATTACAAGACGAAATATAAAATTTATGCAGGAAAAATTTTTATTTTTACCAAATCATTTTCTCTTTCTTCCCTGCTTTTACCTTCTTTCTACATCTCAAGATTTCAAATGACGATCTATTCAAATATAACCATTAAAAATTTAAAAAAAATCTTAATACATAATCATAGTTTCATTTATTTACAATTTAATCAATTTAAAAATTAAAAAAATGCACCAAATTAAAAAAATTAAAAGTGGATTCATAAAATCTTCAAATTGTCATAGAATGGTGCGACTCTCTCAATGTCTTATAGTGTATATAATCCTCAAATTATCTATTTTAAATTTTAAAATCTTCAAATTTTGAAAATATCACCACATTTCTTTACCAAGAAGATGTTAAAACATGTGTAGACGGAAAATGAATTTTATAAATTTTATATTTTTGCCCATAATTTATGAATCTCCATATTTACGGGCATATATAGCTAATTTCGGGAAAAAAAGTGAAAGATAATTCCTGCCGTTGATTAGAATTTGCCACCAGAGTAGAGAGAAGCAACAGAGGAAGGCAGACAAGAATGCAATGTATGAGTAGTTTCTTGCCGGCAACGAGTCCCTTCATTCCTAATAGAGAGCTAACTTCAAAGCCCACTTCATTGAATTTTCAGCCTAGAAATAACTTTTGTGTTTTTCTCAAACTTATGCTTCTGCAAATGATGAAGATGATGACAATAATTGCCAGAGCTCGATAAAGACTCTATCTTTACCTCACCATGTGAATTCTATTACAAGCACATCAAACCCATTTGTGAAGCATTGCGTGAAGCTTGGTAACAGCTCTGCTTATCACTATTCTCATGGTTCCGTTCTCTTGGTGGACTCTATGCCTATAAGGTCTCTGACTCAGTTTATTTCAGTTTTTCTTGAAATTTGTTTATGGAATTACTTCTGGAGTTTTTTTTTTTAATCGAAATGGGTTTTCTTTTTTTGTTTTTTCCATGTATTTTTATTTCTTGTTTCTATGATTTTGTATTGGTATATAAAAGGTTTGTTTATGTGCATCTTTTTTATATGTAATATCTTCTCTCTCAGCCTCCGGTTACTTTGTGAAATATAGTGGTACTTTCTGTCCTTTTGGTGAGAATTTGAAAGTAGTCTTTGTTATTTGGCCTTCAGAAGTTAGAATTATAATTAACTGCAAATAGATGAAATGAAATTTTTTTTGGTTAAACTTGATTAATCGAAACTTCGTTGTTTGTTTCTGATTGACGCCAAATATAATGAAATTATCATTAATTATTTTGCTTTTCTTGATACTGTTAATTGGATTTTTAGTTCATGTTGGTAAAGCCTCTAATTGATGTTCTCACTACTGTTGCATGCTCTTTTTAATTAGTCTATAATGATTTAAAGCCATTCAGATACCGTCTGAGATTTTCAGCTCATAGTATTAATCAATTTCGATTCTTACTTCGTCCATTCTAGAGGCTGAAGATGCTCTATACTCAATTAAATGTTACTAATGGAATACTACGCATACTTTTTACTATACTAGTTTCAAGGGAAAATGCAAGATGGGCCAACAAAAATTGAATTCCTGCTTGTGCTTGAGAATGCAGATATTCCTGAAGATCTCAACAACCTTTATATCCGCCATGTCTGTGTCAGTTCCATGGCAATGAAGAGGCTTTCAGGACTACAATCTACTGATTGTCTTGACATGGTTGCACTTGTAAGGATCCCTTCCACATTCCGTAATGTAGTTCACAATCTGCAAGAAGAAGATTGCCATGCATGGTTTCCATTTCCACATCGGATTCTAGTGCTTGATGGAATTCGGGTTATCCTTTAACTTTTTCCAATAGTTCTTGCTTTAGATTCAGGTTAATTTGTCTATTTTCATGCCGTGGAACAGGTTCTTGTTTAGTTTCAACTTTATATCTGGGAATTTTACTTAAAGAATAGGTTCCTTTTTCCAGTAAGCATCTGAAGTCGTGAAGAACTGTTAATCACAGGACCCTGGAAATCTTAACACACTCTTAATATCTGTGCTAGCCTTTGGATGGGTAAGTAAAATTCTTATGCTGCAAGTGTTATTTTTAATTTATTTTACATCAACACTTTTGTTTGACTAAGAACTGTTGTATTCAATCTGATATCCATCATCAAGCTTTGAGCCTTTCTAATACTCCATATTAATCTGAGTTTTGTTATAATTATACTGTTCTTGATAGTTCTACTTGGAATGTACCCCTTGTGATTACAACAACTTAGACAATATAGAGAGTGACCTTTAGTTCATGATTTCCTTACTTTTATTGATGATCCAACCTTATTCATTTTATCCACTTAAGACATCAATATTTCCGTAGAAAGTAGTACCAAAGCTGTAGCTTTGTTACTCTTAATAATTTATCTTTGTAAATTAGGCGCGGTTGTTGCTGTAAAATAAAATGTTCTGCTATTGAAACTTATCCTCCTTCCACTCTTGGAATAACCTATTCTGATCAACCAAGCAAGTTTCAAATATGAGTTACTAAAATGGGCAAAAGTCCTATTATTTTTCGTTATTCTTGCCCAAGTTAGTGCAGTTTATTTGTTCTTTTGCACTCGGAAGGAACATAAACACTTAAATATATCGTATATGCCTATTGTTCTACAGGATGGTGTCTTTTTACTCTATGGTTGTTGTGATCCATTCAATGAGGAAGCACTACGGGCAAGTAGAGGAGCCTCCTTTTCAACTTCCTACAGTTTTTGGTGAATGGACACATTTAAAATCTTTGAAAGAAGAATTTGAAATGAGGATTTTGGCTAGGCATCCTGCAAACAGTGCAGAATCGAAGCTTGTATCTTCTCTTTCTCGAGACTTTGTAGATTCTTTAGCAGAGACTCCTTTGTGCCTTGTACTAGGCAGTGAAGGAAGTGGCCTTTCCGAGAAGAGTAGATAAGAATGTGAACTCGTAAGCATTCCAATGGTAGGAGAATTCGAGTCTCTCAACGTTTCAGTACCTCGTGGGATATTCCTGTACTTGTTGCAACCTAATAATAGTGGTAGCAATTGATTCGTTGCTGATGAGGTTCATACAACTGAAAACAGTTTGAACCACTAGTTCACATATACTCGAGAATTATTTTCATTGAGGTATTGTCATATATTTTTCATATTTATTCTGCTGAACGAAACATTTTAATCATAATTGATTCTCGAACCCTTTTGTTCATAGATTATAATATTCTTATGTTTATGTCCATAGCATCATAATTGGAAGCTATGAATTTTTCGCACATGAAGTTGAGAAACAACCACTTTGGCTTGTCTCTGTTGATGATCTTAACCATGGGAAGAGGTATAAACTTTAGATAAAGTTCTGCCTGATTTGGATATTTTGGCACTGAATTTTGAAGCCCTAACTAGGTTAGTTTTAGGTTAAAAAAGAAGTCAGAAAACAGCAGAATTATTATAGCTTTGTTCTAGAATAGCTGTATGAAATGAAGTAATAATATTGGCAGTGTACTTGGAAGTTATCTTGGAATTCGACATTAATGTTCTGGAATTCGAATTTTTTTTCAAATTTCTCTTCAAAGTTTGGGTTTAGAGTTTAGGGTTTTAGCTAACTTGTTTTGTTTTAGCTTGCTTTTATTTATTTTGTTTCTTGTCTTATAAATTAAATTTGAAGATGAGATATAGTCAGGGGATTTCCGAAATGTTTATAATCGAAATCTTCTAGAGTAGAAACGGGGTTGTCTTCTCAGGATAAATGACCATATTTTCTTGTATCTAAACAGGAAGCAAGAACCCCAGCCTGAATGAATGTGTTCTACTAGTGCAGTGCAGCTTGGCGGAGCAGACAAAATTTCATGAATATACCAAACTGTTTAGAAGAGTTATATTCTAATCTATTACAAATAACCAGATGATGGAAGAGGATAACAATTCTTTAAAATAGCTCCTCAAAATTGGATGAGGTGTTAGAAAAATGGACGACTGATTCTTCAATCCAAAGTACCTGCAAAAATCGAACTACAAAATTGGATGAGCAGGCAAAAGTCGGATGTCCAATTTTTACCAAAATAAGAAAGAATAGGATGACCAACTTACAAAATCGGACGTCCGTTTCTAAAACCGAACAACCAACACAAGAATCTGACGATCAATTTCTGTATAAAAGAGGGGAACAGAGATATTCAGATGCAAAAACCGGATGAGGAAAATTTAAATTCTCGATCAAACCCTCAGAACAATGGATGAGCCTCACACACAAGAACAATCTGATCTCTCACTCTCGGTTCTCTCCTTACAAGTAACCAAGCACGCAGTCAACCAAGAATGGCGACTGACAGTGGCAATAACAGAAGAATTCACAGAGAACAGGGAGTAACAGAGGAATAAGACACTGCAGAGAAGAAGAAGATAGAATAGAACGTAAAAAAGCTTCACACAGAGTTATTGATCACCTCATCTTATCAGCAATAGTAAGGATGAGAGTATTTATAGAGTTTCTTAGGTAGACTCAATCAATAACAAATAAGTCATCTGGAAGAATCGTTAAAAAAACAGAACAGCAAAGAACCTAGAAGACTCATTTAAAAGGACCAACAACCAAGTAACCTGGGGAAGACATAAGAAGTGATTGGGCTATTTACCAGTCCAGTCCGCCCGGCATAACCAAGTAACCTGCGGAAGACACACAAAGAGATTGGGCTGTCTACCAACCCGGCCTCCCGGCATCTTAGGGTAAAAATAAACTCATCATATTCGGGTTATGAGGCTCAGTCCAACTCATCATACGGTATGAGAACTTGAGCTGAAAAAGAAAAGGAACAAAAATGTGTGAACAACCAGCCCAATAGGCCTACACAAACTTCATTCGTTCATTCTACAATAAACTCAAGAAATGTGATGCCAAACGATCAAGAATGGTGGCACCCCATGGAGTTTAATGACAAATTGCAATTCAAAAAGCAAGATTATAAGGGTGGTGATAGCCCAATCCAACCCCCTTTAATCAATTTCATCATTTTTATTAGCTACAAATTTGCCTGATAGAAGCACTCATGGTTGAAGATTTTAATAGCTCCATTGAAACATAACAGACAATTATTTTTCTTTTCTAAACTTCATATTGAAGTGTATTCCTGATTGCATATTCAAGGTCATGATTTCACAAACCCGATCCAATATAATAGGAATGGGTATCTTGGATTATCATTACTCGGAAAGCAAGCAAATATGCTGAAACTGCTCTCCCAACCAGCTCTATTCAAATATTTGGACAAGTCCTGATACCTCAAGAGAAGATGTTTAGTTTAGTTCTTGAAGTTTAAAACTTATCGTGTAAGCCGAGCTATTGGTTATGCTATCTTCTCAACATGCTATCTCTATTAAGCTTCTTTGATATTCAAGAATATTGGGCTTCTCCATCTAATCAGGATATGGAGAAGCATTTTTAAGTTTATTATTTACCTTTATTTGGTCGAAGTATTTCAAGGAGAAACACCCATATATTACTGTAAGCATATTCTGAAGGGGAAATTTTTTAATCAACTTAAAACTGGAGCTGGCATAAAGAACTCTTACCTGCCAATAAGGCTCAAAGGAAAATCAACTTTCAAGTCTCAATATACTACGTTCTAAGGAAGTCTTTCAACCGCATGAAATCAGTTAGGCTGTCTTAATCAGCCATAAATATATGGTTTTTTTACTTTAACTCCCTGTTTAATATCCTACTTACATATGATGTTTTTGGAAGGGAAAGGTCATACTGATGTTGAAATTTGAATAATCTAACGGCACATATTTCCTCTAATTTTGTTCACGATTTTATATCCTTTGTCGATTTCACACTTGGATTTCAAGTCATTTGAAAAGATTGTAGGTCTCCACCTTTCAAGAGCGTACATTGTTCATATCTGATTTCTTTTATTGTTGGAAAGCACAACAACCTAATTTATCAGATATCCTGATTTGTGCTATGAAAATTTATTCACAACAACTCGATTGAATGTATTGAGTAACTTTGATCGTAGAACAATCTTAATTCAATTTTATCAAGTTATGCCCTCAAACTCGTTTTTTTTGAAGATATGTAGGATATGGAAGATTTGGAGCAACCCCTAATATAGGAAACTTGAAACACATTTCTTAATGTAAATATCTTAATTGCCTTTAGTATAGTAGTTTGTATGATAATCATGACATGTATGATTTATTTTCCATATTTAGTTTTTCAAATTATGTAGGATATATGTTGTCACATTGGCCACTATAAAACAAATTTTAGAAATAAACTTTTCCCAATTTGTCAAATATTGTGATTCATTTTCTTTCATGGTATCAATGCCTACTATGGCTAAAGATATTGCAGAACCTGTCTTGAAACAAGTTCAGAAATATGATGAAGAGAATGAATACTACCTAGGACCAAATGATGGTTCAGTTAGGTTGATTACTCTCGTCCAGTTGAAGGATGAGAATTTTGAAGAATGGGTAGACACGATCGAGTTGGCCGTCGACTCTAAAAATAAATTGGGATTTCTTCATGGATCTATTCCACAGCCTGAAGAA
Organism: Catharanthus roseus; assembly: GCA_028651295.1. NCBI lineage: Eukaryota > Viridiplantae > Streptophyta > Magnoliopsida > Gentianales > Apocynaceae > Catharanthus > Catharanthus roseus. The sequence goes on from JAPQWS010000142.1 coordinate 3,004,288, forward strand.
GATGATCCAAGTATAAAAAAGTGGAAGAAAATCAACACCTTGATTGGATCATGGATACAAAACACTATACGGGCCTCAATCACAAAGACGAGGGTGGTGAAAACTATGTGGGATTAGTTATTACAACAGTTTCGTGCATAAAACGGGCCGCAATATTATGAGTTGAAGCAGTAATATTAATTGTAATCAAAAGGGACTTTCTGTAGCCACTTATTTCGGAAAATTAAAGAAATTGTGGGAAGAACTTTAAAACTATGTGCAATTTTCTGTGTGAAATTGAGAGAAAACTATGAGGGAATTAACAATACGACACGAGAAGGAGAAACTTCTATAATTTCTTTTTGGCTTAGACACTAATGTTTCTAGAATGCTACGTTTCTCAATACTGGGAGAGAACCTCTATCTAATGTGAACTAAGCCTATTCTAAGGTAATACAAGTGGAGCAAGTGAAAAATATGACTAAGGAAGAAGTGGAAGTTGGTGGCGGTACGACAATCTTTGCCGTCCGCAGCTAATATGGACATCCACAGAAAAATCATCTTTTGTTTTCAGCCATTGTCACAAAAATGAGCATGACTCCAAAAGCTGCTTCCAAGTGATTGGATTCCCAGAGTGGTGTTTGGAGAAAAGAAAAACCAACAGAGGCTGCAAACACATCAAAAAAGGAGGAAAAAGTCGCGGACGACTGGAGGTGTGGATCATGGTGCACAATGTGGAAAACCGGCGACGATCCAACACGTTTGGGTGCCACAACAGACTAGCACCGGTGACCTTTCCATACTTGGTTTGATTTCCAAATGCTATCTGTGTGCCCAGTTTCACAGCAGAGCAGTGACAGTCACTGATGGGCTTTATGCTAAGCCAGTCACATCTTGCATATAAGGAAAACTCTGGTAAATTTTTTTTTAACAATTGGCTGATTGAATCAGGAGTAATCCATTACATGACCTTCAATATTGATCTTTTATTTGTTGTTCATGTGATTCCTCCATGGCCAATCACCTTGCTGAATGGAGCCGTTACTTAGGCAACAAAATATGGCAAAATCCAACTTGGTCCTAATTTGATTTTGAATAAAGTTTTGTTTATCCCGTAGCTTTCTTGCAATATTATTTATGTGGCTTAATTTCTAATATCTGATTCATGGATTGCTTGGTTTACATAATCAATGTGTGGTTTACAGTACTGTTTCTCGAGGACCCTGATTGGAGCGGATGAACAATGAAATGGATTGTACTATCTTTAGAACGTGACGCCAGGCAGAGTGTACTGACACTAGATTTCTGTGTCATCAAAGGTTTGGGCACCCTTCAGATTCTGTTCTTAATTTTTTACCTGTTCTTAATTTTTTACCTCATGTGTCCCACTCCACAAATAATGACCCATGTGATACGTGTTTTTGTGCTAAACAGACACTTGCCATTTTTCCAACTTCTATAAATAAAGCTTTTGAAATATTGGCCCTAATTCATTGTGATGTGTGGAGCCCTTATAGAGTTAAAACTCATGATAATGCCGAATATTTTCTTACTGTTGTTGACGATTATTCGTGTACCATTTGGAAATTTTTAATGATTGAAAAGCGAGAAGTTCGTTCTACATTATCCAAATTTTGAAAAATGGTCCAAACTCAACAACTACTATTAAAACTGTCCGGTCCGATAATAGGGGAGAATATGTGAGTCCAAAAATGGAATACATCATCAAACTACAATCCCTTATACACCTAAGCAAAATGGTCATGCTGAGCGCAAACAGAGCCACATTGCTCGGGCCCTTCTATTTCAACCTAATCTACCCCTCTCTTTATTGAAAAAATGTGTCCTCACAACCGGTTATTCCATTAAACGAACCCCCTCCAACCTTCTTAACGAAAAATCTACTTTTGTGTTGTTACATAAAACTCCATCGAACTACTCTCTTCTTTGTAGCTTTGGCTATTTATGTTATAGTCATCATGTCACTACTGATAAGTTTCTTTCTTGGGGTAAAAAATGCATCTTTATTGGCAACCCTCTTGGAAAACGGGGTTGGCGGGTCTATGATATTGAATCCAAAGTTTTTATTATTTCTCGAGATGTGATTTTTTATGAGACAATTTTTCCTATTTTCTGTCAGGTAATTAGGGAAAAACCAAGCTTGATTCTCTGAAGGAAACATCTTACATATTCTTTCTCCAAATAGAAATACAAAGATATTTATGAACTCTATTCATTATACAAAGTTAACATATTTTTTTATTAGAATATATTTCTTCTAGTCGAACAATTCTTCAAAATCACACAATTATATATATATATATTGGAGGATTTCATATCATCATTAATCAATTCCTATGTAGTTTTGCATATTGTTTCAACGAAAGTTGGTTTTTCTCCAATGGATTTTGTAAGACAAGGTTTATATTTATATCATAGTAATCAATGTCCATAGGCCATCCTTAAGATCAGGAAGCTTGTACGATCAAAGTCAACAATGATTTAAACATTTTCCATTTCATGACATTGTTTAAGATCATAATGAGAAAAGAAGTGCTAACTGAGAAGCCAAGAATCACGTAAAAAAAGTAAAAGATGCCTGCAAAAGCTGATTTAGGTTTAAGAAAATGGGGATTCTTTAGATATACCTTTGTTGATAAATAAAAGTATCATAAAGCAATTTATGAAACTTAGAGGGCATATGATGGGACCAGCCCGTCTAGGCATAGTTTTGGGCTAAGATGAGTTTTGATTAAGTTATTCTTGTGCCATGTATCAAATGGTTAAGGCCAACTAACCTAGGTGATCAGGTAATGGTCCAAAAGGTTTAAATGATTATTTTATAAGAATTCCACATCAATTGTCTAGCCAAAATTTCAAGACGCAACACTCTATAAATTGTACTATCCATATTTACCTTGTTATGTTATCTATACTTATTGTTACTCTGTAAAATTTACACTTCTTAGATCAGCAACCTGTCCACAAATTCCATTCAACAACTACAAAATCCCGGCCGAAATACTAGTATTATGAAGAAACATGAGCGGGATTTGAAGACCAATTTTACCATGTTATGAAGACTTCCTAGAGCTTAAAAGGATTTCAAAATCATGCAAAAAATGTTGGGGAAGGATGTCCTGAAGATAGCCTGTATTCAAGTGAATTTTGAGGTCCTTAGTGTTTCCAAATAAATTTTTGTCCTTATGTAATTTTATATAGAATTTAATTAGGTCTCCAAAATGGAAATTTTCATCCCAAATGTATGTGTTTTGGTCATCCAAAGAATTGTGCAAAATCAATGTTTCTAAATTGTTTTGTAGACATCTAATTGAGGTGGCTTTTGTTCCTTTGGAATGCTAGAGAAAGGGCTAAAACTTTCATGAAGATAAAAAGAGATGATTCTTCCATTTGGAGGGTCAAAATGACGAACCGGCGTCAAATATCTCACTAGTCCTTCGCCAGACTTTCGTTGGGAGACTATTGTTCTTGAAACCAAAAAGGTTTGGTGCCAGTATTTGATAGGAAAAAACTCCATGATTTTAATTTTGTTGGTTTTTTAACTGATATCTTTTGTTTTAACTTGTTATTTCCCCTCCTCTTCCCCTCCAAATGATATAATTAAGTGGTTTTAAGCCACATTTGACATGATATTAGTTGGTTTCGATCTTGGCATGTATTTATAACCTTAAAGGGTGAAACATTATTTAGTTTTTAAACAACTTGAAAATCCGTAAAAGTTTGGAATAGAGTAAAAATGGTGCGGAAGTTGACAACACGACTGTGAAAGAGCACTTACCTGATAAGAAGCTCACAGGGGATAGTCACAATTTCAATGATAAAGAAATAATGGAAGACACTTGAGAAGAGTTACCTGAAAATACACTGTAAGAGGGTTTAGAAGCCATTTTTGTAAGCACTATCGTAGCCCCAGGTAAGAGGGATGCGAGGGATATCTAAATTTTTTATAAATATAATTAGTTGGAATTTTTTTAGGGCAATTCATCGCAATTTTTTGTGTAATCCTGTGGAATTATCTGACACATTTAAATATGATATTTTTATCATTTCGAAAATAAGATCAAGTACAAAAGCTAAAAGAATAGCGGTGACGAGCAAGTACTCTGGTTTTGTGGCAGCTGAGGCAAGGCACTTTGTTCGGAGGGAGGGGGGAGGGGAGGGGGGATTTGGGGGCTTCTATAGGAAGGAATGGATATTAATGCCCTTAAAAAGACATCGTGAGGAGCTATGAACTTACCTTGGGACAAGCATGATCACTATCCCCTTGCTATTAGTTGGTGACTTTCACTAAGTTTTTGACATAAATGACAGATTTGGAGGTGCGGAGAGTTTGGAGACGAGGTGCTACCACTTTTTGGAGAGTTTTGGTAGAATGTGATTTAATAGACTTGGGCTTCTACACTTGGACAAACTCAAGATATGGTGATAACACCATCCTTGAGAGAATTGATAGGGTATGTGAAATAGGGAATGAAACCATCCCTTCCGAGAAGCAACGATAGAACGTTTAAGTATGTACTCACTGGAACTATGCCCCTCTTCTAATAAATGCAATAACATTTTTATCTTTATTAATCAACAAAACTTTGTTTAAAAAGTATTTCTAAGTGTGACATATAGTGACGTTTTTTATCATCAATAAATATATATTCAATTGCTATTTATCAATTGAAATTTTTATACCACCTACAAATTAGATTTTATATAATATGATAAAATAAAATTACACTAATCAAGAAAAATCATAAAAAACAAAATATGAATGTCTACTACATAATTTGAAAATATTAAAACATTTACATAAATGTCAAGTACAATTAGTGAATAGGTTAATAATATAAATCTAATAATCTTTAACAAAATTCTAAGTTGATCTGAATGCTGGAAAAAAACATAAACTTCATTATCATATTAATTCTTCATGAGCCTTTCTGACATGTAAATAAGTGGAAAACAATTAAAGACAAACATAAATAGGAAGCATGAAGCAAGAGCTAAAACATATTATCTTACTTAGTATGAAAAAATATATAATAAAAGAATTCATATACATCTAAGTCATAAAAAGAATAACACTTAGAATCATCTATAACATTTTCTATAACATTTCCTTTTATAATATATTTTCTCCATAAAATTTATTTTATGAAAATTTATCAAATTAGAAATATTAAGAGAGTGTTACAAAAGATGTTAGAAACGATCCAAACCCTAAGTATAACTACCAAACAACAATAAATGGTATCTCAATATCAAAAAGTAATATTCAACCAACCCTATTATATTAATTATAGTAAATCAATAACTCAATTTTATCGTGATTTCTTTACAAGATCAAACCATGCCCTCTAGAAGAGGCATTTCACAACTTTGTTTAATTTCATTACTAAGAAACAATTAAGAAACTTTACTGAATGAGTCTAAAAAATTAATCGTCTTTTATTTAAAGAAAAAATTAGATGTCTGTCTATTATTTTAGTACTTTGCTTAAAATTATTATTATTTTTAGGTAGCTTAAAGCTATTATTATAATTCTTGTTACATATCCTAATAGTTTAAAAAAAATTTATTAAAAGTATTCCAAAAAATTTATTAAAAACTTCAAGATAAAGATTTGAGATTGGCAAAATCTTATATTATATTTATGACCGAATAGTTTATTTGAGTTCATTTATTATATTTAGAATCACTATGGTATTTTATCTTAAATAACCAAGTTTTGAGTAAAATAATTAATTTTAAAGAATATAGGCAAATTATTTTTTAAGCTTTATAGATTGTACAAAAATTTTATAAATTAAAGAATTAACAAAATTGATTTTATATTGAACTTCAAAGGGATATTTACAAAAAAATCACAACTTACATAAATAACATTTTGGTCATTTTATTTAATTTCACCTTTGACTAATAGTCTTAGAATAAAATGTATGTTACGCTCTTTAGGCTAAGATTGTAATTATGTACATATCATTTCTCACTTGTTTGTCTTGTAGAAAGCTCATTTTTATTGAAGGCACTTGTTTGAAAGACTATACTATAATTCATCTTTTCCTAGTTTTGAACTTGAAGGTTTGATTTTTTTTTAAAGGGTAAAAAGCACCAGCGCATCTTGAATTTTTTCAAATTTTGATTTTGGACTCTCAACTATAAAATGGTAAGTATTGGACCATGAACTTCAATAACGTATCAAAAATCGGACCTACTGTCCATTTTGACTGTTAATTCATTACAAATAAGTCAAAAGGTATGATTGGAATTTCATTTACAAACTTTTCTTTTAATCCTTTCCAATCTAACAAAATTCAATTAGGTCCCTATTTCAATTGTTAACTCTTTCAAGGATCTAATGTAAATTTGTGAAAATTCTATCCATACTTTTATCTTCTTCTTCAACCTCCTCCATAAATTCCACATATAACAACCACCACTACTGCAGGACAGCCACCATCGCTGATAGTCGTCGCCACCGATAGCCTCAACACCACCGACAGTCACCGTCGCCATCTTCCTCATTTTTCTTCTTCTTTTTTCTTCTTCTTCTTCTTCTTCTTCTTCTTCTTCTTCTTCTTCTTCTTCTTCTTCTTCTTCTCCTTCTCCTTCTCCTTCTCCTTCTCCTTCTTCTTCCTCCTTCTTTTTCTTTTTCTTCTTACACTTCAGTAGTAGAAAAAAGAGTAAGAAGAAGAAGACAGTGGCGGTGGGTATCTGGTGTTGGGGGCAGCTGTCGGCAATGGTGGTGGTGGTTGTCCGATAGTAGTGGTGGTGGTAGTATGGAGAACGTGTGGAGGAGGTTGAAGAAGATAAATATATGGATGGAATTTTTATAAATGAATATTAGATCTTTTAAATAGTTAATAATTGAAAATAGGGACCTACTTGAATTTTGTTAGATTCTAAAGGATCAGGAGAAAATTTTTGTAAGCAAAATTTCAATTATACCCTTTGACTTATTTGACCGTTAATTAACGGTCAAAATGTATAGAAGTCCGATTTTGATACGTTATTGAAGTTCAAGGTAAAATACTTGCCATTTTGAAGTTTAGGGTCCAAAACCAAAATTTGAAAAAGTTCAGGGGCACTGGAGCATTTTAGCCTTTTTGAAAAGTTTGTAAATTATCCGAATGAGAGAGAAGTACAAATATGTTTTTTTAAGTTTGCAAGTATAAGGATTATTTTGTTCTAAATTTCATTTTGATGAATGAGAGGGATTTGAAGAATTTTTTTTTATTTTTTGAATTTAGGAATTATCTATTTTACATTCGTAAAATAAGCCGCATGATCCAGTTTAGGTTTGGAGGGAACATGTTGAATTTTGGAGGGAATGAATATGTGGACATTTTTATCCCTTAATAAATTAGAGTTTAGGACTATTTTAGTACTGTAAAATACTCCGAGGATGAAAATAAATATAAGAAAATTTTAGGCATGCAGATGGTACTAAAAAATAGTTAAGATTGTAATATAACAAAATTAAAAAAAAATAAAGGACAAAATGATATTGTAAAAAAATTTTAAGAATTATTACCAATGAAAAAGGAGAAACTTCGTCTGCCCATTGTAAATCACTACCCAAATTACTAGACAAATAGTAAAATGGATGATCTGCACTATAAGCTGAAAGAGTTCAAGAAAAAAATTCTTCACTAATCATCCGTACAAAACCAAGATCATAAAAAGAGAGTATAAACGAGTTTAAAGATTGTGACACTAACCAGATTTCTCTTTTGAGAAGTTTGATAATCTGAAAGTGTATTGAGAAGGTCATGCTCAAAGAGTATATTGTACTTCCTTTTCTCTCCTTGATCATGTCTAGTTGAACCAATTATTTGCTCATGTTCTTCTACGTTCAATTTCATGTTCACAAAATTTGTAGTTTCATTTAATTTTTCATTTCTGATCACTAGAAAAAAACATAGAACAACATTTATGTGTTGAATTGAAAAATAATAAGTAACAACATTTTCGAATTAGTAGTGATAGAAAAATGCTACTAATTATATTGGACTCTTGGATTTGAACCACTTCTAATTTTCCTATTTACTTCCTCTTTTATTTTTAACAATTAGTTTCACTATTATTCATATTTTTTATACTTTTCATATTGTGAAATTAATAATGCAACATTTAAAATCTTCACGAAACATGGAAACTTGGCTACACTTCAATTTTTTCCAACTCCTTTTAAATATTCTACATGGAAACTTGTAAAAATAATACAAGCTATAAAATGTTTTAATTTTCTATTTATAACCATGAACTTATGTTTTATCTTTTTCTATTTATAACCACAATCTTGGATTTTATCTTTTTCTAGCTATGGATTATTTTTTTTTCTAGAAATAGCCATCAACTATGTTTTACCTCTCAAATATATCGATGAACTACTTTTAATAAATTGCTATATTTGAGAGGTCAAAATAGTTCATGGCTATTTCTAGAAAAAGAAAAACTGTCCATGGCTAGAAAAAGATAAATCAAAGCTATGGCTACAACCAGAAAAATAAAAATATTTCATGATAAAAAAAAGATAAATAAAAGTTCATGATTATGAATAGAAAAGTTAAAATAGTTTTATCCCTAATTATTCCTATGAGGAGATCAAAGATTGATTTAAGAGTATCCTAGTCCATATAAGAAATTAACAATATTTAAAATTACGTGTTTCTTAAAAAAGTGTATGTTTGAAATGTGACAAGTAAAAAGCCAGAGATAATATTTTTTTAAAAAAAAGAGTAAGAATAATAGTACTAACCATAACTCTTATTTATACGAGGATATAAAGCTGGACCAAACTCCTGGAGAAACCAATGATATTGTTTTTCATCAAAGATGACCGAGTCATATTCGTTTGGAGTAGAAGTTAATGGTGGAGAGAAGATGTCTGATTGAACTTTATTAATGGCATACTTGACCAATCCGACATATCCAAAATTTCGTCTACAAGAAATTATGGAGTACTTAGCTACAACTTTAAATGGGCGACACAATTCGACATCAAATTCAGGAAATTTCCAATTTCGTGATCTTGAATATCTCTCTAAGGAGTAAAATTGTGTCCACCATATCGACTTACTATGAGAGAAAGTCTATTCGCCACATTCTCGACACCACTATAGGGCTTAGCATTCATGCTCACAGCTTTCACATTTTTGCATCAATTACCGTCTCTTCAAAAAAAAAAAAAAAAAAACACACACACACACACTCTAAATGAGGGTAAATATATAATATTAAAACAAAAAAATTGAGAAACCAAACATTAACTTTTGGGGGGATTGAACATCTATATGGATAAAATTTTCAAAATGTTGGAAGGAAGAATTTAAAAATCAAATGTTTAAAAACATTAAAAAATATATAATCCTAATGAAGAGTTTTTAAAAATGTTGAGCGTTGGTACAGTGGCTATCCCTTTGTTCTATGTACTCGACGATATAAATACACAATTAAGGTTGTCCCAAAACAGGGCATGACTTTAAAAGCTACTTCCAAGTATTGGATTCCCAGAGTGGTGGTTAGACAAAAGCAAACCTACCGAGGTTGCGGGCACACCAGAAGAGGAGGAAAAAGTCGCAAAGGCACTGGAGGTGTGCGTCATGGCACACATGGTGGAAAATCGGCGACGATCTAACACGTTTGGGTGCCATAACATACTAGCACCGGTGACCACACTGGTTCATCTAGGAACGTCGCCGGTGTCCCAGTTTAACCCCAGAGCAGTGGCAGTCACTGATGGGCTTGTGCAAAGCAAAGCATATCCTTCAACCACAGAAAAACTCTAGTAAAATTTTTTCGACAATTGGCTGATTGACTCAAGAGTAACTCATCACATGACCTTCAATATTGATCTTTTATTTGTTGTTCATATGATTCCTCGATGGACGATCACCTTGCCGATTGGAGGCATCACTTATGCAATCAAATATGGCAAAGTACAACTTGGTCCCAATTTTACTTTGGAGAAAGTTTTGTTTATCCCATAGCTTACTTGCAATATTATTTATGTGTCTATTTCTATAATATGATTCATGGGATTGCTTGGTTTAGATCTTCTATGTGTGGTTTACAAGACTGTTCCTCGAGCACCCTGATTGGATCGGGTGAGCAACAAAATGGGTTTACTATCTTCAGAATGTGACGCCAAGCAAAGTGAATAAAGTTATGGATCCTGACTCTAGATTTCTGTGGCATCAAAAGTTGGGGCACCCTTCAAATTCTGTTCTTAAATTTTTACTTCATGTATCCCATGCCACAAATAATGACCCTTGTAACACATGTTTCCGTACTAAATAGACACGTGACATTTTTTCAACTTTCCTAAATAAAGCTTCTGAAATATTTCCCTTAATTCATTGTGATGTGTGGGGTCCTTATAGAGTTAAAACTCATGATACTACCAAATATTTTCTTACTATTGTTGACGATTATGTACTTGCCGTTTGGATATTTTTAATGATTGAAAAGGGAGAAGTTCGTTCTATACTATCCAAAATTTACAAAATGGTCCAAACTCAACAACTACTATTAAAACTGTTTGGTATGATAATAAGGGAGAATATGTGGGTCTAAAATCTTTCTTTGCCGAAAACGGAATATACTATCAAACTATAATCCCTTATACACCTCAGCAAAATAGTTGTGTTGAGTGCAAAAACTGCCACATTCTTATTGTGGCTCGGGTCCTTCTATTTCTAGCTAATCTATCCCTCTCTTTATGGGGAGAATGTGTCCTCACAACTAGTTATCCTATTAACCGAACCCCCTCCAACCTTCTTGACAGAAAATCTCCTTTTGAGTTGTTACATAAAAATCCACCAAACTACTCTCTTTTGTGCACCTTTGGCTGTTTATGTTATAGTCTTCATGCCACTATTGATAAGTTTCTTTCTCGGAGTAAAAAATGCATCTTTATTGGCTACTCACTTGGAAAAGGGGGTTGGCGGGTCTATGATACTGAATCCAAAGTTTTTATCATTTTTGGAGATGTGATTATTTATGAGAGCATTTTTCCTTACAAAACTGACCTTTCCTTCACTGGACAAGTCAAAACTTCATTTCCCAAATCTGTCCAACCAATGCAATCTTCCTATATAAACCCAAGCAACCCCTGCCACCCCTTAATTCATCCACAAGCATACCCTCAGGGACAAATAAATCCTCGATCCGGTCCACAAGTCCCTCCCCAGTCCAGTATAGTTGTCCTAGCAAACCTCTTGCACATTCTGACTTGCGGCCCACTGAAAAATGCATTGCCCCGTGTGATACCCCCAACCCTGCCACTAGGTAAACTGAGGCTGAGTAGGGCATTTGCGTGCTTCTCGGCACTAAATTGTAAGTCTCAAAATAAAACACAACCCTGGAACAACACTAACAGGTATGTACACAGAGTACGTAGCGGAAAACTTAAATAAACTAGATCTTATTAGCGTGCTCAGAACACAAGACAAAATAAAAATAAAAATAAAAGTATAAAAATAAAAGTATCTTACATCAAAAACTTTACACGATAAAATGAAAAGAAAAACTTTACAAACGATTCGAGTCTAGGAAAGATAAAACATAAACATATGTCCTACCAGGGAGATTTTATCCAAAAACTCTCGGCCTAAAACATCAGCGGCTTGCTGGGCCCCTGACCGTTCTGGGTTATTCTGAGGAGAAAACATGACACAGGAAAACATGAGCACAAACGCCCAATGAGTCCACGTGTGTGTTGTGCTATCGTGATTTCTTTAAAACAATGGTGATGCAGTTTCATGAAAACAGCTCATGAAATGTTATAAAAAAATTTATTTATTTTTTTGTTACTTTAACAACACTGATGCTTGATCCTACATGAGGGTTTCGAGTGCAGCTGGGAAGTCTGAGCGAATCAAGACACATCAGCACAGCTTCGACACCCAAGTTTAAAGAAAAATCCAATGCCAAAGTCGGGCTCCACGGACAAGGTCTGGATCCCAAAACAAGGTCATCGGAATCAAGTTCCGGCATCTCGTAGTCAATACCAGCAAAAAACCAAATGAGCGCTCGATTCCATAACAACCGCTCTCTTATATCACTGGCCAGACGTGGCTACAGATTCTTAGGGCACCTACCAGGACTGCCCTGAGACTAACCTTAGTTTCAAGAACCTCCTGGCTCTCCCCAAGGCGGGTCGTCCCACCGCAGAGCATGATGCGATGTCTATGTGAATACTGATTGGGCCATGCCCTCCAGGTACTATGCCCCTCTTCAAGTGGATGCACTCCCAAAGTCAATAACCCGTCCACATCAATGCAATCCGGTAATGCGCCCATTCACATGATCATAACCAGAATAGTAACCCTGGTCAAAATGGGGTTTTTCATATGTATTTGTAAACAGAAAGGCCATTTACTTGGCCGACAGGACAGAATCAAGTTATTAATATTTTCAGCAAAAATCCCCATCCGCCAGTCACTACATGCTCATGCAAATTTCACAATTATGCCAATGCCAGATCTATATTCATACATGTCAAAACATGTAATTTTTCAAGCTAGAACATTTTCCAACATATGAATGTTTCCAGAAAAACCTGTGTACCACCAAATTCTTTTTCACCACAATAATAGTCTGATTTAAAAGGAGAACACCTGTATGGAGCACAGGTCCTATGCATTTTTTGAGGAACATGTAACACTATGTGGAGAACATCTCCAAAAGCATGCTAAGTTATATCTTCAAAAAGTAGCAAACATTTTGTGACAGGTTCGAAAAACATACTTATATGTCACATGATATTTCAGATAACATAGTAAAACGGAGTTTGTGGACTCACCTGGATGTAGATCTGGTGCTAAGATCCTACAAAATCATAATACAAAAACACGTCATACCTGGGTACCAATAAACTTGCCCCAGTTCCTAAATAATATCGAGAGCCAATGAACTTAGGGTGTATATATATCTATATATATTGTCTCCTAAAGTAGATCCAAAATCTTATAATCTCAAAAATCTTTAATTTGAATACTGACTTGAAGCGCCTAAATTACTTAAACTATAAAGTCTAGAAATTAATCTCAAAATTAACTATATACTAAAATCCATTTAAAATATTTAAATCCTAAAATAAATCAACCTAAACTATATATATAAGCTTATACTATATAATATAACTAACATGCAAATAAAAAAAAAAAAAAAGAAAACTAACCTAAAAAATGGCTGCTCACATTTTATATTTTATATATAGGTGCCGAAAAGCTAAGGAAAAAAAGAAGACTCATGACGTATATATATACATGATGATGGTGGTTTGGAGGACGAAAAGAAAGGAAAAGAAAAAAAAAAGAAAATAGTGAGGGGGTGATGGGTGGCTAATAGGTGGCAGTAATTTCTTAATAGCTAAGGGTTTTTTTTTTTTTTTTTTGGAAATGTCAAGTACTTAAATATCTAAAATAAACACACTAGGTATTAAAAACAAAATCCACTTAAAGACATTTATAAACATTAAGAAGAAAACCTCAATATAATAAAATTTTACTCTCATTCCTAAATAAATCGAAAATACCACTAAGTGTCGAAAATACTATACTCCACTAGGTCAGGTCCCAAACCCTACTTTCATAACGCCTGCAATTTTTAGAGTCATGCTAGATACTTACTAGGTAGGGTGTTACACCCCGCCTCTCTCTCTCTCTCTCTCTCTCTCTCTCTCTCTCTCACTCTCTCTCTTTCTCTCTCTTTCTCTATCTCTCTTGCAGATCCATCTGCCCACTCTAGTACTCCGTAGATCAATCCATCGACCCACACCCCTTCCCTTCTCACTCTCAGTCCATTGTGCCTCTCCTCTTGACCAGCCCAATTCTTTCACCTTTCTACCCAGGCCCTCCCATCCTCTTCTAAGTTGGTGCTTGCTGGCCCTTCTTTGAATCCAGAATCTGCAGGTGGCGTCGTCGAAAGGGGGAGTCTTGTTGATCATCCTATTGACTTGCCTCTCCGCCACAATACTTGGACCACATACCCACCAACAAAATTATCAGATTAGAAATGTTATTGTATGCAAGGTCCTTTCCATTCATCTGCTCCACTTACTTTTCAGTTTCTTCAGGTACATGTCCTTACCCATTTGCTTCTTATGATAATTGTGATTGTTTCTCTGCTACCTATAGAGGTTTCCTTGCAACAGTACAGATTGAGGTTGAACCTACTCTCTTTTACTGAAGTTGTTAAACATGATAAATGGCCTACTGCCATGCAACATGAAATTGATGCTCTTGAACAAAATGCCACATTGACTCTCATAATTCTGCCCCCTCGGAAGAAAGCCCTCTACTACAAGTGGGTGTATGAAATAAACTTAAGTCTGACGGTACTGTGGAGCGTTTGGTTATTCTTGGAAACACATAGATGGAAGGTGAAGATTTTATTGAAACATTTGCCCCGGTCACAAAGCTTATTACTGTTCACACTCTTTGGGTTGTTGTTGTTGCCAAGGGTAGAAAATACATCAGATGGACATCCATAATGCATTTCTTCGAGGAGATCTGAAGAAGTCTACATGAACCTGCGAGCTTGTTGGGCACTAATCTATGTCACTATCACATGTACAGAACTTACCTACTCTATATATACTTTGGCTCAGTTTATGGCAGAACCACATCTACAATATAGGGAAGCTGTCTTATGGGTAGTTCAGTAGCTGAAATCGTGTCCATGTCAAGGCATTTTTCTTAGCTCTTCCGATAACATGGTGCTCACTGCTTATTGTGATGCTGATTGGGCAAGTTGTTCTATTACCCGCAGGTCTCTCACAGGCTATTTTGTTTTCTTGGGTGACCTTCTAATTCTTGGAAAACGAAGAAACAACCCACCATCTCATGATCTTCTGCAAAAGCAGAATACCGATCCATGACTATTACCTGTTGTGAGCTCAAATGGCTCTGCCAATTACTTGCTGGCCTTTGAGTCCCATATTCACTTCCCGTCCTCTTGCATTGTGATAATCAAGCTACTATTCATATTGCTGCTAATCCTATCTATCACAAATGCACAAAACACATTGAGGTTGATTGTCATTTTGTGCATGATGAATTCCAAGCTAAACGGATTTCTCTAGTGTACGTTCCCTCAAAATCTCAACTTGTCGATATTTTCACCAACACTCTTGGTCAAACCTTATTTTTTACTCTCTTACCCAAGTTGGACATTCACAATCTTCATGCTCTAACTTGATGGAGAGTGTTGAAGATATGTAGGATCGGAAGTTTTGGAGCAGCCCCTAATATAGGAAATGTGATGTAAATATGTTAATTACGTTTAGTATAGTAGCTTGTACGGTAACCATGACATGTTTGATTTATTTTCCATGTTTAATTTTCCAAATTGTGTAGGATATATACTGGTCACATTGGCCACTATAAAACAGATTTGAGAAATAAACTTTTCCCGATTCTCCAAATATTGTTCTTTGTTTTCTTTAGTTTTTGACATGAAGGGCCTGACAAGCGACACACCTAAAATTTGCACAATCTAAAAATGGCGTTTAGGACACAACTAGGCCTTTAGGTTCACAAAACCTTAGGAAGTTGGGAAAAGCCCGCACTTCCCATATCACATCATCAGGACATCAAATTAGTATATTGAAGTCCTAAGTCTAGGAAATTTTCAGAAAATGTCAACAAGACAACAATTCGAAAATTAGATTATAACAAGATCTCAAAAATTTGAATGTAATTCTGACACAAGAAAACACTTTGCTATATATCTTCTCATGCAATCAAATATCGATTATTGAATTTCTTAAGTCAGATTTATAGTTTCACAGATCTCCTCTTTTATCATGAAAAAAAGAAGATGAGCATTGTTAGTATAGTTTTTTACATACGTAAATTTTTCGAAAGGCAAACGATATATATGGATTTGATCTATTAGAATATTTATCTTCATTAGAACACCTTTTTCTGTCAGGTAATTAGGAAAACACTAAGCTTTATTCTTTGAAGGAAATATCTTACATATTCTTTCTCCAAGTAAAAAAAAGATATTTTGGAATTCTATTCATTATACAAAGTTGATATTTTTTTTATTGGAATTTCTTCGAGTGGGACAATTCTTCAAAATCAGAAAACTATATATATTGGAGGATTTCATGTCTTCATTAATCTCTTCCTATTTAGTTTTGCATATTGTTTCAATGATAGTTGGTTTTTCTCCTATGGATTTTGTAAGACAAGGTAATCAACATCTACAGGCCATTCATTAGATCGAGAAGCTTGTGTGATCAAACTCAACAATGATTTAAACATTTTCCATTTCATGGTACTGCCTAAGATCATAGATTAGAAAATTAGGAATTTCCTGAATTTGATGTAGAAGGTTGTCGAGGTTCCATTTAAAGTGTGGCTATGAACTCCATAATTTCTTGTAGACGAAATTTCCGATATGTAGGATTGGTCAAGTACACCATTAATGAAGTTCAATCAAACATGTTCATTTCACCATTAACTTTTACGACAAACGAATATGACTTGGTCAACTTTGATAAAATACAATATCATCGGTTTTTCCGTGACTTTTTGCGACTTTATATCCTCGTACAAACAAGAGTTACGGTTAGTACTATTAATAAAAATACTAGGAAAAAATGTACTGTAATATGTTTGAGACGATCTTGACCACTTTATCACACAATTTAGCTATACCTATTTGACGCTAAAGTGAAAAAATTACAAATTCACTCTAGTTAAATAGTATTACGCACATATAATTAAGACTAATATTAGTACAATAAAATATTCAAAATAAAACGAAGCAATCTTTAACTATATGTATAGAAGCTAGGATTCTTTTTTTTCCCATAAACTCCGCCATTCAAAAAACTATTTTCTTTTGCTATAACTATTTATATGTAAACACAAACATATACACATATATACATATGTATATATGTGTGAGAATGTCTGTGCATGTGCGTGCGTGCACATGCGCATGCGTGTTAGCTATCTATCGTCATAAACTATTCTTTTTCTCATTATAGTTACAAACTTTGATTTTATCTCTTTTAATCATGACTATTTTTTTCTAGAAATACTCATGAACTATTGTAATAAATTGTTATATCAGAGAAGTCAAAAATAGTTCATGGCTATAAGGAGAAAGGCAAAATAGTTCATGTCTAAAAAATATAAATCAAAGTTTGTGACTATAAAGAGAAAAGAAATAGTTTATTACTATAAGTAGTCAATTTCTCATATCTATAAATGTATATTGTTAGAAGGACCAGAAGTGTGATAATATTGATTGAGTTGTATTCAAAGTGAATTTCTCATATATATATATATATATATTGTTAGAAGCTCTAGAAGTGTGATACTGTTGATTGAGTTGAATTCAAAGTGGAACTTACCTACTCTATCTATACTTTTGCTCAGTTTATGCAAAAACCACATCTTCAATATCGGGAGGCTATCTTACGGGTTGTTCGGTAGCTGAAATCGTGTCCATGTCAAAGCATTTTTCTCAGCTCTTCCAATAACATGGTGCTCACTGCTTATTGTGATGCTGATTGGGCAAGTTGTTCTATTACCAGCAGGTCTCTCACAGGCTATTTTGTTTTCTTGGGTGACCTTCCAATTCTTGGAAAACGAAGACACAACCCACCATCTCATGCTCTTCTGCAGAGGCAGAATACCGATCAATGACTGTTACCTGTTGTGAACTCAAATGGCTCTGCCAATTACTTGCTGGCCTTCGAGTCCCATATTCACTTCCCGTCCTCTTCCATTGTGATAATCAAGCTACTATTCATATTGCTGCTAACCCTATCTATCACAAATGCACAAAACACATTGAGGTTGATTGTCATTTTGTGCATGATGAATTCCAAGCTAAACGAATTTCTCTAGTGCATGTTCCCTCAAAATCTCAGCTTGTCGATATTTTCACCAACACCCTTGGTCAAACCTTATTTTTTACTCTCTTACCCAAGTTGGACATTCACAATCTTCATGCTCTAACTTGAGGAAGAGTGTTGAAAATATGTAGGATTGGAAGTTTTTGAGCAACCCTTAATATGGGAAATGTGAAACACATTTCCTAATGTAAATATGTTAATTGTATTTAATACAGTAGCTTGTACGGTAACCATGACATGTTTGATTTATTTTCCATGTTTAATTTTCCAAATTGTGTAGGATATATACTGGTCACATTGGCCACTGTAAAACAGATTTGAGAAATAAACTTTCCCCAATTCTCGAAATATTGTTCTTTGTTTTCTTTTAGTTTTCACATGAAGGGCCTGACAAGCGACACACCTAAAATGTGCACAATCTAAAAATGGCGTTTAGGACACAACTAGGCCTTTAGGTTCACAAAACTTTTGGAAGTTGGGAAAAGCCCGCACTTCCCATACCACATCATCAGGACATCAAATTAGTATATTGAAGTCGTAAGTCTAGGATTTTTTCAGAAAATGTCAACAAGATAACACCAAAATTCGAAAATGAGATTATAAAAAGATCTCACAAATTTGAATGTAATTCTGACACAAGAAAACACTTTGCTGTATATCTTCTCATGCAATCAAATATCGATTATTGAATTTCTTAAGTCAGATTTATAGTTTCACAAATCTCCTCTTTTATCAGGAAAAAAAGAAGATGAGCATTGTTAGTATAGTTTTTTACATACGTAAAGTTTTCGAAAGGCAAACGATATTTATGGATTTGATCTATTAGAATATTTATCTTCATTAGAACATCTTTTTCTGTCACGTAGTTAGGAAAACACCAAGCTTGATTCTTTGAAGGAAACATCTTACATATTTTTTCTCTAAATAGAAAAAAGATATTTTGGAATTCTATTCATTATACAAAGTTGATATTTTTTTTATTGGAATTTCTTCGAGTGGGACAACTCTTCAAAATCAGAAAACTCTTTATATTGGAGGATTTCATATCATCATTAATCTCTTCCTATTTAGTTTTGCATATTATTTCAGTGAAAGTTGATTTTTCGCCAATGGATTTTGTATGACAAGGTTTATATTTATATCGAAGTAATCAATATCTACAGGCCATTCATAAGATCGGGAAGCTTGTGTGATCAAACCGAGCAATGATTTAAACATTTTCCATTTCATGGTACCATTTAAGTTCATAGATTAGAAAATTGGAAATTTCTTGAATTTGATGTAGAGGGTTGCCGCGGTTCCATTTGAAGCTGTGGCTACGAACTCCATGATTTCTTGTAGATGAAATTTTGGATATGAAGGATATTGGTCAAGTACGCCATGAACAGGGACGGATCTAGTCAATGTCCCGGGTGGGCTCGAGTCCTCCCGGGATTTTTTTTTTTAATAACAAAATTTTATATTGTTTACTTTTAAGTTCAATTTTTTTTTTAATTTAGCCCCCACAAAACGTAGGCACTGATTTATAAAAAAATATTATAAAAAAAAAAAAAAAAAACCTCGGCTGCGCCAGCAGAAACAATAGAAAAAATTTCAATTTTCTTCTTCTCTCTCCCCGATATTATATGTAAATTTAGAATTTGTAATGTTTATCCCGTGAGTGATAGGTGATCACTCCTCATTGGTAATGGACGATTACCTATTCTTTTGCTATATTATATGTAAATTTGGAATTGTTTGAGTGTCTTTTGTACATGGAATGCATCATTTTATAGACGAAATTCTGGCAAAATTTTTTTTCCTCCAGCCCCCCCAATCATATTGTTCTGGTTCAGTCCCTGGCCATGAATAAGTTCAATCAAGCATCTTCTCTCCACCATTAACTCTTACAACAAACGAATATGACTTGGTCAACTTTGATAAAATACAATATCATCGGTTTCTTCGTGAGTTTGTGAAACTTTATATCCTTGTAAAAACAAAAGTTATGGTTAATAAAATGCTAGGAAAAAAGTATTATAATATGTTTGAGACGATTTTGACCACTTTATCACGTAATTTAGATATACTTATTTGACTTTAAAGTGAAAAAATTACAAATTGACTCTAGTTAAATAGCATTACGCACATATAAGTGAGACTAATATTAGTACCATAAAATATTCGAAATAAAACAAAGCAGTCTTTAACTACATGTATAGAAGCTAGGATTCTTTTTTTCCCTAAAACTCCGCCATTCAAAACACTATTTTCTTTTACTATAACTATTTATATATAAACACTCACACACATATACACATATATATACATATATGTATATATGTGTCTATGTGTCTGTGTGCATGCGTGCACATGCGCATGCATGTTAGTTACAAACTTTGATTTTATCTTTTTCTAATCATGACTATTTTTTTTCTAGAAATACTCATGAACTGTTGTAATAAATTGCTATACCAGAGAAGTCAAAAATAGCTCATGCCTACAAGGAGGAAGGCAAAATAGTTCATGTCTAAAAAAAAATAAAATCAAAGTTTGTGACTATAAAGAGAAAAGAAATAGTTTATTACTATGAATGGTCAATTTCTCATATATATATATATAATGTTAGAAGGACTAGAAGTGTGAAAATGTTCATTGAGTTGTATTCAAACTGGATTTAAATTGTTTGTGTAGTAGAAAATGATAAATAAAATTAAGGAAAATATCTTAAGATTACATGAGGAACTCTTATTTGCAATGTCTTTTGCTTTTAGTAGGATAAGATGAAGAGGAAGATGTGTTAATTTTCTTACAAGAGAATTGATGAAACTGGCCCTAAAGATCATACTTTCACGTTATCGAAAGTAATGAGTCCAAAGAAAAAAAAAATTCTCTCTTCACCTTTCAAGAGTCACGTCCTCACCCCATCCCTGGAGAGAGAGAGAGAAAGAGAGAGAGAGAGAGAGAGAGAGAGAGAGAGAGAGAAGAGAACGTTTTTATTATTTTTTTCAATACGTAATTCTCTTTGTCATGTAGCATATCTTTTCTTTCCCTTAAAAAACATATCTTTTCTTTTTCTTTTTAATTATTTTACCGTCGTATGTTTTTTGTACATTAATTTTTTCCTTTCTAATTATTACAAACATTATTCTTTAATTGAATACACTACCATAGATAGAAGGGGTGCTAATCTATACTAAGGAAATTTCAAAAATACTAAAATATGAAATTAATAAAAAAATATCTGAAAACTAAACAAAATTAACATTTCTAAATAATTTTACTATTGTTGAGGACGTTTGGCACTCCTTGCCCCCTTTAGCATACAACCTAAATAGTATGGTGCAGCTTTAGGCCGAGCACAAATGAGCACAAACAATTTCCTAACCTCCTCAATCCTTACTGACATTGGATCACTTATTTTAAAGGATCATTAGCCTCCTTAACTTCCTGCTCCAGCAAGCAGAAAACAAGATACATACTAGGATCTTTGTTGATTTTTACAATATGGCTACATGTTCCATAGACGAAATAAAGCAGAAGAAACAGTAACAACACTCAACATTTTTAAAAACTCTTCATTAGGATTATACTTTTAAAATGTTTTAAACATTTTGAATTTTAAATTCTTCCTTCCAACATTTTGAAAATTTTATCTATAGAGATGCTCAAACCCCCCAAAAGCTAATGATTGGTTTCTCAAATTTTTTTTGTTTTAATATTATATATTTACCCTTATCTAGAATTTTTTTTTAACAGATGGAAATTGATGCAAAAAATGTGAAGGCTGTGAGCATGAATGTTAAGCCCTAGAGTGGTGTCGAGAATATGGCGAATAGACTTTCTCTCGTAGTTAGTCAATATGGTGGATGCAATTTTGCTCCTCAGAGGGATAATCAAGATTATGAAGTTGGAAATTTCCTGAGTTTGATGTCGAATTGTGTTGAGGGTCCACTTAAAGCCGTGGCTAAGAACTCCATAATTACTTGTAGATGAAATTTTGAATATGCAGGATTGGTCAAATACGCCATTAATGAAGTTCAATCAAACATCTTCCCTCTACCATTAACTTTTACTCCAAATGAATATGACTTGGTCATCTTTGATCAAATACAATATCATCGGTTTCTCGGGGGTATTGTACAGCTTTATATCTTCGTACAAAAAAGAGTTATGGTTAGTGCCATTAGCAAAAATACTTGGTAAAAATATACTATAATATGTTTGAGACGATCTTGACCACTTTATCATACAATTTAGATATACTTATTTGACGTTAAAGTAAAAAATTACTAATTGACTTTAGTTAAATATTATTATGCACATATAATTAAGACTAATATTAATACGATAAAATATTGAAAATGAAACAAAACAATCGTTAACTACATGTATAGATGTATAGAAGTTAGGAATCTTTTTTTTCTCGAACTCCGTGATAAATTATTTTTTCTCTTTATAGTTACAAATTTTGATTTTATCTTTTTTCAATTCTAACTATTCTTTCTCTAGAAATAGTCATTAACTATTTTAATAAATTGCTATATCAGAGAGATAGAAATAATTCATGGTTATAAGGGGAAAGGCAAAATAATTCATGTCTGGGAAAAAATAAAATAAAATTTTGTGGTTATAAAGAGAAAAGAAATAATTTACGGCTATAAATAGTCAATTTCTTATATATATTGTTAGAAGGACTAGAAGTGTAATAATGTTGATTGAGTTGTATTCAAAATGGATTTAAATTATCCGAGTAGTAGAGAATGACAAATAACTTTAAGGAACTCTTATTTGCAATATCTTTTTGTTTTACTAGGATGAGATGAATAGGAAGAGGCGCGGATTTGTTATCGAGAAAATTGATAAAATTGGCCCTAAAGGTCATATTTTCATGTTCTTGCGAGTAACGAGTCCAAAAATAAACAAAAGAATTAGAATGTGGGATTATGACGCATCAGATATATGCGGTGAAATATTCAAGTGTCAAGAATTACAAGACGAGAAAATTGCTCCTCAAAAGGAATAACTAGCAGTTCAAGTGTCAAGAATTACATCTTAGCACAAACACACTAAAGGTACTATTATTCAAAACTCTATGTACTTTTTATATATTAATCACTCGATTTATTGAAATATGCATTTTGATTTAAATATTCGATTTAATTGATTCCAGAAAATTTCTAATTTTCATTACTCACTGTACTTTTATGGCTGCTTCATCACTTTGAAAAGATAATTGACTTGTGTAAAGTTTCTTAATTGTTTCTTAGCAATGAAATTAAACAAAGTTGCGAAATGCCTCTTCTAGAGAGCATGGTTTGATC
Organism: Catharanthus roseus; assembly: GCA_028651295.1. Lineage (NCBI taxonomy): Eukaryota > Viridiplantae > Streptophyta > Magnoliopsida > Gentianales > Apocynaceae > Catharanthus > Catharanthus roseus. The sequence goes on from JAPQWS010000142.1 coordinate 3,027,469, forward strand.
TTGGAGAGAAATCACGGTAAAACTGAGTTATTGATTTACTATAATTAATGTAATGGGGTTGGTTGAATATTAGTTTTTGATATTGAGATACCATTTGTTGTTGTTTGGTAGTTATACTTAGGGTTTGGATCGTTTGCAACATCTTTTGTAACACTCTTTTAATATTTCTAATTTGATAAATTTTCATAAAATAAAATTTAAAGAGAAAATATATTATAAAAGGAAATGTTACGAAAAATGTTATAGATGATTCTAAGTGTTATTCTTTTTATGACTTAGATGTATATGAAATTCTTTTATTATATATTCTTTCATACTAAGTAAGAGAATATGTTTTAGCTCATGCTTCATGCTTCCTATTCATGTTTGTCTTTAATTGTTTTCGGCTTATTTACAAGTCAGAAAGGCTCATGAAGAATTTATTTGATAATGAAGTTTATGTTTTTTCACCATTCAGATCAACTTAGAATTTTGTTAAAGATTATTAGATTTATATTATTAACCTATTCACTAATTGTACTTGACATTTATGTAAATGTTTTAATATTTTCAAATTATGTAGTAGACATTCATATTTTGATTTGTATGATTTTTCTTGATTAGTGTAATTTTATTTTATCATATTATATAAAATCTAATTTGTAGGCGGCATAAAATTTTCAATTGATAAATAGCAATTGAATATATATATATATTTATTGATGATAAAAAATGTTATTATATTTCAAACTTAGAAATACTTTTTAAACAAGGTTTTGTTGATGAATAGAGATAAAAATGTTATTGCATTTATTAAAAGAGGGGCATAGTTCCAGTGAGTACATACCAAATGTTCTATCGTTGCTTCCTGGAAGAGATGGTTTCATTCCCTATTTCATAGCCCTTATCAATTCTCTCAAGGATGGTGTTATCCCCATATCTTGAGTTTGTCCAAGTGTAGAAGCCCAAGTCTATTAAATCACAGTCTACCAAAACTCTCCAAAAAGTCGTAGCTCCTCGTCTCCAAACTCTCTGCACCTCCAAATCTGTCATTTATGTCAAAAACTTAGTGAACATCACCAACTAATAGCCACGGGAAAGTGATCATACTTGTCCTGAGGCTTTGGGGTAAGTTCATAGCTCCTCACGTTGTCTTCTTAAGAGCATTAATATCCAATTCTTCCTTCCTCTAGAAGCCCCAAATCCCTTCTCCCTTCCCCCCTCCCTTCGAACAAAGTGCCTTGCCTCAGCTGTCACAGAACCAGAGTACTTGCTTATCACCGCTATTCTTTTAGCTTTTGAATTGATCTTATTTTCGAAATGATCAAAATATCAGGTTTAAATGTGTCAGATAATTCCATAGAATTACACAAAAAATTGCGATGAATTGGCCCTAAACAATTTCAACTAATTATATTTATAAAAAATTTAGATATCCATCGCATCCCTCTTACCTAGGGCTACAATAGTACTTAGAAAAGTGGCTTCTAAACCCTCTTTTAGTGTATTTTCAGGTAACTCTTCTCAATTGTCTTCCATTATTTCTTCATCATTGAAATTGTGACTCTCCCCTGTGAGTTTCTTATCAGGTAAGTGCTCTTTCACAGTCATGTTGTCAACTTTCGCACCATTTTTACTCTATTCCAAACGTTTTGGAAACCTTTGTAGGAATGTTGATGGGCGTCTATCAGCATTATGCAAAAATAACAGTGAATCCACCTTAAAACATGCACAGTTCCAACTAATTATGCTCATAAAAAAATTAGATATCCGTTGCATCCCATTTACCCGGGGATAAGATGGTGCTCACCGAAATAGTATGAACCCGCTTCTATTGGATGAAATTGGAGTTCCAAGAGGTTGATGAAATTTGAGTTCCAAAGCATTCCCAAGCCTTGTTCTTGAAAGTCCTAGCTAGAGATCCACTTTCTTTCAAATCTTCTCTCTAGAAATTTAACCCCAATCCAAGATGTAATTAAAATCTCAAGTAATTATAATAGAAGAAGCTACAACAAATTTAAATAATAAACTAAGGAATTGAAAGAATTCACAAGACCCACTTGCAGAAAATTTGAGGAACCCTTCAAGAATGCTTGAAGAAAAACATTCAAGAACCTGAAGAAACTTAAAGATGAACAAAGGGTAGTTAATTCCTTGATTTAGCTTTCATAGAGATTCATTATCCTTCAAAGAAATGGAAGAACCCTTAGGGTTTCTTCAAACTAGAGCAAAGCTAAAGGACCCAAGACCACGTAGATGTCTTTTTTTGAGCTGTTACATATAAGTTTGGGCCACTTTGCCCACTTGCTCATGTTCTTTTTCCACCAAAAGGCTAAAGCGGGATACAATACCCCTAAGATTCAAAGTAGCCATTGTTTTGGACATTTTAGCACGTGAGGCTGTACAATTATTGTGTCTAAAAGGTGGCAGCTAGACACTAATACCTTGCACATGCCTTTAAGAGAAATGACTATTACTTTACATGATGCGGAGCGGATACTTGAGATACCTGCTTATGGTGGTATTGTGGATATTCAGTATTCCTAGGAGCAGTTGGTCAGGATTGTTCAGAGCGGCTTGGGCATCTTACATAAGTGGTGGTATAAATGCTCATAAACTTTCATATGTTGCAAAGGATCCCCATAGTGGAGTTTCCCCATAGTTGAGGGCAACATATTATATCGCGTACATACTTGGGAGCTTCCTCTTCACCGATAAGCGTGGGAACATCGTGCATGCTAAAACTTTGGCCTGTTGTGAAGAATTTTGATTATGTGGGAAGTTGGCTTGGCGTGCGATGACGTTGGTGTTTTTATACTAGTGTCTTGGTCAGGCTTGCATGTAAACGTGAATGAATTACCAATATGGTTATGAATTGGAATCTTTTATTTCCAATATGTTTCTTATATGCCATTCGTTCAGTGGTATTTCTACATTCAACAAAGTAGAAATCTAGATTCTTCCTAAATTGCATTTCAAATATATTGAAGCAAAGACTTTTGATATTGAACATCTTTAGCTCACTCGAGCATTCATCCATTACCTATGATATTTAAATTAATGCCACAAGATCATTTGAACCATATTGATATATGGCAATACTTATGAAGGGTCAATTTCATCTAAAAAAAATTTCCTACTTTTATTAAATGAATTTATCAAGAAGTTTTCGAGAGCTTTTAATAATTATTATAAAAAAACTTCTTTATTTCCAACAGGTCATTTTTATGTTGCCACATATACGTGCAGTTATGGATTTTCTATATCTACAATCAGATACAAATACCTCAATAGAAAAGTCTTCACCATATCATCTCAATATGCTATCTCTATTAAGCTTCTTTGATATTTAAGAATATTGGGCTTCTCCATCTAATCAGGACATGGAGAAATATTTCTAAGTTTGTTATTTACCTTTATTTGCTCGAAGTATTTCAAGGAGAAACACCCATATCTTCCTATAAGCATATTTGGAAGGGGAAATTTTTTAATCAACTTAAGACTGGAGCTGGCATAATAACTCTTACCAGACAGGAAGGCTCAAAGAAAAATCGACTTTCAAGTCTCAATATAAGAAATTCTAAGGAAGTCTTTCAACCGCATGAAATCAGTTCGGCTATCTTAATCAGCCATAACGATAACCTACTTTCTGCTAAAAATGCAACCACAAATATATGCTGTTTTTGGAAGGGAAAAATCATATTGATGTTGAAATTTAAATAGTCTAACAACACATATTTGCTCTAATTTTTTTCACAATTTTGTATCCTTCAACGAATTCACATATGGGTTTCAAATGATTTGAAAAGATTGCAGGCCTCCATCTTTGAAGAGCGTATATTGTTCATATAAGATTTCTTTTATTGTTGGAAAGCACAACAACCTAATTCATCAGATATCCTGATCTGTGCTATCAGGATTTATTCACAACAACTCGATTGAATATATTGGGCAACTTTGATCATAGAACAATCCTAATTCGATTGCATCAGGTTATGCCTTCAAGCTCATTTATTTTGAAGGTATGTAGGATACGGAATATTCGGAGCAATCCTTAATATAGGAAACATGAAATACATTTCCTAATGTACATATCTTAATTCTCTTTATTACAGTAGCTTGTATGGTAACAATGACATGTATCATTTATTTTCCATATTTAGTTTTCCAAATTGTGTAGGAAATTTACTGGTCATATTGGCCACTGTAAAATAGATTTGAGAAATAAACTTTTCCCAATTCTCCAAATATCGTTTTTTGTTTTCTTTCAATTGTATCAATGCCTACTATGACTAAAAATATTGCAGAACCTATATTGAAACAAGTTAAGAAATATGATGAAGTGGATGAATACTACCTAGGACCAAATGATGGTTTAGGTAGCTTGATTACTCTCGTCCAGTTGAAGCATGAGAATTTTGATGAATGGGCAGACGCGATCGAGTTAGCCCTCGACTCTAAAAATAAATTGGGATTTCTTGATGGATCTATTCCACAACCTAAAGAAGATGATCCAAATTTTAAAAGGTGGAAGAAAATCAACACCTTGATTGGATCATGGATACTAAATACTATACGAGCTTCAATCACAAAGACGAGGGTGGCAAAAACTATGTGGGATTACTTACTACAACGGTTTCGTGCACAAAATGGACCCCGATATTATGAGTTGAAGTAGTAACATTCAACTGTAAGCAAAAGGGACTTTCTATAGCCACCTATTTTGCAAAATTAAAGAAATTTTGGGTAGAACTTTCAAACTCTGACCAATTTTGTGAAAATTGTGAGGGAAAAAACAATACGACACAAGAAGGAGAAACTTTTATCATTTCTCTTTGGCTTGGACACTAATCGTTTTGGAACAATACATTCCTCAATACTAAGAGAGACTCTCTACCTAATGTCAACCAAGCCTATTCTAAGGTAATACAAGTGGAGCAAGTGAAAAGTATGACCAAAGAAAAAGTAGAAGTTGGTGGCGGTGCAAAATGTTCACAGTCCGTAGCCAATTTGGACATCACATAGAAAAATCATCTCTTGTTTGCAGCCATTGTCCCAAAACAGAGCATGACTCCAAAAGCTTCTTCCAAGTGATTGGATTCCCAGAGTGGTGGTTGGAGAAAAGAAAAACTACAAAGGCTGCGGACACACCAGAAAAGGAGGAAAAAGTCGCAAAGGCACTGGAGGTGTGCATCGTGGCGCACATGGTGAAAAATCGGCAAAGATCCAACACGTTTGGGTGCATAACATACTAGCACCGCTGACCACACTAGCTCATCTAGGAACGCTGCCGGTGTCCAGTTTCACCCCAGAGCAGTGGCAGTCACTGATGAGTTTTGTGCAAAGCCAAGCATATCCTTCAACGACGGAAAAACTCTGGTAAAATTTTTTCGAAAATTGGCTGATTGACTCAGGAGTAACCCATAATATGACCTACAATATTGATCTTTTATTTGCTATTCATGTCATTCCTCCATCGCCGATCACCTTGCCAAATGGAGGTATCACTTATGCAACCAAATATGGCAAAGTACAACTTTGTCCTAATTTTATTTTGGAGAAAGTTTTGTTTATCCCATAGCTTACTTGCAATATTATTTGTGTCTCAATTTCTAAAATATGATTCCTGGGATTGCTTGGTTTACATCTTCAATGTGTGGTTTACAAGATTGGTCCTCGAGGACCTTGATTGGATCGGTTGAGCAACGAAATGGGTTGTACTATCTTTAGAATGTGACGCCAAACAAAGTGAATAAAGTTGTGGATCCTGACTTTAGATTTCTGGGATATCAAAGGTTGGGGCACCCTTCAGATTCTGTTCCTAAATTTTTACTTCATGTATCCCATTCCACAAATACTAACCTTTGTGATACATGTTTTCGTACTAAATAGACACGTGACACTTTTTCAATTTCCTTAAATAAAGCTTCTGAAATATTTGCCTTAATTCATTATGATGTGTGGGGTCTTTATAGAGTTAAAACTCATGATAATACCAAATATTTTCTTACTATTGTTGACGATTATGCGCATGCCGTTTGGATATTTTTAATGATTGAAAAGGGAGAAGTTCGTTCTGTACTATCCAAAATTTACAGAATGGTCCAAACTCAACAACTACTGTTAAAACTGTCCGATCTGATAACAGGAGAGAATATATGGGTCTAAAATCTTTCTTTGCCGAAAACGGAATATATCATCAAACTATAATCCCTTATACACCCCAGCAAAATGGTCATGTTGAGTGTAAAAACTGCCACATTCTTAATATGACTCGGGTCCTTCTATTTCTAGCTAATCTACCCCTCTCTTTATGGGAGAATATATCCTCAAAGCTAGTTATCCCATTAACCGAACCCTCTCCAACCTTCTTAACAGAAAATCTCCTTTTGAGTTATTACATAAAACTCCACCCAACTACTCTCTTTGGTGCACCGTTGGCTGTTTATGTTATAGTCATCATGCCACTACAGATAAATTTCTTTCCTAAGAGTAAAAAATGCATTTTTATTGGCTACTTGCTTGGAAAAGGGGGTTGGCGAGTCTATGATACTGAATACAAAGTTTTTATCATTTTTGGAGATGTTATTTTTTATGACACTATTTTTCCTTACAAAACTGAACTTTCCTTAACTGGGCAAGGCGAAACTTCATTTCCTGAATCTGTCCAACCTATGCAATCTTCCCATATAAACCCACGCAACCCCTGGCACCCCTTAATTCATCCACAAGCATACCCTCAGCCACAAATAAATGCTCCATCCAGTCCACCAGTCCCTCTCCAGTCCAACATAGTTGTCCTAGCCCAACCTCTTGCACATTCTGACTTGCGGCCCACTAAATAATGCATTGCCCCGTGTGACATCCCCAACCCTGCCACTAGGTCAACTGAGGCTAAGTAGGGCACCTACGTGCCTCGCAGCACTAAATTGTAAGTCCCAAAATAAAACACAACCCTGGAACAACACTAACAGGTATATACACAAAGTACGCAGCGGAAAACTTAAGTAAACTAGATACTACTAGTGTGCTCAAAACACAAGATTTAAAAAAAAAAAAAAAAACTTCTCATGATCGTTTTAATATAAAAATGAAAGTATCTTACATCATCAACTTTACACAGCAAAATAAAAAGAAAAACTTTACAAACGGTTCGAGTCTAGGAAACACAAAACACAAGCATTTGTCCTACTAGGGAGATTTGACCCAAAAACTCTCGGCCTAAAACTTCAGCGGCTTGCTAGGCCCATGACCGTCCTAGGTCAATCTGAGGAGAAAACATGAAATAGAAAAACATGAGCATGAACGCCCAATGAGTCCACGTGTGTGTGCGCTGTCGTGATTTCTTTAAAACAATGGTGATGCAGTTTCATGAAATGTTATAAGAAAATTTATTTATTTTCTTGTTACTTTAACAACACTGATGCTTGATCCTACATGAGGGTTTTGAGCGCAGCTGGGAAGTCTGAGCGAATCAAGACACATTATTACATCTTCGACACCCAAATTTAAAGAAACATTTAATGCCACAGTCGGACTCCACGGACAAGGTCCGGATCCCAAAACAAGGTCATCAGAATCAAGTTCCGGCATCTCGTAGTCAATAGCAGCCAAACACCATACGAGCGCTCCAATCCATAACAATCGCTCTTCCATATCACTGGCCAAACCAGGCTACAGATTCCTGGGTACCTACCAGGACTGCCCTGAGACTAACCTTAGTTTCAAGCTCCTCTTGGCTCTCCCCAAGGTGGTCATCCCACCGTAGAGCATGATGCGATGTCCACATAAATACCAATTGGGCCACACCTCCAGGTACTATGCCCCTCTTCAAGTGGATCCACCCTCAAAGTCAATAACCCATCCACATCATAGGAAGAGCCCTAGTACGAGGGACTAGCCGCGTACAATGCAATTCGGTAACACGTTCGTTCACATGATCATAACGAGAATAATAATCCTGGCCGGTTTTCATACGTATTTGTAAACAGAAAGGCCATTTACTCGGCCGTCCGAACAGAATCAAGTCATTAACATTTTTAGCAAAAATCCCCATCCGCCAGTCACCATATGCTCATGAAAATTTCACAATTATGCCAATGCTAGATTTATATTCACGCATGTCAAAACATGTAATTTTTGAAGCTAGAACATTTTCCAACATATGAATATTTCCAGAAAAACCTGTGTACCACCAAATTCTTTTTCACCACAGTAATAGTCTGATTTAAAAGGAGAATACCTATATGGAGCACAGCTCCTATGCATTTTCTGAGGAACATGTAACACCTTGTGGAGAACATCTCCAAAAACATGCTGAGTTATATCATTCAAAAGTAGCAAACATTTTGTGACAGGTCTGAAAAATATACTTATATGTCTTGTAATATTTGAGATAACAGAATAAAGCGGAGTTTGTGGACTCACCTGGATGCAGATATGGTGCTAAGATCCTACAAAATAATAATACAAAAATACTTAATAACTGGGGTACCAATCAAATAGCCCTAGTTACTAAATAATATCGAGAGCCTACAAAATGAACTTAGGGTGTATATATATATCTATATATTGTCCCCTAAAGTAGATCCAAAATCTTATAATCTAAAAAATCTTTAGTTTGAATACTTTCTTGAAGCGCCTAAATTACTTAAAATATAAAACCCAGAAATTAATCTCAAAATTAACTATGTACTAAAATCCATTTAAAATATTTAAATCCTAAAATAAATTAACCTAAAAAAAATGTATAAGCTTATACTATATAATATAACTAACAAGAAAATAAGAAAAAAAATAAAAAGAAAACAAACCTAAAAAATGGCTGCTCACAAGCTTAAAGGAAAAAAAAAAAAACTCTTAATATATTTCATATATAGGTACCGAAAAGCTAAGGAAAAAGAAGAAGACTCATGACTTATATATACATGATGATGGTGGTTTGGAGGAAGAAAAGAAAGGAAAAGAAAAAAAATAAAATGGTGAGGGGGTGATGGGTGGCTTTGGTGGCGGTAATTTCTTAATAGCTAAGGGTTTTTTTTTTTTTTTTTGGAAATGTCAAGTACTTAAACTTCTAAAATAAACACACTAGGTATTAAAAACAAAATCCACTTAAAGGCATTTATAAACATTAAGAAGAAAACCTCAATATAATAAAATTTTACTCTCATTCCTAAATATCTCCAAAATAGCACTAAGTGTCAAAACAATATACTCCACTAGGTCAGGTCCCAAACCTTACTTTCATAACGCCTGCAATTTTTAGAGTCATGCTAGGTATTACTAGGTGGGGTCTTACACCACACTTCTCTCTCTCACAGATCCATGTGCCCACTCTAGTCCTCCGTATATCAATCCATCGACCCGCACCCCTTCCCTTCTCACTCTTAGTCCATTGTGCTTCTCCCTCTTGACTAGCCCAATTCTTCCACTTTTTGACCAGGCCCTCCCATCCTCCTCTAGGCTGTTGCTTGTTAACCCTTCTTGGAATCCAGAATCTACAAGTGGCCTCATTGAAAGGGGGAGTCTTGTTGATCATCCTGTTGACTTGCCTCTCCGCCACAATACTCGGACCACATACCCACCAACAAAATTATCATATTAGAAATGTTATTGCATGCAATGTCCTTTCCATTCATCTACTCCACTTACTTTTCAGTTTCTTCAGGTACATGTCCTTACCCCTTTACTGCTTATGATAATTGTGATTATTTCTCTGCTACCTATAGAGGTTTCCTTCCAACAGTATAGATTGAGGTTGAACCTACTCTCTTTTTCTTCAGCTGTTAAACATGATAAATGGCCTATTGCGATGCAACATGAAATTGATGCTCTTGAACAAAATGCCACTTGGAGTCTCACAATTCTGTCCCCTCGGAAGAAAGCCCTCTGCTACAAGTGGGTATGTCAAATTAAACTTAAGTCTGATGGTACTGTGGAGCGTTTGGTTATTCTTAGAAATACATAGATGGAAGGTGAAGATTTTATTGAAACATTTGCCCCGGTCACAAAGCTTATTATTGTTCGCACTCTTTTGGTTATTGTTATTGCCAAGGGCTAGGAAATACATAAGATGGACATCCACAATGGATTTCTTTAAGGAGATCTGAAGAAGTCTACATGAACTTGCGAGCTTGTTGGGCGCTAATCTATGTCACTATCACATGTCCGGAACTTACCTACTCTATCTATAGTTTTGCTCAGTTTATGCAAAAACCACATCTTCAATATCGGGAAGCTATCTTACGGGTTGTTCGGTAGCTGAAATTATGTCCATGTCAAGGCATTTTTCTAAGCTCTTCCAATAACATGGTGCTCACTGCTTAATGTGATGCTGATTGGGCAAGCTGTTTTATTACACGCAGGTCTCTCACAGGCTATTTCGTTTTCTTGGGTGACCTTCCAATTCTTGGAAAACGAAGAAACAACCCACCATCTCATGATCTTTTGCAGAGGCAAAATACCGATCCATGACTATTACCTGTTGTGAGCTCAAATGGCTCCGACAATTACTTGCTGGCCTTCGAGTCCCATATTCACTTCCTGTTATCTTGCGTTGTGATAATCAAGCTACTATTCATATTGCTGCTAATCCTATCTATCACAAATGCACAAAACACATTGAGGTTGATTATCATTTTGTGCATCATGAATTCCAAACTAAACGGATTTCTCTAGTGCATGTTCCCTGAAAATCTCAGCTTGTCAATATTTTCACCAACACTCTAGGTCAAACCTTATTTTTTACTCTCTTACCCAAGTTGGACATTCACAATCTTCATGCTCTAACTTGAGGGAGAGTGTTGAAGATATGTTGGATTGGAAGTTTTGGAGCAGCCCCCTAATATAGGAAATGTGATGTAAATATGTTAATTATGTTTAGTATAGTAGCTTGTATGGTAACCATGACATCTTTGATTTATTTTCCATGTTTAATTTTCCAAATTGTGTAGGATGTATACTGGTCACATTGGCCACTGTAAAACAGATTTGAGAAATAAACTTTTCCCAATTCTCTAAATATTGTTCTTTGTTTTCTTTCATATCTGACATGAAGGGCCTGACAAGCGACACACCTAAAAAATGTGCACAATCTAAAAATGGCGTTTAGGACACAACTAGGCCTTTAGGTTCACAAAACCTTAGGAAGTTGGGAAAAGCCCGCACTTCCCATACCATATCATCAGGACATCAAATTAGTATATTGAAGTCGTAAGTCCAGGGTTTTTTCAGAAAATGTCAACAAGACAACACCAAAATTCGAAAATGAGATTATAACAAGATCTCACAAATTTGAATGTAATTCTAACACAAGAAAACACTTTGCTATATATCTTCTCATGCAATCAAATATCGATTATTGAATTTCTTAAGTCAGATTTATAGTTTCACAGATCTCCTCTTTTATCAGGAAAAAAAGAAGATGAAAATTGTTAGTATAGTTTTTTACATACGTAAATTTTTCGAAAGGCAAACGATGTATATGGATTTGATCTATTAGAATATATATCTTCATCAGAACATCTTTTTCTGTCAGGTAATTAAGAAAACACCAAGCTTTATTCTTTGAAGGAAACATCTTACATTTTCTTTCTCCAAATAGAAAAAAAAGATATTTTGGAATTCTATTCATTATACAAAGTTGATATATTTTTTATTGGAATTTCTTCGAGTGGGACAATTCTTCAAAATCAGAAAACTATATATGTTGGAGGATTTCATATCATCATTAATCTCTTCCTATTTACTTTTGCTTATTGTTTCAATGATAATTGGTTTTTCTCCTATGGATGTAGAAGGTTTTCGAGGTTCCATTTAAAGTGTGGCTATGAACTCCATGATTTCTTGTAGACAAAATTTCGGATATCTAGGATTGGTCAAGTACACCATTAATGAAGTTCAATCAAACATCTTCCCTCTACCATTAACTTTTACAACGAAAGAATATGACTTGGTCAACTTTGATAAAACACAATATCATCGGTTTCTCCGTGACTTTTTGCAACTTTACATCCTCATACAAACAAGAGATATGGTTAGCACTATTAATAAAAATACTAGGAAAAAATGTACTGTAATATGTTTGAGATGATCTTGACCACTTTATCACACAATTTAGATATACCTATTTGACGTTAAAGTGAAAAAATTACAAATTGACTCTAGTTAAATAGTATTACGCACATATAATTAGACTAATATTAGTACAATAAAATATTCAAATAAAACAAAGCAATCTTTAACCATATGTATAGAAGCTAGGATTCTTTTTTTCCCTTAAAATCCTCCATTCAAAACACTATTTTCTTTTGCTATAACTATTTACATATAAACACACACACATATAAACATATATATAAATATGTGTGTATGCGTGAGTGCGTCTGTGCATGTGCGTTCGTGCACTTGCGCAAGCGTGTTAGCTATCTATCATCATAAACTATTCTTTTTCTCTTTATAGTTAGAAAATTTGATTTTATCTCTTTTAATCATGACTATTTCTTTCTAGAAACACTCATGAACTATTGTAATAAATTGCTATATCAGAGAAGTCAAATATAGTTCATGGCTATAAGGAGAAAGGCCAAATAGTTCATGTCTAAAAAAAAATAAATCAAAGTTTGCGACTATAAAGAGAAAAGAAATAGTTTATTACTATAAATAGTCAATTTCTCATATATATTAATGTATATTGTTAGAAGGACAAGAAGTGTGATAATATTGATTGAGTTTTATTCAAAGTGAATTTCTCATATATATATATATATATTTAGAAGGTCTAGAAGTGTGATAATGTTGATTGAGTTGAATTCAAAGTGGATGTAAATTGTTTGTGTAGTAGAAAATGATAAATAAAATTATGGAAAATATCTTGAGAATACATGAGGAACTCTTATTTGCAATGTCTTTTACTTTTAATAGGATAAGATGAAGAGGAAGTGCTGTGAATTTGCTTACAAGAGAATTGATGAAACTGGCCCTAAAGATCATATTTTCACGTTTTCGGAAGTAATGAGTCCAAAGGTAAACAAAATTCTCTCGTCGCCTTTCAAGGGTCACGTCCTCACCCCATCCCTGGAAAAAAATGAGAGAGATAGAGAAGAGAACATTTTTATTATTTTTTTCAAGATGTAATTCTCTTTGTCATGTAGGATATCTTTTCTTTCCCTTGAAAAACATATCTTTTTTTTCTCTTTTTAAATATTTTACCACCTAATTTTTTTCGTATATTAATTTTTTCCTTTCTAGGTATCGAAAGGCGAAATTCCTCGCCTACAGGGTCCCTACCAAACTGCCCGACGCCCAAGTGGAAGATGTAAATCATGGTGACTCAGCGGCTCTATAGACTGGACGAAAGGCACTGGTGCGCACAAGTAACCACCACCCACATTGGAGAGGTTGAAAGTCCCACACTGCCACTGCTAGCATTTGAACCTTGTACCTTGGTACCAACTCTGCAACTCCAGAACCAACTGAACTACGCCCATGCAGGCATTAATTTTTTCCTTTGTAATTATTACAAACATTATCCTTTTAATTGAATGCACTACCAAAGATAAAAGGGGTGATAATTTATACTAAGAAAATTTCAAAAATATTATAATATGAAATTAATAAAAAAAATCTTAAAATTAAACTAAATTAACATTTCTAAATAATTTTGCGATTGTTGAGGACGTTTGGCACTCCTTGCCCCCTTTAACGTACAACCTAAATTGTGTATTTGTATCGTCGAGCACAAATGAGCACAAAAAATTTCCTAACCTCCTCGTTCTCTCACTCCTCAATCCTTGCTCACATTGGATTACTTACTTTAAAGGATCATTAGCCTCCTAAATTTCCTGCTCTAGAAAGCAAAAAGCAAGACACATACCAGATCCTTGTCGATTTTTGTAATGTCGCTACATGAGCTATAGACGGAACCAAGCTGTAGAGACAGTAACAACACTCAATAACTTTAAAAACTCTTAATTAGGATTATATTTTCTTAATTTTTTTAAACCTTTTGAATTCTAAATTCCCCCTTCCAACAGTTTGAAAATTTTATTTATCTAGATGCTCAATCCCCCCAAAAGTTAATGTTTGGTTTCTCAATTTTTATTTTGCTTTAATATTATATATTTACCCTCATTTAGGATTTTTTTTTTAAGAGATGGTAATTGATGCCAAAAATGTGAAGTTTGTGAGCATGAATGCCAAGCCCTATAGTGATGTCTAGAATATGGCAAATAGACTTTCTCTCATAGTTAGTCGATATGGTGGATACAATTTTTCTCCTTAGATGGATAATCAAGATTACGGAATTGGACATTTCCTAACTTTGATGTCGAATTGTGTCGAGGGTCTGTGTATCGCTGTGGCTAAGAACTCCATAATTTCTTATAGACGAAATTTTGGATATGTAGGATTGGTCAAGTACGCTATTAATGAAGTTCAATCAAACATCTTCCCTCCACCATCAACTTTTACTCCAAACGAATATGACTTGGTCATCTTTGATCAAATACAATATCATCGGTTTCTCTGGGAGTTTGGTTCAACTTTATATCCTCATAGAAACAAGAATTATGGTTAGTACTATTAATAAAAATACTAGGAAAAAATGTACTATAATATGTTTGAGGCAATCTTGACCACTTTATCACAGAATTTAGACATATTTATTTGACGTTAAAGCGAAAAAATTATTAGTTGACTTTAGTTAAATAGTATTACGCACATATAATTAAGACTAATATTAGTACAATAAAATATTCAAAATAAAACAAAACAATCGTTAACTACATGTCTAGAAGCTAGGATTTTTTTCCTCAAACTCTGCCATTTTAAAATGATATTTGTTTTGCTATAACTATTTAATATATATATATATATCTGTGTGTGTGCAAGTGCATGCACGCGCGTGCGCATGTGTGTTAGCTATCTCTCGTCATAAACTATTTTTTTCTCTTTATAGTTACAAACTTTGATTTTATCATTTTTCAGTCATGTCAATTTTTTTTTCCTAGAAATACTCATGGCCTATTGTAATAAATTGCTATATTAGAGAGGTCGAAAATAGTTCATAGCTATAAGGAGAAAGGCAAAATAGTTGATGTCTAGAAAAAAACAAAATCGAAGTTTGTGACTATAAAGAGAAAAGAAATAGTTTTTGACTATAAATAGTCAATTTGTCATATATATAAATGTATTTGTTAGAAGGACAAGAAGTGTGATAATATTGATTGAGTTGTATTCAAAGTGAATTTGAATTGTTTGTGTCGTCAAAAATGATAAATAAAATTAAGGAAAATATCTTGAGAATATATGAGGAACTCTTATTTGCTTTTAATAGAATAAGTTGGAGAGGAAGAGGTGTGAATTTGCTTACGAGAAAATTATTGAAACTGGCCTTAAAGATCATATTTTCACGTTCTCAAAAGTAATGAATCCAAAGATAAGCAAAAATTCTCTGTTCGCCTTTCAAGGGTTACGTCCTCAGCCCATCCCTGGAAAAAGATGAGAGAGAGAGAGAGAGAGAGAGAGAGAGAGAGAGAGAGAGGGAAGAGAACGTTTTTATTATTTTTTCAATATGTAATTATCTTTGTCATGTAGTATATCTTTTCTTTCCCTTAACAAACGTATCTTTTCTTTCTCTTTTTAATTATTTTACCACCTTATGCTTTTCATATATTAATTTTTTCCTTTCTGATCATTACAAACATTATTCTTTTAATTGAATACACTACCATAAATAGAAGAGTTATAATCTATACTAAGAAATTTTCAAAAATATTATAATATGAAATTAATAAAAAAAACATCTTAAAATTAAACTAAATTAACATTTCTAAATAATTTTATTGTTGAGGACGTTTGGCACTCATTGCCCTCTTTATCATACAACCTAAATTGTATATTTGTATCGTCGAGCACAAATGGGCATAAACAATTTCCTAACCTCCTCATTCTCTCACTCCTCAATCCTTGCTCGCAATGGATCACTTACTCTAAAAGATCATTAGCCACCTCAATTTCCTCCTCCAACAAGCAAAAACTAAGGCACATACTAGCATCTTTGTCGATTTTTGCAATATTGCTATATGAACCATAGACGGAACCAAGCTGTAGAGATTGTAACAACACTCAACAATTCTTAAAACTCTTAATTCGGATTATATTTTCTTAAATTTTTTAAAACAATTTGAATCTTAAATTCTCCCTTCCAACATTTTAAAATTTTTATCTATATAGATGCTCAATCCCTCAAAAATTTAATGTTTGGTTTCTCAATTTTTTTTTTTTAATATTATATATTTGCCCTCATTTAGGATTTTTTTTGAAGAGATGGTAATTAATGCCAAAAATGTGAAGGTTTTGAGCATGAATGCTAAGCCCTATAGTATTGTCGAGAATGTGGCGAATAGACTTTCTGTCGTAGTTAGTCGATATGGTGGACGCAATTTTGCTCCTCATAGGGATAATCAAGATTATTGGAATTTCTTCGAGAGGGACAATTCTTCGAAATCAGACAACTATATATTGGAGGATTTCATATTATCATTAATCTCTGCCTATTTGGTTTTGTATATTATTTCAACGAAAGTTATTTTTTCTCCAATGGATTTTGTATGACAAGGTTTATATTTATATCGAAGCAATCAACATCTACATGCTACCGATTTATTGGAACTTATACATACTGATGTATGTGGACCAATGAACACACAAGCCAGAGGAGGTTTTCAGTATTTCATTACATTCACAGATGATTTCATTAGATATGGTTATGTCTATCTAATGAAACATAAATCTGATTCCTTTCAAAAGTTTAAGGAATTTCAAGCATAAGCGGCCTCTTGCAAGACATTATGCTTACCCAAGTTAAGTAAAAGATATCACATGACATTATGTTTACACAAGTTAAGTAAAAGCGATAACAACCTAGCATCAGTTTTAATATTTAGTCCTTTTGTCACACGATATCCTAATTAAGTATAAGGTATCGACTAAGTCATCCTTATCAAACTTAATTAACTATTTACTTGATCGGCAGACAGACTGTTCCAACAAATAATATTTTAACACCTTATTAATACTTATTTGAGCATGGCCATGCATATTTTTCAGTCTTCCTTATCAAGGGGCCCATGGATATCTCTCTCTAAAAATAGAGGGACAAATCCCTTTCACTATCTCCAATATTCAAGCCATGACAAGAAAATAAGCCAACGAATAGTCATAATAATCACCTAATTAAAATTAATGTTTTACTATGTCAAAACATATTTTCTTCCCATGCAAGAAACATTAGAAACATTAGGTCCAAGGACACCAAATATAAAACTGAGAAGAAATACTTATAACTTACACCCATGCAATATTTCTTCTTCACTTTGGGTCATGTCCAATACAATATTCTCAATATGTATTTTGGAATTGATTTTATATCTCATATTCATGATCAGTAAAACTTGACCATCAATCAACTTCACACTAGTTTACAAGATGTAATAAACTAGGGACAAATAAGAATAGTATTTTATTAGCTATAACGGTTTTACTATCAAGTCACATACTTGATGACCAAGAGCATAAAATACAATTCAAAAATACATGCTTCATAAGTCATAAATGTGATTCAATTGGTCTTACGGCATATACTAATAATCTCCTCCTTGCCCTACTACTAATTTGACGTGACTCTCAAACCCATGGACTTAGTATGACTCTCATGCTTAAGTTGTGGGAGTGGCATTGTCAATGGATCTGCGACATTGTCATTGGTGCTTACTTTGCAAATTTTAATATCTCCACGCTCAATAATTTCTCGAATGAGATAGAAACACCTGAGAATATGTTTGTATCGTTGATGAGATCTAGGTTCCTTAGCTTGTTTAATGGCTGCTGTATTATCACAATATAGGTCCACTAGGTTCACAATCCTAGGAATTACACCTAGTTCTGTGCGGAACTTGCTGATCCAAACTGCCTCCTTGGCTGCATCAGAAGCAGCCACATACTCAGCCCCTGTAGTAGAATCGACCACGGTATCTTACTTTGAACTTTTCCAGCTCATAGCACCTCCATTCAAACGAAACACAAATCTAGATTGCAATCTAAAATCACCTACATCAGTCTGAAATCTAGCATTCGTGTAACCATTTACAACAAGCTCTCCTTCCTGACCTCCGTAGATAAAAAACATCTCTTTAGTCCTTCTTAAGTACTTGAGAATGTTTTTTACTGCAGTCCAATGCGGTTCACCCGGATTTGACTAGAATCTGCTAGTTATGCTTAATGCATACGAGACATCTGGGCGAGTGCATAACATGGCGTACATGATAGATCCAATTGCAGAAGCGTAAGGAATCTTACTCATGCATTATGTATCCTCCCTTGTGGTAGGACTTTGAGACTTACTGAGTTTAACGCCATGTGACATTGGCAAGAATCCTCTCTTAGACTCTTGCATACTGAACCTTTTCAGTACCTTGTCAATATATCCACTCTGCCTTAGGCCAATTAGGTTTTTAGATCTATCTCGATAGATCCTAATGCCTAGAATATAGGCTGCTTCGCCTTACTCTTTCATTGAAAAACACTTCCCCAACCAAGTTTTTACACTTTGCAAAGTGGGGATGTCATTCTCAATTAACAAGATGTCATCGACATAGAGTACTAAGAAGACTACTGCATTTTTTGTAACCCTTTTGTAGACACAAGGTTCATCATCATTCTTGATGAAATTGAATTCTTTAATTGCTTCATCAAAACGAAGATTCCAACTTTGAGATGCTTGCTTCAAGCCATAAATGGATCTTTGAAGTTTACACACTTTACTAGAATTTGAAGGATGAATAAAACCTTCAGGTTGTGTCATATACACATCCTCCAGTAGATTTCCATTAAGAAAAGTAGTTTTAACATCCATTTTCCATATTTCATAATCATAATATGATGCAATGGAAGTAGAATTCTAATTGACTTAAGCATTACAACTGGAGAAAAGGTTTCATCATAGTCTATACCATGAGTTTGTCTATAACCTTTTGCTACCAATCGTGCTTTGTAAGCGTGCACATTGCCATCCATGTCAGTTTTCTTTTTGAAAACCCATTTACACCTTATGGTCTTTCAACCTTCAGGTGGATCAATTAAAGTCCAAACTTGATTATCATGCATGGATTGCATTTCTGATGCATTTATGATTTCATAGCCTCTAGCCATTTGCTAGATTCAGTATTATGAATAGCATCTTGGTAGGAATTAGGTTCACCTTGATCAATAAGATCAACATTATGATCCGCAATCACAAGAAATCCATATCTCTGTGGTATCTGAGGAGTCCTACCAGACCTTCTTGGACCTTGTGTCAAAGATTCAGGCTCAGTATGAATACGTGAGTCCAACTGAGTGTCCATACTCGGTTAAAAAATGGTCTGCTGTCCTTGAGCTTCTTCAAGATAGATTCTACTCCCACTAACTCTTTCGGAAACGAATTCCTTTTCAAGAAAAATTCCATTCCGAGCAACAAACATTTTGTTTTCAGATGGAAGATAAAAATAGTATCCTTTAGTTTCCTTAGAATATCCCACAAACAGACACTTATCAGATTTGGGTGCTAGTTTTTCAGATAATGATCGTTTCACATAAGCATCACATCCCCAAATTTTGAGAAATGCTAAACTAGGTTGTTTCTCGGTCCATATCTCATATGGTGTCTTCTGAACAGCTTTAGATGGAACTCGATTTAATATGAATCCAGCAGTTTCTAGAGCATAACCCCAAAAAGAAACTGGAAGATCTGTTTGACTCATCATAGATCGAACCATATCTAATAGAGTTCAATTTCTGCATTCAGACACACCATTCTATTATGGTGTTCCTGGTGGAGTTAATTGTGATACTATCCCACAATTTTTTAGATATCCGTCAAACTCTTAGCCTAAGTATTCACCACCTCGATCTGATCGAAGTAATTTGATACTACTTCCAGGTTGATTCTGTACTTCATTTTGAAATTCCTTAAACTTTTGAAAGCAATCAGATTTATGTTTCATTAGATAGACATAACCATATCTACTGAAATCATCTGTAAATGTAATGAAATACTAAAAACCTCCTCTGGCTTGTGTGTTCATTGGTCCACATACATCAGTATGTATAAGTTCCAATAAATCGGTAGCCCTTTCACTTTGTCCTGTCAATGGACTTTTAGTCATTTTGCCTAATAAACAAGAATCACATTTTTCATAAGACTCAAGGTCGAAGGAAGATAAAAGTCCATCTTGATGGAGTTTAGATATGCGTTTCTCATTTATGTGGCCCAAACGACAATGCCAGAAGTAAGTTTGATTTAAATCATTAGATTTAAATTTCTTTGAATTTATGTCATAGATGGGCTTACTAATGGAATCGTGTAGGTTAAGAATGTCAAGTCCATTGCATAAAGAGGCATCCCCATAGAAAATACCATTTTTATAAATAGAACTTTTACCATTCTTAGTATTAAACTCAAAACTATCAATATCCAAACAAGAAACTGAAATGATATTCCTACTCATAGCAGGAACATAATAACAATCTTAAGTTCAATTATGTGCCCAGTAGGCAAAAGTAAATCAAATGTCCCTACACCTATAGCAGCAACTTTTGCTCCATTTGCAACTCGCAGGTCTACCCTCCTTTTACCAAAGATCTACTCCTTTTGAGTGCCTGCACATTTACACAAATGTGAGCTCCACATCCGGTATATAATACCCATGAAGTAGGAGTAGACATATTAATTTCTATAAAGAAAATACCTGAAGCGGCAGTCTCACTGGCCTTTTGCTTCTACTTTTCTTCCAAGTAGAGCTTGCAATTCCTCTTCCAATGACCAGGTTCCTTGCAGTGGAAGCAAGTCCCTTCCTTTGGTGGCTTAACCTTGGGCTTGGGCTTCTGCTTACCTTTACCCTTTTTGGCCATATCCTTTCCCTTTCCCTTGCCTTCTTGAACTTCCCCTTCTAAACCATCAGAACATTAGGAGTAGACTTCCTAATGTTTTGTTCAACCTGCTTGAGCGTCCCGTGCAATTCATTTATGGACTTTTCCGTACTATGCATATTGAAGTTCATGACAAACTGATCATAGTCAGAAGTCAAAGAGACCAAGATCATATAAGTAGCCATGTCATGACTTACAGGTGCTCCAAGTTTTTCAAGCTGATCAAAATACCCTTTCATCTTAAGGACATGAGCACTAACTGAAGTGCCAGGGGTCATTTTGCAGCTATTCAATGCCTTAGTACTAAGATATCTCTCTTGACGTGCTTGCTCTTGGAACATTTTCTTGAGCTGTTTTATCATCTCATAAGCCTCAACTTCCTCGAATTGCTTTTGCAGCTCAGATTCCATTGTAGCCAACATGAGACGTGTCACATCGTTAGAATCATCCTTGTCCTTACTATAACCATCCTTTTCGACTCGAGGGGCATTGTTAGCTAGTTGATTAGGGATAGGGTTCTCAAGTATATATAGCTTTTTCCTTCTTCAAGGACAATCCTTAACTTTCATGCCCAATCAAGAAAGTTAGTCCCACTAAGCTTATTCTTTTCACGAATGGATCGCAACGAGGTGTTTGAATTGTTTGAGACCATTATCTATATAGAATTTGCAAAGTAAAATTAAATAAATGAAGCATTAATTTTTCCCAAAAATATTCAACACTTGATATAAATCATGGGTATAAAAATTCATTATATTCTAATCATAAGTAAGCTTTGGCTTAACACCCATAATTAGAGAAAAGTGTTTAATGGAATTTACATCTATATGAACTGGCAAAATCCCATATGATGCCCTAGCCTCAAAACCGTTTTGATAGCCTAGTTAAGCCAAACCATTCAAAGCATATAGAAATCACCATTTTCCATCTTCCCCTACTTAGGTAACCATCTGTGAATGTAATGAAATACTAAAAACCTCCTCTGGCTTGTGTGTTCATTGGTCCACATACATCAGTATGTATAAGTTCCAATAAATCGGTAGCCCTTTCACTTTGTCCTGTAAATGGACTTTTAGTCATTTTGCCTAATAATGAAGAATCGCATTTTTCATAAGACTCAAGGTCGAATGAAGATAAAAGTCCATCTTGATGGAGTTTAGATATGCGTTTCTCATTTATGCGGCCCAAACGACAATGCCAGAAGTAAGTTTGATTTAAATCATTAGATTTAAATTTCTTTGAATTTATGTTATAGATGGGCTTACTAACGGAATCGTATAGATAAAGAATGTAAAGTCCATTACATAAAGAGGCATCCCCATAGAAAATACCATTTTTATAAATAAAACTTTTACCATTCTTAGTATTAAACTCAAAACTATCAATATCCAAACAAGAAACTGAAATGATATTCCTACTCATAGCAGGAACATAATAACAATCTTAAGTTCAATTATGTGCCCAGTAGGCAAAAGTAAATCAAATGTCCCTACACCTACAGCAGCAACTTTTGCTCCATTTGCAACTCGCAGGTCTACCCTCCTTTTACCAAAGATCTACTCCTTTTGAGTCCATGCACATTTACACAAATGTGAGCTCCACATCCGGTATATAATACCCATGAAGTAGGAGTAGACATATTAATTTCAATAACGAAAATACCTGAAGCGGCAGTCTCACTGGCCTTTTGCTTCTTCTTTTCTTCCAAGTAGAGCTTGCAATTCCTCTTCCAATGACTAGGTTCACTGCAGTGGAAGCAAGTCCCTTTCTTTGGTGGCTTAACCTTGGGTTGGGCTTCTGCTTACCTTTACCCTTTTTGGCCATATCCTTTCCCTTTCCCTGGTTCTTCTTGAAGTTCCCCTTCTGAACTATCAGAACATTAGGAGTAGACTTCCTGATGTTTTGTTCAACCTGCTTGAGCATCCCGTGCAATTCATTTATGGACTTTTCCATACTATGCATATTGAAGTTCATGACAAACTGATCATAGTCAGAAGTCAAAGAGACCAAGATCATATCAGTAGGCAAGTCATGACTTACAGGTGCTCTAAGTTTTTCAAGCTAATCAAAATACCCTTTCATCTTAAGGACATGAGCACTAACTGAAGTACCAGGGGACATTTTGCAGCTATTCAATGCCTTAGTACTAAGATATCTCTCTTGACGTGCTTGCTCTTGGAACATTTCCTTGAGCTGTTTTATCATCTCATAAGCCTCAACTTCCTCGAATTGCTTTTGCAGCTCATATTCCATTGTAGCTAACATGAGACGTGTCACATCGTTAGAATCATCCTTGTGCTTACTATAAGCATCCTTTTCGACTCGAGGGGCATTGTTAGCTAGTTGATTAGGGATAGGGTTCGCAAGTATATATAGCTTTTTTCCTTGTTTAAGGACAATCCTTAACTTTCGTGCCCAATCAAGAAAGTTAGTCCCACTAAGCTTATTCTTTTCAGGCATGGATCGCAACGAGGTGTTTGAATTGTTTGAGATCATTATCTATATAGAATTTGCAAAGTAAAATTAAATAAATGAAGCATTAATTTTTCCAAAAATATTCAACACTTGATATAAATCATGGGTATAAAAGTTCATTTTATTCTAATCATAGGTAAGATTTTGCTTAACACCCATAATTAGAGAAAAATGTATTAATGGGATTTACATCTATATGTATCGGCAAAATCCCATATGATGCCCTAGCCTCAAAACCGTTTTGATAGCCTAGTTAAGCCAAACCGTTCAAAGCATATAGAAATCACCATTTTCCATCTTCCCCTACTTAGGTAACCATCTGTGAATGTAATGAAATACTAAAAACCTCCTCTGGCTTGTGTGTTCATTGGTCCACATACATCAGTATGTATAAGTTCCAATAAATCCGTAGCCCTTTCACTTTATCCTGTAAATGGACTTTTAGTCATTTTGCCTAATAAACAAGAATCGCATTTTTCATAAGACTCAAGGTCGAATGAAGATAATAGTCCATCTTGATGTAGTTTAGATATGCGTTTCTCATTTATGTGGCCCAAATGACAATGCCAAAAGTAAGTTTGATTTAAATCATTAGATTTAAATTTCTTTGAATTTATGTTATAGATGGGCTTACTAATGGAATCGTGTAGGTTAAGAATGTAAAGTCCATTACATAAAGAGGCATCCCCTTAGAAAATACCATTTTTATAAATAGAACTTTTACCATTCTTAATATTAAACTCAAAACTATCAATATCCAAACAAGAAACTGAAATGATATTCCTACTCATAGCAGGAACATAATAACAATCTTAAGTTCAATTATATGCCCACTAGGCAAAAGTAAATCAAATGTCCCTACACCTACAATAGCAACTTTTGCCCCATTTGCAACTCGCAGGTCTACCCTCCTTTTACCAAAGATCTACTCCTTTTAAGTCCCTGCACATTTACACAAATGTGAGCTCCACATCCGGTGTATAATACCCATGAAGTAGGAGTAGACATATTAATTTCTATAACGAAAATACCTAAAGCGGCAGTCTCACTGGCCTTTTGCTTCTTCTATTCTTCCAAGTAGAGCTTGCAATTCCTCTTCCAATGACCAGGTTCATTGCAGTGGAAGCAAGTCCCTTCCTTTGGTGGCTTAACCTTGGGCTTGGGCTTCTGCTTACCTTTACCCTTTTTGGCCATATCCTCTCCCTTTCCCTGGTTCTTCTTGCACATCCCCTTCTGAACCATCAGAACATTAGGAGTAGACTTCCTAATGTTTTGTTCAACCTGCTTGAGCGTCCCGTGCAATTCATTTATGGACTTTTCCATACTATGCATATTGAAGTTCATGACAAACTGATCATAGTCAGAAGTCAAAGAGACCAAGATCATATCAGTAGCCAAGTCATGACTTACAGGTGCTCCAAGTTTTTCAAGCTGATCAAATACCCTTTCATCTTAAGGACATGAGCACTAACTGAAGTGCATTTTGCAGCTATTCAATGCCTTAGTACTAAGCTATCTCTCTTGACGTGCTTGCTCTGGAAACATTTCCTTGAGCTGTTTTATCATCTCATAAGCCTCAACTTCCTCAAATTGCTTTTGCAGCTCAGATTCCATTGTAGCCAACATGAGACGTATCACATCGTTAGAATCATCCTTGTGCTTACTATAAGCATCCTTTTCGACTCGAGGGGCATTGTTAGCTAGTTGATTGGGGATAGGTTTCTCAAGTATATATAGCTTTTTTCCTTGTTTAAGGACAGTCCTTAACTTTCATGCCCAATCAAGAAAGTTAGTCCCACTAAACTTATTCTTTTCAAGCATGGATCGCAACGAGGTGTTTGAATTGTTTGAGAACATTATCTATATAGAATTTGCAAAGTAAAATTAAATAAATGAAGCATTAATTTTTCCTAAAAATATTCAGCACTTGATATAAATCATGGATATAAAAATTCATTTTATTCTAATCATAAGTAAGCTTTGGCTTAACACCCATAATTAGAGAAAAATGTATTAATGGGATTTACATCTATATGTACCGGCAAAATCCCATATGATGCCCTAGCCTCAAAACCGTTTTGATAGCCTAGTTAAGCCAAACCATTCAAAGCATATAGAAATTACCATTTTCCATCTTCCCCTACTTAGGTATCCATTTGTCTCTTGCTTTGGCAATGGGACAAAATGATGATCCAAGCATGGAGAAGTGCTTAAGATCATGGGAGCCATTTTACGACTTAATTTTTACGTAGTTTCAAAAACCTTCTTCCTTTTATTTGTTTATTATTTCATAAAGCATATATCCAAAAATAAAAGGACATAAACTAAACATCACATGCATAATATATAGCATGGCCCCAATCCTATATTGACTTCCACGAGCCTCATGGAAGTCAAAGCTCAATCTAGGTAAGTCTTCATCTCCATGAGCTTGCTTCCAACGTCTTGGCCTTCTAATCTTGTTACATAGAACTATAAACATACATAGGAATAGGAAATAGAATTAACCTATTCTAGTAAAGCTTGATTATATTACATCAATGAAAATAATGACACGCAGGCCGTATTTAAAAACATACAACCCATTAACAAAATAAACCAATCAATCACAAGAGGTAAAGGGCCATGCTATGCACCATGCATTCAAAGATAGAAAGAAACATTCCAAAACAACAAGGGGGTTCCGGAGGCGAAGCCCCGGGAAGAAAATGGGCGGGGTCAAGGGGCAGCGCCCTTGCATTTGAGGGGGCAGCGCCCCCGGAAAGAAAAAAAAACAATTTTTCCTTTCTAACTCATTGAATGAGTTACTGCCGTCATAAAACCTAAAATCATGCTGCCAGGAATTTTGTTTAACAGTTAAACATTAAATTATGTGATTCTGTATATTAGTGTAAAAATTAAATTGTACAGATTACAGTCTGTATGCCAAACAATTTGGCAGTAACAACATTCTGTTTATTTAATCGCACTAATAAGTAAAACAGAATATGATATATGCAAATCCTATAGTTCAATTTACTCTGATTATTACACTAATCAGAAACCTTACTATAAGGCTGATTGAAAACAACACATGTAATCAAAGTGGTAATAGATAAAATCAGTAAAACTAGTATGTACGAGTCTCTGATACCACTGTTGGAAACCGTAGGCAAAAATAAAATAAAATAAAATTATGGAAATCCCCCAACAGGATCCGCACATACAGGAAAAACTGATTGGATAGAAATTACCTCAATGTTTTAATTGTTCGATGTGGAGGCGCTGCTGTTTACGCTTTGCCCTCTACTGGTTTCCACGCGACGAAATTCTCTGCAAGCGATCGAGATGCTAGCCCCTTCTGTGTTCTGAAAACTATTCAGAACTAATCCTGACTATCTGGTAATAGGTAGTATTTTTTAGAGAGGAGGCTAGATACTATATCGTCATTCTAGGGTTTAGGGTTTAGGGTTATGTTTTTCTTTAATCAGATAAAAGGACGGCTGCCAAAAAAAGGTTAGCATAACCTTTTTATAGCTGTCAATATCAAAACCCTAACTGTCATCTAATGACAGTTTAATCTCGTCCGCCTATTCATATAATCATCTAACAGTTGGATGAGTAATATTAAGTAACTATTTTATTTATTTGATTAAATAAAATTAATTACTTATTAACTTACCAGAAAATACAATATGGAATCGATTCCCCTTTTGTATACGTTGAACGAATCTGGACACAATCTAGATTCATTGAACGTGGACATTATGCTCACAAGATCATCTATGCGTGTAACCCTGTAGGTTCACTTAATGTTGGTAGGGAATGAAAAATGTCCTAGACATTTATTCACAAAACATAAGCGGCCTCTAGCAAGACATTATGCTTACCCAAGTTAAGTAAAAGCAATAATAACCTAGCATCAGTTTTAATATTTAGTCCTTTTGTCACACGATATCCTAATTAAGTATAAGGCATGGACCAAGTCATCTTTATCAAACTTAATTAACCATTTACTTGATCACCAGGCAGACTGTTCTAACAAATAATATTAATAACACCTTATTAATACTTATTTGAGCATGGCCATGCATATTTTCCAGTCTTCCTTATCAAGGGGCCTATGGATATCTCTCTCTAAAAAAAGAGGGACAAATCCCTTTCACTATCTCCAATATTCAAGCCATGACAAGAAAATAAGCCAACCAATAGTCATAATAATCACCTAATTAAAAGTGATGTTTGACTATGTCAAAACATATTTTCTCCCCATGCAAGAAACATTAGAAACATTAGGTCAAAGGACATCAAATATAAAACTGAGAAGAAATACTTATAATTTAAACCCATGCAATATTTCTTCTTCACTTTGGGTCATGTCCAATACAATATTCTCAATATGTATTTATGAATTTATTTTATATCTCATATTTATGATCAGTAAAACTTGACCATCAATCAACTTCACACTAGTTTACAAGATGTAATAAACTAGGGACAAATAAGAATAATATTTTATTAGCTATAAGGGTTTTACTATCAAGTCACATACTTGATGACCAAGAGCATAAAATACAATTAAAAAATACATGCTTCTTAAATCATAAATGTGATTCAATTGGTCTTAGGGCATATACTAACATAATCAAGATTCTTTGAAATCAGACAATTATTTAGAGGATTTCATATTATCATTAATCTCCTCCTATTTAGTTTCGTATATTATTTCAAAGAAAGTTGGTTTTTCTCCAATGGATTTTGTATGACAAGGTTTATAGTTATATCGAAGTAATCAACATCTACAGGCCATTCTTAAGATCGGGAAGCTTGTGTGATCAAAGTCAACAATGATTTAAACATTTTCCAATTCATGATGCCATCTAAGATCATATCACATGGGAAAAGAAGTGCTAACTGAGAAGCTAAGAATCGAGCAGAAGAAGTAGAAGATGCCTGTAAAAGTTGATTTAGGTTTAAAAAAATGGGGATTCTTTGGAGATACCTTTGTTGATAAATAAAAGTATCATGAAGTAATTTATGAAACTTAGAGGGCATATGATGGGAGTATCATAAAGCAATTTATATAAATAAAAGGCTTTAGTTTTGGGCTAAGAGGAGTTTTGATTCAGTTATTTTTGGGCCAAGCATGACATTGTTAAGGCCAACTGACCAAGGTGATCAGGTAAAGGTCGAGAAGGTTTAAAAAATTCTTTTATAAGAATCCCACATCGATTGTCTAGAAAAAATTTCAAGATACAACACCTATAAATGGTACTATCCACATTTACCTTATTATGTTATCTTTACTTATTGTCACTTTGTCAAACTTACACCTCTTTGTTGATTTAAATATTGGAGGTAATACGGGATTAATCATAAGGGTTGAGAAATTCCATTCTCATCAGCAAAAATTTGTCCAGAAATTCCATTCAACGACCCCAAATCCCGGACAACTCAGTCGAAAACAAACCCCTAAAGGTCAGATTTTTCTTTTCTCACTTCTGCTGTCTTTTGAAAAGATTTATCTCTCTTCAACTTTCACAAGTCACGACCTCACCCTATCCCTGGAAAAAAATGTGTGTGTGTGAGAGAGAGAGAGAGAGAGGAGAACATTTTTATTATTTTTTTCAACATATAATTCTCTTTGTCATGTGCATATCTTTTCTTTCCCTTAAAAAAACATATCTTTTCTTTCTCGTTTTAATTATTCTACCATCTTATGTTTTTCGTATATTAATTTTTTCCATTAATTATTACAAACATTATTCTTTTAATTGAATAAACTGCCATAGATAAAAGGGGTGATAATCTATACTAAGAAAATTTCAAAAGTATTAAAATATGTAATTAATAAAAATATCTAAAACTTAAACAAAATTATTATTTCTAAATAATTTTAAGACTGTTGAGGACATTTGGCACTCCTTGCCCCCTTTAGCGTACAACCTAAATTGGGTATTTGTATCATCAATCACAAATGAGCACAAATAATTTCCGAACCTCCTCATTCTCTGACTCCTCAATTCGTTGGCCACATTTCATCACTTACTTTAAAGGATCATCAGCCTCCTCAATTTCCTCATCTAGCAAGCAAAAAGCAAGATACATACTAGGATCTTTGTCGACTTTTGCAATGTGGCTACATGAACCATAGACGGAACCAAGGGGTGGGGACAGTAACAACGCTCAGTATTTTTAAAAAATCTTCATTAGGATTATATATATTTTTTTAATGTTTTTAAATATTTGATTTTTAAATTCTCCTTTCAAACAATTTGAAAAATTTATCTATATAGATGTTCAATCCCCCAAAAAGTTAATGTTTGGCTTCTTAACTTTTTTGTTTTAATATTATATATTTACCCTCTTTTAGATTTTTTTTAAGAGATGTAATTGATGCAAAAAATATGAAGGTTGGGAGCATGAATGCTAAGCCCTATAGTGGAGTCGAGAATGTGGCGAATAGACTTTCTCTCATAGTTAGTCGATATGGTAGTTGCAATTTTGCTCCTCAGAGGCAAAATTAGGACTACAAAATTGGAAATTTCCTGAACTTGATGTCGAATTGTGTTGAGGGCCCATTTGAAGCTATGGCTAAGAACTCCATAATTTCTATTAAACAAAATTTTGGATATGTAGGATTGGTCAAGTGGGCCATTAATGAAGTTCAATCAAACATCTTCTCTCCACCATTGACTTTTACTCCAAACGAATATGACTTGGTCAACTTTGGTAAAATACAATATCATCGGTTTATCCGGGAGTTTGTGTAACTTTATATCCTCATACAAACAAGAGTTATGGTTAGTAATATTAATAAAAATCTAGGAAAAAATGTATATAGTATGTTTAAGACGATCTTGACCACTTTATAACACAATTTAGATATACTTATTTGACATTAAAGTGAAAAAAATTACAAATTGACACTAGTTAAATAGCATTACGCATGTATAACTAAGACTAATATTAGTACAATAAAATATTCAAAATAAAACAAAAAATCTTTACCTACATGTATAGAAGTTAGGATTTATTTTTTTCCTCAAACTCCACCATTCAAAAAACTATTTTGTATTGCTATAACGGTTTATATATACACACACACATCGAGACATGTATAGATGTGTGTGTGTGAGTGTACATATGCGTACGCGCACGTACGCATTCTTCTTAGCTATCCATCGTCATAAACTAATTTTTTTCTCTTTATATTACAAACTTTGACTTTATCTTTTCTAGTCATGACTATTTTTTTTTCTAGAAATACTCATGAGCTATTGTAATAAATTGCTATATTAGAGAGGTTATAAACAGTTCATGGCTATAAGGAGAAAGTCAAAATAGTTCATGTCTAAAATAAATAAAATAAAAGTTTGTGATTGTAAAGAGAAAAGAAATATTTTATGGCTATAAATAGTCAATTTCTCATATATATGTATATATATATATATTGTAAGAAGGACTAGAAGTGTGATAATGTTGATTGAGTTGTATTCAAAGTGGATATAAATTGTTTGTGTAGTAGAAAATGATAAATAAAATTAAGGGAAACATCTTGAGATTACATGAGGAACTCTTATTTGCAATGTGTTTCGCTTTTATTAGGATAAGATGAAGAGGAAGAGGTGTGAATTTGGTTACGAGAAAATTGATGAAACTGGCCTTAAAGGTTATACTTTCACGTTCTCAGAAGTAATAAGTCAAAAGATAAACAAAAATTCTCTCTTCGCCTTTCAGGGGTCACGTCCTCACCCCATCCCTGGAAAAAAATGAGTGAGAGAGAAAGAGATAGGAAGAGAAGAGAACGTTTTTATTATTTTTTTCAATATGTAATTCTTTTTGTCATGTAGCATATCTTTTCTTTCCCTTAACAAACATATATTTTCTTTCTCGTTTTAATTATTTTACCATCGTATGTTTGTCGTATATTAATTTTTTTCTTTCTAATTATTACAAACATTATTCTTTTAAATGAATACACTACCGTAGATACAAAGGGTGATAATCTATACTAAGGAAATTTAAAAAATATTAAAATATGAAATTAATGAAAAAAATATGTAAAAACTAAACAAAATTAACATTTCTAAATAATTTTACTATTGTTGAGGACGTTTGGCACTCCTTGTCCCCTTTAACGTACAACCTAAATTGTACATTTGTATCATCGAGCACAAATGAGCATTAACAATCTCCTAACCTCCTCATTCTCTCACTCCTCAATCCTTGCTCACATTGGATCACTTACTTTAAAGGATCATTAGCCTCCTCAATTTCCTGCTCTGGCAAGCAAAAAACAAGATACATACCAGGATCTTTGTCATTTTTTGCAATGTGGGTACATGAACCATAGACGGAACAAAGCGGTAGAAATAGTAACTACACTCAACATTTTTAAAAACTCTTTATTAGGATTATATATTTTTTAAATGTTTTTAAACATTTTGAATTTTAAATTCTTCCTTCCTACATTTTGAAAAATTTTTTTATATAGATGCTCAATCCCCCCAAAATTTAATGTTTGGTTTCTCATTTTTTTTTTTTGGTTTTAATATTATACATTTACCCCTCATTTAGGATTTTTTTTGAACAGATGATAATTGATCCCAAAAAGTGAAGGTTGTGAGAATGAATGCTAAGCCCTATAATGCTGTCGAGAATGTGGCAAATAGACTTTCTCTTGTAGTTAGTCAATATGGTGGATGCAATTTTGCTCCTCAGAGGGATAATCATGATTACGAAATTGGATATTTCCTAAATTTGATGTCGAATTGTTTTGAGGGTTCACTTAAAGCTTTGGCTTAAGAACTCCATAATTTCTTGTAGACGAAATTTTGGATATGTAGGATTGGTCAAGTACGCCATTGATGAAGTTCAATCAAACATCATCCCTCCACCATTAACTTTTACTCCAAACGAACATGACTTGGTCATCTTTGATCAAATACAATATTATTGGTTCTTCCAGGAGTATAGTGCAGCCTTATATCCTCGTACAACGAGAGTTATGGTTAGTACTATTAATAAAAATACTAGGAAAAAAATGTACTATAATATTTTTGAGACAATCTTGACCACTTTATCACACAATTTGGATATACTTATTCGACGTTAAAGTGAAAAAATTACTAATTGATTTTAGTTAAATAGTATTACGCACATATAATTCAGACTAATATTAGTATGATAAAATATTCAATATAAAACAAAACAATCGTTAACTACATGTATAGAAGCTAGGATTCTTTTTTCCCTCAAACTTCACGATTCAAAAAACTATTTTGTTTGGCAATAACTGTGTCTCTAAATATATGTATATATTGTGTGTGTGCGCGTGCGTGCGCATACGTGTTAGCTTTCTATGGTCATAAACTATTTTTTCTCTTTATAGTTACAAACTTTGATTTTATATTTTTCTAGTCATGACTATTTTTTTTCTAGAAATACTAATGAACTATTGTAATAAACTGCTATATCATAGAGGTTAAAAATAGTTTATCGCTATAAGGAGATAGGCAAAATAGTTCATGTCTAGAAAAAAATAAAATCAAAGTTTATAACTACAAAGAGAAAAGAAATAGTTTATGGCTATAAATAGTCAATTTCTCATATATATATATATTATTAGAAGGACTAGAAGTGTAATAATGTTGATTGAGTTGTATTCTAAGTGGATTTAAATTGTTTGTGTAGTAAAAAATGATAAATAAAATTAAGGAAAATATCATGAGAATACATGAGGAACTCTTATTTGCAATGTCTTTTGCTTTTAATACGATAAGATGAAGAGGAAGAGGTGTGAATTTGCTTATCGGAAAGTTGATGAAACTGGCCCTAAAGATCATATTTTCACATTCTTAGAAGTAATGAGTCCAAAGATAAACAAAATCCTCGCTTTGCCTTTCAAGGGTCATGTCCTCACCCCATCCCTGGAAAAAATAAGAGAGAGAGAGAGAGAGAGAGAGAGAGAGAGAGAGAGAAAAGAGAACATTTTATTTTATTTTTTTCAATATGTAATTCTCTTTATCGTGTAGCGTATCTTTTCTTTCCCTTAAAAAACATATCTTTTCTTTCTCTTTTAATTATTTTACCATCTTATGTTTTTCGTATATTAATTTTTCCTTTCTAATTCTTATAAACATTATTGTTTTAATTGAATACGCTACCACAGATGGAAAGGATAATAACCTATACTAAGAAAATTTCAAAAATATTAAAATATGAAATTAATAAAGAAAATATCTTAAAATTAAACTAAATTAACATTTCTAAGTAATTTTACTGTTGTTGAGGACGTTTGGAACTCCTTGCCCCTTTAGCGTACAACCTAAATTATGAATTTGTATCGTCGAGCACAAGTGAGCATAAAAAATTTCCGAACCTCCTCACTCTCTCACTTCTCAATCCTTGCTCACATCAGATCACTTACTATAAAGGATCATTAGCCTCCTCAATATCCTGCTCGAGCAAGCAAAAAGCAAGAAACATACTAGGATCTTTGTCCATTTTTGTAATGTGGCTACATGAACCATAGAAGGAACCAAGCAGAAGAGACAGTAACAACACTGAACAATTTTAAAAACTCTTCACTAGGATGACATTTTCTTAAGTTTTTTTAAACATCTTGAATTTTCAATTCTCAATCCCTCCAACATTTTGAAATTTTAATCTATATAGATGCTCAATCCCCGCCAAAGTTAATGTTTGGTTTCTCAATTTTTTTTTTTTTTTTTGGTTTTAATATTATATATTAACCCTCATTTAGGATTTTTTTTTTTTAGGAGATGGTGATTGATGCCAAAAATGTGAAGGTTATTAGCATGAATGCTAAGCCCTACAGTGATGTTAAGAATATGGTGAATAGACTTTCTCTCGCAGTTAGTTGATATGGTGGACGCAATTTTGCTCCATAGAGGGATAATCAAGATTATGAAATTGGAAATTGTCTGAATTTGATATCGAATTGTGTCGAGGATCCATTTAAAGCTGTGGCTAAGTACTTCATAATTTCTTGGAGACGAAATTTTGTATATGTACGATTGGTCAAGTATGCCATTAATGAAGTTCAATCAAGCATCTTCCCTCCACCATTAACTTTTACTCCAAACGAATATGACTTAGTCATCTTTGATCAAATACAATATCATCGGTGTCTCGGGAGTTTCGTGCAGCTTTACATTCTCGTACAAACAAGTGTTATGGTTAGTACTATGAATAAAAATACTAGGTAAAAATGTACTATAATATGTTTGGGATAATCTTGACCACTTTATCATACAATTTAGATATACTTATTTGATGTTAAAGTGAAAAAATTACTAACTGACTTTAGTTAAATAGTACTACACACATATAATTAAGGCTAATATTAGCACGATAAAATATTCAAAGTAAAACAAAACAATCTTTAACTTCATGTATAGAAGCTAGAATTCTTTTTTACCCTCAAACTCCACATTCAAAACACTATTTTGTATCGCTATAACTGTTTATATATATTCATATATATATATATATATGACAGTGATTGGCAGAGCTCGATGAAGTCTCTACCTTTACCTCACCATGTGAATTCTATTACAAGCACATCAAACCCATTTGTAAAGTATTGCATGAAGCTTCGCAACAGCTTTGCTTATCGCTATTCTCATGGTTCCATCCTCTTGGTGGGCTCTACTCCTATAAGGTCTCTGACTGAGTTTATTTCACTTTTGTTGAAATTTGTTTATGAAATTTTTTATAATCAAAATGAGGTTTTCTTTATTTGTTTTTTCTGTGTATTTTGGTTTCTTGTTTCTATGAATTTCTATTGGTATATGAATAGATTGATTATGTGCATATTTGGTATATGTTATATCTTCTCTTTCAGCCTCTGCTTACTTCGTGAAATATATTGGTACTTTCTATCCCTTTGGTGAGAATTTGAATCTAGTCTCTGTTATTTGGCCTTCAGAAGTTAGAATTATAATTAACTGCAAATAGATGAAAGGAAATTTTTTTTGTTAAACTTGATTAATCAAAACTTCTTTGTTTGTTTCTGAGAATTTCAGCTCATAGTATTAATTAATGTCGATTCTTACTTCGTCCATTCTGGAGGCTGAAGATGCTCTATACTCAGTTAAATGTCACTAATGGAATATTACATATACTTTTTAAAGGGAACTATACCAGTTTCAAGGGAAAATGCAAGATTGGCCAACAAAAATTGAATGCCTGCTTATGCTCGAGAATGCAGATATTCCTGAAGATCTCAACAACCTTTATATCTGCCGTGTCTGTGTCAGTTCAATGCTGATTAAGAGGCTTTCAGGACTACAATCTACTGATTGTCTCGACATGATTGCAATTGTAAGAATCCCTTCCACATTCCGTAATGTAGTTGACAATCTGCAAGAAGAAGATTGTCATGCATGGTTTTCATTTCCATATCGGATTCTAGTGCTTGATGGAATTCAAGTTAGATTAAGTTTAATTTGTCTGTTTTCTTGTTGTGGAACAGGTTCTTGTTTAGTTTCGACTTTATATCTGGAAAATTTACTTAAAGAATAGGTTCCTTTTTCAGTAAGCATCTTGTAGGCTTTTGGGTCTTTGTTTTCCCAATATTTTTCAATTTTTCAGCCCATTTTCATATCCCAATGTTGACCATGGGCCTCAACTGAACAATAGGTGATTTGTTTTGATTGGATCAGAGATGCTGGGCTGGGTCGGACCAGGCCAACCCGGGCTGCCTGTTGTGACTTGACCTATTTAATCCCACTTTTCCCCCTCGGTATTGGTGCAGCCGTTTTCTTCTCCACTTTTATTAATTTCTTCTTCTCTTCTCTTGCCTTGGCTGTTGGTATCCGACTCAACTCTTCTTCTTCCCTTTGTTTTTCCCGACTTCCGCCGCTGCTCTCATCCACCCGTTGATCATCTATGACGCCATCACTACCGTCAGCTTCTGTTGATCGTCCTGTTGTCCGATCATTCATTTGGTAAGTATTTGAGAGAGAGCCGAAAGAAAAAGAGAGAGAGAGAGAGAGAGAGAGGAGAGTTGCACCGATGACTCTTTCCACAGTTGAGGCTTGGATTCTGAGGGACTCTGGTCATACCATCACTTACTGGAGACGCCTTGACGCGGCCTGTGAATGGCAACTGCTGATTGGCGTCTTTTCGGTCTCGGTGCTCCCATCTTTCCTGGAGACAATACCTTCTGCGGCAGTGGTACGTTTTCTGTTCTTATTGTTCAGTTTTCTTATGTGCTAACCTTTTTTATTTTGCAGCTATTTTTGGCACACTTGATTGGCCATTATCGATCTAGTAGAAGAAGAAGTTTTCATTTGTAATATAATATGTTTTGTTAATTTTCACTACTTATTTGATAGAGTCGATTTTTAGCAAAAATAAACACCTTAAGTTTTAATTATTAGACTGTGAAAGTATTTTATTTTTTTATTAGTCATAATTATTATATTTAATTTATTTTATTTATCTTTGTGCAGATTTCTAAAAAAAGAATGGAAAATAAAGATTCCATATTAAATTTGGTAAAGGGAAGCTGCAGTATTTGAATCCTTTAAGGATTAGGATTTTAGTTGAATCCTCTTAGGTTTAGGATTTTTCTTCTCTTTTGTCTATATATAGAAGAACCACACAAGAAGGGAGGAGAAAAAAAAGGGAAGAGCTACAGCGACTTTCAATTAGAGAAGAAGAAAGCCATGATCTACTCCAAGAAATTGGTTCCTTCTGTCCCTTTAACCATGAACTAAATTTATTTTTAGAATCTTGATGAAACCCTAGCCATGTGACTTTGGTTTATTTTATTTTTGGGAGATTTATTCTATTATTTATGTGATTGCATATCTTGGGATGTTATTGGTTTGATGCAATTAATTCTTTGTGATTGTTCTTGTAGAATAATTATTTCGGTTAATTGATATTTTTATCCATGCTTAATTCTTGTAGTCTTGGGTATGAGAGATATGTGATTTTTGCAAGTATATTGTGGGTTTTAGAATTGAATAGTTCATGCTAATTTTAGATGATTTATGTCATAGGAATGAATAAGTCATACTAATGGTTAGATGGATTATGTCATGCATTTAAACACAATATATTTCTTTAGTGAATCAAAGCTTGTAGCCTAGATCACCACATAAAAGTTTAATCTTTTCTCCTAAATAAAATTAAATCATTGTTATATAGGTTAGTGGTGGATTCAAGGGTCTAAATCATCTTCTTTGGTTAATATCCTGTTAGTTTCAGTTTATTTATTTTATTCATTAGTTTTAATTAATTTAGGAATAATAATAAAATCTCATTCTTCTTTTTATAAAATTAATTTAGGAAGATTATAATTTTAGTAGTTAAGCCTTTCTCTGTGGTTCGATACCCTTATACTTCCGTATTACATTGATCTTGTGCACTTGCGAGTATTGGGTTTCAAACTTAGAAAATCCGGATCAAGTTTTTTGCGCCGTTGCCGGGGAAAGGTTGAATTAATTGCTTTTGTTATTGCCTCCTAAATTTGTTAGTATTTTTTTTATTCTACTTTTATTCTTGAAAAAAAATATAAAATTTTTTTTTTGTCTTCAACTTTTTTTTATTATTATTTTTTATTTTATTATTTGATTGTCTATTCATCATTATTATTTGTAGTAATTTTTTTTTATTTTTTGAATTTGTTTATTAATGCATGGTCGTGGTTCGCTGTCTGTTGATTTAAAAGAATTTGATCCTGCGATAGAGCATACACTTAAGGCACTTAGAGCACAAGGAAAAATTTCTAACACTTGTCAGGTTAAAATGGCTGAAAATCCACAAGCATTAAGGCAGTATTTTACTCCTAACACTTATAATTCACCAATAGGTAATAGACTACCTGAAATTGAGGCTAATCACTTTGAAATCAAAGCTTCTACTATTCAAATGTTACCATCTTTTTATGGGCTTGATTATGAAAATCCTTATAAGCATATTGATGAGTTTTTAGAAATTTGCTCTACTTTTAAACTGCCTAATGTAAGTGATGATGCTATTAGATTACGTCTTTTTCCTTTTTCTTTGAAGGATAAGGCTAAACATTGGTTGCACACACGTGAGAGAATAGGTACTTGGGTTGACATGTCTAGGAAATTTCTAAAAAAATATTTTCCTATGGGTAAACTTACAAGGTTAAGGAGAGAAATCACTACTTTTTCCCAACAAAATAATGAACAATTTCATGAGAGTTGGGAGAGATTTAAAGAACTTCTTTGCAGTTGCCCTCACCATGAAGTCCCTAAATGGCAGCAAATACAAAGCTTTTATTCAGGATTAGATGAGAGAAATCGCCAAATTGTTGATTCCTCTTGTGGTGGTACCTTTCTTCATAAAACTGCAGATAAGGCAAGGGATTTATTTGAAAATTTGAGAGATAATTCACAACAACACGCCACCTCCTCACGAGTAGGTACATCTAGGCAAATAGGAAATAGAGGAATGTTTGAAGTTTCTCAAAATGTTGATCTTTCTGTGAAAGTTGATGCTTTATCTAAAAAATTAGATCACTTATTAGCTTCGAATACATTGCCTACTAATTCTACTAATATGCAAAGTGTTTGTGCAATTTTCTCTTGTCATTCTCATGTTATCTATGACTGTCCTAGTGCTTCACTATTTCCAGAATTTGTGCAAGAACAAGTCAATGCAGCCCAAGGATTTCACAGACAGAATGACCCATATTCAAACACGTACAATCCAGGTTGGAGAAATCATCCTAATTTCTCCTGGAGGCAACAAGGAGGGGAAGTTCAATTAGGCCAACAACAATATCAACAAAGCAGACAATCTGGTATGACTACTCCCCTTGGTTTTCAATCTCAAAGGTATGTACCTCCTCATCCTCCTCAAAGTGGAAACTCTATTTTTGAAGAAAAAGTATTATCTCGCTTTGAAAGGTTTAGAATCTATGACACAAATTCTAGATTCACACACCTAATCTATTGCTAAGTTAGAAACTCAAATAGGACAACTAGCTAATGCAATAAGTAGAAGAGATGAGGGTAAGCTTCCTAGTCATCCAATAGAGAATCCTAGAGCTAATTACCATGAGCAAGCTAAAGTCGTAATTACTATTAGAAATGGGAAGTTGGTAGATAATAAAGTAGGGGAACCTATTAAAGATAGTGAGTCAGATAATAATAAAACCGAGGGAATTTCTATGACTAAAATTAAAAGGAAGATAGAGAAGGAACTAGCTTCTTCCTCTAATTTTAAGACTCTAGAATCATCTCCTATGACTTCATATAAACCAAAGGTTCCTTATCCAGAAGCTTTATTGCCACCCCCACATCTTAGAAAGGATAATAAAAGAGAAGATATTTTAGAAACTCTCAAACAAGTTAAAATTAATCTTCCACTTTTAGAGGTTATTAAGCAAGTCCCATCCTATGCAAAATTTCTTAAAGACATGTATACTTCTAAAAGAAAATATGAAACCAGTGTTTCTAAGAAAATCTTCCTAACTGAACAGGTGAGCTCTGTTTTGCAATATAACACTCCACCTAAATATAAAGATCCTGGTGTCCCTACTATCTCATGTCTTATTGGTAATCATAAAATAGATAGAGCACTCTTAGATTTAGGTTC
Source organism: Catharanthus roseus (assembly GCA_028651295.1). Classification (NCBI taxonomy): domain Eukaryota; kingdom Viridiplantae; phylum Streptophyta; class Magnoliopsida; order Gentianales; family Apocynaceae; genus Catharanthus; species Catharanthus roseus. Next base: position 3,067,480 of record JAPQWS010000142.1, read on the forward strand.
TAGTGTTAATTTGATTCCATACTCTGTTTATGAAGAGTTAGGATTAGGAGAATTGCAACCAGCTGATATGACCTTACAATTAGCTGATAGGTCTATCAAGGTACCTAGGGGAAGGATAGATAATGTTCTAGTTCAAATTGATAAAGGTATCTTCCCTGTAGACTTTGTAGTCCTAGATATGGAACCTGGAGATCTTCTCAAAATCATATCCCCATTATTCTAGGTCGTCCCTTCTTGGCTATCACTGACGCCACTATTAATTGTAGAACTGAGGGTTATGGATGTCTCTCGTAATGAATATGAGGGTTAGATTAAATATTTTTCAAACTTCTTCACAACCTTCTATAGAAGATAATTCGATTACTATTCGGTAGATGTAAATGATGAATTAATTGAAGAAACTCTACTTTTAATGTGTTCAAAAGATTATACTTTTATTGAGAAAGAAAACCTTATCTGCACTGAAAATGTTAATTCTACTCTTGCCTGCATTGCTCCCCCTAAACTCTTCTTTGATTGTGAATCATGAGCTTAATATGAGAGAAATAGATCCCGGTCGAATGCAAAAGAATTAGGGAGTCTCAGTCAAGACTTTAAAATTAGCGCTTTTGGGAGGCAACCCAAATTTTATTTTATTTATTTTATTTTTTATATTTTTTATTTTATTTATTTTTTTTTATTCCACTTGATTGGTAGAAAAATATGAAATGTTTGTTTTGTAGGGTAATAAAACAACTTATCATTATCATGGATATTACAGAGATTGTTTACTACTCTTGCAGACATGCATTAATACTGCCTCTTCTACCAGGTTGTGTTGTTCTTTTCTTTGTCTTTTCTCTACTCTTGGTACTCTTATCACATTGTGGACAATGTAGGGTCTAGGTGTGGGGGAGAAGATTCTTTTATTCTGATATCTACTATTTTTTTAGTATTTTCGTTTTTTCTCGTATTTCTTGTTCAAATTTTTTTTTCTAAATTTTTATTTTATTTTATTTATTTTTCTACATTATTTTGAAAAAAAAAAAACCAAAAATATGATTTCACTTAAAGGATGATTCTTTTTGACTTCCTTTAAAAAATGCCTTGAATGAGTTCAGAAAAGTACTTATTTTCTTGTTTTTAAGTAGGGTGACGGACTTATGTTCCATATTTGTTATAACTTTTGCATGAATTACACTTGAGCACATGGGTTATTGTTAGTATTTACTAAATCCTTTACATTATTTTTGAGCTACATAAAGTTGATGAATCTCTTCCGTACATTCTAGAACTTACTTGAGTACCTCTTGAGGCGAAATAGAAAGGTTTTCTCGATTTGACTCAGAGACGATGGTCATAGGCCTTCTTTGAATCGTTTGTGCCTTTCAAGCTTACCAAATCTCATGATTTTTTTTAGTACCCTTTTTGAGCCTTAAATCTTATTTTCTTTCTTTAAACTACTTAAATACTAACCCTTAATCTTGTAGAGAGCTTAATGTAAACTTCTAACTTCTGCTTCAATGGTGGGTTATTGTTTTTTATGTTATGGAAAGAGAAGAAGTTATTTTGAAAAAAGGGAGAAGAAAAAATATATATGACTTGTGGTGTTGAAAAAAAAAATGTATTGAGCTGAAAAAAAAAAAGGAAAAGACAAAGAAATAAAAGTCGATACATGATTGTTACAAGTCATAAGGTGCAAAGAAAAAAATTCAAGAGGCCCGAATTTATAAATGTAAGAAAAAGAATGGCCTTAAATGATAAAATTTTGAGCAAAAGAAGATGGTAGTTGGTGAATGTATTACTGAAAAAAAAAAAAGGAGCAAAAACAAAGTTAGAAAGTTTGTCGAAATTTTAAAGTATCCATCTTCTTTGTAAGCTCTCTTTTCTTTGATTTTGAATTCCTTACCTTCGCTTGATAACCAATGCCCTAACCTTACATTACAAGCTTTAAAGTCCTACCCGATCTGAGTTGAGTTGAGAATCCTTGATTAGTGGAGAGAAGGTACAAAGAGTGAGCCTATGGAATGAACTCTTGCTGAGATTTGTTCTCTATATGTAATTTGAAAATTTTATTTAGTATTTATTTCATACTTTCTGATGACCATGATCACACATTACACAAGTTTTGCATTATTTATGGGAGATGATTGAATATTTGTTTGTTTACTTAAGTTTAAAAATGAGAGGAAGAGTATTTGTCTTGATAAGTTTGAGATATTGATGGAGGGTACATAATTTGGGCTATTCTCCATCTTTTCTAAAGTTTGTTGTTTATTTTGACTTTGTGGGAACGTCGTTTGCAAATCCTCACGAGACCATACTCGTCCACTAAGGGTAACTTAGGGATTTAAAGGGCTTGTTGCACATGATAAGTGCAATCGTGAGTCCTACGAAAGTGGCTAGTTAGTTTTTCTTTTTATTATTTATTTTTGCTTGAGGACTAGCAAACCTTAGGTGTGGGGGAGTTGATAGAGTCGATTTTTAGCACAAATAAACACCTTAAGTTTTAATTATTAGCCTGTGAAAATATTTTATTTATTCATTAGTCATAATTATTATATTTAATTTATTTTATTTATCTTTGTGCAGATTTCTGAAAAAAGAATGGAAAATAAAAATTCCATATTAAATTTGGTAAAGGGAAGCTGCAGTATTCGAATCCTTTAGGGATTAGGATTTTAGTTGAATCCTCTTAGGTTTAGGATTTTTCTTCTCTTTGGTCTATATATAGAAGAGCCACACAAGAAGAGAGGAGAAAAAAAAAAGGGAAGAGCTGCAGCAACTTTCAATTGGAGAAGAAGAAAGCCATGATCTACTCCAAGAAATTGGTTCCTTCTGTCCCTTTAGCCATGAACTAAATTTATTTTTAGAATCTTGATGAAACCCTAGCCATGTGATTTTGGGTTTATTTTATTTTTGGGAGATTTATTCTATTATTTATGTGATTGCATATCTTGGGATGTTATTGGTTTGATGCAATTAATTCTTTGTGATTGTTCTTGTAGAATAATTATTTCGGTTAATTGATATTTTTATCCATGCTTAATTCTTGTAGTCTTGGGTATGAGAGATATGTGAGTTTTGCAAGTATATTGTGGGTTTTAGAATTGAATAGTTCATGCTAATTTTAGATGATTTATGTCATAGGAATGAATAAGTCATACTAATGGTTAGATGGATTATGTCATGCATTTAAACACAATATATTTCTTTAGTGAATCAAAGCTTGTAGCCTAGATCACCACATAAAAGTTTAATCTTTTCTCCTAAATAAAATTAAATCATTGTTATATAGGTTAGTGGTGGATTCAAGGTTCTAAATCATCTTCTTTGGTTAATATCCTGTTAGTTTCAGTTTATTTATTTTATTCATTAGTTTTAAATAATTTAGGAATAATAATAAAATCTCATTCTTCTTTTTATAAAATTAATTTAGGAAGATTATAATTTTAGTAGTTAAGCCTTTCTCTGTGGTTCGATACCCTTATACTTCCGTATTACATTGATCTTGTGCACTTGCGAGTATTGGGTTTAAAACTTACAAAATCCCGATCAAGTTTTTTGCGCCGTTGCCGGGGAAAGGTTGAATTAATTGCTTTTGTTATTGCCTCCTAAATTTGTTAGTATATTTTTTATTCTACTTTTATTCTTGAAAAAAAATATAAAATTTTTTTTTTTGTCTTCAACTTTTTTTTATTATTATTTTTTATTTTATTATTTGATTGTCTATTCATCATTATTATTTGTGGTAATTTTTTTTTATTTTCTGAATTTGTTTATTAATGCATGGTCGTGGTTCGCTCTCTGTTGATTTAAAAGAATTTGATCCTGCGATAGAGCGTACACTTAAGGCACTTAGAGCACAAGGAAAAATTTCTAGCACTTGTCAGGTTAAAATGGCTGAAAATCCACAAGCATTAAGGCAGTATTTTACTCCTAACACTTATAATTCACCAATAGGTAATAGACTACCTGAAATTGAGGCTAATCACTTTGAAATCAAAGCTTCTACTATTCAAATGTTACCATCTTTTTATGGGCTTGATTATGAAAATCCTTATAAGCATATTGATGAGTTTTTAGAAATTTGCTCTACTTTTAAACTGCCTAATGTAAGTGATGATGCTATTAGATTACGTCTTTTTCCCTTTTCTTTGAAGGATAAGGCTAAACATTGGTTGCACACACGTGAGAGAATAGGTACTTGGGCTGACATGTCTAGGAAATTTCTAAAAAAATATTTTCCTATGGGTAAACTTACAAGGTTAAGGAGAGAAATCACTACTTTTTCCCAACAAAATAATGAGCAATTTCATGAGAGTTGGGAGAGATTTAAAGAACTTCTTTGCAGTTGCCCTCACCATGAAGTCCCTAAATGGCAGCAAATACAAAGCTTTTATTCAGGATTAGATGAGAGAAATCGCCAAATTGTTGATTCCTCTTGTGGTGGTACCTTTCTTCATAAAACTGCAGATAAGGCAAGGGATTTATTTGAAAATTTGAGAGATAATTCACAACAACACGCCACCTCCTCACGAGTAGGTACATCTAGGCAAATAGGAAATAGAGGAATGTTTGAAGTTTCTCAAAATGTTGATCTTTCTGTGAAAGTTGATGCTTTATCTAAAAAATTAGATCACTTATTAGCTTCGAATACATTGCCTACTAATTCTACTAATATGCAAAGTGTTTGTGCAATTTTCTCTTGTCATTCTCATGTTATCTATGACTGTCCTAGTGCTTCACTATTTCCAGAATTTGTGCAAGAACAAGTCAATGCAGCCCAAGGATTTCACAGACAGAATGACCCATATTCAAACACGTACAATCCAGGTTGGAGAAATCATCCTAATTTCTCCTGGAGGCAACAAGGAGGGGAAGTTCAATTAGGCCAACAACAATATCAACAAAGCAGACAATCTGGTATGACTACTCCCCTTGGTTTTCAATCTCAAAGGTATGTACCTCCTCATCCTCCTCAAAGTGGAAACTCTATTTTTGAAGAAAAAGTATTATCTGCTTTGAAAGGTTTAGAATCTATGACACAAATTCTAGATTCACACACCTAATCTATTGCTAAGTTAGAAACTCAAATAGGACAACTAGCTAATGCAATAAGTAGAAGAGATGAGGGTAAGCTTCCTAGTCATCCAATAGAGAATCCTAGAGCTAATTACCATGAGCAAGCTAAAGCTGTAATTACTATTAGAAATGGGAAGTTGGTAGATAATAAAGTAGGGGAACCTATTAAAGATAGTGAGTCAGATAATAATAAAACCGAGGGAATTTCTATGACTAAAATTGAAAGGAAGATAGAGAAGGAACTAGCTTCTTCCTCTAATTTTAAGACTCTAGAATCATCTCCTATGACTTCATATAAACCAAAGGTTCCTTATCCAGAAGCTTTATTGCCACCCCCACATCTTAGAAAGGATAATAAAAGAGAAGATATTTTAGAAACTCTCAAACAAGTTAAAATTAATCTTCCACTTTTAGAGGTTATTAAGCAAGTCCCATCCTATGCAAAATTTCTTAAAGACATGTATACTTCTAAAAGAAAATATGAAACCAGTGTTTCTAAGAAAATCTTCCTAACTGAACAGGTGAGCTCTGTTTTGCAATATAACACTCCACCTAAATATAAAGATCCTGGTGTCCCTACTATCTCATGTCTTATTGGTAATCATAAAATAGATAGAGCACTCTTAGATTTAGGTTCTAGTGTTAATTTGATTCCATACTCTGTTTATGAAGAGTTAGGATTAGGAGAATTGCAACCAGCTGATATGACCTTACAATTAGCTGATAGGTCTATCAAGGTACCTAGGGGAAGGATAGATAATGTTCTAGTTCAAATTGATAAAGGTATCTTCCCTGTAGACTTTGTAGTCCTAGATATGGAACCTGGAGATCTTCTCAAAATCATATCCCCATTATTCTAGGTCGTCCCTTCTTGGCTACTGCTGACGCCACTATTAATTGTAGAACTGGGGTTATGGATGTCTCTGTAATGAATATGAGGGTTAGATTAAATATTTTTCAAACTTCTTCACAACCTTCTATAGAAGATAATTCTGATTACTATTCGGTAGATGTAAATGATGAATTAATTGAAGAAACTCTACTTTTAATGTGTTCAAAAGATTATACTTTTATTGAGAAAGAAAACCTTATCTGCACTGGAAATGTTAATTCTAATCTTGCCTACATTGCTCCCCCTAAACTCTTCTTTGATTGTGAATCATGAGCTTAATATGAGAGAAATAGATCCTGGCTGAATGCAAAAGAATTAGGGAGTCTGGCTGAAGACTTTAAAATTAGCGCTTTTGGGAGGCAACCCAAATTTTATTTTATTTATTTTATTTTTATATTTTTATTTTATTTATTTTTTTTATTCCACTTGATTGGTAGAAAAATATGAAATGTTTGTTTTGTAGGGTAATAAAACAACTTATCATTATCATGGATATTACAGAGATTGTTTACTACTCTTGCAGACATGCATTAATACTGCCTCTTCTACCAGGTTGTGTTGTTCGTTTCTTTGTCTCTTCTCTACTCTTGGTACTCTTATCACATTGTGGACAATGTAGGGTCTAGGTGTGGGGGAGAAGATTCTTTTATTCTGATATCTACTATTTTTTTAGTATTTTCGTTTTTTCTCGTATTTCTTGTTCAAATTTTTTTTTCTAAATTTTTATTTTATTTTATTTATTTTTCTACATTATTTTGAAAAAAAAAAAAACCAAAAATATGATTTCACTTAAAGGATGATTCTTTTTGACTTCCTTTAAAAATGCCTTGAATGAGTTCAGAAAAGTACTTATTTTCTTGTTTTTAAGTAGGGTGACGGACTTATGTTCCATATTTGTTATAACTTTTGCATGACTTACACTTGAGCACATGGGTTATTGTTAGTATTTACTAAATCCTTTACATTATTTTTGAGCTACATAAACTTGATGAATCTCTTCCGTACATTCTAGAACTTACTTGAGTACCTCTTGAGGCGAAATAGAAAGGTTTTCTCGATTTGACTCAGAGACGATGGTCATAGGCCTTCTTTGAATCGTTTGTGCCTTTCAAGCTTACCAAATCTCATGATTTTTTTTAGTACCCTTTTTGAGCCTTAAATCTTATTTTCTTTCTTTAAACTACTTAAATACTAACCCTTAATCTTGTAGAGAGCTTAATGTAAACTTCTAACTTCTGCTTCAATGGTGGGTTATTGTTTTTTATGTTATGGAAAGAGAAGAAGTTATTTTGAAAAAAGGGAGAAGAAAAAATATATATGACTTGTGGTGTTGAAAAAAAAAATGTATTGAGCTGAAAAAAAAAAAGGAAAAGACAAAGAAATAAAAGTCGATACATGATTGTTACAAGTCATAAGGTGCAAAGAAAAAAATTCAAGAGGCCCGAATTTATAAATGTAAGAAAAAGAATGGCCTTAAATGATAAAATTTTGAGCAAAAGAAGATGGCAGTTGGTGAATGTATTACTGAAAAAAAAAAAAAAGGAGCAAAAACAAAGTTAGAAAGTTTGTCGAAATTTTAAAGTATCCATCTTCTTTGTAAGCTCTCTTTTCTTTGATTTTGAATTCCATACCTTCGCTTGATAACCAATGCCCTAAACTTACATTACAAGCTTTAAAGTCCTACCCGATCTGAGTTGAGTTGAGAATCCTTGATTAGTGGAGAGAAGGTACAAAGAGTGAGCCTATGGAATGAACTCTTGCTGAGATTTGTTCTCTATATGTAATTTGAAAATTTTATTTAGTATTTATTTCATACTTTCTGATGACCATGATCACACATTACACAAGTTTTGCATTAGTTATGGGAGATAATTGAATATTTGTTTGTTTACTTAAGTTTAAAAATGAGAGGAAGAGTATTTGTCTTGATAAGTTTGAGATATTGATGGAGGGTACATAATTTGGGCTATTCTCTATCTTTTCTAAAGTTTGTTGTTTATTTTGACTTTGTGGGTACGTCGTTTGCAAATCCTCACGAGACCATACTCGTCCACTAAGGGTAACTTAGGGGTTTAAAGGGCTTGTTGCACATGATAAGTGCAATCGTGAGTCCTACGAAAGTGGCTAGTTAGTTTTTCTTTTTATTCTTTATTTTTGCTTGAGGACTAGCAAACCTTAGGTGTGGGGGAGTTGATAGAGTCGATTTTTAGCACAAATAAACACCTTAAGTTTTAATTATTAGCTTGTGAAAATATTTTATTTATTTATTAGTCATAATTATTATATTTAATTTATTTTATTTATCTTTGTGCAGATTTCTAAAAAAAGGATGGAAAATAAAGATTCCATATTAAATTTGGTAAAGGGAAGCTGTAGTATTTGAATCCTTTAGGGATTAGGATTTTAGTTTAATCCTCTTTGGTTTAGGATTTTTCTTCTCTTTTGTCTATATATAGAAGAGCCACACAAGAAGAGAGGAGAAAAAAAAAGGGAAGAGCTGCAGCGACTTTCAATTGGAGAAGAAGAAAGCCATGATCTACTCCAAGAAATTGGTTCCTTCTGTCCCTTTAGCCATGAACTAAATTTATTTTTAGAATCTTGATGAAACCCTAGCCATGTGACTTTGGTTTATTTTATTTTTGGGAGATTTATTCTATTATTTATGTGATTGCATATCTTGGGATGTTATTGGTTTGATGCAATTAATTCTTTGTGATTGTTCTTGTAGAATAATTATTTCGGTTAATTGATATTTTTATCCATGCTTAATTCTTGTAGTCTTGGGTATGAGAGATATGTGATTTTTGCAAGTATATTGTGGGTTTTAGAATTGAATAGTTCATGCTAATTTTAGATGGTTTATGTCATAGGAATGAATAAGTCATGCTAATGGTTAGATGGATTATGTCATGCATTTAAACACAATATATTTCTTTAGTGAATCAAAGCTTGTAGCCTAGATCACCGCATAAAAGTTTAATCTTTTCTACTAAATAAAATTAAATCATTGTTATATAGGTTAGTGGTGGATTCAAGGTTCTAAATCATCTTCTTTGGTTAATCTCCTGTTAGTTTCAGTTTATTTATTTTATTCATTAGTTTTAATTAATTTAGGAATAATAATAAAATCTCATTCTTCTTTTTATAAAATTAATTTAGGAAGATTATAATTTTAGTAGTTAAGCCTTTCTCTGTGGTTCGATACCCTTATACTTCCGTATTACATTGATCTTGTGCACTTGCGAGTATTGGGTTTAAAACTTAGTTAGAAAATCCCGATCATTATTCTTTTTGTATGTAATAGTAAATAGATTTGTGTAATAGTAATTAGCTCCTACAAGTTGTATCATAGCCGCGGTTATCTCGTCGGTACGAGCAATCTCGAAGAATCCAGATCAGAGGTAACTGTTGAGTTCCTCAGAACTGGCCTGTGAAGTATTGCTAAACTCCTCTTTTTTCGATTGTCAGTTTTTTTTCTTTTATGTATTTCCTGATTCGATTTGCCGCTGGTTGTTTCTGTTTTTCTGCTTCGACTTGCCGCGGTTGTTTCTGTTGCTTCGGCTTGCCGCCAGTTGTTTCTGTTTGGGGTGATTGTTATTACTGTTTTTACTGAATCGCGTTACGGCTTAGTTTTTTTTTATTTACTATATCTGTGTTATATCTGCTTCTGTTTTTTTTATTCCAATACATCTACTGTTGTTAATTGTTGTTCTAGTTTTTCATTATGGGTTTCAGTTAATTTTTTTTCCGTTTACAAAACTATAAAACCTAAGCCTGGCTTGAATCCGTGAGGTTTCAAGTATCTGTGTCTTGGTGCATTTTTCCGATACTTTTAGATATTTATTTATTATTATTTTTGTTATTCTTTTTTTCTGTTTGTCTTTTTCTACACTTTCTGAGATATAGTACTGTTTCCACCGTTTTTCTCATTTTTTAGTTATATACATTGTTGCTGTTTTCTTTACGTGTTTACTTGGGTTCCGTGCCTCACACTTTGTTGCGCAATTTTTTTTTAAAAAAAACCAACAAACAAGCAAACAAAACCAGTGCCGTTTTTCTTTAAAATATGTTTTTTTCTAAAACGAAAAGAATCCTGGTATTTTATTTTTAAAAAAAGAACTTTTTCAAATCTTTTATTTTTCCTAGCCACTAAATTACACTTATTTGCCTTTAAAACATGTCAGTTCCAAAAATTGAAACTGATAAGTTTGATGGCAGAAGGAAAATGAAAGCAGTTTTTATACAAAATAAAATTGCACCTGCTATCAGTAGCCCCGAAGAGTATTCGGAATCTTGGGGGGTAAAGTTCTTATGGAAAACTAGGTTATGCGCACAGTTGCCTCACATTGCATTTAACTGACAATGTTTTACGAGAAATCGACGAAAAAGACAATGCTTTTGAAATTTGGACTAAACTAGAAAAACTATATTTGGAAAAATCACTTTGATATAAAATTTATTTAAAATAGCAGCTTTTCAATTTTAAAAAGAGTGGGTCAAAAACACTTTCAGAAAATATGGATGATTTAAATAAAATCATTTTGGAACTTCAAAATGTTGAAGAGAAAATCTCTGATGAAAATATTGCAGTCATTTTATTAAATGTCTTACCTGATTCGTTTAATGATGTAAAATTTGCCATTAAATATAGCAGAGATGGTTTATCTCTTTCCGATTTTAAAAGACCTTTACGTGCGAGGGAAAGTTGACCGGAGGGAACCTCTTATCACAGACCTAAAAGTAAAAGGAGGTCCAAATCTCGAGAAAAGAACAAAGTGAAATTTTTTTGGGTCATATGAAAAATAAGTGTTTTAAAAGGATTTAAGACAAAAAACAACGTAAACATGGTAAAGGGAGTAATAAAATCAAGAAAACCCACGATTTTGATTCAGATGGTAATTCTATGTTTTCAGAGGTTTTGTGTGTTTTCCTTTCCCCTTCTTGTTCTAAAGTTGTTGATCATTGGGTTCTTGATTCTCGTTGTACATTTCACATGACACACAACAAACACTAGTTTTTAGATTTCAAACCCTTAAATCAAGGAAAGGTTTACATGGGAAACAATTAAGTTTGTGATGTTAAAGGCATTGAAAATATTTTCATTAAAATACATGATGGTGTGACTAGGGAACTCACTGAGGTGAGATACGTGCCCGACCTTCGTCGCAATCTTATCTCTCTTAGTTATTTGGATTCTCTTAGTATTTCTTTTAAATCCAAAAATGGTATTTTACATATTTGCAAAGGAAACCTAGTCATGCTAAAAGGTTTTAAAAGAGATAGTTTATACATCCGTATTGGTAAAACAGTTTGTAACTCCACTGAATTGATTTCAAAAACTATTCTCGAAAAAACTGTGTTGTGGCATTGTCGAATTAGCCACATTAGTGAAAAGGGACTTTATTATTTACAAAAACAAAATCTATTATGTGGTGACAAAATTGATTCCTTGGATTTTTGTGACCACTGCGTTTTGGAAAAACAACATAAAATTAGTTTTTCAACTAGCACACACAAGTCTTCAGCTATACTTGATTATGTGCATTGTGATCTGTGAAGACTTGAAAGGTTCCAACTTATGGTGGTAATATTTATTTCATGTCTATCGTTGATGATTTCGAGGCATGTTTGGGTCTTTCTTTTAAAAACTAAAGATCAAACTTTTGAAGAATTTTTTTAATGGAAACGTTTTGCGAATCATTCTAGAAATAAACTAAAAACTATCAAGACTGATAACGGTCTTGAGTTTTGTAACTGGAAGTTTTCTGATTTTTGTGCGTCGCATGGCATCTTACACCTTAGGACAGTTAAGTATAACCCCTAGCAGAATAGAGTAGCTGAGAAGATGAACCGTACCATTACGGATAAGGTTAGATGTCTCCTACTTTCTTTGGGTATCCCAAAACCTTTCTGGGGGGAAGCTGTTAGCATAACTGTCTACCTTATTAATAGATCCCCTTCTACAGCCTTAAACTTTAGGACTCCTATAGAACTTTGGTATGGTAAACCTCATAACTTTTCTAACCTTAGAGTTTTTGGGTTTGCGGCCTTTACACATCAGAAGGAGGGTAAGCTTGACCCTAGGTCTAGAAAGGGAGTGTTTATAAGATATCCTAGCAGGTGAAGGGTTATAGAATATGGTTAAAGGGTGCATCGAGAGTAAGGGTAGTTATCAGTAGAGATGTCATCTCCAACGAGTTATTAGTAGGGATGTCATCTTCCGGTATTCCACCTAGTATTCCCACACCTAGTAGTATTCCTGTGGAGGTGGAGGTCACCTCTGAACCCTCTTTAGAACCCACTCAGGAACCTGAAACCAATGGGGAGTTACCTGTACAATCCAATAGCACACCAAATCCTCCTAGTATTCCTGAAACCCTTGATCCTATTTTAGAATGTTCTGATGAGGAGGAAGAACATCGTGAGGCCCAAGCTCAAGCCCTTAGGGATTACCAGCTCGCGAGAGATAGGGTTAGAAGAGTGCCTAAAGAAAATCCTCGGTATGGTTATTCCTACATAGTTTCATATGCTTTTGCAGTTGCATCTTATGTGGAAAAAAAAAAGAACCATTATACTTTTCTGATGTTCTAAAAAGCCCTAATCGCTCTTTTTAGCTACATGTTATGGATGAGGAAATGTCATCTTTAAATAAAAATAAAACATGGATTCTTGTTCTAAAACCCTCAAAAAAAATGTTAGTTGGTTGCAAAAGGTTTTTCACAAGTTGAGGACATTGATTTTAATGAAATATTTTCTCGTACTGTTAAATACAAAACGATTAGGATTACTCTTGCTCTTGTTACTTTTTATGATCTCAATCTTGAACAAGTTGATGTTAAAACCGCTTTCTTGCATGGTGATCTCAAAGAGACTAAGCATATGCATCAACCACCAGGTTTTGAGGTTAAAGGTAAAGAACACATGGCGTTTCTTTTGAAAAAGTCCCTATACGCATTTAAACAATCACCCAGACAATGGTACAAGAGGTTTGATTCTTTTATGTTAAAAGTTAGTTTTACTAAAAGTAACTATGATAGTTGTCTTTCTTTCTCTGGTAATAATGTTGATAGTGCTATTTGCTTATTGTTTTATGTAGACGATATGCTAATTGTTGGCAGACATAAAGCTAAGATCGATGATCTAAAATTCGTGCTAAAATCTGAATTCGATATGAAGGCTTTAGGGGTTGCATCCAGAATTCTTGGGATAAGTATTACTAGAGATAGAGTTGATCATTCACTCTTTCTATCTCAAAAGCCCTTTCTTCAGAAAATTGTATCCAAATTTTCCATGCACCTATGTAAGCCCGTTATAACTCCACTTGTGAGCCATTTCAAACTTTCTGACAAAACCTGTCCTAAAACTGAAAGTGAGAAAAGAGATATGGCAAATACATCTTACAAAATGGCCGTAGGCTCAGTCATGTACTCAATGATATCTACCTGACCGGACATGCTTTTTCTATAAGCTTTCTCAGCAGATTCATGTCTAACCCTGAGAGAAATCACTGGGCTGCTCTCAAGTGGCTACTGTGTTATCTTAACGGAACCTTAGATCGAGGCTTACACTATTATAATTAGCCTGATATAGTTGAACTAATTGGATATGTTGATTCTGATTTTTCAGGTGATAAGGATGGTAGAAATTCTACCTCATCCTATTTCTTTACCTTAGCGGGTAATTGCTTCTCATGGAAATCTTAACTGCAGCTGGTAGTTGCCTTATCAACTACCGAGGTTGAATACATCATAGCTACAGAAGCTATCAAAGAAGCCATCTGGCTTCAAGGGTTATTGAATGAATTACAAGTTTTATATTCAAAAGATATTATTTATATTGATAGTCAGAGCATTTACATATATGTAAAAATCCGGCCTATCACGAACGGACAAAACATATAGATGTCAAATATCACTTTATTAGGGAAAAAGTCTCCAGTGGTTTAGTTGACATAGACAAGATTAATACTGGCAGTAATCCAGCAAATTTTGGTATTAAAATTGTAAGCTCTGATAAGTTTATGTTTTGCAGGGATTTCCTTCACTTAGACACGGTCTGACTCATGTTGAGTCTTTGTTCGAGGTGGAGATTATAGGATTTTGGGCCTTAGTCTTCCCAATACTTTTCATTTTTCCATCCCATTTTCATAACCCAATGATAACCATAGGTCTCAGCTGAAGAGTAGGTGATCTGTTTTGATTTGGTTAGAGATGCCGGGCTGCCCATTGTGACTTGACGTATTTAATCCCACTTTCTCCCTCGGTATTAGTGCAGACGTTTTCTTCTCCTCTTTTATTAATTTCTTCTTCTCTTCTCTTGCCTTGGCTCTTGGTATTCGACTTGACTCTTCTTCTTCCCTTTCTTCTTCTTAGCTTCCGCCGCGGCTCTCCTCCACCTGTCGGTCTTTTGTGATACCGTTACTGCTGTCGGCTTCTGTTGATTGTCCTGTTGGCAGATCATTTGTTTGGTGAGTCTTTGAGAGAGAGCCGAAAGAAAGAGAGAGAAGGGAGTGCACTGGTGACTCTTTCCACAGTTGAGGCTCGGATCTGAGGGACTCTAATTATACCATCACTTATCAGTGACGCCCGTGAATAGCAACCGCTGCTCGACGTCTTCTCGGTCTCGGTGCCCCATCTTTCCTGCTGGTGGTACCTTCCGCGGCGGTGGTAAGTTTTCTGTTCTTATTGTTCAGTTTTCTTATGTGCTAACTGTTTTATCTTGCAGCTATTTTTGGCACACTTGATCGGCCATTACCGATCTAGTTGGAGAAGAAGTTTTCATTTGTGATAGAATAGGTTTTGTTAATTTCCGCTGCTTATTATTTTGGTATGTAATAGTAAATAGATTTATGTAATAGTAATTAGCTCCTACACATTTGAAGTTGTAAAGAACTATTAATCGCAGGACCCTGGTAACCATGGCACACTCCTAAGATCTGTGCTAGCCTTTGGATGGGTAAGTAAAATTCTTATGCTGCAAGTGTTATTTTTAATTTATTTTACAGCAACACTTTTGTTTGACTAAGAACTGGTGTATTCAATCTGGCATCTATCATCGATCTTCGAGGCTTTCTAATACTCCATATTAATATGAGTTTTGTTACAAATTATACTGTTCTGCATAGTTCTACTTGGAATGTACCCCTTGTGATTACAGTAACTTGGACAACATAGAGATTTCATGATTTCCTTTTCTTTATTCATGATCCAACCTTGTTCATTTTATTCGCTTAAGACATCAATATATCTGCAGAAAGTAGTACCCAAAGCTGTAGCTTTGTTACTCTTAATAATTTATCTTTGTAAATTAGGCGTTATTTTTGCTGTAAAATAAAATTTTTTTCTGCTATTGGAACTTATCTTCCTTCGACTCTCGGAATATCCTATTCTGGTCAAGCATGCAAGTTTCAAACATGAGCTACTAGAATCAGCAAAAGTCCTATTATTTTTCGTTATTCTTGCTCAAGTTAATGTATTTTATTTGTTCTTTTGTACTCAAAAGGAACAGAAACACTGAAATATATCATATATGCCTATTGTTCTATAGGATAGTGTCTTTTTACTCTATGATTGTTGTGATCCATTCATTGAGAAAGCACTACGGGCAAGTAGAGGAGCCTCCTTTCAACTTCCTATAGTTTTTGGTGAATGGATACATTTAAAATCTTTGAAAGAAGAATTTGAAATGAGGATTTTGGCTGGGCATCCTGCAAACAGTGCAGAATCGAAGCTTGTATCTTCTCTTTCTTGAGACTTTACAGATTCTTTAGCAGAGACTCCTTTGTACCTTAAACTGGGTAGTGAAGGAAGTTGCCTTTCCGAGAAGAGTAGACAAGAATGTGAACTGGTAAGCATTCCAATGGCAAGAGAATTCGAGTCTCTGAACGTTTCAGTAGCTGTTGGGATATTTCTATACATGTTGCAACCTAATAACAGCGGTAGCAATTGATTCGTTGTTGATGAGGTTCATACAACTGAAAGTAGTTTGAAGCACTAGTTCACAATATACTCGAGAATTATTGTCATTGAGGTATCGTCACATATTTTTCATATTTATTCTAATGAACGGAACATTTTAATCATAATTGATTCTCGAACCCTTTTGTTCATACATTATAACATTCCTATGTTCAGGTCCATAGCATCATAATTGGAAGTTATGAATTTTTTGTACATGAAGTTGAGAATCAACCAGTCAGGCTTGTCTCTGCTGATGATCTTAACCATGGCAAGAGGTATAAACTTTAGATAAAGTTCTGCCTGATTTGGATATCTTGGAACTAAATTTTGAAGCCCTGACTAGGTTAGTTTTAGGTGACAAAAGAAGTCAGAAATCAGTAGAATTACTATAGCTTTGTTCTAGAATAGTAGTATGAAATGAAACAATAATATTGGCAGTACAGTTGGAAGTTATGTTGGACTATATAGTCTTGTTTCAACATTAATGTTCTGGAATTCGAAATTTTTTTTCTAATTTCTCTTCAAAGTTTAGATAATCACTTTGCAATATTTCTTAGCTAACTTGTTTTGTTTAGCTTGCTTTTATTAATTTTGATTCTTGTCTTCTCAAGTAAAGTTGAAGATGAGATATAGTCAGGGGATATTGGAAATGTTTATAATCGAAATCTTCTAGAGTAGAAGCGGGGTCTTCTTTTGAGGATAAATGATTGTATGAGGTTATGCCCTCAAGCTCGTTCTTTTTGAAGATATGTAGGATATGGAATATTTGAAGCAACCCCTAATATAGGAAACTTGAAACACATTTCTTAATGTAAATATCTTAATTGCCTTCAGTATAGTAGCTTGTATGATAATCATGACATGTATGATTTATTTTCCTTATTTAGTTTTTCAAATTGTGTACGATATATGTTGGTCACATTGGCCACTGTAAAACAGATTTGAGAAATAAACTTTTCCACTAATTTGTCAAATATCATGCTTTGTTTTCTTTTATTCTATCAGCGCCTACTATGGCTAAAGATATTGCAGAACCTGTCTTGAAACAAGCTCAGAAATACGACGAAGAGGATGAATACTACCTAGGACCAAATGATGGTTTAGTTAGCTTGATTACTCTCGTCTAGTTGAAGGGTAAGAATTTTGATGAATAGGTAGACGCGATCGAGTTGGCCCTCGACTCTAAAAATAAATTGGGATTTCTTGATGGATCTATTCCACAACCTGAAGAAGATAATCCAAAGTTTAAAAGGTGGAAGAAAATCTACACCTTGATTTGATCATGGATACTAAACACTATATGGGCTTCAATCACAAAGATGAAGGTGGTAAAAAGTATGTGGGATTAGTCACTACAACAGTTTCGTGGACAAAACGGGCCCCAATATTATGAGTTGAAGCAGTAATATTCAACTGTAGGCAAAAGGGACTTTCTGTAGCCATCTATTTCGCAAAATTAAAGAAATTGTAGGAAGAAATTTCAAACTATGAGCAATTTTCTGTGTGAAATTGAGAGAAAACTATGAGGGAATTAACAATATGACACGAGAAGGAGAAACTTCTATAATTTCTCTTTGGCTTTGAAACTAATGTTTCTAGAACGATATGTTCCTCAATACTGGGAGAGAACCTCTACCTAGTGTCAACTAAGCCTATTGTAAGGTAATACAAGTGGAGCAAGTGAAAAATATGACTAAGGAAGAAGTGGAAGTTGGTGGCGATACGGCAATCTTTGCTGTCCGCAGCCAATATGGATATCACACAGAAAAATCATCTCTTGTTTCCAGCCATTGTCACAAAAAAGAGCATGACTCCAAAAGCTGTTTCCAAGTGATTGGATTCCTAGAGTGGTGTTTGGAGAAATGCAAAACCAACAGAGGCTGCAAATACACCGAAAAAGGACGAAAAAGTCGCGGAGGCACTTGAGGTGTGCGTTGTGGAGCACAAGGTGGAAAACTGGCGACGATACAACACCTTTGGGTGCCACAGCAGACTAGCACCGGTGACCCTTCCATACCTGGTTCGTTTCCAAATGCTGTCGGTGTGCCCAGTTTCACAGCAGAGCAGTGATAATCAATGATGGGCTTTGTGCTAAGCCATTCAAATTCTGTATCTAAGGAAAACTCTGGTGAATTTTTTTTCTAACAATTGGCTGATTGACTCAGCAGTATTCCATTTCATGACCTTCAATATTGATCTTTTATTGATGTTGATGTGATTCCTCCATGGCCAATCACCTTGCCGAATGGAGCCATCACTTATCCAACTTGGTCCCAATTTTATTTTGCAGAAAGTTTTGTTTATCCCACAGCTTACTTGCAATATTATTTATGTGTCTTAATTTCTAAAATATGATTCATGGATTGCTTGTTTTACGTAATCAATGCGTGGTTTACAGTGTTGTTTCTCGATGACCCTGATTGGAGCAGATGAGCAATGAAATGGATTGTATTATCTTTAGAATGTGATGCCAGGCAGAGTGAATAAAGTTGTGGGTCCTGACACTAGATTTCTGTGTCATCAAAGGTTGGGGTACCCTTCAGATTCTATTCTTAAATTTTTACCTCATATATCCCACTCCACAAATAATGACCCTTGTGATACGTGTTTTTGGGCTAAACAGACACGTGCCATTTTTCTAACTTCCTTAAATAAAGCTTTTGAAATATTTGCCTTAATTTATTGTGATATGTGGGGCCCTTATAGAGTTAAAACTCATGATATTGCTGAATATTTTCTTACTGTTGTTGACGATTATTCGTGTGGCATTTGGATATTTTTAATGATTGAAAAGTAAGAAGTTCGTTCTACATTATCCAAATTTTGCAAAATGGTCCAAACTCAACAACTACTATTAAAACTGTCTGGTCTGATAATAGGGGAGAATATGTGAGTCCAAAAATGGAATACATCATCAAACTACAATCCTTATACACCAAAGCAAAATGGTCGTGCTGAGCGCAAACATAGCCATATTCTTAATGTGGCTCGGGCCTTTCTAGTTCAAGCTAATCTACCCCTCTCTTTATTGGATGAATATGTTCTCACAACCGGTTATTCCATTAACCGAACCCCCTCCAACCTTCTTCAGAAAAATCTCCTTTTGCGTTGTTACATAAAACTCCACCCAACTACTCTCTTCTTTGCAGCTTTGGCTGTTTATATTATAGTCATCATACCACTACTGATAAATTTCTTTCTCGGGTGCAGCTTTATTAGCTACCCTCTTGGAAAATGGGGTTGGCAAGTCTATAATATTGAATCCAAAGTTTTTATTATTTCACAAGGTGTGATTTTTTATGAGACAATTTTTCCAAACAAAACTGACCGTTCCTTAACTCTGCAAGGAAAAACTTCATCTACTGAATCTGTCCAACCTACGCAATCTTCCCACATAAACCCATGCAACCCCTGCCAACACTTTATTCATCCAAAATATACCCTCAGCCACAAATAAATCCTCCATCCAGTCCACAAGTACCTCCCCAGTCTGGCCCAGTTGTCCCGACCAAACCTCTTGCACATGCTGACCTGTGGCCCATCGAAAAAGGCACTGCCCTCTCTCTCTCTCTCTCTCTCTCTCTCTCTCTCTCTCTCTCTCTCTCTCTCTCTCTCTCTCTCTCTCTCTCTCTCTCGCTTACACACACACAGATCCATATGCCCGCTCCCAGTCCTCTATAGATTAATCCACCGACTTACGCCCCTTCCCTTCTCATTCTCAGTCCACTATGACTTTCCCTCTTGACCTCCCCAATTCTTCCACTTTCGGACCCAAGCCCTTCCATCCTCCTCTGCACTATTGCTTGTTGGCCCTTCTTCGAATCCAGAATCTGTAGGTGACCTCACTGAAAAGGGGAGTCTTGTTGATCCTCCTGTTGACTTGCCTCTTCGCCACAGTACTCAGACCACATATCCACCAGCAAAATTATAAGATTACAAGTGTTATTCCATCGAAGGTCCTTTCCATTCCTCTGCTCCACTTTCTTCTTCAGTGTCTTTAGGTACATGTCTTTACCCGTTTACTGCTTATGATAATTGTGATTGTTTTCAGCAACCCATAGAGGTTTCCTTGCCAAAGTACATATTGAGGTTGAACCTACTCTCTTTTTCATAAGCCTTTAAACATGATAAGTAACGTATTGCCATGCAACAGAAAATTGATTCTCTTGATCAAAATGCCACTTGGATTCTCACAACTCTTCCCTCTCGGAAGAAAGGCCTTGGCTGCAAGTGGATGTATCAAACTAAACTTAATCTGACAGTGCCGTGGAGTGCTTGGTTATTCTTGGGAACATATCGGTGGAAGGTAAAGATATAATTGAAACATTTGCCCTTGTCATAAAGCTTGTTACTGTTCACCGATAACGATCTTCATGCTATTGCTTGCTGTAAATCTCATTTGCGCAAGTGCTTTGACATGAAGGATCTGTTAGTATATGCCCTAAGACCAATTGAATCATATTTATGATTTATGAAGCATGTATTTTTTAATTGTATTTTATGCTCTTGGTCATCAAGTATATGACTTGATAGTAAAACCCTTATAGCTAATAAAATACTATTCTTATTTGTCCCTAGTTTATTATATCTTGTAAACTAGTGTGAAGTTGATTGATGATCAAGTTTTATTAATCATGAATATGAGATATAAAATCAATTCATAAATACATATTGAGAATATTGTATTGGACATGACCCAAAGTGAAGAAGAAATATTGCATGGGTTTAAGTTATAAATATTTCTTCTCAGTTTATATTTGGTGTCCTTTGACCTAATGTTTCTAATGTTTCTAACATGGGGAGAAAATATGTTTTGACATAGTCAAACATCACTTTTAATTAGGTGATTATTATGACTATTGGTTGGCTTAGTTTCTTGTCATGGCTTGAATATTGGAGATAGTGAAAGGGATTTTTCCCTCTCTTTTTAGAGAGAGATATCCATGGGCCCCTTGATAAGGAAGACTGGAAAATATGCATGGCCATGCTCAAATAAGTATTAATAAGGTGTTATTAATATTATTTATTGGAATAGTCTGTCTGGTGATCAAGTAAATGGTTAATTAAGTTTGATAAGGATGACTTGGTCCATGCCTTATACTTAATTAGGATATCGTGTGACAAAAGAACTAAATATTAAAACTGATGCTAGGTTATTATTGCTTTTACTTAACTTGGATAAGCATATTGTCTTGCTAGAGGTCACTTATGTTTTGTGAATAAATGTCTAGGACATTTTTCATTCACTGCCAATGTTAAGTGAACCTACAGGGTCACACGTATAGACGATCTTGTGAGCATAATGTCCACGTTCAATGAATCTAGATTGTGTCCAGATTCATTGAACGTATACAAAAGGGGAATCAGATTCCATATTGTATTTTCTGGTAAGTTAATAGGTAATTAATTTTATTTAATCGAATAAATGAAATTAATTACTTAATTTTACTCATCTAACCGTTGGATGATTATAGGAATAGACAGACGAGATTAAACTATCATTAGATGACAGTTAGGGTTTAGATATTGACAGCTATAAAAGGTTATGTTAACCTTTTCTTGGCAGCCGTCTTTTTATCTGATAAAAGGAAAAACATAACCCTATGCCCTAGAACGGCGATATAGTATCTAGCCTCCTCTCTCTGAAATACTACCCATTACGAGATAGTCAGGATTAATTCTGAATAGTTTTCAGAATGCAGAAGGGGCTAGCATCCTGATCGCTTATAGAGGAGTTCGTCGCGTAGATATCAGTAGAGGGCGTAGCGTAAACAGCAGCGCCTCCACATCGAACAATTAAAACATTGAGGTAATTTCTATCCAATTGGTTTTTCTAGATTGTGCAGATCCTGTTGGTGGATTTCCGTAGTTTTATTTTATTTTGTTTTTGCCTACGGTTTCCAACAGGATCTTGGCTCTTTAAAAATAGTTTTTAGGTATTGAAATTGCTTGAAACGCTTCTGGTCTATATCTTAGTTAACGCAAGTATGCCCTTGAGATTATTTTTTAGACTGGATTATCTGGCACTAAGCCTGTTTCTACTCCTATTAAGCAAAATCATCATCTAGCCAAAGATCAGAGTCATTTCATATCAGCTCCCGATCAGTACCGCCGGCTTGTTGGGTGCTAATCTATCTCACTATCACATGTCTGGAACTTGCCTACTCTATTCATACTTTGGCTCAGTTTATGCAAAAACCATATCTTCCATATCGGAAGCTTTCTTAGGAGTTGTTCGGTATCTGAAATCGTGTTTGTGTCAAGGCATTTTTCTTAGTTCTTCCAATAACTTGGTGCTCACTGCTTATTGTGATGCTGACTGGGCAAGTTGTTCTATTACCCGCTGGTTTCTTACAGGCTATTTTGTTTTCTTGGGTGATTCCCCAATTCTTGGAAAATAAAGAAACAGCCCACCGTCTCACGATATTCTGCAGAGGCAGAATACCGATCCATGACTGTTACCTGTTGTGAGTTCAAACGGCTCTGGCATTTACTTGCTGGCCTTCGAGTCCCGCACTCACTTCCCGTCCTCTTGCATTGTGATAATTAGGCTACTATTCATATTGCTACTAACCCTATCTATCACAAATGCACAAAACACATTTAGGTTGATTGTCATTTTGTGCACCATGAATTCCAAGCTAAACAGATTTCTCTCACGCATGTTCCCTCAAAATCTCAGCTTGCCGATATCTTCACCAAAACTCTTGGTTAACCCTTATTTTTTACTCTCTTCTGTGAGTTGGACGTTACAATCTTTACACTCCAATTTGAGGGGGAGTGTTAAAGATATGTTGGATTGGAAGATTTGGAGAAGCCCCTAATATAGGAAATGTGAAACACATTTTCTAATATAAATATGTTAATTGCCTTTATTATAGTAGCTTGTATGGTAACCATGACATGTATGATTTATTTTTCAAATTTAGTTCTCCAAGTTGTATAGGATATACAATGGTCATATTAGCCATTGAAAAACAGATTTGAGAAATAAACTTTTCCCAATTCTCCAAATATGGTTGTTTGTTTCCTTCCAGTTTTGTCATGAAGGGCCTGATAAGCCATACACCTAAAATTTGCATAATATAAACATGCCGTTTAGGATACAACTAGGCCTTCAGGTTCACAAAACCTTAGGAAGTTGGGAAAAGCCCGCACTTCCCATACCATATCATCAGGACATCAAATCAGTATGCTGAAGTCGTAAGTCCAGGATTCTTTCAGAAAATGTCAACGAGACAATACCAAAATTCGAAAATGAGATTATAACAAGATCTCACAAATTCTAATGTAATTCTAACACAAGAAAACACTTTGCTCTATATCTTCTCATGCAATCAAATATTGACTTTTAGATTTTCTTAAGTCAGATTCATAGTTTCATACATCTCCTCTTTTATCAGGAAAAAGAAGATGAAAATTGTTAGCACAGGCTTTTTACATATATCAATTTTTTGAAAGGCAAATGGTATATAAGTTTGATCAATTAGAATATTTATCTTCATCAGAACATATTTTTTTGTCAGGTAATTAGGGAAAAACCAAGCTTGATTCACTAAAGGAAACATCTTACATATTCTTTCTCCAAATAGAAATACAAAGATATTTTGGAATTCTATTCATTATACAAAGTTAATATATTTTTTTATTGGAACTTCTTCCAGCCCAACAATTCTTCAAAATCACACAACTATATATATTGGAGGATTTCATATCATCATTAATCACTTCCTATTTAGTTTCGCATATTGTTTCAACAAAAGTTGGTTATTCTCCAATGGATTTCGTAAGGCAAGGTTTATATTTATATCGTAGTAATCAATATTCATAGGCCATCCTTAAGATCGGGAAGCTTCTGCGATCAAAGTCAACAATGATTTAAACATTTTCCATTTCATGATACTGTCTAAGATCAAATCACATGAGAAAAGAAGTGGTAACTGAGAAGCCAAGAATCATGCAGAAAAAGAAGAAGATGCCCGCAAAAGCTGATTTAGGTTTAAGAAAATGGGGATTCTTTGGATATACCTTTGTTGATAAATAAAAGTATCATAAAGCAATTTATGAAACTTAGAGGGCATATGATGGGACCAGCCCATCTAGGCTTTAGTTTTGGGCTAAGATGAGTTTTGATTAAGTTATTCTTGGGCCAAGTATCACATGGTTAAGGCCAACTAACCTAGATGATCAGGTAATGGTCCAAAAGGTTAAAATGATTATTTTATAAGAATCCCACATCGATTGTCTAACCATAATTTCAAGATACAACACTCTATAAATTGTACTATCCACATTTACCTTGTTATGTTATCTATAAATTATTGTTACTCTGTCAAACTTACACTTCTTAGATCAGCAACTTGTCCAGAAATTCCATTCAACGACTACAAAATCTCAGACAACCCATTCGAAAATAAAAACCCCTAAAGGTAAGATTTTTTTTTCTCACTTCTGCTGCCTTTTGCAAAGCTTAATCTCTCTTCGTCTTTCACAAGTCATGTCCTCAACCCATCCCTGGAAAAAATATGAGAGAAAGGGAAGAGGACATTTTTATTTTTTTTTAATATATAATTCTCTTTGTCAGTTAGCATATCTTTTCTTTCTCTTAAAAAATATATGTTTTCTTTTTTAATTATTATACCATCTTATGGTTTTTGTATACTAATTTTTTCCTTTCTAATTATTACAAACATTATTCTTTTAATTAAATACACTACCATAGATAGAAGGGGTGATAATCTATACTAAGAAAATTTCAAAAATTTTTAAATATGAAATTAATAAAAAAATGTCTATAAATTAAAATAAATTAACATTTCTAAATAATTTTACTAATGTTGAGGACGTTTGGCACTCCTTTTCCCCTTTAGCGTACAACCTAAATTGTATATTTATATCATCGAGTACACGGAACAAAAGGGTAGGCACTGTAACAATGCTCAACATTTTTAAAAACTCTTCATTAGGATTATATATTTTTTAATGTTTTTAAACATTTGATTTTTAAATTCTTCCTTCCAACATTTTGAAAATTTTATCCATATAAATGCTCAATCCCCCCAAAAGTTAATGTTTGGTTTCTCAATTTTTTTGTTTTAATCTTATATATTTACCCTCATTTAGAAATTTTTTTTTTAAGAGATGGTAATTGATGCAAAAAATGTGAAGGTTGTGAGCATGAATGCTAAGCCCTATAGTGGTGTCGAGAATGTGGCGAATAGGCTTCTCTCATAGTTGGTCGATATGGTGGACGCAAGTTTACTCTTCAGAGGGATAATCAAGATCACGAAATTGGAAATTTCCTGAATTTGATGTCGAATTGTGTCGATGGCCCATTTAAAGTTGTGGCTAAGAACTCCATAATTTCTTGTAGACGAAATTTTGGATATGTTGGATTGGTCAAGGACTCCATTGATAAAGTTCAATCAGACATCTCCTCTCCACCATTAACTTCTACTCCAAATGAATATGACTCCGTCATCTTTGATGAAAAACAATATCATCAATTTCTCCGGGAGTTTGGTCCAGCTTTATATCCTCGTAGAAACAAGAGTTATGGTTAGTACTATTATTCTTACTCTTTTTTTAAAATATTATCTCTAGTTTTTTACTTGTCATATTTCAAACATACACTTTTTAAGAAACACGTAATTTTAAATATTGTTAATTTCTTATCTGGACTAGAATACTCTTAAATCAATCTTTGATCTCCTCATAAGAATAATTAGGTATAAAACTATTTTAATTTTTCTATTCACGAACTTTTATTTATCTTTTTTTAATCATGAAATATTTTTATTTTTCTGGTTATAGCCACAGCTTTGATTTTATCTCTTTCTACCCATGGACTATTTTTCTTTTTCTAGAAATAGCCATGAACTATTTTGACCTCTCAAGTATAGCAATTTATTAAAATAGTTCATGGCTGTATTTGAGGGGTAAAAAATAGTTGATGGCTATTTCTAGAAAAAGTGTAATTTATAGCTAGAAAAAGATAAAATCCAAGATTGTGGTTATAAATAGAAAAAGATAAAACATAAGTTCATGGTTATAAATAGAAAAATTAAAACATTTTATAGCTTGTATTATTTTTACAAGTTTCCATGTAGAATATTTAAAAAGAGTTGGAAAAATTGAAGTGTAGCCAAGTTTCCATGTTTCGTGAAGATTTTAAATGTTGCATTATTAATTTCACAATATGAAAAGTATAAAAAACATGAATAATAGTGAAACTCAAAAGTAAAAATAATAGAGGAAATTAAGAGGAAAATTAGAAGTGGTTCAAATCCAGGAGTCCTATATCATTAGTAGCATTTTTCTATCACTACTAATTCGAAAATATTGTTAATTATTATCTTTCAATTCATCACATAAATGTTGTTCTATGTTTTTTTTCTAGTGATCAGAAATGACAAATTAAATGAAACTGAAATTTTGTGAACATGAAATTGAACGTAGAAGAACATGAGCAATTAATTAGTTCAACCAGTCATGATCAAGGGGTGAAAAGGAAGTACAATATACTCTTTGAGGATGACCTTCTCAATGCACTTTCAGATTATCAAACTTCTCAAAAAAAGCAGAAATTCGATTAGTGTCACAATCTTTAAACTCTTTTATACTGTCCTTTTATGATCTTGGTTTTGTATAGATGATTAGTGAAGAATTTTTTTTCTTGAACTCTTTTAGCTTTTAGTGCAGATCATCCATTCTACTATTTGTCCAGTAATTTGGGTGATGATTTACAATAGGCAAACGAAGTTTCTCCTTTTTCATTGCTGGTAATAATTCTCATAATTTTTTTACAATATCATTTTGTCCTTCAAAGTTTTTTTAAAAAAATTTTGGTATATTACAATGTTAACTATTTTTTAGTACCTTCCGCATGCTTAAAATTTTCTTATATTTATTTTCATCCTTGGAATATTTTACAGCACCAAAATAGTCCTAAATTCTAATTTATTAAGGGATAAAAATGTCCACACATTCATTCCCTCCAAAATTCACACATGTTCCCTCCAAACCTAAATTAGATCATGCGGCTTATTTTACAAATGTAAAATAGATAATTCCTAAATTCAAAAAAAAAAAAAAAAAAACTTCTTCAAATCCCTCTCATTCATCAAAATGAAATTCAGAACATAATAATCCTTATACTTGCAAACTTAAAAAACATATTTGCATTTCTCTCTCATTCGGATAATTTACAAACTTTTAAAAAAGGGTAAAATGCTCCAGTTCCCCTGAACTTTTTCAAATTTTGGTTTTGGACCTTAAACTTCAAAATGGCAAGTATTGGACCTTGAACTTGAATAACGTATTAAAATCGGACTTCTGTACATTTTGAACGTTAATTCATTAACGGTCAAACAAGTCAAAGGATACAATTGAAATTTTGCTTACAAAAATTTTCTTTTAATCCTTTAGAATCTAACAACATTCAATTAGGTCCCTATTTTTAATTATAATTATTTGCCGATAGCCGCCTCGAACACCAGATAGCCACCGTCGCTGTCTTCTTCTTCTTATTCCTCCTTCTTCTGCTACTGAAGTATAAAAAGACGAAGAAGAAGAAGAAGAAGGAGGAGGAGGAAGAAGAAGGAGAAGGAGGAGAAAGAAGAAGAAGAAGAAGAAGAAGAAGAAGAAGAAGAAGAAGAAAGAAGAAGAAAAAGAAGAAGAAGAAGAAAAAGGAGGAAGATGGTGGCGGTGAGTGTTGGTGGTGGCGAGGATATCGGCGGTGATGACTATCAGCGACGGTGGCTGTCCGGCAGTAGTGGTGGTTATAGTGTGTGGAATTTATGAAGGAGGTTGAAGAAGAAGATAAAAATATGGATAGAGTTTTCATAAATTAACATTAGATCCTTGAAAGAGTTAATAATTGAAATAGGGACCTAATTGAATTTTGTTAGATTGTAAAGGATTAAAAAAAAATTGTAAGTGAAATTCCAATCATACCCTCTTTCTTATTTGACCGCAATGAATTAACGGTCAAAATGGACAGAAGGTCCGATTTTTTATACGTTATTGAAGTTCATGGTCCAGTACTTACCATTTTATAGTTGAGAATCCAAAATCAAAATTAGGAAAAATTCAAGAGGCGCTGGTGCTTTTTACCCTATAAAAAAAAAAAAAAAAAAAAAATCAAACCTTCAAGTTCAAAACTAGGAAAAGATGATGCGATGCCCCCAACCCTGCCACTAGGTCAACTGAGGCTGAGTAGGGCATCGGCGTGCCTCTCGGCACTAAATTATAAGCTCCACACTAAAACAAAACCCTAGAATAATACTAACAGATATACACAAAATACGCAGAATACTTAAGTAAATTAGATACTACCGGTGCGCTCAAACATAGGGTAAAAGAAAACTTCTCATTTCCGTTTTATAATAAACACAAAAGTAATCTTACATCAACAACTTACATAAAAACATAAAAAGAAACTCTACAGACGATTCGAGTCTAAAAAGATAAAACATAAATTTATGCCCTTCCGGGGAGATTTGATCTAAAAACTCCTGGCCTAAAACATCAGTGGCTCGCGGAACCCCTGACCGTTCCAAGCTAATCTAAGAAGAAAACATGATATGGAAAAACGTGAGCGCGAACGCTTAGTGAGTCCACGTGTGTATGTGCAGTAGTGTTTTCTTTAAAACCATGACGATGCCATTTTACAAAAATAATTTATGCAATGTCATAAGAAAAGTATTTCTTTTGCTATTTTAACCAAACTAATGCTTGAACCTACATGAGGGTTTCGAGCGCAACTGGGAAGTCTGAGCGAATCAAGACACATCAGCGCAGCTTCTATGCCCCAAATTTAAAAGAACATGTAATGCAACAGTGGGGCTCCACAGACAAAGTTCGGATCCCCAAAACGAGGCCATCGGAGCTAAGTTCCGGCATCTCGTAGTCAAATACCAGCCAAACAACATACGAGCGCTCGATTACAAACCACCGCACTCCTATAACACTGGCCAAAACAGGCTACAGATTCCTGGGGTACCTACCAGGTCTGCCCTGGAACCAACCTCGGTGTTGAGCCCCTCCTGACTCTCCACTAGGCGGTCGAACCCCACCGTAGAGCATGATACGGTGTCCATGTAGACCGATTAGGCCACACCCTCCGCGGTCTACGCCCCTCTTAAAGTGGATCCACCCTCAGAGTCAAAACCCCGTCCACGTCATCGGAAGAGGCCCTAGTACGGGGGACTAGCCACGTACCGTGCAATCCGCTAACGCGTCCGTTCACTTGATTATCAATAAACTTTAATCTTGGTCGGAATGAGGTTTTCGTATGTATTTACAAATCAAAGGGCCATTTGCCCGGTCATAATAATAGATTCAAGTCATAAACATTTCAGAACACAAAAGAAGATCCTCATCCGCCAGTCATCACATACTTATGCAATTTCACAATTACGCCAATGCCAAATCTATATTCATGCATATCAAAATACGTAACTTTTCAAGCTAGAACATTTTTCAATATATAAATATTTCCTAAAAAAACCTGCATACAACAAACTTCTTATGCACCACCGTAATAGTCCGTTATAAAAAAAAAACACCTATTTGGAGCACCGCTCCTATGCATTTTTCTACGAAACACGTAACACATTAGGGAGAACATCTCCAAAACACGCTGAGAAATATCATTCCAAAAATAGCAAAATTTTGTTAAGGTTAAAAAAAAACATATTTATATGTCTTGTACTATTTGAAATAAAATGGAGTTTATGGACTCACCTGGATGTAGATCTGGTGCTAAGATCCTATAAAATAATAATGCGAAAATACTTAATACCTGGGTATCGATCAAATAATCCTATTCCCTAAATAATATCGAAATCTTATAAAATGAACTTTAGGATGTATAATAATACATATACTTATATAATTCTTTAAAAAGATCGAAAAATCCTATACTCTAAAAAAAATATACTCTCCCAAGAACCATAATTAACTATATACTTTATACTAAAAATCCATTTAAAATATTTAATCCTAAAATAAATAACTAACTTAAAAATATATAATCTAACTAGAAATAGATCTCACTATATATTAAAGAAAACAAATAAACCTACACTATATATATACATATATATATAACCTAACTAACAAAAAAAAAAAAAAAAGAAAAAAAAACATGCAAATAAAAACTTACTTGAGAAACATGTAAACATGCAAATAAAAACTTACTTGAGGCTAGAACTTGGCTGCCTTAGCTTGTTCTTGTTGCCAACCAAATTTAAAAGAAAAAAAAAAAGACACATGCTATATATATATATATATATATATAGAGTGACTTGAGGTGATTAGGAAGAAAAGAAAAAGAAAAATGGAAATTGTGAGGCGGTTAGGGAGAGAAAAAAAAAAAAAAAGAAAATGGTGGTGATGACAAGTAGACAAAGAGTTGGCAGACATTTCCTTAATCGGTAAGTTTTCTATTTTTTTTCTATTTTTTTTTTAATTCCTCTATGAAAATGCCAAGTATTTTAAATTTCTAAAATAAATATAATAGGTATTAAAAAATTAAAAAACCACTTAAAGGCATTTATAAATCTTAATAATAAACCCTCAATAAGATAATAAAATTTTATTCCTAATCTTAAATATCCCCAAAATACTACTATGTGCCAAAAACACTATATCCCACCATATAGATCAAAACTCTACTTTCATCACGTTCTTAATTTTAAAGTCATGCTAGGTGCTTACGGGGTAGGGCGTTACATTCTACCCTCCTTAAGAAAAATTTCGTCCTCGAAATTAAATAGTTACGTACCTATAAGCTATGGATACTTTTTCTTCAAGTACTCCTCAGTTTCCCAGGTTGCCTCTTCGATCCCATGATGTTTCCATATCACTTTACACATTGGAATCTGTCTCCCGCGTAACTCTTTTACGCTTCGTTCTATAATCTCAGTTGGTTTTTCTTCATATGATAGATCAGCTTGTAATTCCAATTGGTGATCATTGAGAACATGATCAGGTGCAGGGTGATACTTCTTTAATTGTGATACATGGAACATATCATGTATACCTATAAGTTCATTTGGTAAGGCGAGTCGGTATGCTACTTTACCAATCCTGTCAATAATTTCAAATGGTCCGATATATCGGGGACTTAACTTTCCTCTCCTCGGATATCGCAGCTTCCCGCGATGTGGTGTAAGTTTTAAGAAAACTCGATCTCCTACATTAAACTCCAGATCCCTTCTTCGATTGTCGGCATAGCTCTTCTGTCTGCTTTTAGCTGTTTGAAGCCAGTTTTGAATTATCTTAACTTGTTTCTGCATCTCTTCCAATTCTGGCATTAAGTGTCTTTGCCTCCAACAGGATCGAACTCCGACTTTATCCCAGTACAAAGGTGTTCTGCATCTCCTACCATACAATGCTTCAAATGGTGCCATTCCTATCGAAGAGTGGTAGCTATTATTATAAGCAAACTCAGAACAAGCGAGATTGTCAACCCACTTATTTCCAAAGTCTAAGGTGCAAGCCCTTAACATATCCTCTAGAGTTTGAATTGTTCTTTCAGACTGTCCATCGGTTTGGGGATGTGCTGTGGTACTATAACTTAGATTGGTCCCCATAGCTGCCTGGAACTTAGGCCAAAACCTTGAGGTAAACCTTGGGTCTCTATCGGATACGATATCAACGGGTACTCCATGAAGTCGAACAATCTCATCTACATAAATCTGTGCCAACTTGTCCAAAGGGTATGACATATTAATGGCAATAAAATGAGCCACTTTTGTTAAACGATCAACGATTACCCAAGTAGCATCCTTATAACCCTTGGTCCGAGGCAATCCTGTGACAAAGTCCATTGTCACATGATCCCATTTCCATTCAGGAATAGGTAACGGTTTTAGTAGTCCCGCTGACTTTTGATGTTCCGCCTTAACCCTTTGACATGTAAGACAGGCCGCTACATACTCTGCAATTTCTCTCTTCATTCCGTTCCACCAAAACTTTTGCTTTAAGTCTTTATACATCTTATTCTCTCCAGGATGCATTGAATACTTACTTCTGTGGGCTTCCTCTAGAATCTTGCGCTTAAGTTCAGTATCGTTGGGTATACATAACCGATTCCAAAAGTACAGGCTCCCATCAGCTTCTAATGTTCGAAAATCTTCCAATCCCTTAGCTTCCACACGGTTTTTGAACTCTTGGAACTCCTTATTACTCATTTGGGCACTTCTAATATCCCTTTGTAGGGTGGATGTTAAGCTAAGACTTGATATCTTTGCTTTTCTACTCAATGCATCCGCCACCACATTCGCCTTTCCTGGATGATAGTTAATCGGGCATCAATATTCTTCCAGCAGTTCCATCTATCGACGTTGTCTCATGTTCAAGTCCTTTTGAGAAAACAGATACTTTAAAATCTTATGATCAGTAAATATCTCATACTTAGCCCTATACAAGTATTGTCGCCACTTCTTAAGTGCAAACACAATGGCTGCTAATTCCAAATCGTGTGTCGGATAATTCCGTTCCTGATCCTTCAACTTTCTTGAAATATATGCTACAACTTTCCTGTCTTGCATCAACATAGCTCCCAGTCCTTCTCCTGAAGCATCTGTATATAATGAAACCTCCTTGTTTGGATCGGGTAATGTTAACACTGGTGCCGACGTTAGTCGGTTCTTCAATTCTTGAAAGCTCCTCTCACACTTTTCCTTCTACTCAAACTTGGTTGCTTTTCTAGTTAATTGGGTTAGAGGTCCAGCAATCCTTGAAAAGTCTTTTATAAATCTCCGATAGTATCCCGCCATACCCAAGAAACTACGTACTTCAGTTGGTGTTTTGGGTTGTGTCCAATAAGTCACTGCTTCTACTTTCGCTGGATCCACCGAAATTCCTTCCTGGGTGATAACATGTCCTAGGAAAGTAACTTGACTCATCCAGAACTCACAGTTGCTAAACTTAGCATATAACTTATGCTCCCGTAGGGTTTGCAACACTTTTCAAAGATGTTGTTCATGAACTTCAGGGTTGCGTGAATAAACAAGAATATCATCAATAAAAATCACTACGAACTTATCCAAGTAAGGATTAAAGACTCTGTGCATCAAGTCCATAAATGTTGCAGGTGCATTAGTTAATCCAAACGGCATAACCACAAACTCATAATGTCCGTATCGTGTGTTGAATGTCGTCATTGGAATATCCTTTTCTCTTATCCTGACTTCATAATACCCCTGTCTCAAGTCCAATTTGGAAAAACATCCCGCTCCTCGGAGTTGGTCAAATAACTCATCAATGAGGGGTAGTGGGTATTTGTTCTTAACTGTCACATTATTCAATCCTCTATAATCTGTACACATCCTCAGGGTTCCATCCTTTTTCTTTACAAACAAAACTGGCGCACCCCAAGGAGATGTACTTGGACGAATATATCCTTGCTGCAACAGTTCTTGTAATTGCTTTTTCAACTCTTTTAGTTCCTCTTGTGCCATCCGGTATGGAGTTCGAGATATTGGTTTAGCATCAGGTACCAATTCTATGCCAAACTCCACTTCTCGATCTGGGGGTAGCGTCGTCAACTCCTCAGGAAAAACATCCACAAACTCCCACACTACAGGTACTGTGTCTAATTTTACCTCCTCCTTAGGTTTGTTGAGCAAATATGATAAGTACCCTTGACATCCTTTCCATGGTAACTTCTGGGCTTTCATGCCAGACAAAAAGAGATTCTCTCGTTTTGTTCGCTTTCCTTAGAACACCAGGATTGGCATACTCGGTCGGCTAAACTTAACCAACTTCCGTCGACAATCTACTTGGGCATAATGTTTAGATAACTAGTCCATCCCAAGTATCACGTCATATCCCTCCAATGGTAAGGCAATTAAATCTCCGGATGAAACCACATTCTCGACACATATGTCACAATCAGCGTACTTTACCTCAGTTATCTTATTCACGCCCATAGGAGTGCTAACTATCAACTAATAATGCATGTTAACAGGAGGTATAGGAATATGTTTTATGAAATGCAAACTCACAAAAGAATGCGTAGCTCCAGGGTCAATGAGTACTCTTGCTAGTTGAGAAAAGATTTTTATCATACCTTCAACTACTTCTGCTTTAGTATCTACGGGCAATCCATCTAGTGCATAAACTTTAGCTTTTACTTGTGGCTTATTATTCCTTCTTTCTGTTGTTCCTCTCATGACCGGGGGTCGGCCTGCTTTTCTGGACATCTCCGGGGTTACTTGTTGCATCTCAGGGCATTGGTCCTTGGTATGTCCTGGTTTTCCACACTTGAAACATAATCTTAACTTCCGATAACACATTTCAGCCACATGCCCACTTCGCCCACAGTATGTACATATTCTGTGGGATCCTCCAGGGGTTAGGGTTGGTCGGCCTTCATTTCCAGTCCTTTGTTCACCACGGGATCTCTTGAAATCTCTAGGTTTCCATGGTCCTTGTCCAGGACGTTTATATGGAGCCGTCGCTGAACCAATGGTTGTTTTCCTCTGTATAACCGCTTGTTCAGCCATCTCTATTCGCGTGGCGACTTCAATTGCGGCCGCGAATCCCATCGGTGGCAAGGGAGCTAATGCTCATTGCAACTTAACCCTTAATCCTTTCACAAATTATCGCGTCTTATTTTCGTCAGTGTCTATCAACCTTAAGCAGTACTTAGCCAGCCTATTGAACTTTGCCGTATACTGGGCAACTGTCAGGTTACCCTGTCTCAATTGCTGAAACTCATCCTCTCGTTGCTCACGAACCCATTGAGGTATATACTCCTTTTTTAATTCTTCTTGAAAATCATTCCAGGTCCATGGTTGGTTCTTAAGTGTCCGTGCTTCGAAAGCTCTAAGCCACCAATCCTTTGCCATTCCTCGAAGTCTAAAAGCTACAAACGTTACCCTCAGGGCATCCTCATACTTAAGGGTATCATAGATATCATTCAACTGCTCAAGGAACAGTTCAGCTTTAATTTCTTGCTCAACATCTCCATAGAACTCTGGGGGTCGAAACTTAAGAAATCGTTCTAGTGCTTCATCTGCTCCAGTAACTGGTACTCGTTCATTTCTTCTTGTGGCCATTGAAGTTTCTAATAATTCTGTCATCTTGATCATAAAATTCTCGATTACTTTGTGTGTAGCTTGTTCTGGATGAGGGGTGGCCTCTCTCGTAGGTTCAGACTGTCTATTTTGAGAATTTTCTGACATAACCTCGTCCGTACGGTTGGGAGATTGTGAACCTGACATGTTTCTAAAAACCAAAAAGTCCCAATACTAATAAACATCTACGATTATAGTTACTTTACGACAGGTAAACATAAATTCATCTCAGGCACAAACATCAAATTCATACATACAAACATATATATAATTCAAAATAAGGATTTTTGGTACAAGTAGTGTCAAGATACAATCAGATCATCCTGGTCCTACCTCCCCAAAAATATATGGTTGGGTTGCTATACATATCCAAAGCCCGAGGACCTCATACCTATGATCCTAAGCCTACTGCATCAAGTACCAACAAAAATACTACTCGTACCTATCCAAGTGACCAAATATTCACACCTACCTGTACTCTATTCAACACCTACTCCGCCTAAGGACACTGGCTACCAGAACCTCCTGGACGAGACTCCAGCTCATCACATGCTCTATCCAGCTCATCACATGCTCTATCCACTGAATCTCTAGTAGTTCCAAGGAACTGAGCGATAAACTGCCTAAGCCAGTCCCGCTCGTTAATCAGCTCAAAAATCTCTCTCTCTCGGGCTGCATGAGCCTCCCGCGTCTGGGCTAACTCCTCCTCTAACATGGCGGCCCTCGCCGTCTCCTATCGCCGTGCCTGGCGTGCCGCATAGAATAAGGCGTCCATTCGGGAGATCTCCTCTCTCAACGCTATAACCTGCTGGCTAGCGGCTTCAGCCCGTTGCTCACGCCACAGGCAGTAACCACAAATGTCATACTCCCTGACCCCACCCCGAAGTAGTGATGCTGGAAAAGAAGATACAGACGCCACGGGTGGAATAGGGGTAGGGGAGGCTGTTGCGCTGGCATAGTATTTGCTACAGAGGTACCCATACTCCCAGTGACTGCCGGTGTCCCTTGCTCTGGTTCAGGCGTCATTTCTGAGTCCGACGTGGGCTCTCTAGGGTCCTCTTCTATTGATGTTCCAGGTCCTATTCCCGGTGCCACTGGTACTATATCTGATCCTTCTACTGACACATAATCGGAAAGGTCAACTATTGGAATTGGTTCCCTTTCGGGGATGATCTCCCTAAGGGAATATGAGGATGATGATGATGACGTAGTCCTGCTAGGCTCATCCACCAGGGTGCCCTCCCTATATATCCATCTATGAGAAGGATGTGCCATCTAGTACCTACAAAACAAAATATTAGGGTCAGTACTAACCAATAAATCATATGGTTAACTTTAAAGTTTAAACAGGTAACTCTTATAGCTTGTCTAGAATCCAACATTTCAAACCTAGTATCGAACCTAGATGCTCTGATACCACTTGTGATGCCCCCAACCCTGCCACTAGGTCAACTGCGGCTGAGTAGGGCATCTACGTGCCTCTCGGCACTAAATTATAAGCTCCAAACTAAAACAAAACCCTAGGAATAATACTAACAGATATACAGAAAGTACGCAAAACAGTTAAATAAATTAAATACTACCGGTGCACTTAAACACAGGGTAAAAGAAAACTTCTCATTTCCATTTTATAATAAACACAAAAGTAATTTTACATCAACAACTTACATAAAAACATAAAAAGAAACTCTACAGACGATTCGAGTCTAAAAAGATAAAATATAAATCTAAGCCCTTCCGGGAAGATTTGATCCAAAAACTCCTGGCCTAAAACTTCAGTGGCTCGCGGAACCCTGACCGTTCCAAGCTAATCTGAGAAGAAAACACGATATGGAAAAACGTGAGCGCGAACGCTCAGTGAGTCCACGTGTGTGTGTGCGGTAGTGTTTTCTTTAAAACCATGACGATGCCACTTTACAAAAACAATTTATGCAATGTCATAAGAAAAATATTTCTTTTGCTATTTTAACCAAACTAATGCTTGAACCTACATGAGGGTTTCGAGCGCAGCTGGGAAGTCTGAGCGAATCAAGACACATCAGCGCAGATTCTATACCCTAAATTTAAAAGAACATGTAATGCAACAGTGGGGCTCCACAGACAAAGTCCGGATCCCCAAAATGAGGCCATCGGAGCTAAGTTCCGGCATCTCGTAGTCAAATACCAGCCAAACAACATACGAGCGCTCGATTACAAACAACCGCACTCCCATAACACTGGTCAAAACAGGCTACAGATTCCTGGGGCACCTACCAGGTCTGCCCTGGAACCAACCTCGGTGTTGAGCCCCTCCTGACTCTCCACTAGGCGGTCGAACCCCACCGTAGAGCATGATACGGTGTCCACGTAGACCGATTGGGCCACACCCTCTGCGGTCTACGCCCCTCTTAAAGTGGATCCACCCTCAGAGTCAAAACCCCGTCCACGTCATCGGAAGAGGCCCTAGTACGAGGGACTAGCCACGTACCGTGCAATCCGCTAATGCGTCCGTTCACTTGATTATCAATAAACTTTAATCTTGGTCGGAATGAGGTTTTCGTATGTATTTACAAATCAAAGGGCCATTTGCCCGGTCATAATAACAGATTCAAGTCATAAACATTTCAGAACACAAAGGAAGATCCTCATCCGCCAGTCATCACATGCTTATGCAATTTCACAATTATGCCAATGCCAAATCTATATTCATGCATATCAAAATACGTACCTTTTCAAGCTAGAACATTTTTCAATATATAAATATTTCCGAAAAAAAACCTGCATATGACAAACTTCTTATGCACCACCATAACAGTCCATTATAAAAAAAAACACCTATTTGGAGCACCGCTCCTATGCATTTTTCTACGAAACACGTAACACATTAGGGAGAACATCTCCAAAACACGCTGAGAAATATCGTTCCAAAAATAGCAAAATTTTGTAAAGGTTAAAAAAAAACATATTTATATGTCTTGTACTATTTGAAATAAAATGGAGTTTATGGACTCACCTGGATGTAGATCTGGTGCTAAGATCCTAAAAAATAATAATGCGAAAATACTTAATACCTGGGTATCGATCAAATAATCCTACTCCCTAAATAATATCGAAATCTTATAAAATGAACTTTAGGATGTATAATAATACATATACTTATATAATTCTTTAAAAAGATCGAAAAATCCTATACTCTAAAAAAAATATAGTCTCCCAAGAAGCCATAATTAACTATATACTTTATACTAAAAATCCATTTAAAATGTTTAATCCTAAAATAAATAACTAACTTAAAAATATATAATCTAACTAGAAATAGATCTCACTATATATTAAAGAAACAAATAAACCTACACTATATATATACATATATATATAACCTAACTAACAAAAAAAAAAAAGGAAAAGAAAACAAAACATGCAAATAAAAACTTACTTGAGAAACATGCAAACATGCAAATAAAAACTTACTTGAGAAACATGCAAACATGCAAATAAAAACTTACTTGAGAAACATGCAAACATGCAAATAAAAACTTACTTGAGGCTAGAACTTGGCTGCCTTAGCTTGTTCTTGTTGCCAACCAAATTTAAAAGAAAAAAAAGGAATATATATATATATAGAGTGACTTGAGGTGATTATGAAGAAAAGAAAAAGAAAAATGGAAATTGTGAGGCGGTTAGGGAGAGAAAAAAAAGAAAATGGTGGTGATGACAAGTAGACAAAGAGTTGGCAGACATTTCCTTAATCGGTAAGTTTTCTATTTTTTTTCTATTTTTTTTAATTCCTATATGAAAATGCCAAGTATTTTAAATTTCTAAAATAAATATAATAGGTATTAAAAAAATAAAAATGCACTTAAAGGCATTTATAAATCTTAATAATAAAACCTCAATAAGATAATAAAATTTTATTCCTATTCCTAAATATCCCCAAAATACTACTATGTGCCAAAAACACTATATCCCACCATATAGATCAAAACTCTATTTTCATCACGTTCTTAATTTTAAAGTCATGCTAGGTGCTTACGGGGTAGGGCGTTTCAGATGAATTATGGTATAGTCTTCAGACAAGTGTCTTCAATAAAAATGAGCTTTCTGCAAGACAAACAAGTGAGAAATGATATATATATAATTACAATCTTAACCTAAAGAGCATAACAATGATGTATTAGAAGAATGAACTACATTAATTTATAGGTTTATCACAAAAGACCGCCCTGGACTTCGGGGTAAAAGTAATTTATCCCCTAAAGTTCAAATATGTGCATTTTATTCTAAGAATATTAATCAAAGGTGAAATTAAATAAAATGACCAAAATGTTATTTATGTAAGTTGTGATTTTTTTTTTTTTTTTGGGTAAAATATCCCTTTGAAATTCAATATAAAATCAATTTTGTTAGTTCTTTAATTTATAATAAGTTTTTGTACAAATCTATAAAGTTTGAAAAATAATTTGTCTATATTCTTTTAAATTAATTATTTAACTCAAAACTTGGTTATTTAAGATAAAATAGCATAGTGATTCTAAATATAATTAATGAACTCAAATAAACTATTCGGTCATAAATATAATATAAGATTTTGCCAATCTGAAATCTTTATCTTGAAGTTTTTAATAAATTTTTTTGAATACTTCTAATAAAAATGTTTTAAACTATTAGGACATGTAACAAGAATTATAATAATAGCTTTA
Source organism: Catharanthus roseus (assembly GCA_028651295.1). Taxonomy (NCBI): domain Eukaryota; kingdom Viridiplantae; phylum Streptophyta; class Magnoliopsida; order Gentianales; family Apocynaceae; genus Catharanthus; species Catharanthus roseus. The sequence continues at coordinate 3,107,165 of JAPQWS010000142.1, forward strand.
AGCTACCCAAAAATAATAATAATTTTAAGCAAAGTACTAAAATAATAGACAAACATCTATTTTTTTCTTTAAATAAAAGACGATTAATTTTTTAGACTCATTATAATGAATTGGTGACGAATCATAACATTTACTTATTTTGAATAAATATTTCATGTTTACATAGTCTTTTTCTTTTTTATGACTCATATTTACATAACTTATATTATATTTATAATCGAATCTTTAATTTTTTACTCAATTAAATTTAGACTCACATATGCTATTTTTCCTTAGACCAAGCTTTCACTTTTTTTTTAGTTAAAAAATTAATTTTCAAAGAATATAGACTAAAAAGTATTATTGCAATTTTTATAGAGGTATTTTGTGATAATTATAAATATATATTAAAGTGTTTACAAAACTGCTAATTTTATATTAAACTTTAGAGGATATTTTATAACGAATCATAACTTTTACACAGGATATTAATATTATGAAGCACAAGATGTTGAATCAATAATTTAGTCAAATGCCAATTGAACAAGTCATGAAGAATTGATAATATTTTATTACTCTATTTTTATCTTTTTTTAATATATTGTCACATATTCATTCGCAATATGTTTTTACATATTCAGGAAAGGGAACTATGCTGTGCTTCATCATATTTTGAAATGTTCAATGAGCGTGACAAAGATTTTAATGATAATCCGTCAAATAGTAAAGCAGTAGACAAGCTAGTAAGTTTTATATTATTGGTTGTTCGTCCTATTCAAATGTACTTGTGTAGATGCTCTTTATTTTCTATGCTAAAAAGTGTTATGTTATGCATAATGGAGATCAAAACCATAGATGGAACTTAATGGAGACAGGGGCTCCCATAAAAAAAATTTATATATTATGTATTAGTAATGGCCCTTAAAAAAATTATATGCATTTATATTGCTAATTTCATAGTAAGAAATTTTTTATATTCATTCTATTACCATTCAGATTCTGTAATATAATTTCAAATACATCTTATGATATAATTCTGCAATAATAATTTCATTTCAATTTTATTTTTAGAATTTTAGGTATGACTTTTATTAATAAAAATACTAGAAAAAACGTACTATAATATGTATTAGATGATCTTGACCACTTTATCACATAATTTAGATATACTTAAAGTGAAAAAATTACTAATTGACTTTTGTTAAATAGTATTACGCACATATAATTAAGACTAATATTATTACGATAAAATATTTAAAATAAAACAAAAAAATCTTTAACTATATGTATAGATGTATAAAATGATAAATTATTTTTTTCTCTTTATAGTTACAAATTTTGATTTTATCTTTTTCTAATTATGCCTATTCTTTCTCTAGAAATAGTCATGAATTTAATAAATTGCTATGACAGAGAGCTAAAAAATAGTTCATGGCCATAAGGAGAAAGGGAAAATAATTCATGTCTAGAAAAAAATAAAATAAAAGTTTGTGGCTATAAAGTAGAAAGAAATAATTTACAGCTATAAATAGTCAATTTCTCATATATATATTGTTAGAAGGACTAGAAGTGTAACAATGTTGATTGAGTTGTATTCAAAATGGATTTAAATTGTTCGGGTAGTAGAGAATGACAAATAACTTTCAGGAAAATATCTTGAGAATACAAGAGGAACTCTTATTTGCAATGTCTTTTTGTTTTAATAGGATGAGATGAATAGGAAGAGGCGTGGATTTGCTATCGAGAAAATTGATAAAATTGGCCCTAAAGGTCATATTTTCATGTTCTTGCGAGTAACGAGTCCAGAGATAAATAGAAGAATTAGAATGTGGGATTATGACGCATCAGATATATATGGTGAAATGTTAAGTAGCAGCAACACATCACAAAGCCTCAGTGTGGAACAAAGAGAAACATTGAGAAGATTGGAGCAACAAGCAAAGGAACAAGGTGAGAAAATTGCTCCTCAAAAGGAATAAATAGCAGTTCAAGTGTCAAGAATTACATCCTGGCACAAACACACTAAAGGTATTATTATTCAAAACTCTATGTACTTTGTATATATTAATTACTCCATTTATTAAAATTTTCATTTTGATATAAATATTCGATTTAATTGATTCCAGAAAATTTTCTAATTTTCATTACTCAGTGTACTTTTATGGCTGCTTAATCACTTGGAAAAGATAATTGACTTGTGTAAAGTTTTTTAATTGTTTCTTAGTAATGAAATTAAACAAAGTTGCGAAATGCCTCTTCTAGAGGGCATGGTTTGATCTTGGAAAGAAATCACGGTAAAACTAAGTTATTGATTTACTAAAATTAATATAATGGGGTTGGTTGAATATGATTTTTTGATATTGAGATACCATTTGTTGTTGTTTGGTAGTTATACTTAGGGTTTGGATCGTTTGTAATATCTTTTATCACACTCTCTTAATATTTCTAGTTTGATAAATTTTCATAAAATAAATTTTAAGGGGAAAATATATTATAAAAGGAAATGTTACAGAAAATGTTATAGATGATTCTAAGTGTTATTCTTTTTATGACATAGATGTATATGAAATTCTTTTATTATATATCCTTTCATACGAAGTAAGAGAATATGTTTTAGCTCTTGTTTCATGCTTCCTATTTATGTTTGTCTTTAATTGTTTTCCACTTATTTACGAGTCAGAAAGGCTCATGAAGAATTTATATGACAATGAAGTTTATGTTTTTTCTAGCATTCAGATCGACTTAGAATTTTGTTAAAGATTATTAGAGTTATATTATTGACCTATTCACCAATTTTACTTGACATTTATGTAAATGTTTCAATATTTTAAAATTATGTAGTAGACATTAATATTTTGATTTGTATGATTTTCTTGATTAGTGTAATTTTATTTTGTCATATTATATAAAATCTAATTTGTAGGTGGCATCAAAATTTCAATTGATAAATAGCAATTGAATATACGTATTTATTGATGATAAAAACGTCATTATATGTTAAACTAAGAAACACTTTTTAAACAAAGTTTTGTACATGAATAGAGATAAAAATGTTATTGCATTTATTAGAAGAGGGGCATAGTTCCAGTGAATTCATACCAAATGTTCTATCATTGCTTCCCAGAAGAGATGGTTTCATTCCCTATTCCACAGCCCCTATCAATTCTCCCAAGGATGGTGTTATCTCCGTATCTTGAGTTTGTCCAAGTGTAGAAGCCCAAGTCTATTAAATCAGAGTCTACCAAAACTCTCCAAAAAGTGGTAGCTCCTCGTCTCCAAACACTCTGCACCTCTAAATCTGTCATTTATGTCAAACACTTAGTAAAAGTCAACAACTAATAGCCACCGGAGAGTGATCATACTTGTCCCAAGGCTTTGGGGTAAGTTCATAGCTCCTCACGATGTCTTCATAAGGGCTTTAATATCCAATTCTTCCTTCCTCTAGAAGCCCCAAATCCTCCCCTCCCCCCCTCCCCTTCCCTCCCAAAAAAGTGCCTTGCCTCAGCTGCCACAAAACAAGAGTACTTGCTCGTTACCGCTATTCTTTTAGCTTTTGTACTTGATCTTATTTTTGAAATGATCAAAATATCAGGTGTAAATGTGTCAGATAATTCCACATAATTACACCAAAAATTGCAATGAATTGACCCCAAAACAATTCTATCTAATTATATTTATAAAAAATTTAGATATCCATCGCATCCCTCTTAGCTGGGGATGCGATAGTGCTTAAAAAATGGCTTCTAAACTCTCTTCCAGTGTATTTTCAGGTAACTCTTCTCAAGCGTCTTCCATTATTTCTTCATCATTGAAATTGTGACTCTCCCCTGTGAGCTTCTTATCAGGTAAGTGCTCTTTCACAGTCGTGTTGTCAACTTTCGCACCATTCCTACTCTATTCCAAACTTTTTGGAACATTTTGTAGAAATGTTGATGGGTGTCTATCAGCATTATGCAAAAATAACAGTAATTATGCTAATTATGTATAGTTCCAACTAATTATGCTCATAAAAAAATTAGATATCCGTTGCATCGCTTTTACCTGGGGCTAAGGTCGCACTCACTGAAATAGTATATGAACCCTCTTCCATTCGATGAAATTTGAGTTCCAAGAGGTTGATGAAATTTTAGTTCCAAAGCATTCCCAAGCCTTGTTCTTGAAAGTCCTAGCTAGAGATCCACTTTCTTTCTAATCTTCTCACTAGAAATTTAACCCCAATCCAAGATGTAATTAAGATTTCAAGTAATTGTAGTGGAAGAAGCTACAACAAATTTAAACAATAAACCAAGAAATTGAAAGAATTCACAAGACCCACTTGTAGAAAATTTGAGGAACCCTTCAAGAACGCTTGAAGAAAAACATTCAAGAACCAGAAGAAACTTAAAGATGAACAAAGGGTGGTTAATTCCTTGATTTAGCTTTCATAGAGATTCACTATCCTTCAAAGAAATGTAAGAACCCTTAGGGTTTCTTCAAACAAGAGCAAAGCTCAAGGATACAGATTTTGAAGAGGTTTAAAAACAAAATAATGTTTCACCCTTTAAGGTTATAAATACATGCCAAGATCTAAACCAACTAATATCAAGTCAAATGTGGCTTAAAACCACTTAATTATATCATTTGGAGGGGAAGAGGAGGGGGAAATAACAAGTTAAAACAAAAGATATCAGTTAAAAAACCAAGAAAATTAAAATCATGGAATTTTTTCCTATCAAATACTGGCACTGAACCTTTTTGGTTTCAAGAACAAAAGTCTCCCAATGAAAGTCTGGCGAAGGACTAGTGAGATGTCTGATGCCTGTTCATCATTTTGACCCTCCAAATGGAAGAATCATCTCTTTTTATCTTCACGAAAGTTTTAACCCTTTCTCTAGCATTCGAAAGGAACAAAAACCACCCCAATTGGATGTCTACAACACAATTTAGAAACATTGATTTTGCACAACTCTTTGTATGACCAAAACATATCCATTTGAGATGAAATTTTCCATTTTTGGAAACCTAATTAAATTATATACAAAACTACATAAGGACCTCAAAATTCACTTGAATACAGGCTATCTTCAGGACATCCTTCCCGAACATTTTCTGCATGATTTTGAAATCCTTTTAAGCTCTGGGAAGTCTTCATAATATGGTAAAATCGGTCTTCAAATGCCGCTCATGTTTCTTCGTTTGTTCACTCTTGGAATGTCCTTAAATTCCCAATCTTCATAATATTAGTATTCCTTGCAAGAAGTTGAAGACTCCCAAGAATGGCGATGTGGATGCTTAGTCGTGGCCTTATCATAATCCTTCCAAAGCATCTTGCATCATTTCTTCATCATTGAAATTATGATTCTCCCTTACGAGCTTCTTATCAGGTGAGTGCTCTTTCACAGTTGTAGCCTCAACTTCCATGGAATTCTTACTTTATTCTAGAGTTTCTAGGAGTCTCTCATGTGTGGGTTGTGTATTTTGAGGGCTGTGTATAACCAGAGTATTACGGGTTAGATTAGATGGACTTTTAGAAACAGAACCTTGTTGGCCCACACCCTTTATAGATGGGTAAGCCATGTTCTATTTTAATTGGATCTCTTTGAGTAGAACTCGGGGCCTTTAGAATTCTTTGATTTTACCTTGGGTTGAAGAATTGGGAAGTGACTCCATCTTGACCTAAGACTTTACTCTTAGGCTAGGACCCAAGACCACATAGATGTCTTTTTTTGAGCTGTTACATATAAGTTTTGGCCACTTTGCCCAATTGCTCATGTTGGTCTTCCACCAAAAGGCTAAAGCGGGATTCAATACCCCTAAGATTCAAAGTAGCCATTTTTTTGGATGTTTTAGCACGTGAGGCTGTACCATTACTGTGTCTCAAAGGTGGCAGCTAGACACCAATAGCTTGCACATGCTTTTCAGAGAAATGACTATTACTTTACATGTTGTGGAGCGGATACTTGAGATACCTGCTTATGGTGGTATTGTGGATGTTTAGTATTCCCAGGAGCAGTTGGTCAGGATTGTTCAGAGCGGCTCGGGCATCTTGCATAAGTGGTGTTATAAATGCTCATGAACTTTCATATGTTGCAAAGGATCCCCATAGTGGAGTTTCCCATAGTTGAGGGCAACATATTATATCGCGTGCATACTTGGGAGTTCCCTCTTCACCGACAAGAGTAGGAACATCGTGCATCCAAACTTTGGCCTGTTGTGAAGAATTTTTGATGATGTGGGAATTGAGCTTGGCGTGGGATGACGTTGGTGTTCTTATACCGGTGTCTTGGTCAGGTCTGCATGTAAATGCGAATGAATTACCAATATGATTATGAATTGGAATCTTTTATTTCCAATACGTTTCTTATATGCCATTCGTGCAGTGGTATTTCTACATTCAACAAAGAAAAATTCTAGATGCTTCCTAAATTGCATTTCAAATATATTGAAGTAAAGACTTTTGATATTGGATTATAGGATTTCTGTTTGCATATGATATTGGACATCTTCAGCCCACTCGAGCATTCATCCATTACCTACGATATTTTAATTAATACCACAAGATGATTCGAACCATATTGATATATGGCAATACTTATGAGGGGTCAATTTCGTCTAAAAAAAATTCTTGCTGTTATTAAAGGAATTTATCAAGTAGTTTTCAAGAGCTTATAATAATTATTATAAACAAACTTCTTTATTTCCAACAGGTCATTTATGTTGCCATATATACCTGCAGTTATGGATTTTCTACATCTATAATCAGGATACAAATACCTTAATAGAAAAGTCTTCATCATATCATCTCAATATGCTATCTCTATTAAGCTTCTTTGATATTCAAGAATATTCGGCTTTTCCATCTAATCGGGAAATAGAGAAATATTTCTAAGTTTGTTATTTACCTTTATTTGCTCGAAGTATTTCAAGGAGAGAAACCCATATCTTCCGATATGCATATTCGAAAGGGGAAATTTTTTAATCAACTTAAGAGTGGAGCTGGCATAAAGAACTCTTACCAGCAAGAAGGCTCAAAGGAAAATCGACTTTCAAGTCTCAATATATGAAATTCTAAGGAAGTCTTTCAACCGCATGAAATCAGTTAGGTTGTCTTAATCAGCCATAACAATATCCTATGCAAAAAATGCATCCACAAACGTATGTTGTTTTTGGAAGGGAAAAAATTCATACTGATGTTGAAATTTGAATAGTCTAACAGCATATATTTGCTCTAATTTTTTCACGATTTTATATCCTTCGTCGAATTCACACATGGGTTTTAAGTCATTTGAAAAGATTGCAGGCCTCCATCTTGCAAGAGCGTATACATATCAGATTTCTTTTATTGTTGGAAAGCACAACAGCCGAATTCTTCAGATATCTTGATCTGTGCTATCAAGATTTATTCACAACAACTCGATTGAATATATTGGGCAACCTTGATCATAGAACAATCCTAATTCGATTGTATCAGGTTATGCCCTCAAGCTCATTTTTGTTGAAGATATGTAGGATATGGAAGATTTGGAGCAACCCCTAATATAGGAAACGTGAAACACATTTCGTAATATACATATCTTAATTGCCTTTAGTATAGTAGCTTGTATGGCAACAATGACATGTATGATTTATTTTCCATATTTAGTTTTCCAAATTGTGTAGGAAATATACTGGTCACATTGGCCACTGTAAAAGAGATTTGAGAAATAAACTTTTCCCAATTCTCCGAATATCGTTCTTTGTTTTCTTTCATGGTATCAGTGCCTACTATGGCTAAAAATATTGCAGAACCTATCTTGAAACAAGTTCAGAAATATGATGAAGTGAATGAATACTACCTAGGACCAAATGATGTTTCAGGTAGCTTGATTACTCTCGTCCAGTTACAGGATGAGAGTTTTGATAGATGGGTAGACGCAATTGAGTTGGCCCTCGACTCTAAAAATAAATTGGAATTTCTTGATGCATCTATTCCACAACCTGAAGAAGATGATCCAAAGTTTAAAAGGTGGAAGAAAATCAACTCCTTGATTGGATCATGGATACTAAACACTATACGGGCTTCAATCACAAAGACGAGGGTGGCAAAACCTATGTGGGATTAGTTACTACAAAGGTTTCGTGCACAAAATGGACCCCGATATTATGAGTTGAAGTAGCAATATTCAACTGTAAGCAAAAGGGACTTTTTGTAGCCACCTATTTTGTAAAATTAGAGAAATTTTAAAAAGAACTTTCAAACTATGACCAATTTTGAGAAAACTATGAGGGAATAAACAATACTACACGAGAAGGAGAAACTTTTATAATTTCTCTTTGGCTTGGACACTAATGGTTTTGGAACAATACATTCCTCGATACTGGGAGAGACCCTCTACCTAATGTCAACCAAGCCTATTCTAAGTTAATACAAGTGGAGCAAGTGAAAAGTATGACCAAGGAAGAAGTAGAAGTTGGTGGCGGTGCGAAATGCTCGCAGTTCGCAGCCAATATGGACATCACACAGAAAAATTATCTCTTGTTTGCAGCCATTGTCCCAAAACAGGGCATGACTCCAAAAGTTGCTTCCAAGTGATTGGACTCCCAGAGTGTTGGTTGGAGAAAACCAAAACTACAGAGGCTGCGGACACAGCAGAAGAGGAGGAAAAAGTCGCAGAGGCACTGGAGGTGTGCGTCGTGGCGCACATGGTGGAAAATCGCCAACGATCCAACACGTTTAGGTGCCATAACATACTAGCACCAGTGACCACACTAGTTCATCTACGAACACCGCTGGTGTCCCAGTTTCACCCCAGAGCAGTGGCAGTCACTAATGGACTTTGTGCAAAGCCAAGCATATCATTCAACCACGGAAAAACTCTGGTAAAATTTTTTCGACAATTGGCTGATTGACTCAGGAGTAACCCATCACATGACCTTCAATATTGATCTTTTATTTGCTGTTCATCTGTTTCCTCCATGGCCAATCACCTTGCCGGATGGAGGCATCACTTATGTAACCAAATATGGCAAAGTCCAACTTGGTCCCAATTTTATTTTGGAGAAAGTTTTGTTTATCCCATAGCTTACTTGCAATATTATTTATGTGTCTCAATTTCTAAAATATGATTCATGGGATTGTTTGTTTTACATCTTCAATGTGTGGCTTACAAGACTATTCCTCGAAGACCCTGATTGGATCGGGTGAGCAATGAAATGGGTTGTACTATCTTCAGAATGTGATGCCAGGAAAAGTGAATAAAGTTGTGGATCCTGACTCTAGATTTCTGTGGCATCAAAGGTTGGGGCACCCTTTAGATTCTGTTCTTAAATTTTTACTTCATATATCCGATTCCACAAATAATGACCCTTGTGATACATGTTTTCGTACTAAATAGACACGTGACATTTTTTCAACTTCCTTAAATAAGGCTTCTGAAATATTTTCCTTAATTCATTGTGATGTGTGGGGTCCCTATAAAGTTAAAACTCATGATAATACTTAATATTTTCTTACTATTGCTGACGATTATGCGCGTGCCGTTTGGATATTTTTAATGATTGAAAAGGGAAAAGTTCGTTCTATACTATCCAAAATTTTCAAAATGGTCCAAACTCAACAACTACTGTTAAAACTGTCTGTTCTGATAATAGGGGAGAATATGTGAGTCTAAAATCTCTCGTTTCCGAAAATGGAATATATCATCAAACTATAATCCCTTATACACCTCATCAAAATGGTCCTGCTAAGCGCAAAAACCGCCACATTCTTAATGTGGCTCGGGTCCTTATATTTCTAGCTAATCTACCCCTCTCTTTATGGGGAGAATGTGTCCTCACAGCGAGTTATCCCATTAACCGAACCCCCTCCAACCTTCTTAACGGAAAATCTCCTTTTGAGTTGTTACATAAAACTATACCCAACTACTCTCTTTTGTGTACCTTTGGCTATTTATGTTATAGTCATCATGGCACTATTGATAAATTTCTTTCTCGGAGTAAAAAATACATCTTTATTGGCTACTCTCTTGGAAAAGGGGGTTGGCGGGTCTATGACACTGAATCCAAAGTTTTTATCATTTTTGGAGATGTGATTTTTTATGAGACCATTTTTCCTTACAAAACTGAACTTTCCTTAACTGGGCAAGGCAAAACTTCATTTACCGAATATGTCCGACCTACGCAATCTTCCAACATAAACCCACATAACCTCTGCCACCCCTTAATTCATCCACGAGCATACCCTCAGCCATAAATAAATCCTCCATCCAGTCCACAAGTCCCTCCCTAGTCCAACATAGTTGTCCTAGCCTAACCACTTGCACATTCTGACGTGCGACCCACTGAAAAATGCATTGCCCTGTGTGATATCCCTAACCCTGCCACTAGGTCAACTGAGGCTGAGTAGGGCATCTGTGTATTTTGTATATATACCTGTTAGTGTTGTTCCAAGGTTGTGTTTTATTAGAACTTACAATTAAGTAAACTAGATACTACTAGTGCGCTAAAAACACAAGATTTAAAAAAAAATTCTCATGATCGTTTTAATGTAAAACTGAAAGTATCATATATCAAAAACTTTACACGACAAAATACAAAGAAAAACCTTACAAATGGTTCGAGTCTAGGAAAGCCAAAACATAAACATATGTCCTACTGGGGAGATTTGATCAAAAAACCCTCGGCCTAAAACTTCAGCGGCTTGCTGGGCCCCTGACCGTCCTGTGTTAATCTGAGGAGAAAACATGAAATGGAAAAATATGAGCGCAAACACCCAGTAAGTCCACATGTGTGTGCGCTGTCGTGATTTCTTTAAAACAATGGTGATGCTATATCTTGAAATCAACTCATGAAATGTTGTAAGAAAATTTATTTATTTTTTGTTACTTTAACAACACTGATGCTTGATCCTACATGAGGGTTTCGAACGCAGCTGGGAAGTCTGAGCAAATCAAGACACATCAGCACAGCTTCGATACCCAAATTTAAAGAAACATGCAATGCCACAATCGGGCTCCACAGACAAGGTTCGGATCACAAAAGAAGGTCATCGGAATCAAGTTCCGGCATCTCATAGTCAATACAAGCCAAACACTATACGAGCGCTCGATTCCATAATAACCGCTCTCCCATATCACTGGTCAGACCAGGCTACAGATTCCTGGGGTACCTACCAGGACTGCCGTGAGACTAACCTTATTTTCTAGTCCCTCCTAGCTCTCCCCAAGGCGGCCGTCCTACCGCAGAGCATGATGCGATGTCCACGTAAATACCGATTGGGCCACGCCCTCCAGGTACTATGCCCCTCTTCAAGTGGATCCACCCTCAAAGTTAGTAACCCATCCACGTCATCGGAAGAGGCCCTAGTACGGGGGACTAGCCACGTACAGTGCAATCCAGTAACACATCCATTCACATGATCATAACCAGAATGGTAACCCTGGTCGGAATGGGGTTTTTCATATGCATTTGTAAACAAAAATGCAATTTACTCCGTTGTCAGGACAGAATCCGGTCATTAATATTTTCAGCAAAAATCCCCATCTACCAATCACCACATGCTCATGCAAATTTCATAATTATGTTAATGCCAGATCTATATTCATGCATATGAAAACATGTAATTTTTCAAGTTAGAACATTTTCCAACATATGAATATTTCCAGAAAAACCTGTGTACTACCAAATTCTTTTTCACCACAGTAATAGTATTATTTAAAAGGAGAACACCTATATGGAGCACAGCTCCTATGCATTTTCTAAGGAACATGTTACACCTTGTGGAGAACATCTCCAAAAACATGCTGAGTTATATCATTAAAAAGTAGCAAACATTTTGTTTCAGGTTCGAAAAACATACTTATATGCCTCGTAATATTTGAGATAAGATAATAAAATGGAGTTTGTGGACTAACTTGGATACAGATCTGGTGCTAAGATCCTACAAAATAATAATACAAAAATACTTAATACTTGGGTACCAATCAAATAGCCCTAGTTCCTAAATAATATCGAGAGCCTACAAAATGAACTTAGGGTGTATATATATCTAAATATATTGTCCCCTAAAGTAGATCCAAAATCTTATAATATCAAAAATCTTTAATTTGAATACTTACTTGAAGCACCTAAATTACTTAAAATATAAAACCTAGAAATTAATCTGAAAATTAACTATATGCTAAAATCCATTTAAAATATTTAAATCCTAAAATAAATCAACCTAAACTATATATATAAGCTTATACTCTATAATACAACTAAAAGGCAAATAAGGAAAAAGAAAAAGAAAACTAACCTCAAAAATGGCTGCTCACAAGCTTAAAGGAAAAAAAAAAAAAAACTCTTAATATATTTTATATATATATGCCAAAAAGCTAAGGAAAAAAAAGAAGACTCATGACATATATATACATGATGATGGCAGTTTGGAGGAAGAAAAGAAAGGAAAAGAAAAAAAGAAAATGGTGAGGTGGTGACGGGTGGCTAACAGGTGGCAGTAATTTCTTAATAGCTGAGGGTTTTTTTTTTCTTTTTTTTTTTTTGAACTGTCAAGTACTTAAATTTCTAAAATAAACACACTAGGTATTAAAACAAAATCCACTTAAAGGAATTTATAAACATTAAGAAGAAAACCTCAATATAATAAAATTTTAATCTCATTCTTAAATATCTCCAAAATACCACTAAGTGTCGAAAACACTATACTCCACCAGGTCAGGTCCCAAACCCTACTTTCATAACACCTGCAATTTTTAGACTCATGCTAGGTACTTACTAGGTGGGGTGTTACACCCCGCCTCTCTCTCTCTCTCTCTCTCTCTCTCTCTCTCTCTCTCTCTCTCTCTCTCTCTCTCTCTCTCGTACATCCATCTGCCCACTCTAGTCCTCCGTAGATCAATCTATTGCCCCCACCCCTTCCCTTCTCACTCGCAGTCCATTGCGCCTCTCCCTCTTGATCAGCCCAATTCTTCCACTTTTGGACCCATGCCCTCTCATCCTCCTCTATGTTCTTGCTTGCTGGCCCTTCTTTGAATCCAGAATCTGCAGGTGGCCTCACCGAAAGGGGGAGTCTTGTTGATCATCCTGTTCACTTACCTCTCCACCATAGTACTCGCACCACATACCCACCAACAAAATTATCAAATTAGAAATGTTATTGCATGCAAGGTCCTTTCCATTCCTCTGCTCCACTTACTTTTCAGTTTCTTCAGGTACATGTCCTTACCCTTTTGCTGCTTATGATAATTGTGATTATCTCTCTGGCATCTATAGAGGTTTTCTTGCAACAGTATAGATTAAGGTTGAACCTACTCTCTTTTTCTGAAGGCGTTAAACATGATAAATGGCCTATTTCCATGCAACATGAAATTGATGCTTTTGAACAAAATGCCACTTGGACTCTCACAATTCTGCCCCCTCGGAAGAAAGCCCTTTGCTACAAGTGGGTGTATCAAATTAAACTTAAGTTTGACAGTACTGTGGAGCGCTTGGTTATTCCTGGAAACACATCAATGGAAGGTGAAAATTTTATTGAAACATTTGTCCCGGTCACAAAGCTTATTATTGTTAGCACTCTTTTAGCTATTGTTGTTGCCAAGGGCTAGGAAATACATCAGATGGACATCCATAACGCACTTCTTCAAGGAGATCTGAAGAAGTCTACATCAACCTGTGGGCTTGTTCGGCGCTAATCTATGTCACTATCACATGTCCGGAACTTACCTATTCTATTTATACTTTGGCTCAGTTTATGCAAAAACCACATCTTCAATATTGGGAAGCTGTCTTACGTGTTGTTCGGTAGCTGAAATCGTGTCCATGTCAAGGCATTTTTCTTAGCTCTTCCAATAACATGGTGCTCACTGCTTATTGTGATGTCGATTGGGCAAGTTGTTTTATTACCGATAGGTCTCTTACAGGCTATTTCGTCTTTTTGGGTGACATTCAAATTCTTGGAAAACAAAGAAACAACCCATCATCTCATGATCTTCTACAGAGGCAGAATACCGATCCATGACTGTTACCTGTTGTGAGCTCAAATGGCTCCGGCAATTACTTGCTGGCCTTCGGGTCCCGTATTCACTTCCCGTCCTCTTGCATTGTGATAATCAAGCTACTATTCATATTGCTACTAATCCTGTCTATCACAAATGCACAAAACACATTGAGGTTGATTGTCATCTTGTGCATGATGAATTCCAAGCTAAACGGCTTTCTCCAGCGCATGTTCCCTCAAAATCTCAGATTGTCGATATTTTCAACAACACTCTTGGTCGACCCTTATTTTTTACTCCCTTACCCAAGTTGGACATTCACAATCTTCATGCTCCAACTTGAGAGAGAGTGTTGAAGATATATAGGATTGGAAGTTTTTGAGCAACCCCTAATATAGGAAATGTGAAACATATTTCCTAATGTAAATATTTTAATTGCATTTGGTATAGTAGCTTGTACGGTAACCATGACATGTTTGATTTATTTTCCATATTTAATTTTCCAAATTGTGTAGGATATATACTGGTCACAGTTGCCACCGTAAAACAGATTTGAGAAATAAACTTTTCCCAATTCTGCAAATATTGTTCTTTGTTTTCTTTCAGCTTTGACATGAAGGGTCTGACAAGTGACACACCTAAAATGTGCACAATCTAAACATGCCGTTTAGGACCTAACTAGGCCTTTAGGTTCACAAAACCTTAGGAAGTTGGGAAAAGCCCGCACTTCCCATACCATATCATCGGGGACATCAAATCGAGTAAATTGAAGTCGTAAGTCTAGGATTTTTTTCGGAAAATGTCAACAAGCAACACCAAAATTCGAAAATGAGATTATGACAAGATCTCACAAATTTGAATGTAATTCTGACAAAAGAAAACACTTTGCTATATATCATCTCATGCAATCAAATATCGATTATTGGATTTCTTAAGTCAGATTCATAGTTTCACAGATCTCTTCTTTTATCAGGAAAAAGAAGATGAACATTGGTAGTATAGGTTTTACATACGTCAATTTTTCAAAAGGCAAACGATATATATGGATTTGATCTATTAGAATATTCAGAACATCTTTTCTGTCAGGTAATTAGGAAAACACCAAGCTTGATTCTTTGAAGGAAACATCTTATAAATTCTTTCTCCAAATAGAAAAAAGATATTTTGGAATACTATTTATTATAAAAATTTGATACTTTTTTTTATTGGAATTTCTTCGAGTGGGACAATTCTTCAAAATCAAAAAATTGTATGTATTGGAGGATTCCATATCAATAATCTCTTCCTATATAGTTTTGCATATTGTTTCAATGAAAGTTGGTTTTTCTCCAATGGATTTTGTAAGATAAGATCTTTATTTATATCAAAGTAATCAACATCTATAGGCCATTCTTAAGATCGGGAAGCTTGGGTGATCGAACTCAACAATGATTTAAACAATTTCCATTTTATGGTACCGTCTAAGATCATAGATTAGAAAATTGGAAATTTCATGAGTTTGATGTAGAGGGTTGTCGAGGTTCCATTTAAAGCTATGACTAAGAACTCCATGATTTCTTGTAGACGAAATTTTGGATATGTAGGATTGGTCAAGTACGCCATTAATGAAGTTCAATCAAACATCTTTCCTCTACCATTAACTTCCAAACGAATATGACTTGGTCAACTTTGATAAATACAACATCATCGGTTTCTCCGTGAGTTTGTGCAACTTTATATCCTCGTACAAACAAGAGTTATGGTCTAGACTACTAATAAAAAATACTAGGAAAAAATATACTGCAATATGTTTGAGACGATCTTGACCACTTTATCACACAATTTAGATATACTTATTTGACGTTAAAGTGAAAAAATTACAAATTGACTCTAGTTAAATAGTATTACGCACATATAATTAATACTAATATTAGTACAATAAAATATTCAAAATAAAACAAAGCAATCTTTAACTACATGTATAGAAGCTAGGATTTTTTTTTTCCTTAAACTCCGCCATTCAAAACACTATTTTCTTTTGCTATAACTATTTATATAAACACACACACATATACACATATATATACATATATGTATATATGTGTATGTATTTGTGCATGTGCGTGCGTGCACATGCGCATGCGTGTTAGCTATCTATCGTGATAAACTCTTCTTTTTCCCTTTATACTTATAAACTTTGATTTTATCTTTTTCTAATCATGACTATTTTTTTTCTAGAAATACTCATGAACTATTGTAATAAAATGATATATCAGAGTAGTCAAAAATAGTTCGTGACTATAAGGAGAAAGGCAAAATAGTTCATGCCTAAAAAAAAGAAAATCAAAGTTTGTGACTATAAAGAGAAAAGAAATAGTTTATTGCTATAAATTGTCAATTTCTTATATATATATATATATATTGTTAGAAAGACTAGAAGTGTGATAATGTTCATTGAGTTGTATTCAAAGTGGATTTAAATTGTTTATATAGTAGAAAATGATAAATAAAATTTAAAAAAAATATCTTGTGATTACATGACGAATTCTTATTTGCAATGTCTTTTGGAATAGGTGTTAATTTGCTTACAAGAAAATTGATGAAACTGGCCCTAAAGATCATACTTTCACATTATCGGAAGTAATGAGTCCAAAGATAAAAAAAAAAAAAAAAAAAAAAAAAAAAAAAAAAATTCTCTCTTCGCCTTTCAAGAGTCACGTCCTCACCCCATCCCTAGAAAAAAAAATGAGAGAGAGAGAGAGAGAGTAGAGAACGTTTTTATTATTTTTTCAATACGTAATTCTCTTTGTCATGTAGCATATCTTTTCTTTCCCTTAAAAAGCATATCTTTTCTTTCTCTTCTTAATTACTTTACGGTCGTATGTTTCTCGTATATTAATTATTTCCTTTCTAATTATTACAAACATTATTCTTTTGATTGAATACACTACCATAGATAGAAGGGGTCATAATCTATACTAAGAAAATTTCAAGAATATTAAAATGTAAAATCAATAAAAAAAATCTAAAAACTAAACAAAATTAACGTTTCTAAATAATTTTACTATTGTTGAGGACGTTTGGCACTCCTTGCCCCCTTTAGCGTACAACCTAAATTGTGTATTTGTATAGTCGAGCAAAAATGAGCACAAAGAATTTCCTAACCTCCTCAATCCTTATTGACATTGGATCACTTACTTTAAAGGATCATTAGCCTCCTCAACTTCCTGCTCCAGCAAGCAAAAAGCAAGATACCTGTTCACTTACCTCTCCACCATAGTACTCGCACCACATACCCACCAACAAAATTATCAAATTAGAAATGTTATTGCATGCAAGGTCCTTTCCATTCCTCTGCTCCACTTACTTTTCAGTTTCTTCAGGTACATGTCCTTACCCTTTTGCTGCTTATGATAATTGTGATTATCTCTCTGCCATCTATAGAGGTTTTCTTGCAACAGTATAGATTAAGGTTGAACCTACTCTCTTTTTCTGAAGGCGTTAAACATGATAAATGGCCTATTTCCATGCAACATGAAATTGATGCTTTTGAACAAAATGCCACTTGGACTCTCACAATTCTGCCCCCTCGGAAGAAAGCCCTCTGCTACAAGTGGGTGTATCAAATTACATTTAAGTTTGACAGTACTGTGGAGCGCTTGGTTATTCGCGGAAACACATCAATGGAAGGTGAAAATTTTATTGAAACATTTGTCCCGATCACAAAGCTTATTATTGTTAGCACTCTTTTGGCTATTGTTGTTGCCAAGGGCTAGGAAATACATCAGATGGACATCCATAACGCACTTCTTCAAGGAGATCTGAAGAAGTCTACATCAACCTGTGGGCTTGTTCGGCACTAATCTATGTCACTATCACATGTCCGGAACTTACCTATTCTATTTATACTTTGGCTCAGTTTATGCAAAAACCACATCTTCAATATTGGGAAGCTGTCTTACGTGTTGTTCGGTAGCTGAAATCGTGTCCATGTCAAGGCATTTTTCTTAGCTCTTCCAATAACATGGTGCTCACTGCTTATTGTGATGTCGATTGGGCAAGTTGTTTTATTACCGGTAGGTCTCTCACAGGCTATTTCGTCTTTTTGGGTGACATTCAAATTCTTGGAAAACAAAGAAACAACCCATCATCTCATGATCTTCTACAGAGGCAGAATACCGATCCATGACTGTTACCTGTTGTGAGCTCAAATGGCTCCGGCAATTACTTGCTGGCCTTCGGGTCCCGTATTCACTTCCCGTCCTCTTGCATTGTGATAATCAAGCTACTATTCATATTGATACTAATCCTGTCTATCACAAATGCACAAAACACATTGAGGTTGATTGTCATCTTGTGCATGATGAATTCCAAGCTAAACGGCTTTCTCCAGCGCATGTTCCCTCAAAATCTCAGATTGTCGATATTTTCAACAACACTCTTGGTCGACCCTTATTTTTTACTCCCTTACCCAAGTTGGACATTCACAATCTTCATGCTCCAACTTGAGAGAGAGTGTTGAAGATATATAGGATTGGAAGTTTTTGAGCAACCCCTAATATAGGAAATGTGAAACATATTTCCTAATGTAAATATTTTAATTGCATTTGGTATAGTAGCTTGTACGGTAACCATGACATGTTTGATTTATTTTCCATATTTAATTTTCCAAATTGTGTAGGATATATACTGGTCACAGTTGCCACCGTAAAACAGATTTGAGAAATAAACTTTTCCCAATTCTGCAAATATTGTTCTTTGTTTTCTTTCAGCTTTGACATGAAGGGTCTGACAAGTGACACACCTAAAATGTGCACAATCTAAACATGCCGTTTAGGACCTAACTAGGCCTTTAGGTTCACAAAACCTTAGGAAGTTGGGAAAAGCCCGCACTTCCCATACCATATCATCAGGACATCAAATCAGTAAATTGAAGTCGTAAGTCTAGGATTTTTTCAGAAAATGTCAACAAGCAACACCAAAATTCGAAAATGAGATTATGACAAGATCTCACAAATTTGAATGTAATTCTGACAAAAGAAAACACTTTGCTATATATCATCTCATGCAATCAAATATCGATTATTGGATTTCTTAAGTCAGATTCATAGTTTCACAGATCTCTTCTTTTATCAGGAAAAAGAAGATGAACATTGGTAGTATAGGTTTTACATACGTCAATTTTTCAAAAGGCAAACGATATATATGGATTTGATCTATTAGAATATTCAGAACATCTTTTCTGTCAGGTAATTAGGAAAACACCAAGCTTGATTCTTTGAAGGAAACATCTTATAAATTCTTTCTCCAAATAGAAAAAAGATATTTTGGAATACTATTTATTATACAAAGTTGATACTTTTTTTTATTGGAATTTCTTCGAGTGGGACAATTCTTCAAAGTCAAAAAATTGTATGTATTGGAGGATTCCATATCATCAATAATCTCTTCCTATTTAGTTTTGCATATTGTTTCAATGAAAGTTGCTCCAATGGATTTTGTAAGATAAGATCTTTATTTATATCAAAGTAATCAACATCTATAGGCCATTCTTAAGATCGGGAAGCTTGGGTGATCGAACTCAACAATGATTTAAACAATTTCCATTTTATGGTACCGTCTAAGATCATAGATTAGAAAATTGGAAATTTCATGAGTTTGATGTAGAGGGTTGTCGAGGTTCCATTTAAAGCTATGACTAAGAACTCCATGATTTCTTGTAGACGAAATTTTGGATATGTAGGATAGGTCAAGTACGCCATCAATGAAGTTCAATCAAACATCTTTCCTCTACCATTAACTTCCAAACGAATATGACTTGGTCAACTTTGATAAATACAACATCATCGGTTTCTCCGTGAGTTTGTGCAACTTTATATCCTCGTACAAACAAGAGTTATGGTCTAGACTACTAATAAAAAATACTAGGAAAAAATATACTGCAATATGTTTGAGACGATCTTGACCACTTTATCACACAATTTAGATATACTTATTTGACGTTAAAGTGAAAAAATTACAAATTGACTCTAGTTAAATAGTATTACGCACATATAATTAATACTAATATTAGTACAATAAAATATTCAAAATAAAACAAAGCAATCTTTAACTACATGTATAGAAGCTAGGATTTTTTTTTTCCTTAAACTCCGCCATTCAAAATACTATTTTCTTTTGCTATAACTATTTATATAAACACACACACATATACACATATATATACATATATGTATATATGTGTATGTATTTGTGCATGTGCGTGCGTGCACATGCGCATGCGTGTTAGCTATCTATCGTGATAAACTCTTCTTTTTCCCTTTATACTTATAAACTTTGATTTTATCTTTTTCTAATCATGACTATTTTTTTTCTAGAAATACTCATGAACTATTGTAATAAAATGATATATCGAGTAGTCAAAAAATAGTTCGTGACTATAAGGAGAAAGGCAAAATAGTTCATGCCTAAAAAAAAGAAAATCAAAGTTTGTGACTATAAAGAGAAAAGAAATAGTTTATTGCTATAAATTGTCAATTTCTTATATATATATATATATTGTTAGAAAGACTAGAAGTGTGATAATGTTCATTGAGTTGTATTCAAAGTGGATTTAAATTGTTTATATAGTAGAAAATGATAAATAAAATTTAAAAAAAATATCTTGTGATTACATGACGAATTCTTATTTGCAATGTCTTTTGGAATAGGTGTTAATTTGCTTACAAGAAAATTGATGAAACTGGCCCTAAAGATCATACTTTCACATTATCGGAAGTAATGAGTCCAAAGATAAAAAAAAAAAAAAAAAAAAAAAAAAAAAAAAAAAAAATTCTCTCTTCGCCTTTCAAGAGTCACGTCCTCACCCCATCCCTAGAAAAAAAAAAATGAGAGAGAGAGAGAGAGAGTAGAGAACGTTTTTATTATTTTTTCAATACGTAATTCTCTTTGTCATGTAACATATCTTTTCTTTCCCTTAAAAAGCATATCTTTTCTTTCTCTTCTTAATTACTTTACGGTCGTATGTTTCTCGTATATTAATTATTTCCTTTCTAATTATTACAAACATTATTCTTTTGATTGAATACACTACCATAGATAGAAGGGGTCATAATCTATACTAAGAAAATTTCAAGAATATTAAAATCTAAAATCAATAAAAAAAAAAATCTAAAAACTAAACAAAATTAACGTTTCTAAATAATTTTACTGTTGTTGAGGACATTTGGCACTCCTTGCCCCCTTTAGCGTACAACCTAAATTGTGTATTTGTATAGTCGAGCACAAATGAGCACAAACAATTTCCTAACCTCCTCAATCCTTACTGACATTGGATCACTTACTTTAAAGGATCATTAGCCTCCTCAACTTCCTGCTCCAGCAAGCAAAAAGCAAGATACATACTAGGATGTTTATCGATTTGACAATGTGGCTACATGAACCATAGACGGAACAAAGCGGCGGAAATAGTAACAACACTCAACATCTCTAAAAACTCTTCATTAGGATTATATTTTTGTAAAAGTTTTTAAACATTTTGGATTTTAAATTCTTCCTTCCAACATTGTGAAAATTTTATCTATAGAGATGTTCAATTCCCCCCAAAAGTTAATGTTTGGTTTCTCAATTTTTTTGTTTTAATATTGTATATTTACCCTCATTTAGGATTTTTTTTGGAACAGATGGTAATTGATGCAAAAAATTTGAAGGTTGTGAGCATGAATGTTAAGCCCTATAGTGGAGTTGAGAATGTGGCAAATAGACTTTCTCTCATAGTTAGTCGATATGGAGGGAAACAATTTTGCTCCTCAGAGGGATAATCAATGTTATGAAGTTGGAAATTTCCTGAATTTGATGTCGAATTGTGTTGAGAGTCCACTTAAAGTTGTGGCTAGGAACTCCATAATTACTTGTAGACGAAATTTTCGATATGTAGGATTGGCCAAGTACGCCATAAATGAAGTTCAATCAAACATTTTCCCTCTACCATTAACTTTTACTCCAAACGAATATGACTTGGTCATCTTTGATCAAATACAATATCATCGGTTTCTCTGGGAGTATGGTGCAGCTTTATATCTTCATACAAAGAAGAGTTATGGTTAGTACTATTAACAAAAATGCTAGGAAAAAATGTACTATAATATGTTTGAGACAATCTTGACCACTTTATCACACAATTTAGATATACTTGTTTGACGTTAAAGCAAAAAATTACTAATTGACTTTAGTTAAATAGTATTACGCACATAATTAAGGCTAATATTAGTACAATAAAATATTCAAAATAAAACAAAACAATCGTTAACTACATATATAGAAGCTAGGATTCTTTTTTTTCCTCAAACTCCATCATTCAAAATGCTATTTTTTTTTGCTATAACTGTTTATATATACCTGTGTGTGTGTGTGTGTGCGTGCGTGCGCATGTGTGCTAGCTATCTATAGTCATAGACTATTTTTTTCCTCTTTATAGTTACAAACTTTGATTTTATAATTTTTTTTCTAGAAATACTCATGATCTATTGTAATAAATTGCTATATCAGAGAGGTAAAAAATAGTTCACGGCTATGAGGAGAAGGCAAAACAGTTCATGTCTAGGGAAAAAAAAAAAATCAAAGTTCGTGACTATAAAGAGAAAAGAAATAGTTTATGGCTATAAATAGTCAATTTCTCATATATATATATATATATATATATATGGTTAGAAGGACTAGAAGTGTGAAAATTTTGATTGAGTTGTATTCAAAGTGGATTTAAATTGTTTTTGTAGTAGAAAATTATAAATAAAATTTAGGAAAATATCTTGAGAATACATGAGGAACTATTATTTACAATGTCTTTTACTTTTAATAGGATAAGATGAAGAGGAAGAGGTATGAAGTTGCTTACAAGAAAATTGATGAAACTGGCCCTAAAGATCATAATTTCACGTTCTCAGAAGTAATGAGTCCAAAGATAAACAAAAATTCTCTCGTCACCTTTCAAGGGTCACGACCTCACCCCATCCCTGGAAAAAAATGAGAGAGATAGAGAAGAAAATGTTTTTATTATTTTTTTCAATATGTAATTCTCTTTGTCATGCAGGATATCTTTTCTTTCCCCTAAGAAACGTATCTTTTCTTTCCCATTTTAAATATTTTACCACCTTATTTTTTTCGTATATTAATTTTTCCTCTCTAATTATTACAAACATTATCCTTTTAATTGAATGCACTACCATAGGAAAAAATGCACTATAATATGTTTGAGAAAATCTTGACCACTTTATCACACAATTTAGATATATTTATTTGACGTTAAAGTGAAAAAATTATTAGTTGATTTTAGATAAATAGTATTATGCACATATAATTAAGAATAATATTAGTATGATTAAATATTCAAAATAAAACAAAACAATCGTTAACTACATGTATAGAAGCTAGGATTCTTTTTTTTCCTCAAATTCTGCCATTTTAAAATGATATTTATTTTGTTATAACTATTTATATATATACATACATATATATCTGTGTATGTGTGCACGTGCGTGCGTATGCGTGTTAGCTATCTATCGTCATAAACTATTTTTTCTCTTTAGAGTTACAAACTTTGATTTTATCATTTTTTAGTCATGTCAATTTTTTTTTCTAGAAATACTCATGACTATTGTAATAAATTGCTATATCAGAGAGGTCAAAAATAG
This sequence comes from Catharanthus roseus, assembly GCA_028651295.1. NCBI lineage: Eukaryota > Viridiplantae > Streptophyta > Magnoliopsida > Gentianales > Apocynaceae > Catharanthus > Catharanthus roseus. The sequence continues at coordinate 3,130,764 of JAPQWS010000142.1, forward strand.
TTCATGGCTATAAGGAGAAAGGAAAAATAGTTCATGTCTAGAAAAAAATAAAATTGAAGTTTGTGACTATAAAGAGAAAAAAAATAGTTTATGACTATAAATAGTCATTTTGTCGTATATATATATAAATATATATTGTTAGAAGGACTAGAAGTGTGATAATATTGATTCAGTTGTAATCAAAGGCATTTAAATTGTTTGTGTTGCCGAAAATGATAAATAAAATTAAGGAAAATATCTTGAGAATACATGAGGAACTCTTATTTGCTTTTAATAGGATAAGATGAAGAGGAAGAGGTGTGAATTTGCTTACAAGAAAATTAATGAAAATGGCCCTAAAGATCATATTTTTACGTTCTCAGAAGTAATGAATCCAAAGATAAGCAAAAATTCTCTCTTTTCCTTTCAAGGGTCATGTCCTCATCCCATCCCTAGAAAAAAATGAGAGAGAGAGAGAGAGAGGGGGGGCGGGGGGCGGGGGAGGGAAGAGAACGTTTTTATTATTTTTTTCAATATGTAATTCTATGTCATGTAGGATAAACATTATTCTTTTAATTGAATACACTACCATAGATAGAGGGGGTGATAATCTATACTAAGAAAATTTCAAAAATATTATAATATGAAATTAATAAAAAAATCTTAAGGTTAAACTAAATTAACATTTCTAAAGAATTTTACTATTGTTGAGGATGTTTGGCACTTCCTGCCCCCTTTAACATACAACCTAAATTGTGTATTTGTATCATCGAGCACAAATGAGCATAAACAATTTCCTAACTTCCTCATTCTCTCACTCCTCAATCCTTGCTCACAATGGATCACTTACTTTGAAAGATCATTGGCCACCTCAATTTCCTACTCCGGCAACTAAAAAGCAAGGTACATGCTAGGATCTTTGTCGATTTTTGCAATATTGCTAAATGAACCATAGAAGGAACCAAGCTGTAGAGATAGTAACAACACTCAACAATTTTAAAAACTCTTAATTAGGATTATATTTTCTTAAATTTCTTAAAACAATTTGAATTTTAAATTCTCCCTTCCAACATTTTAAAAATTTTATCTATATAGATGCTCAATCCCCCCAAAAGTTAATGTTTCGTTTCTCAAATTTTTTTTTGTTTTAATATTATATATTTACCCTCATTTAGGATTTTTTTTTTTGAAGAGATGGTAATTGATGCCAAAAATGTGAAGGTTGTGAGCATGAATGCTTAGCCCTATAGTATTGTCGAGAATGTGGCGAATAGACTTTTTCTCGTAGTTAGTCGATATGGTGGATGCAATTTCGCTCCCCATAGGGATAATCAAGATTATTGGAATTTCTTCGAGAGGGACAATTCTTCGAAATCAGACAACTATATATTGGAGGATTTCATATTGTCATTAATCTCTGCCTATTTGGTTTTGTATATTGTTTCAATGGAGGTTATTTTTTCTCCAATGGATTTTGTATGACGAGGTTTATATTTATATCGAAGCAACCAACATCTACATGCCATTCTTAAGATCGGGAAGCTTGTGTGATCAAAGTCAACAATGATTTAAAGAAGTGCTAACTAAAGAAGTGCTAACTAAGAAGCTAAAAATCGAGTAGAAGATGCCTGCAAAAGTTGATTTAGGTTTAAGAAAATGGGGATTCTTTGGAGATACCTTTGTTGATAAATAAAAGTATCATAAAGAAATTTATGTAACTTAGAGGGCATATGATGGGAGTATCGTAAAGCGATATATATAAATAAAAGCCTTTAGTTTGGGCTAAGAGGAGTTTTGATTCAGTTATTTTTAGGCCAAGTATCACATGGTCAAGGCCAACTGACCTAGGTGAATAGGTAAAGGTCGAGAAGGTTTCAAAAAATCTTTTATAAGAATCCCACATCGATTATCTAGAAAAAATTTCAAGACGCAACACCTACAAATGGTACTATCCACATTTACCTTATTATGTTATCCTTACTTATTGTTACTATGCCAAATTTACACCTCTTTGTTGATCTAAGTATCAGAGCTAATACGGGGTTTAACAAGATAAGCAACCAGGATTAATCATAAGGGTTGAGAAATTTCATTCTCATCAGCAAAAATTTGTCCAGAGAAATTCCATTCAACGACCACAAAATCCCAGACAGCCCAGTCGAAAACAAACCCCTAAACGTAAGAATTTTCTTTCTAACTTTTGCTGCTTTTTGAAAAGATTTAATCTCTCTTCACCTTTCACAATGCACGACCTCACCCTATCCTGGAAAAAATTGTTAGAGAGAGGGAGAGAGAGAGGAGAATGTTTTTATTATTTTTTTCAATATATAATTCTCTTTGTCATGTGCATATCTTTTTTTCCCCTTAAAAAACATATCTTTTCTTTCTCGTTTTAATTATTTTGCCATCTTATGGGTTTCGTATATTAATTTTTTCCTTTCTAATTATTACAAACATTATTCTTTTAATTGAATAAACTACCATAGATAGAAGGGGTGATAATCTATACCAAGAAAATTTCAAAAGTATTAAAATATTAAATTAATAGAAATGTATAAAAATTAAACTAAATTATTATTTCTAAATAATTTTAATGTTGTTGAGGATGTTTGGCACTCCTTGCCCTTTTAGCGTACAACCTAAATTATTTATTTGTATCGTCGAGCACAAATGAGTACAAATAATTTCCAAACCTCCTCATTCTTTGACTCCTCAATCCGTTGCCCACACTTCATCACATACTTTAAAGGATCATTAGCCTCCTCAATTTCCCCCTCTAGCAAGCAAAAAGCAAGATACATACTAGGATCTCTGTTGATTTTTGCATTGTGGCTACATGAACCATAGACGGAACCAAGGGGTGGGGACAGTAACAACGCTCAATATTTTTAAAAAATCATCATTAGGATTACATATTTTTTTTAATGTTTTTAAACATTTGATTTTTAAATTCTCCCTTCCAACAATTTTAAAATTTATCTATATAGATGTTCAATCCCCCAAAAAGTTAATGTTTGGTTTCTCAATTTTTTTTTTGTTTTAATATTATATATTTACCCACTATTAGTTTTTTCCTAATAGATGGTAATTGATGCCAAAAATATGAAGGTTGCTCTCATAGTTAGTCGATATGGTGGGAAACAATTTTGCTCCTCAGAGGGATAATTAGGACTACAAAATTGAAAATTTCTTGAATTTGATGTTGAATTGTGTTGAGGGCCCATTTGAAGTTGTGGCTAAGAACTCCATAATTTCTAATAAACGAAATTTTGGATATGTAGGATTGTTCAAGTAGGCCATTAATGAAGTTCAATCAAACATCTTCCCTCCACCATTAACTTTTACTCCAAACGAATATGACTTGGTCAACTTTGATAAAAAACAATATCATCGTTTCTCCGGGAGTTTGTGCAACTTTATATCGTCGTACAAACAAGAGTTATGGTTAGTACTATTAATAAAAAAACTAGGAAAATTGTATATAATATGTTTAAGACTCTTGACCACTTTCTAACACAATTTAGATATACTTATTTGACTTTAAAGTGAAAAAATTACAAATTGACTCTAGTTAAATAGTATTACGCACATATAATTAATACTAATATTAGTACAATAAAATATTCAAAATAAAACAAGCAATCTTTAACTACATGTATAGAAGCTAGAATTTTTTTTCCTTAAACTCCGCCATTCAAAACACTATTTTCTTTTGCTATAACTATTTATAAATACATATGTGTGTGTGTACGTGTGCGCGCGTGCGTGTGCGCGCGTACGCATGCTTCTTAGCTATCCATCGTCATAAACTATTTTTTTTCTCTTTATATTACAAACTTTAATTTTATTCTTTCTAGTCATGACTATTTTTTTCTAGAAATACTCATGAGCTATTGTAATAAATTGCTATATTAGAGGGGTTAAAACAGTTCATGGCTATAAGGAGAAAGGCAAAATAGTTCATGTGTACAAAAAATAAAATCAAAGTTTGTTACTGTAAATAGAAAAGAAATATTTTATGGCTATAACTAGTCAATTTGTCATATATATATAAATATATATATTGTAAGAATGACTAGAAGTGTGATAATGTTGATTGAGTTGTATTCAAAGTGGATTTAAATTGTTTTTGTAGTAGAAAATGATAAATAAAATTAAGGAAAATATATTGAGATTACATGAGGAACTCTTATTTGCAATGTCTTTCACTTTTAGTAGGATAAGATGAAGAGGAAGAGGTGTGAATTTGGTTACGAGAAAATTGATGAAACTGGCCCTAAAGATCATACTTTCACGTTCTCGGAAGTAATAAGTCCAAAGATAAACAAAAATTCTCTCTTCGCCTTTCAGGGGTCATGCCCTCACCCCATCCCTGGAAAAAAAATGAGAGAGAGAGAGAGAGAGAGAGGGAGAGAGAAGAGAACATTTTTATTATTTTTTTTCAGTATGCAATTCTCTTTGTCATGTAGCATATCTTTCCTTTCGCATATAAAACATATCTTTTCTTTCTCATTTTAATTATTTTCTCCTTGTATGTTTTTCGAATATTAATTTTTTCTTTTCTAATTATTAGAACATTATTCCTTTAATTGAATACACTACCGTAGATACAAGGGGTGATAATCTATACTAAGAAAATTTCAAAAATATTAAAATATGAAATTAATTAAAAAAATATGTAAAAACTAAACAAAATTAACATTTCTAAAAAATTTTACTATTGTTGAGGACTTTTGGCACTCCTTGCCCTCTTTAACATACAACCTAAATTGTGTATTTGTATGGTCGAGGACAAATGAGCACAATCAATTTCCTAACCTCCTCATTCTCTCACTCCTCAATCCTTGCTCACATTGGATCACTTACTTGAAAAGATCATTAGCCTCTTCAATTTCCTGCTCCACCAAGCAAAAAACTACATACATACTAGGATCTTTGTCAATTTTTGCAATGTAGCTACATGAACCATAGATGGAACAAAGCGGCAGAAATAGTAACGACACTCATTATTTTTAAGAACTCTTTACTAGGATTATATTATTTTTAAATGGTTTTAAAATTTTTGAATTTTAAATTCTTCCTTCCAACATTTTGAAAATTTTTCCTATATAGATGCTCAATCCCCCCAAAATTTAATGTTTGGTTTCTCAATTTTTTTGTTTGTTTTAATATTATACATTTACCCTCATTTAGGATTTTTTTTGAACAGGTGGTAATAGATGCAAAAAATGTGGAGGTTGTGAGAATAAATGCTAAGCCGTATAGTGCTATCGAGAATATGGTGAATAGACTTTCTCTCGTAGTTAGTCAATATGGTGGACGCAATTTTGCTCCTCAGAGGGATAATCAAAATTATGAAATTGGATATTTCCCTAATTTGATGTCGAATTATGTTGAGGGTTCACTTAAAGCTTTGGCTTAAGAACTCCATAATTTCTTGTCGACGAAATTTTGGATATGTAGGATTGGTCAAATATGCCATTAATGAAGCTCAATCAAACATCTTCCCTCCACCATTAACATTTACTCCAAACGAATATGACTTCGTCATCTTTGATCAAATACAATATTATCGGTTTCTCCAGGAGTATAGTGCAGCTTTATATCCTCGTACAAACGAGAGTTATGGTTAGTACTATTAATAAAGATACTAGGAAAAAATGTACTATAATATGTTTGAGACGATCTTGACTACTTTATCACACAATTTAGGTATACTTATTTGACGTTGAAGCGAAAAAATTACTAATTGATTTTAGTTAAATAGTATTATGCACATATAATTTAGGCTAAGATTAGTATGATAAAAATATTCAATATAAAAAAACAATAATTAACTGCATGTATAGAGGCTAGGATTCTTTGCAATAACTGTTTCTCTAGATATATATATATATATCTAGACATACATATATCTCTATGCGTGCGAGTGCATGCGCATGTGTGTTAGCTTTCTATGGTCATAAGGAGATAGGCAAAGTAGTTCATGTCTAGAAAAATATAAAATCAAAGTTTGTGACTATAAATAGAAAAGAAATAGTTTACAGCTATGAATAGTAATTACTCATATATATATTATTAGAAGGACTAGAAATGTGATAATGTTGATTGAGTTGTATTCAAAGTGGATTTAAATTGTCTGTGTAGTAGAAAATGATAAATAAAATTAAGGAAAATATCTTGAGAATACATGAGGAACTCTTATTTGCGATGTCTTTTGCTTTTAATACGATAAGATGAAGAGGAAGAGGTGTGAATTTTCTTACAGGAAAATTGATCACGTTCTTAGAAGTAATGAGTCCAAAGATAAACAAAATCCTCTCTTCGTCTTTCAAGGGTCACGTCCTCACCCCATCCCTGGACAAAAAATAAGAGAGAGAGAGAGAGAGAGAGAGAGAGAGAGAGAGAGAGAGAGGGAGAGAAGAGAACGTTTTATTTTATTTTTTTCAATATGTAATTCTCTTTGTAGTGCAGCATATCTTTTCTTTCCCTTAAAAAACATAACTTTTCTTTCTCTTTTAATTATTTTACCATCTTATGCTTTTCGTATATTAATTTTTCCTTTCTAATTATTATAAACATTATTGTTTTCATTGAATACACTTCATAGATGGAAGGAATGATAATCTATACTAAGAGAATTTTTAAAATATTAAAATATGAAATTAATAAAGAAAATATCTTTAAATTAAATTAAATTAACATTTCTAAGTAATGTTACTGTTGTTGAGGACGTTTGGCACTCCTTGCCCCTTTAGTGTACAATCTAAATTGTGTATTTGTATCGTCGAGCACAAACAATTTTCTAACCTCTTCATTCTCTCAATCCTCAATCCTTGCTCACATTGGATCACTTACTTTAAAGGATAATTAGCCTCCTTAATTTCCTGCTCGAGCAAGCAAAAAGCAAAACACATACTAGGATCTTTGTCCATTTTTGTAATGTGCCTACATGAACCATAGACGGAACCAAGCGGTAGAGACAGTAACAACATTGAACATTTTCTTAAATTTTTTTAAACATTTTGAATTTTAAGTTCTTAATCCCTTCAACATTTTGAAATTTTTTTTCTATATAGATGCTCAATCCCCCCAAAAGTTAATGTTTGGTTTCTCAATTTTTTTTTTTGTTTTAATATTCTATATTAACCCTCATTTAGGATTTTTTTGGAAGAGATGGTAATTGATGCAAAAAATGTGAAGGTTGTAGCATGAATGCTAAGCTCTACAGTATTATCAAGAATATAGTGAATAGACTTTCTCTCACAGTTAGTTGATATAGTGGGTGCAATTTTGCTTCACAGAGGGATAATCAAGATTATGAAATTGGAAATTTTCTGAATTTGATATCGAATTGTGTCGAGGATCCATTTAAAGCTGTGGCTAAGAACTCCATACTTTCTTGGAGACGAAATTTTTGATATGTAGGATTGGTCAAGTATGTCATTAATGAAGTTCAATCAAGCATCTTCCCTCCACCATTAACTTTTACCCCAAACGAATATGACTTGGTCATCTTTGATCAAATACAATATCATTGGTTTCTCCGAAAGTTTCATGCAACTTTATATTCTTGTACAAACAAGTGTTATGGTTAGTACTATGAACGAAAATACTAGGAAAAAATGTACTAAAATATGTTTGAGACGATCTTGGCCACTTTATCATACAATTTAGATATACTTATTTGATTCTAAAGTGAAAAAATTACTAATTGACTTTAGTTAAATAGTATTACACACATACAATTAAGACTAATATTAGTACGATAAAATATTCAAAGTAGAACAAAACAATCTTTAACTTCACGAATAGAAGCTAGAATTCTTTTTTTCCTCAAACTCCGCATTCAAAACACTACTTTGTATCACTATAGTTGTTCATATATATATATGACAGTAATTGGCAGAGCTCGATAAAGTCTCTACCTTTACCTCACCATGTGAATTCTTTTACAAGCACATTAAACCCATTTTAAAGCATTGCGTGAAGCTTCATAACAACTCTCTTATCGCCATTCTCATCGTTCCGTCCTCTTGGTGGGCTCTACTCCTATTAGGTCTTTGACTGAGTTTATTTCAGTTTTTGTTGAAATTTGTTTATGAAGCTACTTCTGGGTTTTTTTATAATCGAAATGGGGTTTTCTTTATTTGTTTTTCACCTCATAGTATTAATCAATGTCGATTCTTACTTTGTCCATTCTGGAGGCTGAAGATGCTCTATACTCAATTAAATGTCACTAATGGAATATTACATATACTTTTTAAAGGAAACTATACCAGTTTCAACGGAAAATGCAAGATGGACCAACAAAAATTGAATGCCTGCTTATGCTTGAGAATGCAGATATTCCTGAAGATCTCAACAACTTTTATATCTGCCATGTCTGTGTCAGTTCATTGGTGATGGAGAAGCTTTCAGGACTACAATCTACTGATTGTCCCGACATGGTTGCACTTGTAAGAATCCCTTCCATATTCCGTAATGTAGTTGACAATCTGCAAGAAGAAGATTGTCATGAATGGTTCCATTTCCACATAGGATTCTAGTGCTTGAAGGAATTCAGGTTATCCTTTAACTTTTGCCAATAGTTATTGCTTTAGATTAAGGTTAATTTGTCGGTTTTCCTGTTGTGGAATAGATTCTTGTTTACTTTCGACTTTATATCTGGAAAATTTACTTAAAGAATAGGTTCCTTTTTCAGTAAGCATCTTGTAGGCTTTTGAGCCTTTTGTCTTCCCAATATTTTTCATTTTTTCAGCCCATTTTCATATCCCAATGATGACCATGGGCCTCAACTGAACAGGACGTGATCTGTTTTGACTGGGTCAGAGATGCTAGGCTAGGCCGGGCTGGGCCAACCCTAGCTACTCTTTGGGACTTGACCTATTTAATCCCACTTTCTCCCCTCGGTATTGGTGCAACCATTATCTTCTCCTCTTTTATTAATTTCTTCTTCTCTTCTCTTGCCTTGGATGTTAGTATCCGACTCAACTCTTCTTCTTCCCTTTCTTCTTCTCGACTTCCACCGCTGCTCTCCTCCACCCGTCGGTCTTCTGTGACACCATTATTGCCGTCAGCTTCTGTTGATCGTCCTATTATCCGATCATTCGTTTGGTGAGTATTTGAGAGAGAGCCGAAAGAAAGAGAGAGGGAGAGAGGGGAGTGGCACCGGTGACTCTTACCAAGGTTGACGCTCGGATTCTGAGGGACTCCGGTCATACCATCACTTACTGGCGACGCCTTGACGCATCCTGTGAACCGCAACTGCTGCCTGGCATCTTCTTGGTCTCAGTGCTCCCATCTTTCCTGCCGGCGGTACCTTCCGCGGTGGTGGTAAGTTTTTTGTTCTTGTTGTTTAGTTTTTTAATGTGCTAACTGTTTTATTTGTAGCTATTTTTGGCACACTTGATCGGCCATTACTGATCTAGTTGGAGAAGAAGTTTTCATTTGTAATAGAATGGGTTTCGTTAATTTCCATTGCTTATTCTTTTGGTATGTCATAGTAAATAGATTTGTGTAATAGTAATTAGCTCCTACAAGTGGTATCAGAGCCGCGGTTATCTCGTCGGCGCCGGGAACCTTGGAAGAATCCAGATATGAGGGAACTGTTGAGTTCCTCAGAACTGGCCATTGAAGTATTGCCAAACTCCTCTTTTTTCGATTGTCAATTTTTTTTTCTTTTCTGCTTTTCCTGCTTCGGCTTGCCGTTGGTTGTTTCTATTTTTCTGCTTCGACTTGCCGCCAGTTGTTTCTATTTTTGTTGCTTCGGCTTGCCGTCAGTTGTTTCTGTTTGTGGTGATTGCTATTACTATTTTTACTGAATCGCGTTACGGTTCAGTTTTTTTTCTGTTTACTATATTTGTGTTATACCTGCTTTTGTTTTTTTTATTCCAATACATCTACTGCTATAGTTGTTGTTTTGGTTTTTCATTCTGGGTTTCACTCAGTTTACAAAACTATAAAAACCATGCCTGGTTGAATTCGTGAGATTTTAAGTATCTGTGTCTTGGCACATTTTTCCGATTTTTTTAAATATTTATTTATTATTATTTTTGTTATTCTTTTTTTCTGTTTGTCTTTTTCTACTCTTTCTGAGATCTAGTACTGTTTCCGCCGTTTTTCAGTTATATACATTGCTGCTATTTGCTTTACGTCTTTACTTGGGTTTCATGCCTCACACTTTGTTGCGACGTTTTTTTTTTAAAAACAACAAACAAGCAAACAAAACCAACACCATTTTTCTTTAAAATATTTTTTTTTCTAAAACGAAAAAAATCCAGGTATTTTATTTTTGAAACAAAGATTTTCAAATCTTTCATTTTTCCTAGACATTAAATTACACTTATTTGCCTTTAAAACACGTCAGTTTCGAAAATTGAAACTGATAAGTTTGATGGCAGGAGAAAAATGAAAGCAGGTTTGCTACAAAATAAAATTGCACCCGCTATCGGTATCCCCGAAGAGTATCCGGAATCTTGGAGGGGTGAAGTTCTTACGGAAAAACTAGGTGATGTGCACAGTTGCCTCACCTTGCATTTAACCAATAACGTTTTACGAGAAATCGACGAAAAAGACAATACTTTTGAAATTTGGACTAAACTGGAAAAACTATATTTGGAAAAATCAAATTCAAATAAAATTTATTTAAAACAGCATCTTTTCGGTTTTAAAATGAGCGGGTCAAAAACACTTTCAGAGAATATGGATAATTTAAATAAAATCGTTTTGGTACTTCAAAACATTGGAGAGAAATCTCTGATGAAAATATTGCAGTCATTTTATTAAATGTCTTACCTGATTCTTTTACCGATGAAAAATCTGCCATTCAATATAGCTGAGATGGTTTATTTCTTTCCGATGTTAAAAACGCTTTGAAATAGAAAGATTTGGATTTACAAAAGGAAAATAAATCACAGGGTGAAAATCTTTACGTGCGAGGGAGAGTTAACCATAGGGAACCTCTTAGTCACAAATCTAAAAGTAAAAGGCGGTCCAAATCTCGAGAAAAGAACAAAGTGAAATGTTTTTACTGTGGTAAGGAGGGTCATAGGAAAAACAAGTCTTTTAAAAGGATTAAAGATGAAAAACAACGTAAAGATGGCAAAGGGAGTTATAAAATCGACAAAACCCACAATTTTGATTAAGATGGTAATTCTATGTTTTCAGAGGTTTTGTCTGTTTCGCTTTCCCCTTCTTGTTCTAAAGTTTTTTATAATTGGGTTCTTGATTCTGGTTGTACATTTCACATGACACCCAACAAACACTGGTTTTCAGATTTCAAACCCTTAAATCAAGGAAAGGTTTACATGGGAAACAATTAAGTTTGTGATGTTAGAGGCATTGAAAATATTTTCATTAAAATACATGATGGTGTGACTATGGAACTCACTGAGGTGAGATACGTGCCTAACCTTCGTCGTAATCTTACCTCTCTTGGTTATTTGGATTCTCTTGGTCTTTCTTTTAAATCCAAAAATAGTATTTTATATATTTGCAAAGGAAACCTAGTCATGCTAAAAGGTCTTAAAAGAGATAGTCTATACATCCTTATTGGTAAAACAGTTTGTAACTCCACTAAATTGATTTCAAAACCTTTTCCCCAAAAAACTATGTTGTGGCATCGTCGGATTGGCCACATTAGTGAAAAGGGACTTTATTATTTACAAAACCAAAATCTATTCTGTGGTGACGAAATTGATTATTTGGATTTTGTGACCACTGCGTTTTGGGAAAATAACACAAAATCAGTTTTTCAACTAGCACACACAAGTCTTCTACCATACTTGATTATGTGCATTATGATATGTGGAGACCTGAAAAGGTTCCAACTTATGGTGGTAATGTTTATTTCTTGTCTATCGTTGATGATTTTTCAAGGCATGTTTGGGTCTTTCTTTTAAAAACTAAAGATCAAACTTTTGAAAAGTTTTGTGAATGGAAATGTTTTGCCGAAAATCATTCTAGAAATAAACTAAAAACTATCAGGACTGATAACGGTCTTCAGTTTTGTGCTCGGAAGTTTTCTGATTTGTGTGTATCGCATGGCATCTTACACCATAGAACAGTTAGGTATAACCCCCAGCAGAACGGAGTAGAAAATTATAAACAAAATTTAGGAAAATATCTTGAGAGTACATAGGGAACTCTTATTTGAAATTCCTTTTACTTTTAATAGGATAAGATGAAGAGGAAGAGGAGTGAATTTGCTTACAAGAAAATTGATGAATCTGGCCCCAAAGATCATATTTTCACGTTCTCTGAATTAATGAGTCCAAAGATAAACAAAAATTCTCTTGTCGCCTTTGAAGGGTGACGTCCTCACCCCATCCCTGAAAAAAAGTGAGAGAGATAGAGAAGAGAACGTTTTTATTATTTTTTTTAATATGTAATTCTCTCTGTCATGTAGGATATCTTTTCTTTCCCCTAAAAAACATATCTTTTCTTTCTCCTTTTGAATATTTTACCACCTTATTTTTTTCGTATATTAATTTTTTCCTTTCTAATTATTACAAATATTATCATTTTAATTGAATGCACTGCCATAGGTTAAAGGGGTGATAATTTATATTTAGAAAATTTCAAAAATATTATAATATGACATTAATAAAAAAAACCTTAAAATTAAACTAAATTAAAATTTCTAAATAATTTTGCTATTGTTGAGGACGTTTGGCACTCCTTGTCCCCTTTAGCGTATAACCTAAATTGTGTATTTGTATCGTTGAGCATAAATGAGCACAAACAATTTCCTATCCTCCTCATTCTCTCACTCCTCAATCCTTGCTCACATTGGATTACTTACTTTAAAGGATCATTAGCCACCTAAATTTTCTGCTCTAGAAAGCAAAAAGTAAGAAACATACGAGGATCCTTGTTGATTTTTGTAATGTGGCTACATGAACCATAGACGGAACCAAGATGTAGAGACAGTAACAACACTCAACAATTTTAAAAACTCTTAATTAGGATTATATTTTCTTAATTATTTTAAACCTTTTGAATTTTAAAGTCCGCCCTCCAACATTTTGAAAATTTTATCTATATAGATGCTCAATCCCCGTAAAAGTTAATGTTTGATTTCTCAATTTTTATCTTATTTTAATATTATATATTTACCTCATTTAGGACTTTTTTTGAAGAGATGGTAATTGATGCCAAAAATGTGATGTTTGTGAGCATGAATGCCAAGCCCTATAGTGTGGTCGAGAATATGGCGAATAGACTTTCTCTCATAGTTAGTCCATATGGTGGACGCAATTTTGCTCCTTAGATGGATAATCAAGATTATGAAGTTGGAATTTTCCTGGATTTGAGGATCCATTTATAGCTGTGGCTAAGAACTCCATAATTTCTTGTAGACGAAATTTTGGATATGGAGGATTGGTCAAGTACGCCATTAATGAAGTTCAATCAAACATCTTCCCTCCCCCATCAACTTTTACTCCAAACGAATATGACTTTGTCATTTTTGGTCAAATACAATATCATCGATTTCTTCGGGAGTTTGGTGCAGCTTTATATCCTCGTCCGGAACTCATTCTATAGGCAAGCACGGCCCTTCGCTCGAGATCTTTTATAACCTTTCCCCCACAATGGACGCTAGTACGGAGACTGCACCGCAAGGGGAGATACTCTCTTTTCCTTCATTAACCCGGATCTAGCCCATGCGTAGAGAGGGGGTTCCTTTGAAACTGGACCAATTAGGTCTGCTCAAGATGAGTTGTCCAATCGACGTTCGAACCAATCCAAAGATGCTCCAGAAAATTGATAGAGAAATTCATAGACCTATGTAGGACAGGGAATACTTTAAAAGAGACAACAAGCAAAAAGGCGAATCGAGATAATCAGGCTTTGAAACTCAGACAAACAAGAGTTATGGTTAGTACTATTAATAAAAATACTAGGAGAAAATGTACAATAATATGTTTGAGACAATCTTGACCACTTTATCACACAATTTAGATATATTTATCGGACGTTAAACTTAAAAAAATATTAGTTGACTTTAGTTAAATAGTATTACACGCATATAATTAAGACTAATATTAGTACGATTAAATATTCAAAATAAAACAAAAGAATCGTTAACTACATGTATAGAAGCTAGGATTCTTTTTTCTCCCTCAAACTCTGCCATTTTAAAATGATATTTGTTTTGCTATAACTGTTTATACATATATATATATATATATATATCTGTGTGTGTGTGTGTGTGTGCACATGCGTGCGCATGCGTGTTACCTATCTATTGCCATAAACTATTTTTTTTTCTATTTATAGTTACAAACTTTGATTTTATCATTTTTTAGTCATGCCAATTTTTTTTTCTAGAAATACTCATGACCTATTGTAATAACTTGCTATATCAGAGAGGTAAAAAATATTTCATGGCTATAAGGAGAAAGGCAAAATAGTTCATGTCTAGAAAAAATCAACTTGAAGTCTGTGACTATAATGAGAAAAGAAATAGTTTATGACTATAAATAGTAAATTTTTCATACATATAAATATAAATTGTTCGAAGGAATAGAAGTGTGATAATATTGATTGAGTTGTATTCAAAGTGGATTTAAATTATTTGTGTAGCCGAAAATGAAAAATAAAATTAAGGAAAATATCTTGAGAATACATGAGGAACTCTTATTTGCTTTTAATAGGATAAGATGAAGAGGAAGAGGTGTGAATTTTCTTACAAGAAAATTAATAAAACTGTCCCTAAAGATCATATTTTCATGTTCTCAGAAGTAGAATCCAAAGATAAGCAAAAATTCTCTCTTCACCTTTCAAGGGTCACGTCCTCACTCCATCCCTAGAAAAAAATGAGAGAGGGAGAGAGAGAGAGAGAGAGAGAGAGGGAGAGGGAGAGAGAGAGAGAGAGAGAGAAGAGAACATTTTTATTATTTTTTCAATATGCAATTCTCTATCACGTAGGATACCTTTTCTTTCCGTTAACAAACGTATAATGGATCACTTACTTTAAAAGATCATTAGCCACCTCAATTTCCTACTTCAGCAAGTAAAAAGCAAGACACATACTAGGATCTTTGTCGATTTTTGCAATATTGCTACCTGAACCATAGACAGAACCAAGCTGTAGTGATAGTACCAACACTCAACAATTTTAAAAACTCTTAATAAGGATTATATTTTCTTAAATTTCTTAAAAAAATTTGAATTTTAAATTCTGCCTTCCAACATTTTAAAATTTTATCTATATAGATGCTCAATCCCCAAAAGTTAATGTTTGGTTTCTCAATTTTTTTTTTTTGTGTTAATATTACATATTTACCCTCATTTAGGATTTTTTTTTGAAGAGATGGTAATTGATGCCAAAAATGTGAAGGTTGAGAGCATGAATGCTAAGCCCTATAGTATTGTCGAGAATGTGGCGAATAGACTTTCTCTTGTAGTTAGTCGATATGGTGGATGCAATTTTGCTCCTCATAGGGATAATCAAGATTATTGGAATTTCTTCGAGAGGGACAATTCTTCGAAATCAAATAACTATATATTGGAGGATTTCATATTATCATTAATCTCTTCCTATTTAGTTTCGTATATTATTTCAAAGAAAGTTGGTTTTTCTCCAATGGATTTTGTATGACAAGGTTTATATTTATATCGAAGTAATCAACATCTAGAGGCCATTCTTAAGATCAGGGAGCTTGTGTGATCAAAGTCAACAATGATTTTAAACATTTTCCAATTCATGGTACCGTCTAAGATCATATCACATGGGAAAAGAAGTGCTAACTAAGAAGCTAAGAATCGAGCAGAAGAAGTAGAAGATGCCTGCAAAAGTTTATTTAGGTTTAAGAAAATGGGGATTCTTTGGAGATACCTTTCTTGATAAATAAAAGTATCATAAAGAAATTTATGAAACTTAGAGGGCATATGATGGGAGTATCGTAAAGCGATTTATATAAATGAAAGGCATTAGTTTTGGGCTAAGAGGAGTTTTGATTCAGTTATTTTTGGGCCAGGTATCACATGGTTAAGGCCAACTGACCTAGGTGATCAGGTAAAGGTCGAGAAGGTTTCAAAAATTCTTTTATAAGAATCCCACATTGATTGTCTAGAAAAAATTTCAAGATGCAACATTTATAAATGGTACTATCCACATTTACCTTATTATGTTATCTTTACTTAGTGTTACTCTGCCAAATTTACACCTCTTTGTTGATCTAGGTATCGGAGATAATACGGGGTTTAACAAGATAAGCAACCAGGATTAATCATAAAGGTTGAGAAATTCCATTCTCATTAGCAAAAATTTGTCCAGAAATTCCATTCAACGGCCACAAAATCTCGGACAGCCCAATCGAAAACAAACCCCTAAAGGTAAGATTTTTCTTTTCTCACTTCTGCTGCCTTTTGAAAAGATTTAATCTCTCTTCACCTTTCACAAGTCAGGACCTCACCCTATCCCTGGAAAAAAATGTTAGAGAGAGAGAGAGAGAGGAGAACATTTTTATTATTTTTTTAATCTATAATTCTCTTTGTCATGTGCATATCTTTTCTTTCCCTTAAAAAACATATATTTTCTTTCTCGTTTTAATTATTTTTCCATCTTATGGGTTTCATATATTAATTTTTTCCTTTCTAATTACTACAAACATTATTCTTTTAATTGAATAAACTATCATAGATAGAAGGGGTGATCATCTATACCATGAAAATTGCAAAAGTATTAAAATATTAAATTAATAAAAATATCTAAAAATTAAAATAAATTATTATTTCTAAATAATTTTAATACTGTTGAGGACGTTTGGCACTCCTTGCCCCCTTTAGCGCACAACCTATATTGTTTATTTTTATCGTCGAGCACAAATGAGCACAAATAATTTCCGAACTTGCTCATTCTTTGACTCCTCAATCCATTGCCCACATTTCATCACTTACTTTAAAGGATCATTAGCCTCCTCAATTTCCCCCTCTAGCAAGCGAAAAGCAAGATACATACTAGGATCTTTGTCGATTTTTGCAATGTGGCTACATGAACCATAGACGGAACCAAGTGGTGGGGACAGTAACAACACTCAATATTTTTAAAAAATCTTAATTAGGATTACATTTTTTTTTTTTTTAATGTTTTTAAACATTTGATTTTTAAATTCTCCCTTCCAACAATTTGAAAATTTTATCTATATAGATGTCCAATCCCCCAAAAAGTTAATGTTTGGTTTCTCAATTTTTTTTGTTTTAATATTATATATTTACCCCCTTTTAGAGTTTTTTAAGAGATGGTAATTGACGCCAAAAATATGAAAGCTGTGAGCATGAATGCTAAGCCCTATAGTGGAGTCGAGAATGTGGCGAATAGACATTCTCTCATAGTTATACTATGTGTGAGTAAAATAAAATATTCAAAATAAAACAAAAAATCTTTAACTATATGTATAGAAACTAGTATTTATTTTTTTCCTCAAACTCTGCCATTCAAAAAACTATTTTGTTTTGCTATAACTATTTACACACACATATATATATGTGTGTGTTAGTGTGCACGTGCGTGCGCTCACGTACACATGCTTCTTTGCTATCCATCGTCATAAACTATTTTTTTCTCTTTATATTACAAACTTTTATTTTATCTTTTCTAGTCATGACTATTTTTTTTCTAGATATACTCCTAAGCTATTGTAATAAATTGCTACATTAGAGAGGTTAAAAACAGTTCATGGCTATAAGGAGAAACGCAAATTAGTTCATGTCTAAAAAAAAAAAAAATCAAAGTTTGTGACTGTAAATAGAAAGGAAATATTTTATGAATATAACTAGTCAATTTCTCATATATATATATATATTGTAAGAAGGATTAGAAGTGTGATAATGTTGATTGAGTTGTATTCAAAGTGGATTTAAATTGTTTCTGTAGTAGAAAATGATAAATAAAATTAAGGAAAATATCTTGAGATTACATGAGGAACTCTTATTTGCAATGTCTCTCGCTTTTCGTAAGATAAGATGATTAGGAAGAGGGGTGAATTTGGTTACGAGAAAATTGATGAAACTGGCCCTAAAGGTCATACTTTCACGTTCTCGGAAGTAATAAGTCCAAAGATAAAAAAAAAATTCTCTCTTCTCCTTTTAGGGGTCACATCCTCACCCCATCCCTGGAAAGAAAATGAGAGAGAGAGAGAGAGAGAGAGAAGAGAACAATTTTATTATTTTGTTCAATATGTAATTCTCTTTGTCATGTAGCATATCTTTTCTTTCTCGTTTTAATTATTTTATCATCGTATGTTTTTCATATATTAATTTTTGCCTTTCTAATTATTAGAAACATTATTCTTTTAATTGAATACATTACCGTAGATACAAGGAGTGATAATCTATACAAAAATATTAAAATATGAAATTAATTAAAAAAATATGTAAAACCTAAACAAAATTAACATTTCTAAATAATTTTACTATTGTTGAGGACGTTTGGCACTCCTTGCCCCCTTTAACGTACAACCTAAATTGTGTATTTGTATCGTCGAGCACAAATGAGCATAAGCAATTTCCTAACCTCCTCATTCTCTCACTCCTCAACCCTTGCTCACATTGGATCACTAACGTTAAAGGATCATTAGCCTTCTCAATTTCCTGCTCCAGGAAGCAAAAAACAGGATACATACTAGGATCTTTGTCGATTTTTGCAATGTGGCTACATGAACCATAGATGGAACAAAGCGGTAGAAATAGTAACGACACTCAACATTTTTAAGAACTCTTTATTAGGATTATATTTTTTTAAAATGATTTTAAAATTTTTGAATTTTAAATTCTTCCTTCCAACATTTTGAAAATTTTTTCTATATAGATGCTCAATCTCCCCAAAATTTAATGTTTGGTTTCTCATTTTCTTTTTGTTTTAATATTATAGATTTGCTCTCATTTAGGATTTTTTTTTTTTTGGAACAGATGGTAATTGATGCAAAAAATGTGAAGCTTGTGAGAATGAATGCTAAGTCGTATAGTGCTGTCGAGAATGTGGCGAATAGACTTTCTCTTGTACTTAGTCAATATGGTGGACGCAATTGTGCTCCTCAGAGGGATAACCAAGATTGTGAAATTGGATATTTCCTGAATTTAAGGTCAAATTGTGTTGAGGGTTCACTTAAAGCTTTGGCCTAAGTACTCCATAATTTCTTGTAGACGAAATTTTGGATATGTAGGATTGGTCAAGTACGCCGTTAATGAAGTTCAATCAAACATCTTCCCTCCACCATTAACTTTTACTCCAAACGAATATGACTTGGTCATCTTTGATCAAATACAATATTATCGGTTTCTCTGAGAGTATAGTGCAACTTTATATCCTCGTACAAACGAGAGTTATGGTTAGTACTATTAATAAAAATACTAGGAAAAAATGTACTATAATATGTTTGAGACGATCTTGACCACTTTATCACACAATTTAGATATACTTATTTGACGTTAAAGAGAAAAAATTACTAATTGATTTTAGTTAAATAGTTAAATAGTTAATTGCATGTATAGAAGCTAGGATTCTTTTTTCCCTCAAACTCGACGATTCAAAATGCTGTTTTTCTAGATATATATAGATATATATATTTTTGGGTGAGTGTACACGTGCGTGTTAGCTTTTTATGGTTAGAAACTGTTTTCTTTCTCTTTATAGCTACAAACTTTGATTTTAGTTTTTTCTAGTCATGACGATTTTATTTTTTAGAAATATTCATGAACTATTGTAATAAATTTCTATATCAGAGAGGTTAAAAATAGTTTATAGCTATAAGGAGATAGGCAAAATAGTTCATGTCTAGAAAAAAATAAAATTAAAGTTTGTGACTATAAAGTGAAAAGAAATAGTTTATGGCTATAAATAGTCAATTTCTCATATATATATATTATTAGAAGGACTAGAAGTGTGATAATGTTGATTGAGTTGTATTCAAAGTGGATTTAAATTGTTTGTGCGGTGGAAAATGATAAATAAAATTAAGGAAAATATCTTGAGAATACATGAGGAACTCTTATTTGCAATGTCTTTTGCTTTTAATACGATAAGATGAAGAGGAAGAGGTGTGAATTTGCTTACAGGAAAATTGATGAAACTAGCACTAAAGATCATATTTTGACGTTCTTAGAAGTAATGAGTTTAAAGATAAGCAAAATCCTCTCTTCGCCTTTCAAGGGTCACGTCCTCACCCCATCCCTGGAAAAAAAGAGAGAGAGAGAGAAGAGAACGTTTTATTTTTTTCAATATGTAATTCTCTTTATCGTGTAGCATATCTTTTCTTTCCCTTAAAAAACATAACTTTTCTTTCTCCTTTTAATTATTTTACCATCGTATGTTTTTCGTATATTAATTTTTCCTCTCTAACTATTGTAACATTATTGTTTTAATTGAATACACTACATAGATGGAAGGGATGATAATCTATACTAAGAAAATTTCAAAAATATTAAAATATGAAATTAATCAAGAAAATATCTTAAAATTAAATTAAATTAACATTTTTAAGTAATTTTAATGTTGTTGAGGACGTTTGGCACTTCTTACAACCTAAATTGTGTATTTGTATCGTCTAGCACAAACAATTTCCTAACCTCCTCATTCTCTCAATCCTCAATCCTTGCTCACATTGGATCACTTGCTTTAAAGGATCATTAGCCTGCTCAATTTCCTGCTCGAGCAAGCAAAAAGCAAGACACATACTAGGATCTCTGTCCATTTTTGTAATGTGGCTACATGAACCATAGACGGAACTAAGCGCTAGAGACAGTAACAACACTATTTTGTATCTCTCTAACTATTTATATATATATATACATATATATGACAGTAATTTGCAGTAATTGGTATCATCACATATTTTTCATATTTATTCTGATGAACGGAACATTTTGATCATAATTGATTTCGAACCCTTTTGTTCATACATTATAACATTCCTATGTTTAGGTCCAAAGCATCATAATTGGAAGCTATGAATTTTTTGCACATGAAGTTGAGAATCAACCAGTTTGGCTTGTCTCTACTCATGATCTTAACCATGGCAAGAGGTATAAACTTTAGATAAAGTTCGTCTCTACTCATGATCTTAACCATGGCAAGAGGTATAAACTTTAGATAAAGTTCTGCCTTATTTGCATATCTTGGAACTAAATTTTGAAGCCCTGACTAGGTTAGTTTTAGGTGACAAAAAAAGTCAAAAAATAGCAGAATTATTATAACTTTGTTCTAGAATAGTAGTATGAAATGAAGCAATAATATTGTAGTATACTTGGAAGTTATCTTGGACTATATAGTCTTGTTTGAACATTAATGTTCTGGAATTCGAAATTTTTTTTTTCTAATTTCTCTTCAAAGTTTGGATAATCACTTTGCAATATTTCTTAGCTAACTTGTTTTGTTTAGCTTGCTTTTATTTATTTTGATTCTTGTCTTCTCAAGTAAAGTTGAAGATGAGATATAGTCAGGGGATTTTGGAAATGTTCATAGTCGAAATGTTCTAGAGTAGAAACAGGGTCTTCTTATCAAGATAAATGGCCATATTTGCTTGTATCTAAACAGGAGGCAAGAACCCCGCCCGAATGAATGAATATCTTCCACTAGTGCAGTGCAGCTTGGTGGAGTTTACAAAAGTTCATGAATATACCAAATTGTTTAGAACATTGGCGATCAACCCCTATTACATAAACAAAACCTCTACAAACTATTACAAAAGCAGCGGAAGAACAAAATATAACTATTCTAATCTATTACAAATAGTAAGATGAGGGAATCGGATAACAACTCTTTAAAATGGCTCTTCAAAATCAGATGAGGTGTTCGAAAAACGGACGACTGATTCTTCAATCCAAAGTACCTGCAAAAATCGGACTACAAAATCAGGTGAGCAAGGAAAAGTCGGATGTTCGATTTTTGCCAGTATCGGACTACCAACTTACAAAATTGGATGTCCATTTTCAAAATGGGATGACTAACACAGAAACATATGATGACTTATTTGTGCATAAAAGAGGGGAACAAAGATATTCGAACTCAAAAAATGGACGAGGAAAATTTAGATTCTTGATCAAACTCTCAAAACAATAGATGAGCCTCACACATAAGAATAATCTAATCTCTCCCTCTCGGTTCTCTCCTTTACAAGCCACCCAAGCACGCAGTGACAATAACATAAGAATTTACAGAGAACGGACAGTAACAAAGGAACAAGAAAATGCAAAGAAGAAGAAGAAGAGAGAATAAAACGTAAGAAAGCTTCACACAGAGTTATTAGTCACCTCATCTTATTAGCAGTAGTAAGGATGAGAGTACTTATAGAGTTTCTTAGGTAGACTCAATCAACAACAAATAAGTCATCTGGAAGAATCATTAAAAAACAGAACAACCAAGAACCTGGAAGACTCATTCAAAAAGACCAACAATCAAGTCACCTGGAGAAGACAAAAGAAGAGATTGGGCTGTTTACCAACCCGGCCCGCACAGCATAACCGAGTAACCTAGGGAAGACACACGAAGAGATTGGACTGTTTGCCAACCCGACCCGCCCGACATCTTAGGGTAAAAATAAACTCATCATATTTGGATTGTGAGGCTCAGTCCAACTCTTCATAGGGTATAAGAACATGAACTGGAAAAGAAAAGGAACAAAAATATGTGAACAACCGGTCCAATAGGCCTACACGAACTTCATTCATTCATTCTACAACAAACTCAAGAAATCTGATGCCAAAAGATAAGGAATGGCGGCATCCCATGGAGTTTAATGACAAATTGCAATTCAGAAAGCAAGATTATAAGGGTGGTGGACAGCCCAGCCCAACCCCTCTTTAAGCTATTTCATCATTTTTATCAGCTACAAATTTGCCTGATGGAAGCACTCATGGTTGAAGATTTTAATAGCTCCCACTGAAACATAACAGTTAATTATTTTTCTTCTCTAACCTTTATATTGAAGTGTATTCTTGATTGCGTATTCAAGGTTAGGATTTCACAAACCCTATTGAATATAATAGGAATGGGCATCTTGGATTATCATTACTCAGAAAGCAGGCAAATATGATGAAACTGCTTTCCCAATCGACTCTATTCCAATATTCGGACAAGTCCCGATACATCAAGAGAAGATGTTTAGTTTAGTTCTTGAAGGAAGTTTAAAACTTATCGTGTAAGCCGAGCTATTGGTTATGCTATCATCTCAATATGCTATCTCTATTAAGCTTCTTTGATATTCAAGAATATTGGGCATTTCAATCTAATAAGGACATGGAGAAACATTTCTAAGCTTGTTATTTACCTTTATTTGCTCGAAGTATTTCAAGGAGAAACACCCATATCTTACTGTAAGCATATTCGAAGGGGAAATTTTTAATCAACTTAAAACTGGAGCTGGCATAAAGATCTCTTACTGGCCAAGAAGGCTCAAAGGAAAATCAACTTTCAAGTCTTAATATACTACGTTCAAAGGAAGTCTTTCAACCGCATGAAATCAGTTAGGCTGTCTTAATCAACCATAACAATATGGTTTCTGTACTTTAACTCCCTGTTTAACATCCTACTTATATATGCTATTTTTGGGAGGGAAGAATCATACTGATGTTGAAATTTGAATAATCTAACGGCACATATTTGCTCTAATATTTTTCACGATTTTATATCCTTCGTTGATTTCACACTTGGATTTCAAGTCATGTGAAAAGATTGTAGGTCTCCGTCTTTCAAGATTGTATATTGTTCATATCCAATTTCTTTTATTGTTGGAAAGCACAACCTAATTTATCAGATATCTTGATCTATGCTATAAGGATTTATTCACAATAACTCGATTGAATATAATGAGTAACTTTGACCATAGAACAATCCTAATTCGATTGTATCAGGTTATGCCCTCAAACTCGTTTTTGTTGAAGATATGTAGGATATGGAAGATTTCGAGCAACCCCTAATATAGAATACTTGAAACACATTTCTTCATGTAAATATCTTAATTGCCTTTAGTATAGTAGCTTGTATGATAATCATGACATGTATGATTTATTTTCCATATTTAGTTTTTCAAATTGTGTAGGATATACGTTGGTCACATTGGCCGCTATAAAATAGATTTGAGAAATAAACTTTTCCCAATTCGTCAAATATCGTGCTTTGTTTTCTTTCATGGTACCCGTGCCTACTATGGCTAAAGATATTGCAGAACCTGCCTTGAAACAAGTTCAGAAATACGATGAAGAGGATGAATACTACCTAGGACCAAATGATGGTTCAGTTAGCTTGATTACTCTCGTCCAGTTGAAGGATAAGAATTTTGATGAATGGGTAGATGCGATCGAGTTGGCCCTCGACTCTAAATATAAATTAGGATTTCTTGATGGATTTATTCCACAACCTGAAGAAGATGATCCAAAGTTTAAAAGGTGGAAGAAAATCAACACCTTGATTGGATCATGGATACTAAACACAACACGGGCTTCAATCACAAAGATGAAGGTGGTGAAAACTATGTGGGATTAGTTACTACAACGGTTTCGTGCACAAAACGGGCCCTAACATTATGGGTTGAAGCAGTAATATTCAATTGTAACTAAAAAGGACTTTCTGTAGCCACCTATATCACAAAATTAAAGAAATTGTGGGAAGAACTTTCAAACTATGAGCAATTTTTTGTGTGAAATTGAGAGAAAACTGTGAGGGAATTAACAATACGACACGAGAAGGAGAAACTTCTATAATTTCTCTTTGGCTTGGACACTAATGCTTCTGGAACGATACGTTCCTCAATACTGGGAGAGAACCTCTATCTAATGTCAACTAATCCTATTCTAAGGTAATACAGGTGGAGCAAGTGAAAAATATGACTAAGGAAGAAGTGGAAGTTGGTGGCGGTACGGCAATCGTTGCCGTCTGCAGCCAATATGGACATCACACAGAAAAATCATCTCTTGTTTTCAGCCATTGTCAGAAAAAAGAGCATGACTCCAAAAGCTGCTTCCAAGTGATTGGATTGCCAGAGTGGTGTTTGGAGAAAAGCAAAAACAACAGAGTCTGCAAGCACACAAAAAAGGAGGAAAAAGTCGCAGAGGCATTGGAGGTGTGCATCGTGGCGCACAAGGTGGAAAACCGGTGACGATCCAACACATTTGGGTGCCACAGAGAACTAGCACCGTTAAACCTTCCATACCTGGTTCATCTCTAAATGCTGCCGGTGTGGCCATTTTCACCGCAGAGCAGTGACAGTCTCTGATAGGCTTTGTGCAAAGCCAGTCACATCTTGCATCTAAGGAAAACTCTGGTAAATTTGTTTTTTGACAATTGGCTGATTGACTCAGGAGTAACTCATCACATGACCTTCAATATTGATCTTTTATTTTCTATTCATGTGGTTCCTCCATGGCCGATCACCTTGCCGAATGGAGCCGTCACTTATTCAACCCAATATGGCAAAATCCAACTTGGTCCCAATTTTATTTTGCAGAAAGTTTTATTTATCCCATAGCTTACTTGCAATATTATTTATATGTCTTAATTTCTCTAATCTGATATGGATTGCTTGGTTTACATATTCAATGTGTGGTATAAAGTACCGTTTCTCGAGGATACTGATTGGAGTGGATGAGCAACGAAATAGGTTGTACTATCTTTAAAAATTGATGCCATGCAGAGTGAATAAAGTTGTGGGTCCTGACTCTAGATTTCTGTGTCATCGAAGGTTGGGGTACCCTTCAAATTCTATTCATAAATTTTTACCTCATGTATCCGACTCCACAAATAATGACCCTTTTTGATACGTATTTTTGTGTTAAACAGACACGTGACATTTTTCCAACTTCCTGAAATAAAGCTTCTCAAACATTTGTCTTAATTCATTGTGATATGTGGGGCCCTTATAGAGTTAAAACTCATGGTAATGCTGAATATTTTCTTATTATTGTTGACGACTATTCGCGTGTCATTTTGATATTTTTAATGATTGAAAAGCAAGAAATTCGTTCCACATTATCCAAATTTTGCAAAATGGTCCAAACTCAACAACTACTATTAAAACTCTCAGGTCGGATAATAGGGTAGAATACCTTATACACCTAAGCAAAATGGCCGTGCTGAGCGCAAATACAACCACATTTTTAATGTGGCTCGGGCCCTTCTATTTCAAGCTAATCTACCCCTCTTTTTATTGGAAGAATGTGTCCTCACAGCCGATTATCCCATTAACCGAACCCCCTCCAACCTTCTTAATGAAAAATCTCCTTTTGTGTTGTTACATAAAACTCCACCCAACTACTCTCTTCTTTGTAGCTTTGGCTGTTTATATCATGTCATCATGCCACTAATGATAAATTTCTTTCTTGGGGTCAAAAGTGCATCTTTATTGGCTACTCTCTTGGAAAACGGGGTTGGCGGGTCTATGATATTGAATGCAAAGTTTTTATTATTTCTCGAGATGTGATTTTTTATGAGACAATTTTTCCTTACAAAACTGACCTTTCCTTAACTCGGCAAGGCAAAACTTCATCTCCCGAATTTGTCCAAACTATGCAATCTTCGCACATAAACCCATGCAACCCCTACCACCCCTTAATTCATCCACAAATATACCCTCAGCCACAAATAAATCCTCCATCCAGTCTACAAGTCCCTCCTAGTCCAGCCCAGTTATCCCGACCTAACCTCTTGCACATGCTGACCTGTAGCCCATCGAAAAATGAACTACCCTCTCTCCCCTCTCTCTCTCTCTCTCTCTCTCTCTCTCTCTCTCTCTCTCTCACGAATCCATCTGCCCGATCCTAGTCCTCTGTGGATCAATCCACCAACCCGCGCCCCTTCCCTTCTCATTCTTAGTCCATTGTGCCTTTCCCTCTTGACATCCCTATTTCTTCCACTTTTGGACCCAGGCCCTTCCATCCTCCACTGGGTTGTTGCTTGCTTGCCCTTCTTCGAATCTAGAATCTGTAGGTGGCCTCACTGAAAAAGGGAGTCTTGTTGATCCTCCTATTAACTTGCCTCTCCGCCACAGTAGTCGGACCACATATCCCCAGCAAAATTATCATATTACAAGTGTTATTCCTATTCCATGCAAGGTCCTTTCCATTCCTCTACTCCACCTGCTTCTTTAGTGTCTTCAGGTACATGTCCTTACCCTTTTGCTGCTTATGATAATTGTGATTATTTCTCTGCAAACTATGAAAGTTTCCTTGCCAGAGTACAGATTGAGGTTGAACCTGCTCTCTTTTTCTAAAACTGTTAAACATGATAAGTGTCGAATTGCCATGCAATAGAAAATTGATATTCTTGATCAAAATGCCACTTGGATTCTCACAACTCTTCCCCCTCGGAGGAAAGGCCTTGGCTGCAAGTGGGGTGTTTCAAACTAAACTTAAGTCTGACAGTGCTGTGGAGTGCTTGGTTATTCTTGGAAACACATTGGTGGAAGGTGAAGATTTTATTGAAACATATGCCCCAGTCACAAAGCTTGTTACTGTTTACCGATAAAGACCCTCATGCTATTGCTTGCTTTAAATCTCATTTGCGCAAGTGCTTTCACATGAAGGATCTTGGCTCTCTAAAATACTTTTTGGGTATTGAAGTGGCTCAAAATGCTTTTTGACTATATCTTAATTAACACAAGTATGCCCTTGATATTATTTCCGAGACCGGATTATCTGGCGCTAAACCTGGTTCTACTCCTATTGAGCAAAATCATCATCCGGCCAAAGATCAGAGTCATTTCATGTCAGCTCTCGTTCAGTACCGCCAGTTTGTTTGGTGCTAATCTATCTCACTATCACATGTCCGGAACTTGCCTACTCTGTTCATACTTTGGCTCAGTTTATGAAAAAACCACATCTTCAATATCAGGAAGCTTTTTACGAGTTGTTCGGTATCTGAAATTGTGTTTGTGTCAAGTCATTTTTCTTAGTTCTTCTAATAAGTTGGTGCTCACTGCTTATTGTGATGCTGATTGGGCAAGTTGTTCTATTAACCGCAGGTCTCTCACATGCTATTTTGTTTTCCTGGGTGATTCCCCAATTCTTGGATATTACAATCTTCATGTTCCAACTTGAACGGGAGTATTGAAGATATGTAGAATTGGAAGATTTGGAGCAGCCCCTAATATAGGAAATATGAAACACATTTTCTAATATAAATATGGTATTTGCCTTTAGTATAGTAGCTTGTATGGTAAACATGACTTTTATGATTTATTTTCCATATTTAGTTTTCCAAATTGTGTAGAATTTATCATGGTCATATTGGCCACTGTAAAACAGATTTGAGAAATAAACTTTTCCTAATTCTCCAAATATCATTCTTTGTTTTCTTTCAGTTTTGTCATGAAGGGCCTGACAAGCGACACACCTAAAATGCAAACAATCTAAACATGGCATTTAGGATACAACTAGGCCCTCAGGTTCACAAAACCTTAGGAAGTTGGGAAAAGCCCGCACTTCCCATATCATATCATGAGGACATCAAATCAGTATGCTGAAATCATAAGTCTAGAATTTTTTTAGAAAATGTCAACAAGACAATACCAAAATTTGAAAATGAAATTATAACAAGATCTCACAAATTCAAATGTAATTCTGACCCAAGAAAATGCTTTGCTCTATATCTTCTCATGCAGTTAAATTTTAATTGTTGGATTTTCTTAAGTTAGATTCATAGTTTCATAGATCTCCTCTTTTATCAGGGAAAAGAAGATGAAGATTGTTAGTATGGGTTTTTTATGTATGTCAGTTTTTTGAAAAGCAAACAATATGTATGATATGATCTATTAGAATATTTATCTTCGTCAGAACATATTTTTCTATCAGGTAATTAGGAAAAACCAAGCTTGATTCTTTGAAGGAAACATCTTACATATTCTTTCTCCAAATAGAAACAAAAAGATATTTTGGAATTCTATTCATTATACAAAGTTGATATATATATTTTTTTGTTGGAACTTCTTCGAGTCGAACAACTCTTCAAAATTAGACAACTATATATATACTTCATATCATCATTAATCACTTCCTATTTAGTTTCGCATATTGTTTTAACGAAAGTTGGTTTTTCTCCAATGGATTTTGTAAGACAAGGTTTATATTTATATCGTAGTAATCAACATCCACAGGCCATTCTTAAGATCGAGAAGCTTGTGCGACCAAAGTCAACAATCACTTAAACATTTTCGATTTTATGGTACCATCTAAGATCATATCACACAGGAAAAGAAGTGCTAACTAAGAAGCCGAGAATAGAGCAGAAGAAGTGGAAGATGCCTATAAAAGCTGATTTAGGTTTAAGAAAATGGGGATTCTTTGGATATATGTTTGTTGATAAATAAAAGTATCATAAAGGAATTTATGAAACTTAGAGGGCATATGATGGGACCAGCCCATCTAGGCTTTAGTTTTGGGCTAAGATGAGTTATGATTAAGTTATTCTTGGGCCAAGTATCACATGGTTATGGCCAACTTACCTAGGTGATAAGGTAAAGGTCCAAAAGGTTTAAATGATTATTTTATAAGAATTCCACATCCATTGTCTAGCCAAAATTTCAAGACGCAACACTTTATAAGTGGTGCTATCACATTGACCTTATTATGTTATCTTTATTATTATTACTCAGCCAAATTTACACCTCTTAGATAAGCAACTTGTCTAGAAATTCCATTCAACAACCAAAAAATCCCAAGCAACTTGTCCAGAAATTCCATTCAACGACTACAAAATCTCGGACAGCCTAGTAAAAAATAAAGGTAAGATTTTTCTTTTCTTACTTCTGCTGCCTTTTGCAAAGCTTTAATATCTCTTCGTCTTTCACAAGTCACGTTCTCACCCTATCCCTAAAAAAAATGTGAGAGAGAGAAGAGAACGATTTTATTATTATTTTTAATATATAATTCTCCTTGTCATGTAGCATATCTTTTCTTTCCTTTAAAAGTAAATCTTTCCTTTTTTAATGATTTTACCATCTTATGGTTTTCGTATATTAATTTTTTAATTTATAATTATTACAAACATTATTCTTTTAATTGAATACACTACCATAGATAGAAAGGGTGATAATCTATACTAAGAAATTTTCAAAAGTATTAAAATATGAAATTAATAAAAAAATATCTGCAAATTACAATAAATTAACATTTCTAAATAATTTTACTAATGTTGAGGATGTTTGGCACTCCCCTTTTCCCCTTTAGCATACAACCTAAATTATGTATTTATATCGTCGAGTACACAAAACCAAAGGGTAGGCACTGTAACAATGCTCAACATTTTAAAAAACTCTTCATTAGGATTATATATATTTTTAATGTTTTTAAACATTTGACTTTTAAATTATCCCTTCCAACATTTTTAAAATTTTATGTGTATAGATGCTCAATCCCCCCCAAAAGTTAATGTTTGGTTTCTCAATTTTTTTGTTTTAATATTATATATTTACCCTCATTTATACATTTTTTTTTAAGAGATGTTAATTGATGCCAAAATTGTGAAGGTTCTGAGAATGAATGCTAATCCTGATAGTAATGTCAAGAATATGTTGAATAGACTTTTACTCATAGTTAGTCGATACGGTGGGCGCAATTTTACTCCTCAGAGGGATAATGAAAATTACAAAATTGGAAATTTCCAGAGTTTGATGTCGAATTATGTCAATGGCCCATTTAAAGCTGTGGCAAAGAACTCCATCATTTCTTGTAGACGAAATTTTGGATATGTAGGATTGGCCAAGTACGCCATTAATAAAGTTCAATTAGACATCTTCCCTCCACCATTACCAAACGAATATTACTCGGTCATTTTTGGTGAAAAACGATATCATCGGTTTCTCGGAGAGTTTGGTCTGGCTTTAGATCCTCATACAAGCAAGAGTTATGGTTAGTACTATTATTCTTACTCTTTTTTTTTAAAAAAAAAAAAATATTATCTCTAGTTTTTACTTATCACATTTCAAACATACACTTTGTGATAAACACAAATTTTAAATATTTTTAATTTATTATATGGACTAGAATACTCTTAAATCAATCTTTGATCTCCTCATAAGAGAAATTATGTATAAATAACCATGAGCTATTTTTTTTATCTTTTTCTAATCATGAACTATTTTTTTTCCGTTTATAGTCGCAACTTTGATTTTATCTGTTTCTAGCCATGGACTATTTTTCTTTTTCTAGAAATAGCCATGAACTATTTTGACCTCTCAAATATAGCAATTTGTTGAAAATAATTCTTGGCTGTATTTTGAGAGGTAGAAATAGTTGATGGCTATTTCCAGGGAAAAAAATAATTCATAGCTAGAAAAAGATAAAATCCAAGATTGTGGTTATAAACAAAAAAGTAAAAATAATTTATGTTTAGAAAAAGATAAAACATAAGTTCATGGTTATAAATAGAAAAGTTAAAGCATTTTATAGATTGTATTATTTTTACAAGTTTCCATGTAGAATATTTAAAAGGAGTTAGAAAAAATTTAAGTGTAGCCTAGTTTCTATGTGTCGTTAAAATTTTAAATATTACATTATTAATTTCACAATATGAAAAGTATATAAAACACGAATAATAGTGAAACTAAGAAGTAAAAAAAAAATAGAGGAAGTAAATAGGAAAATTAGAAATGGTTCGAATCCAATAGTCCTATGATTAGTAGCATTTTTCTATCATTACTAATTCAAAAATGTTGTTAATTATTATCTTTCAATTCATCACATAATGTTGTTCTACTTTTTTTCTAGTGATCAAAAATGGCAAATTAAATAAAATTGCAGATTCTATGAATATGAAATTGAACGTAGAAGAACATGAGCAAATAATTGGTTCAACCAGTCATGATCGAGGAATAAAAAGGAAGTACAATATATTCTTTGAGGATGACCTTCTCAATACACTTTCAGACGATCAAACTTCTCAAAAAAAGTAGAAATCTGGTTAGTGCCATAATCTTTCAACTCTTTTATACTCTCTCCTTTTATAATCTTGGTTTTGTATGGATAATTAGTGAAGAATTTTTTTCTTGAACTCTTTCAGCTTACAGTGCAGATAATCCATTCTACTATTTGTCCAGTAATTTGGTGATGATTTACAATGGGCAAACGAAGTTTCTCCTTTTTCATTATTGGTAATAATCCTCAATCTTTTTTATAATATCATTTTGTCCTTCAATTTTTTTTTAAAATTTTGCTATATTACTATCTTAACTATTTTTTGGTACCATCTGCATGCTTAAAATTTTCTTGTATTTATTTTCATCCTTGGAATATTTTACAGTACAAAAGTAGTCGTAAACTCTAATTATTAAGGGATAAAAATGTCCACACATTCATTCCCTCCAAAATTCAACACGCTCCCTCCAAACCTAAATTGGATCATGCGGCTTATTTTACAAATGTAAAATAGATAATTCCTAAATTCAAAAAATAAGAAAAAAAATTCTTCAAATCTCTCTCATTCATCAAAATGAAATTCTGAACAGAATAATCCTTATACTTGCAAACTTTAAAAAGCATATTTGCTTTTCTCTCTCATTCGGATAATTTACAAACTTTTAAAAAGGGTAAAATGCTTCAGTGCATCATAACTTTTTCAAATTTTAGTTTTGGACCCTAAACTTCAAAATGGCAAGTATTGGACCTTGAGCTTCAATAATTCATTAACAGTCAAATAAGTCAAAGGGTATAATTGGAATTTCGATTACAAAAATTTTCTTATAATCCTTTAGAAGGAAAAAAATTTCAATTAGGTCCCAATTTTCAATTATTAACTATTTCAAGGATCTAATATTAATTTATAAAAATTCTATCCATATTTTTATCTTCTTCTTAAACCTCCTCCACACATTCTCCATACTACCACCACCATTACTATCGGACAACCACTACCACCGTTGCTGACAGCCACCCTCAACACCGGATAGCGGCCGTTACCGGCTACTTCTTCTTCTTCTTCTTCTTCTTAAAGAAGAAGAAGAAGAAGAAGAAGAAGAAGAAGAAGAAAGAGGAGGAGGAGGAGGAAGAAGAAGAAGGAGAAGAAGGAGGAGGAGAAAGTAGTAGAAGAAGAAGAAGAAGAAGGAGGAGGAGGAGGAAGAGGAAGACGACAGCGGTGACTATTGGTGGTAGCGAGGCTATCGGTAGCCACAGCTATGAACGACGGTGGCTTTCCAGTAGTAGCGGTGGTGGTAGTCTGTGGAATTTATAGAGGAGGTTGAAGAAGATGA
Organism: Catharanthus roseus; assembly: GCA_028651295.1. Taxonomy (NCBI): domain Eukaryota; kingdom Viridiplantae; phylum Streptophyta; class Magnoliopsida; order Gentianales; family Apocynaceae; genus Catharanthus; species Catharanthus roseus. The sequence goes on from JAPQWS010000142.1 coordinate 3,163,922, forward strand.
TAAAAATATGGATAGAATTCTCATAAATTAACATTAGATCCTTGAAAGAGTTAACAATTGAAATAGGGACCTATGTGAATTTTGTTAGATTGTGAAGGATTAAAAGAAAATTTTGTAAGTGAAATTCCAATCATACCCTTTGACTTATTTGACTGTAATAAATTAACGGTCAAAATGCATAGAAACTCCGATTTTTGATATGTTATTGAAGTTCAGGATCAAATACATACTATTTTATAGTTGAGAGTCTAAAATCAAAATTTGAAAACTTTAGGAGGCTCGGGTGCTTTTTACGCTTTAAAAAAAAAATAAATCAAACCTTCAAGTTCTAAACTAGAAAAAGATGAATTATCGTATTAGTCTTTTAGACAAGTGCCTTCAATAAAAATGAGCTTTCTACAAGACAAACAAGTGAGAAATGATATACATATATACATATATATAATTACAAACATAGCCTAAAGAGCATAACAATGATATATTAGAAGAATGAACTACATTAATTTATAGGCTTTATAACAAAAGACCACCTTGAATTTCGGGGTAAAAGTAATTTATCTCCTAAAGTTAAAATATATGCATTTTATTCTAAGACTATTAGTCAAAGGTGAAATTAAATAAAATGACCAAAATGTTATTTATGTAAGGTGTGATTTTTTGTAAAATATCCTTTTGAAGTTCAATATAAAATCAATTTTCTTAATTCTTTAATTTATAATAAATTTTTTTTACAAATCTATAAAGTTTGAAAAATAATTTTTAGTCTATATTCTTTAAAATTAATTATTTAACTCAAAACTTAGTTATTTAAGATAAAATAGCATGGTGATTCTAAATATAATTAATGAACAAATAAATTATTTGGTTATAAATATAATATAAGATTTTGCGAATCTCAAATTTTTAGCTAGAAGTTTTTAATAAATTTTTTCGAATACTCTTAATAAAAAAATTTAAACTATTAGGATATGTAGTAATTTCTTGTAACAAGAATTACAATAATAGCTTTTAATAATAATTTTAAGCAAAGTGCTAAAATAATAGACAAACGTCTAATTTTTTCTTTAAATAAAAGACTATTAATTTTTTAGACTCATTATAATAAATTAGTGAAGAATCATAACATTTTAGTTATTTTGAATAAATATTTCATGTTTACATAGCCTTTTTCTTTTTTATGACTCATGTTTACATAACTTATATTATATTTATAATCGAATGTCTAATTTTCTACTCAATTAAATTTAACTCACATATGCTATTTACAAGGAGACCATACATATATAAATATATATATATATTTCAAATTCATTATATTAAATTCATATACTACTTTACATTATAAAAAATTAAGAATAAATTTACTATTATAGTATCTTTATGTAGATATCATGTACACAATCAATTTCAAGATTTTATTACATTTTATATGTTATCTTATGACAATATACGCTTAATCATAACCTAATAAAGAAATTAAAAATTATAAAAATTTTAAACTCAAGTGTTTCTTTTCGTCTATTAACTATATGGAATAGCTGGCAGCTATATCTATAAAGATTGTTAAGTTTTTCATAAATCTCGTGCTTTAAAAATATTTATCCTTTAAAATGTATAAAATAGAATATTGAGTATATTTGCTTGTATTAAAAAAGTACACTTACTTAGAAAATTTTCTATTACAATCAAATGTATCTAAATATATCAGAACATGTTGATCTTGACCAAGTGATGAAAAAATGTTGATCTCGACCAATAGAGGGAATCGATCAAATTCTAGGATTAAAAGAAAGGACAATTGTAACAATATCTTATTTTGTATTTAACGATTTTTATATACAACATTATATAAATTTTAAGAACGTAAATTCATTACTCTCTCCGTCCCAAAAAGATAGTCTCACTTTTATTTAGACATAAATTTAAAAAGCTAATGCATTTACTTGAATTTTTCTTTTCTGCCATTCTTTAATACTAAATGATTTTTAACTTTTTTATCTTAGAACTTTACAAATACAAGAATAAAATTATTAAAATGGTTGTGTCTTATTAATATTTCTTGAAAAGTAGAGATATTTAGTGATAGAATATAAAATAATGAAGGGGATATAAAAGGTAATTAAGAAAGTAGTTATCATTCATAAAGAAAGAAAAACGGGACTATAATTTGAACCAAAAAAAAAAAGAAGAAAGTAACCATTTTTATGAAATGGAGGGAGCATTACTTTGTTGTATTTTTGTATTGTCGAACTCTAATACTATGAAGCACAAGAAGTTGAATCAATGAATGAGTCAAATGCCAACTGAACAAGTCATGAAGAATTGATAACATTTTATTACTCTATTTTTATTTTTTTTAGCATGTTGTCACATATTCATTCGTAATATGTTTTTATATATTCAGGAAAAGGGACTATGTTGTCTTTCATCATATCTTGAAATGTTCAATGAGTGTGACAGATATTTCAATGATGATCCATCAAATAGTACAGCAGTAGAAAAGCTGGTAAGTTTCATGTTATTTTTTGTTCGTCCTCTTATTCAAATGTACTTGTGTAGATGTTTTTATTTACTATGCCAAATAGTGTTATGCTATGCATAATGGAGATCAAAACCATAGATGAACTTAATGGAGAGAAGGGCTTCCATGAAAAAAAAAATTATATATATATTATGTATTAGTAATGGCCCTTAAAAATATTATATGTATTTATATTGTTAATTTCATAGTAAGAAATTTCTTATATTCATTCTATTACCATTTAGATTCTTTAATATAATTTTTAATACATCTTATGATATAATCTGCTATAGTAATTTCTTTTAAATTTTATTTTTAGAATTTTAGGTATGACTTTTATTAATAAAAATATTTAAAAAAAAAGGTACTATAATGTGTATTAAACGATCTTTACCACTTTATCACATAATTTAGATATACTTATTCAATGTTAAAGTGAAAAAATTACTAATTGACTTTTGTTAAATAGTATTATGCACATATAAATTAAGACTAATATTATCACGATAAAGTATTTAAAATAAAACAAAAAAATCTTTAACTACATGTATAGATGTATAGTAGTTAGGAATTTTTTTTCCCTCGAACTCTGCCATTCAAAATACTATTTTGTTTTGCTCTAACTGTCTATATATATATATATATATATATGTGTGTGTGTGTGTGTGTTAGCTATCTACCGTCATAAACTATTTTTTTCTTTATAGTTACAAATTTCGGTTTTATATTTTTCTAATTATTATTCTTTTTCTAGAAATAGTCATGAACTATTTTAATAAATTGCTATATCAAAGAGGCCAAAAATAGTTCATGGCTATAAGGAGAAAGGCAAAATAATTCACGTCTAGGAAAAAAATGAAATCAAAGTTTGTGGCTATGAAGAGAAAAGAAATAGTTTACAGCTATTAATAGTCAATTTCTCATATATATATATATATAGTTAGAAGGATTAGAGGTGTGATAATATTGATTGAGTTGTATTCAAAATGGACTTAAATTGTTTGTGTAGTAGAGAATGACAAATAAAATTAAGGAAAATATCTTGAGAATACATGAGGAACTCTTATTTGCAATGCCTTTTGGTTTTAATAGGATGAGATGAACAGGAAGAGGTGTGGATTTGCTATCGAGAAAATTGATAAAATTGGCCCTAAAGGTCATATTTCACGTTCTTGCGAGTAATGAGTCCAGAGATAAACCGAAGAATTAGAATGTGGGATTATGATGCATCAGATATATGCGGTCAAATTTTATGTAGTAGCAACCCATCACAAAGCCTCAATTTGGAAGAAAGAGAAACATTGAGAAGGTGGGAGCAACAAGCAAGGGAACAAGGCGAGAAAATTGCTGCTCAAAAGGAATAAATAGCAGTTCAAGTGTCAAGAATTACATTCCGGCACAAACACACTGAAGGTATTATTATTCAAAACTATATATACTTTGTATATATTAATTACTCTATTTATTGAAATCTGCATTTTGATATAAATATTCGATTTAATTGATTTCAGAAAATTTTCTAATTTTCATTACTCAGTGTACTTTTGTGGCTGCTTAATCACTTGGAAAAGATACTTGACTTGTGTAAAGTTTCTTAATTGTTTCCTAGTGATGAGATTAAGCAAAGTTGTGAAATGTCTCCTGTAGAAGGCATGGTTTTATCTTGGAAAAAAATCACGGTAAAACAGAGTTATAGGTTTACTATAATTGACATAATGGGGTTGATTGAATATTATTTTTTGATATTGAGATACTATTTGCTGTTGTTTACTAGTTATACTTAGGGTTTAGATCGTTTGTAACATCTCTTGTAACACTCTCCTAATATTTCTAATTTGATATATTTAGGAAATGTTGCACAGGAGAAGCTACAGAAAATGTTACGCATGATTCTAAGTGTTATTCTTTTTATGACTAAGATGTTGAAATTCTTTTGTTATATATTCTTTTCGTACTACGTAAGAGAATATGTTTTAGCTCTTGCTTCATGCTTCCTATTTGTGTTTGTCTTTAACTGTTTTCCACTTATTTACAGGTCAGAAAGGCTCATGAAGAATTTATATGATAATGAAGTTTATGTTTTTTCCAGCATTTAGATCGACTTAGAATTTGTTAAAGATTAATATTATTAGATTTATAGACCTATTCACTTATTGTACTTGACATTTATGTTAATGTTTATTATTTTCAAATTATGTAACAAACATCATACTTTGTTTTTGTTATATGATTTTCTTGATTAGTGTAATTTTATTTTGTCATATTATATAAAATCTAATTTGTAGGTGGCATAAAAATTTCAATTGATAAATAGCAATTGAATATATAAATATATATATTTATTGATGATAAAAAACATCATTATATGTCAAACCTAGAAATACTTTCTAACCAAAGTTTTGTTGATGAATAGATACAAAATATTATTGCATTTATCAGAAGAGGGGCATAGTTACAGTGAGTTCATACCAAATGTTCTACCGTTGCTTCTCGGAAAAGATGGTTTCATTTCCTATTTCAAAGCCCCTATCAATTCTCTCAAGGATGGTGTCATCCCCATATCTTGAGTTTGTCCAAGTGTAGAAGCCCAAGTTTGTTAAATCACAGTCCACCAAAACTCTCCAAAAAGTGGTAGCTCTTCGTCTCCAAACTCTTCGCACCTCCAAATATGTAAATTATGTCCAAAACTTAGTGAAAGTCACCAACTAATAGCCACGAGAGAGTGATCATACTTGTCCCAAGGCTTTGGGGTAAGTCCATAGCTCCTCAGGATGTCTTCTTAAGGACATTAATATCCAATTCTTCCTCTAGAAGCCCAAAACATTCCCTCTTCCCCTCCTCCCCCCCCCTCCTAACAAAGCCCCTTACCTCATTGGCACAAAACCAGAGTACTTGCTCGTCACTGCTATTCTTTTAGCTTTTGTACTTGATCTTATTTTTGTAATGATCAAAATATCAGGTTTAATATGTAAATTAATTCCACAGAATTACGCAAAAAATTGCAATGAATTGGCCCCAAAACAATTCCAACTAATTATATTTATAAAAAATTTAAATATACATCACATCCTCTTACCTGGAGCTACGATAGTGCTTACAAAAATGACATCTGAACCCTCTTCCAGTGTATTTTCAGGTAACTCTTCTCAAGTGTCTTCCATTATTTCTTCATCATTGAAATTGTGACTCTATCCTGTGAGCTTCTTATCACGTAAGTGCTCTTTTACAGACGTGTTGTCAACTTCCGCACTATTCCTACTCTATTCCCAAACTTTTTGGAACCTTTTGTAGGAATGTTGATGGGTGTCTATCAACATTTAGCAAAAATAATAGTGAATCCACTTTAGAACATGTATAGTTCCAACTAATTATACTCATAAAAAATTTAGATATCCGTTGCATCTGTTTTTCCCGGGGCTAAGATGGTGCTTACTGAAATAGTATATGAACCCTTTTCCATTAGATGGTTGGGTAGTGTGATACAAAACCAAGACCTACTACTTATATGAGGGGTCAATTTCCAAGACCTACTACTTATATGAGGGGTCAATTTCATCTCAAAAAAAATTCAAGCTGTTATTAAAGGAAATTATCAAGTATTTTTCGAGAACTTTTAATAATTATTATAAATAAAATTCTTTATTTCCAACAGGTCATTTATACTGCCTCGTATACCTTCAGTTATGAATTTTCTACATTTACAGTCAGGAAACAAATACCTCAATAAAAAAGTCTTCAGAATATCATCCCAATATGCTACCTCTATTTAAGCTTCTTTGATATTGAAGAATGTTAGGCTTCTCTATTGAATTAGGACGTGGAAAAACATTTCTAAGTTTGTTATTTATCTTTATTTGCTTCAAGTATTTCAAGGAGAAACACCCGTATCTTCCTGTCAGCATATTTAGAATAGGAAATTTTTTAATCAACTTAAAACTAGAGCTGGCATAAAGAACTCTTACCCACCAAGAAGGCTCAAAGGAAAATCGACTTTCAAGTCTCAATATAATACATCCTTAGGAAGTTTTTCAATCGCATCAGTTAGGCTATCTTAATCAGCCATAAAGTTATGGTTTCTATACCTTAGCTCCCTATTTAATACCCAGTCACAGACTTCTGTGGATCAATCCATCGGCCTGCACCCCTTCCCTTCTCATTCTTAGTCCATTGTGCCTCTCCCTCTTGACCTCTCCATTCCTTATCCTTTTAGTCTGTTTCCAAGGGATGTAACAAAGAACTAATAATCTTGCAGTTCAGAATTTACCTTAATAAAAGATTAGTATCTTTTTCTTTCACATCCATTTTCTACATCACATGTTACCATTCTCAGCCTCTCTACAAAAGGACTTTCATACATTCTAAGTTCTTTTTTTATAAGTATAAACTATTTACACTTTTGCTGATATGACATTTTAGGTATGTGATACAAATATGAATCCTTTCTTAAATTCATTTTGCTTCTTCAAGTGGTATTTGTAAAAAAAAAATGAATTTTTAAGTAATGTATACTGAAAGATGATGAAGAGGTATATTTCTAGGATGGAAATCGATAAATTAGGGGCCGAAATATACAATTTGTGCGGGAAAAATTTTTATTTTTACCAAATCATTTTCTCTTTCTTCCCTCCTCTTTACCTTCTCTCTACCCCTCAAGATTTCAAATGACGATCTATTCAAATATAACCCTTGAAAATTAAAAAAAAAAATCATAATACATAATCATGGTTTCATTTATTTACAATTTAATCGATTTAAAAATTAAAAAAATGCACCAAACTAAAAAAATTAAAAGTGGATTCATAAAATCTTCAAATTGTCATACAATGCTACGACTCTCTCAATGTCTTATAGTGTACATAATCCTCAAAATTATCTATTTTAAATTTTAAAATCGTCAAATTTTGAAAATAGCACTACATTTCTTTACAGTGAAGATTGTAAAACATTTATAGACGGAAAATGAATTTTATAAATTTTATATTTTGGCCCATAATTTATGAATCTTCATATTTACGGGCATATATAGCTGATTTCTGGGGAAAAAAAAGTGAAAGATAATTCCTGCCATTGATTAGAATTTTCCACCAGAGCAAAGAGAAGCAACAGAAGAAGGCACACAAGAATATAATGTATGAGCAGTTTCTAGCTGGCAACAAGTCCCTTCATTCCTAATAAAGAGCTAACTTCAAAGCCCACTTCATTGAATTTTCAGCCCAGAAATAAACTTCTGTGTTTTTCTCAAACTTATGCTTCCGCAAGTGATGAAAATGATGACAATAATTGCCAGAACTCGATAAAGACTCTACCTTTACCTCACCATGCGAATTCTATTACAAGCACATCAAACCCATTTGTGAAGCATTGCGTGAAGCTTCGTAACAGCTCTGCTTATCGCTATTCTCATGGTTCCGTTCTCTTGGTGCGCTCTACGCCTATAAGGTCTCTTACTCAGTTTATTTCAGTTTTTGTTGAAATTTGTTTATGGAATTACTTCTAGAGTTTTTTTTTAATCGAAATTGGGTTTTCTTTATTTATTTTTTCCGTGTATTTTTATTTCTTGTTTCTATGATTTTGTATTGGTATATCAATGGTTTGATTATGTGCATCTTTTGTATATGTAATATCTTCTCTTTCAGCTTCCACTTACTTTGTGAAATATAGTGGTACTTTCTGTCCTTTTGGTGAGAATTTGAAACTAGTCTTTGTTATTTGGCCTTCAGAAGTTAGAATTATAATTAACTCTAAATAGATGAAGGGAAATTTTTTTAGTTTTAGGTGAAAAAAGAAGTCAGAAAATAGCACAATTATTATAGCTTTGTTCTAGAATAGTAGTATGAAATGAAGGAATAATATTGGCAGTGTACTTGGAAGTTATCTTGGACTATATAGTCTTGTTTCAACATTAATGTTTTGGAATTCGAAATTTTTTTTCTAATTTCTCTTCAAAGTTTGGGTTTACAGTTTCGGGTTTTAGCTAACTTGTTTTGTTTTAGCTTACTTTTATTTATTTTGATTCTTGTCTTCTGAAGTAAAGTTGAAGATGAGATATAGTCAGGGGATTTCGGAAATGTTTATAATCGAAATCTTCTAGAGTAGAAACGGGTCGTCTTATCAGGATAAATGACCATATTTGCTTCTATCTAAACAGGAAGCAAGAACCCCAGCCCGAATGAATGAATGGATGAATGTCTTCCACTATTGCAGTGCAGCTTGGCGGAGTAGACAAAATTTAATGAATATACCAAACTGTTTAGAAGAGTTATATTGGTGATCAGCCCTGTTACATAAACAAAACATCTACAAACTATTACAAATGCAGCAGAGGAACAAAAAATAACTATTCTAATCTATTACAAATAACCAGATGATAGAACTGGATAACAATTATTTAAAATAGCCCCTCAAAATCAGATGAGGTGTTCAAAAAACGGACGATTGGTTCTTCAATCCAACGTACATGCAAAAATCGAACTACAAAATCGGATGAGCAGGCAAAAGTCGGACGTCCAATTTTTGCCAGGAAAAGATAGAATAGGACGACCAACTTAAATTGGACGTCCGTTTTCAAAACCGGACAACCAACACAAGTATCTGACGACCGATTTCTGTGTAAAAGAGGGGAACAGAGATATTTAGATGCAAAAAACGGACGAGGAAAATTTAGATTCTCAATCAAACCCTCAGAACAATGCATAAGCCTCACACACAAGAACAATCTAATCTCTCACTCTCGGTTCTCTCCTTCACAAATCACCCAAGCACGCAGTCAACCAAGAACGGCAACTGACGGTGGCAAGAACAGAGGAATTCACAGAGAACAGGTAGTAACAGAGGAATAAGAAACTACAGAGAAAAAGAAGATAGAATAGAACGTAAAAAAGCTTCACACAGAGTTATTGGTCACCTCATCTTATCAGCAATAGTAAGGATGAGAGTATTTATAGAGTTTCTTAGGTAGACTCAATCAACAACAGATAAGTCATCTCGAAGAATCGTTAAAAAATAGAACAACCAAGAACCTGGAAGACTCATTTAAAAGGACTAACAACCAAGTCACCCGGGGAAGACACAAGAAGAGATTGGGCTATTTACCAGTCCGGTCCACCCGATATAACCAAGTAACCTGCGGAAGACACACAAAGAGATTGGGTTGTTTACCAACCCGGCCCCCCAGCATCTTGGGGTAAAAATAAACTCATCATATTCGGGTTGTGAGGCTCAGTCCAACTCATCATAGGGTATAAGAACATGAGCTGAAAAATAAAAGGAACAAAAATGTGTGAACAACCGGCCCAATAGGCCTACACAAACTTCATTCGTTCATTCTACAACAAACTCAAGAAATATGATACCAAACGATCAAGAATGGCAGCACCCCATGGAGTTTAATGACAAATTACAATTCAAAAAGCAAGATTATAAGGGTGGTGGATAGCCCAACCCAGCCCCATTTAAGCAATTTCATCATTTTTATCAGCCACAAATTCGCCTGATAGAAGCACTCATGGTTGAAGATTTTAATAGCTCCCACTGAAACATAACAGTCAATTATTTTTCTTCTCTAAACTTCATATTAAATTGTATCCCTGGTTACGTATTCAAGGTCAAGATTTCACAAACCGGATTCAATATAATAGGAATGGGCATCTTGGATTATCATTACTTAGAAAGCAAGCAAATATGTTGAAACTGCTCTCCCAACCAGCTTTATTCCAATATTCGGACTAGTCCCGATACCTCAAGAGAAGATGTTTAGTTTAGTTCTTGAAGTTTAAAACTTATCGTATAAGCCGAGCTATTGGTTATGCTATCATCTCAACATTCTATCCCTATTAAGCTTCTTTGATATTCAAGAATATTGGGCTTCTCCATCTAATCAGGATATGGAGAAGCATTTCTAAGTTTATTATTTACCTTTATTTGCTCTAAGTATTTCAAGGAGAAACACCCATATCTTACTGTAAGCATACGTAGATGGGGAAATTTTTTAATCAACTTAAAACTAGAGCTGGCATAAAGAACTCTTACCGGCTAATAAGGCTCAAAGGAAAATCAACTTTCAAGTCTCAATATACTACGTTCTAAGGAAGTCTTTCAATCGCATGAAATCAGTTAGGCTGTCTTAATCAGCCATAACAATATGGTTTCTTTACTTTAACTCCCTGTTTAATATCCTACTTACATATGATGTTTGTGGAAGGGAAAAATCATACTGATGTTGAAATTTGTATAATCTAACAGCACATATTTCCTCTAATTTTGTGCACGATTTTATATCCTTCATCTATTTCACACCTGGATTTCAAGTCATTTGAAAAGATTGTTGGTCTCCACCTTTCAAGAGCGTATATTGTTCATATCTGATTTCTTTTATTGTTGGAAAGCACAACAACCTAATTTATCAGATGTCCTGATCTGTGCTATCAGAATTTATTCACAACAACTCGATTGAATATATTGAGTAACTTTGATCATAGAACAATCCTAATTCAATTGTATCAGTTTATGCCCTCAAACTCGTTTTTGTTGAAGGTATGTAGGATATGGAATATTTGGAGCAACCCCTAATATAGGAAACTTGAAACACATTTCTTAATGTAAATATCTTATTTGCCTTTAGTATAGTAGCCTGTTTGATAATCATGACATGTATGATTTATTTTCCATATTTAGTTTTTCAAATTGTGTAGGATATATATTGTCACATTGGCCAATGTAAAATAGATTTGAGGAATAAACTTTTTCCAATTCGTCAAATATTGTGCTTTGTGTTCTTTCATGGTATCAGTGCCTACTATGGCTAAAGATATTGCAGAACCTGTCTTGAAACAAGTTTAGAAATATGATGAAGAGGATGAATACTACCTTGGACCGAATTGTGGTTCAGTTAGCTTGATTACTCTCGATCAGTTGAAGGATGAGAATTTTGAAGAATGGGTAGACGCGATCGAGTTGGCCCTCGACTCTAAAAAGAAAACTCTAAAAATAAATTGGGATTTCTTGATGTATCTATTCCACAACCTGAAGAAGATGATCCAAGTTTAAAAGGTGGAAGAAAATCAACACCTTGATTGGATCATGGATACAAAACACTATACGGGCCTCAATCACAAAGACGAGGGTGGTGAAACTATGTGGGATATTAGTCACTATAATAGTTTCGTGCATAAAAAGGGCCCCAATATTATGAGTTGAAGCAGTAATATTAGTTGTAAGGAAAAGGGACTTTCTGTAGCCACCTATTTTGCAAAATTAAAGAAATTGTGGGAAGAAATTTCAAACTATGAACAATTTTTTGTGTGAAATTGAGAGAAAACTATGAGGGAATTAACAATACGACACGGGAAGGAGAAACTTCTATACTTTCTCTTTGTCTTGGACACTAATGTTTCTGGAATGATATGTTCCTCAATACTGGGAGAGAACCTCTACCTAATGTCAACTAATCCTATTCTAAGGTAATACAAGTGGAGCAAGTGAAAAATATGACTAAGGAAGAAGTGGAAGTTTGTGGCGATATGACAATCTTTGCCGTTTGCAGCCAATATGGACATCATGTAGAAAAATCATCTTTTGTTTTAAGCCATTGTCACAAAAAAGAGCATGACTCCAAAAGCTGCTTCCAAGTGATTAGATTCCCAGAGCGGTGTTTGGAGAAAAGAAAAACTAACAGAGGCTGCAAACACATTGAAAAAGGAGGAAAAAGTTGCAGAGGCACTGGTGGTGTGCATCGTGGCGCACAAGGAGGAAAACTGGCGACGATCCAACACGTTTGGGTGCCACAGCAGATTAGCACCGGTGACCCTTCCATACCTGGTTCATTTCTAAATGCTGTCGGTGTGCCCAGTTTCACAGCAGAGCAGTGACAGTCACTGATGGGCTTTGTGCTAAGCCAATCACATATTGCATCTAAGGAAACCTCTGGTAAATTTTTTTTGACAATTAGCTGATTGACTTAGGAGTAATATATTACATGACGTTCAGTATTGATCTTTTATTTACTGTTCATGTGATTCCTCCATGGCCAATCACCTTGCCGAATGGAGCCATCACTTTTGCAACCAAATATGGCAAAATCCAACTTAGTCCCAATTTTATTTTGCAGAAAGTTTTGTTTATCCCATATCTTTCTTGCAATATTATTTATGTGTCTTAATTTTTCAAATCTGATTCATGGATTGCATGGTTTACATAATCAATGTGTGGTTTACAGTACTGTTTCTCGAGGACCCTGCTTGGAGCGAATGAGCAATGAAATGGATTGTACTATCTTTAGAATGTGACGCCAGGCAGAGTGAATAGAGTTGTGGGTCCTAACACTAGATTTCTGTGTCATCAAAGGTTGGGGCACCCTTCAGATTCTGTTCTTAAATTTTTACCTCATATATCCCACTCCACAAATAATGACCCTTGTGATACGTGTTTTTGTGCTAAATAGACACTTGCCATTTTTCCAACTTCCTTAAACAAAGCTTTTGAAATATTTGCCTTAATTCATTGTGATGTGTGGGGCCTTTATAGAGTTAAAACTCATGATAATTCAGAATATTTTCTTACAGTTGTTGACGATTATTCGTGTACCATTTGGAAACTTTTAACTATTGAAATGCAAGAAGTTCGTTCTACACTATCCAAATTTTACAAAATGGTCCAAACTCAACAACTACTATTAAAACTGTCCGGTCCGATGCTACGGGAAAATATGTGAGTCCAAAAATTGAACACATCATCAAACTACAATCCTTTATAAACCTAAGAAAAATGGTCATGTTGAGCGCAAACTGAGCGACATTGCTCAGGCCCTTCTATTTCAAGCTAATCTACCCTCTCTTTATTGGAAAAATGTGTCCTCACAGCCGGTTATTCCATTAAACGACCCTTAAAAACCTTGGGGGGGGGGGGGGGTGAATAAGGTTTTTGGCTAATTTTTGAAAAACTTTTGTTAATTAAAGGATAAACTTCTAATTTTGTTTGAAAGAGAATTCTAAAACTCTTTTTAATAAAATTCCAAACCAAATAAAATCTTGTGGTTAAGACAAATGAGTAAGAAGCTTAGAAAAAAAGGCACAAAGATTTATAGAGGTTAACTCTCTCAAAGAGTTACATCCACTACCTTGATTCAACAGCCACGATTTTCCAAATCCACTATAAACACAAAATACACAAAATACAAATTTGAGGATCACCCTGCAAGGGTTTTACACACATCCTCAATTCACAACACAACGTAAATCAAAGAATTACCCAAGGGGTTTTTCAATACAAACCTTTGATATCAATAAGAGAAAGAGATAAGTTTAAGAACAATGTTACCAATTTGAGGTTGAGAAATAGAAGGCACAACTCAATGGAATGTTTTTACAAGCTCCTCCTTTCTTCTTCTTCTTTAGTGATGATCAATAATGAAGCTCAAGGAGATGTTTGTTTGGGATTGAAATTGTTTGAAATAAATGTGCTTTGAAGCTCTTTAAAAGTCTTAAATGGTCTTAATAAGTATTTCACCAAACTTGTTACATTTTGGCTGATAAAAAAAGTCAATATATTTTCTCAAAAAAGTGATCGTTGCACTCTGTGTAATGGTAATAATTTTTTTACAGTAAACAGGAAAATCGGACGACCGGTTCCTAAAATTGGATGACCAGTTCTTAAACAGTAAGAATCGGAGTTGTCCTGCAAGAAATTGGACGGCCGATTTTTGTCTAAGTGTAGAAAAAATCGGACAACCGGTTCTAAAAGCGGATGGTCGATTTTTGAGATTTTACAGCCAGTTTTTTTTTTAAGATAAAAGCTTTCCTTTCTATTTCAAAAATATTTGTTCTTGATACTGATTTTAGAGATAAGAAGAACCTTTCAAAAGCATCAAAACCTCAATCAAGGATACTTAGATTTTAAAAAATGTTTATATTGAGAAAATCGTCAATGGAGCTTCATACATGATCAATAACCAAAGAATAAGATTAGGGAGTTTTACAAAGAAATACCTTACTACACCCTAACTTAGACAAGGTTTTCAATGTCTTCAATGACTTGATCTTGGAATGGCTTGGTCGTTTCTCCTTCATTTTGCATTCATCACCAAGATCTTTTGCTTTTTGAGAATGTAGACTTGAGACTTCAAAAGTTCTTCTTTTTTTTCTATGAAAGGTTAGCTAAATACTCACACGAACATATGTTAATCATAATCAAAAGCATAAGTAATAATGCCCTTAGGGCTAACAATCGCCCCCCTTTTTGATTATGACAAACACATATGCAAGAAGAACAAAAGAGCAAGAGTAAAAGTATGGTGACGCTTCAAAGAGATCAATAATGAGAACAAAGCACAACAACCCGCATAAGAGAGGGATAGCTCCCCCTCAAGACATGCTTTATATCAATTATGGCTAAAGAAGATAACAAGTCCAAAATAAGCCAAATATATAGCACTTCTCAAAGTATGAGAAATACTAAGGCACCAACAAGGCATAAACATGAGAAAGCATCATCAACATATAGCAATAAAAGCATCATCAACATATAACAATAATTTCTCCCCCTTACATCTTGCACTATTTTCTCCCCCTTTTGTCATAAATCAAAAAAAGATCTCAGGAGAGAAATTCCGAGGGATCATAGAAGAGGTAGCAATTGGACTTTCAACATTAGGTTACCATCATGAAGTCCATAACAAAAGAGTCAAAGCAGCAAAAAATAGCAACAAATGGATCACTTAGCATAACAAAAGTAAATAAGGATAACATATGTCAAGTCAAAAGGCATAACATTAAGAGAAAAAATCACTAGGAGTTTGAAAAGAGTCATAGAAAAAACAAGGAAAATGGAGAAGGTTTTGTAAAAAAATCCCAATCATCTCCATCTCCTCCTCCTTGCTCGAGTCTCATAACCCATTCTTGTGTGTCGGTCATTTTGTGATCCAATGCATCAAGCCTTTCTTGAATCTTGGAGACTTTCTCATCCAAAACCTCAAAGCGACCGTCGAATGCATCAAACTGAGTGTTTATTGAAGTTTGTAGAGAGGCTATCATTTCCATTAGGTGACTCATGTTCCCCGAAGATGAGCCTTTCTCTGTTCTTTCTTGTCTCTTCTTTTGTCTTGTTTCTCTTCTTTGGATTTCAGCCTCCGTTTCCTCGTCACATTCCTCTTCTTCCACATTCATACCCTCATGGTCTTCATCATCATCTTCCTCATTATCGTCATCATCATCTTGTCCACCTCAGATGAATGTCCCATCTTCATTTTTCTCAAACCCCATTCTCTTGAAGGTTTGTTGATTGTAGCTCTTGCCATGGCTAATGTGATCACCAATGCCAATTAAATTGATCACAAAGTGTTGGAGGATTTTTGTGATGAACTAACCATAAGGCAAGCATTTTGTTGAGGAGGATTGTGTAGCTAGCATGTGTTCTATAGACATATATCAAAAATTCATCCTCCTATGTTCATATAAGGCTAGCATCACAAATGAGTGCTAGTTGGTGATAGATGATTTATGCCCAACATTTGGAATAATGATGTTATAGATCATGTGATGGAGCAATCTCCCATAAGCATCAAGCTTATTAACATTCCTTTCATCATGTCTCTTCAAAACTTCTACCCTAGTGAAAATTTCCTCAAACCGCCTTTCACTGTATAGGTTTGGATCAAAACATTTTTTGTGCTTAGTGTAAAATCTTATTCCATCTTGAGGAGTTTCCAAAATTTGATTTAACAATCTATCATCAAATGCAATATCCCTACTCCCAATCCTAGTCAAAACCCATTGGTGAGGAATATTATCAACTCTTTCAATTCTTCCCTTGTGGAGATTTGCATAAGACTCATATATCATTTCCACATAATAGAGTTCATTTACGATCAGCAGTAGTATCCAACCAATTAGTTCAAAAAGATGAGGGATAGCCTCCATACCTTGCATGTTATTTAAGTCCACCCGATGACCCGGAGCAATTTTCCGTCGATTCCTAGTCCATTCTTCAAACCTGTTAGCCTCCTTTACTGAAATAAACCTATCTGGAGCCCTAGCTTCAGGAACCCTAGCTCCAGAAGGTACCCTTTTGCCCTTTCCTTTCCCTCAACTAGTGCCTCCTTCATTAGGATTTTGGCCTTGACCAACATGTGCATTCTTGATTTTTACCATTTCGGAGAGAGACTTGGGTAGGGTTTGAGAGGAGATGGAGAGTTCGAAATTGAGCAGTTTTTAACAAAATAAAAGAGAGAAAAATAGTTTCTTTGCTTTGTTGAGAGATGAATTTGAGGAAAATAAGAAGAAGAGTGAAAATCGGAGCAAGAAATCGGATGGGTCTTGTGAATTAGGGAGTTTTCAGTCGAGAGAGTTGAGAGAAAAGTGTGAAAAGTTGGAAAAAAATCTAATTTTAAAAGCACAGACCCGACGTTTTTTAAGAACTTGGTCGACCCGGTATTTTGTAATTTTGAAGAAATCGAACGTGTGAGTTTTTTTGAAGTCATCCGGTTTGGTCGTCCGAATATCTCTGGAATTTTTAAAAGAGAAATCCTTGAGTCCAGTTTTGAAATCGGAGGTCCTATTTTTAAGAGTGGCGTCCGATTTTGAAAAAATCACAACAAGAAAAAAAAAGGGAAAAACAGATAATACAAACAACACACATTACTCATTAAATTTGCCGATACCAAGTAATTTTCTTAAATAGCAAAAGTGATCTTCCGAAAGAGGTTTTGTAAAAATATCGGCAATTTGATCCTCTGTGCAAATATATTCTAAAAATATATCACCTTTAGGAACATAATCTCTAATAAAGTGATGTTTGATTTCAATATGTTTTGTTTTTGAATGTTGCACAGGGTTTGTGGAAATGTTTATGGCACTAGTGTTATCACGCATAATAGGTATGCACTTAAAAGAAACACCAAAATCAATCAATGTATATTTCATCCAAAGTACCTGTGCACAATAACAACCGGCTGCGATGTATTCCACTTCAGCGGTTGATAGGGATATGCATGATTGTTTCTTGCTGTACCAAGATACTAAGCATCCTCCAAAGAATTGGCAATTTCCACTTGTACTCTTCCTTTCTACCTTACATCCGGCATAGTCCTCATTGGTGTAGGCAATAAGATCAAAGCAAGATTGTTCAGAGTATCATAAGCCATAATCATATGATGAAATTAAGTATCTCAAAATGCATTTTACAGCTATTAAATGAGATTCCTTGGGGCAAGCTTGGAATCTAGCACACAAGCATACGACAAACATAATAGCCGGCCTACTAGACGTTAAATAAAGTAAACTACCAATCATACCTCTATATGTCTTTTCATCAACCATTTTACCTTTTTCATCTTTGTCAAGCTTCAATGACGAGCTCATTGGAGTGCCAATACCTTTTGCATTGCTCATCCCGAATCTCTTGAGAAGTTCCTTGGTGTACTTCTCTTGATTGATAAAGATTCTTTCTTTCGTTTTCTTGATTTGTAGACCGAGGAAGTATGTCAATTCTCCCATCATGCTCATTTCGAATTCTTTTTGCGTAAGGGAGGTAAATTCTTCACGTAAAGAGATATTAGTAGCATAAAAAATAATATCATCAACATATATTTGGACAAGAAGAAGATCATTGTTACAAGAGGCTTTTGTAAAAAGAGTAGTATCCACCATACCCTTTGAAAAGTTATTTGAAAGAAGAAAACCACTTAAATTTTCATACCAAGCCCTTGGGCTTGTTTTAAACCATAGAGTGCTTTTGAGAGTTTGTAAACATAATTTGGAAAATTTTCATGTACAAACCCGGGAGGTTGTTCAACATAAACTTCCTCCTCAATACCACCATTTAGAAAAGCACTCTTAACATCCATTTGAAAAAGCTTGAATCCTTTAAAACAAGCAAAAGCTAAAAGCATCCTAATGGATTCAAGTCTAGTAACTGGAGCAACGGTTTCATCAAAATCTATGCCCTCTTCTTGATTGAATCCTTGGGCAACAAGTCTAGCTTTATTTTTAATGACGTCTCTAGATTCATTTAGTTTATTTCAAAAAACCCATTTTGTGCCAATGGTCGGGTGATCATGGGGTATTGGGACTAAAGTCCAAACCTTGTTTCTTTCAAATTGGTTTAATTCCTCTTGCATAGCAATAATCCCTCATCACATAAAGCATCATCATTAAAATTTTGGCTCAAATTGAGATAATCAAACAAAGTTATCTATGAAGTACCTTCTTGTTCTTACCCCTTGTGATACATCGCCAATAATTTCATCCTTTGAGTGCCCTTTGGGATATATCACATCTTGAGGAATGTTTTGAGTTTGTTGATCCTCTTCTAGTATTTCCTCAATTTCCTCTTCTTCTTTAGAATGATTTTCCCAAGCTTGAGTATGAATAGGTCATGGCTCAAGGAGTAATCTATGTCATCATCATTTTTCTTTTCAAAAAGGTTAGTTTTATCAAAGTTCACATGAATGGACTCTTCAACACATAAAGTTCTTTTGTTGAAAATTCTAAAAGCTTTCTCGTTTGAAGAGTATCCAAGAAAAATTCCCTCATCGAATTTTCTATCAAATTTCCAAGATTATCCTTGGTGTTCAAGATAAAGCACTTGCATCCAAAAACTTTGAAGTAGCCAATGGAGGGAGTTTTGTTAAAAATGAGTTCAAAAGGAGTTTTATTTAAAAGAGGTCTCAACAGAACACAATTCATCACGTAACAAGCGGTGTTCACAGCTTCGGCCCAAAAGTATTTAGGGAGGGAGTTTTCACAAATCATTGATCTTGCCATTTCTTTTAAAGTACAAATTTTCCTTTCCACAACACCATTTTGTTGTGGGGATTTAGCGGCCGAAAAATTGTATTATGCCAAAATCATCACAAAGTTTTGTAAAATCCTGATTGTTAAATTCTCTCCCATTAGCACTTCTCGTAGAGATCAATTTACAATCAAGGGAGGTTTGAACTCTTTTGAAAAGTTTAACCAACTCATGAAAGGCTTCATCTTTTTTACTTAAAACAAAGTCTAAGTAAATCTAGAGAAATAATCCACAATAACAAAGGCATACCTCTTACCACCAAGACTAGTGGTTCTCATAGGTCCAAATAAATCCATATGGATGAGTTCTAAAGGTTTTGAAGTTGAAATAGTTTTCTTTGGTTTAAAAGAGGATTTGATTTGTTTCCAAATTGGCAAGCATCACAAAGTTTGGTTTTCTCAAAAGTAAGTTTTGGCAATCCTCTAACAAGTTCTTTAGAAGAAAGTTGGTTTAGCAAATCCATACTAACATGGCCAAGCCTTCTATGCCATAGGAATGCATCATCATCATGAACCGAGAGACATTTTAGCTTTTGTGAGATAAGATCTTCAAGATAAAAGACATAGATGTTTCCAACCCTTTTTGCAACAAAAATAGTTTTGTTCTCAAACTTGTTTATGATAGAAGAAGAGTTACTTTAAAAAACAACTTTGCATCCATTATCACACAATTGGCTAATACTAAGTAAATTGAACCTCAAAATATCAATTAAAAGAACTTCCTTAATTAAAGAAGATGAACCATAACCAATGTTACCTATACCAATGATCTTCCCTTTCTTCTTATCACCAAAGGTAACAAAACCACCTTCGGTTTCTCTTAGCTCATTCATGAGGGATGCATTTCCAGTCATGTGTCTTGAGCATCCACTATCTAGGTACCACTTGGAGCATGATTTATGTTCCTACAATATGAGAAGAAGAGATGACTTTTGGTACCCATATTCTTTTGGGTCCATAAATGTCAGTGGTTTTTACTCTCCAAATAGTTTTAATTCCCATTTCAACCTTTCTTTTCACACAGCATCTAGTGGCCTTATGTCCACTTTTACCACAATAAGTACAACAAGGATGGGAAAAAGATGAAGAAGCTTTAACAAAATATTTTTGCTTTGAAGGATCATTAGAGTGGTTGTATCCAATGCCATTTTTATCACAGGGTGATCTTTGTGAACCGAGAAGTTTTTCAAAATTTTCTCTTCCTTGAGTAAAATTTTCAATGCACAATGTGAGATCATTCACCTTTTTCTTCAAAACTTCGTATTCAACCAAGCATGTTTCAAGAGAGGAAACCTTTTAACAGAGTTTCTTGTTTTCTAAAACAAGTTTTTGAAAATTATTGTTCGAACAATCTTTTTCATTTTTCAAGTTTTCTAATGACTCAAGAAGAGATTTATTTTCACAAATAAGTTTTGAATTTTCATCAAGTAAGGCTTGAGTTTTGTTTTTCAAATCTTTGTTTCTTTTAGAAACCTTTTTGCACTCACTATACATTTCAATAAGCATAGTTCTAGGATCATCATCACAAATATCATCAACTGAACTAAACGAGTTAGAGGGTGAAGATTGTACCTCATCCTCCATTGCCATAAAGCACATGTTTGCCTTCTCATTAGTTTCACTTCCACTTGTATCTTGATCCCATGCACCAATAAGTCCCTTGCCTTTCTTCGTTTTCTTTAGGGCTTCAAGCTTGGCTTCCAATGCTTCTTTTTCCTTTTCAATAGCCTTTGGACAATCGGCTACAAGGTACTCCATGTTATTGCATTCAAAGCAAGATGCTTTGAATAATGAAGAGCTTTGTCCTCCTTTCTTAAATGGAGGTTTCTTTCCCCTTTTGTTAAAACCTTTCTTGTAGAATCTCTTGAATTTTCTCATCACCAAGGCTATATCTTTATCGTCATCATGATCATCTTCATCATTGGAAGAACTAGCTTATTCTTCTTCACTCATTTTGAGAGCTATGCTTCTTTTTCCCTTTTCTTCTTCTCCCATTTCATTTAACCTTTTTACTTTCAACTCATAAGTGAGAAGAGAGCCTATGAGCTCTTCAATTCGGAGAGTTCTCAAATCCTTTGATTCTTCTATTGCAAGACATTTTGGTTGCCATGCCTTAGGGAGTGCATCTAGAACTTTTCTATTTGCTTCTCTTCTTGAGTATTCCTTTCCATAAGCCTTGAGTCCATTTGTGATGTTTGTAAATCTAGTGAACATTTCACTAATACTCTCATTTTGATTCATCACAAAGAGTTCATAATCTCTTACTAATAAGGCCAACTTTGATTCTTTGACTTGGTTGATTCCTTCATGAGTGACTTCCAATAGCTTCCACATGTAATGTGCCGAGTCACATCCACTTACTCGATTGTATTCATTAACATCCGATGCACAACTTAGGATGTTAATGGCTTGTTAGTTCAAGGTCATCCTTCTTGAATCATATTCATCAAATTCTTCTATTTTTTTTATTCTTCCTTCCTTTTCAGGAATAAAAGGACCTTTCTCTACAATACTCCAAAGATTAAAGTTAATAGAACAAATATATTTTGATTTTAGATTTCCAAAAAGTATAGTTTGTTCCATTGAAAAAAGGAGGTCTATTTGTAGAAGAGCCTTCTACATATGGCAAATTAGAAATATTAGCCATAGTAAAATAAAGATCTTTTGCTTCAAAGGTGTCAGTCATTTTTTAGAGAAGCCCTGCTCTGATGCCAATTGAAAAACCTTACAGGGGGGATGAATAAGGTTTTTGGCTAATTTTTGAAAAACTTTTGTTCATTAAAGGATAAACTTTCAATTTTGTTTGAAAGAGAATTCTAAAACCCTTTTTAATAAAATTCCAAACCAAACAAAATCTTGTGGTTAAGACAAATGAGTAAGAAGCTTAGAAATAAAGGCACAAAAATATATAGTGGTTCACTCTCTCAAAGAGTTACATCCACTACCTTGAGTCACCACCCAAGGATTTTTCAAATCCACTATAAACAAAAAATACACCAAATACAAATTTGAGGATCACCCTACAAGGGTTTTGGACACAACCTCAATTCACAACATAATGTAAATCAAAGAGTTACCCAAGGGGTTTTTCAATACAAACCTTTGATATCAACAAGAGAAAGAGATAAGTTTAAGAACAATGTTACCTATTTGAGGTTGAGAAATAGAAGGTACAACTCAATGGAATGTCTCTACAAACTCCTCCTTTCTTCTTCTTTGATGATGATCAATAATGAAGCTCAAGAAGATGTTTGTTTGGGATGGAAAGCGTTTGAAATAAATGTGCTTTGAAGCTGTTTAACAGTCTTAAGTGATCTCAATAAATATTTCACAAAACTTGTTACATTTTGGCTGATAAAAAAAGTGAATATATATTTTCTCAAAAAAGTGACCGTTGCACTCTGTATAATGGTAATAATTTTTTACCGTAAACAGGAAAATCGAATGACCGGTTCCTAAAATTGGACGACCGGTTCTTAAACAGAAAGATTCGGACTTGTCCTACAAAAAATCGGACGGCCGATTTTTCTAAGTGTAGAAAAAATTGAACGACCGATTTTAAAAGCTTATGGCCGATTTTTGAGATTTTACAGCCAGTTTTTTTTAAAGATAAAAGCTTTCCTTTCTATTTCCAAAACATGTATTCTTGATACTCATTTTAGAGTAAGAAGAACCTTTCAAAATCATCAAAACCTCAATCAAGAATACCTAGATTTTAAGAAAAGTTTATATTGGGAAAATCATCAATGGAGCTTCATACATGATCAATAACCAAAGAATAAGATTAGGGAGTTTTACAAAGAAATACCTTAGCACACCCTAACTTCGACAAGGTCTTCAATGTCTTCAATTACTTGATCTTGGAATGGAAAGGTCTTTTCTCCTTCATTTTGCCTTCATCACCAAGATCTTTTGCTTTTTGAGAATGTAGACTTGAGACTTCAAAAGTGTTTCTTTTGTTCTATGAAAGGTTAGCTAAATATTCACACAAACATAGATTAATCATAATAAAAATCATAAGTAATAATGCCCTTTGGACTAACAGAACCCCCTTTAACCTTCTTAATGAAAAATCTCCTTTTGTGTTGTTACATAAAACTCCATCCAACTACTCTCTTCTTCGCAGCTTTGGCTGTTTATGTTATAGTCATCATGTCACTATTGATAAATTTCTTTCTTGGGGTCAAAAATGCATCTTTATTGGCTACCCTCTTGGAAATCGAGGTTGGCGGGTCTATGATATTGAATCCAAAGTTTTTATTATTTCTCGAGATGTGATTTTTATGAGAAAATTTTTCAGTACAAAACTGACCATTCCTTAACTCGGCAAGGCAAAACTTCATCTCCCGAATTCGTCCAACCTATGCATTCTACCCACATAAACCCATGCAATCCCTGCCACCCCTTAATTCATCCACAAATAAATCCTCCATCCAGTCCACTAGTCCCTCTCCAGTCCAACCCAGTTGTCTCAACCTAATCTCTTGCACATGCTGACATGTGGCCCATCGAAAAAGGCACTACCCTCTCTCTCTCTCTCTCTCTCTCTCTCTCTCTCTCTCTCTCTCTCTCTCTCTCTCTCTCCCTCTCTCTCACGGATCAATCTGCCTACTCACAGTCCTCCATAGATCAATCCCCCGACCCGCCCCCCTTCCCTTCTCATTCTCATTCCACTGTACCTTTCCCTCTTGACCTCCCCAATTCTTCCACTTTTGTGTTGGAAACTGTAGGCAAAAACAAAATAAAATAAAACAACGGAAATCCACCAACAAGATCTGCACATACTAGAAAAACCGATTTGATAGAAATTACCTCAATATTTTCATTGTTCGATGTGGAGGATTAGCTGTTTACGCTTCGCCCTCTACTGGTATCCACGCGACAAACTTCTCTGCAAGCGATTGGGATGCTAGCCCCTTCTGTGTTCTGAAAAGTATTCAGAACTAATCCTGACTATCTGGTAATGGGTACTATTTCGGGGAGAGGAGGCTAGATACTATATCGCCATTCTAGGGTTTAGGGTTATGTTTTTCTTTAATCAGATAAAAGGGCAGCTGACAAGAAAAGGTTAATATAACCTTTTATAGCTATCAATATCAAAACCCTAACTGTCATCTAATGAC
This sequence comes from Catharanthus roseus, assembly GCA_028651295.1. Taxonomy (NCBI): domain Eukaryota; kingdom Viridiplantae; phylum Streptophyta; class Magnoliopsida; order Gentianales; family Apocynaceae; genus Catharanthus; species Catharanthus roseus. The sequence goes on from JAPQWS010000142.1 coordinate 3,188,347, forward strand.
AGTTTAATCTCGTCCGTCTATTCCTATAATCATGCAACGGTTGGATGAGTAATATTAAGTAACAATTTCATTTATTTGATTAAATAAAATTAATTACTTATTAACTTACCAGAAAATACAATATGGAATCTAATTCCCCTTTTGTATACGTTCAACAAATCTGGAGACAATCTAGATTCATTGAATGTGGACATTATGCTCACAAGATCGTCTATGCGTGTGACCCTGTAGGTTCATTTAACGTTGGCAGTGAATGAAAAATGTCCTAGACATTTATTCACAGAATATAAGCTGCCTCTAGCAAGACATTATGCTTACCCAAGTTAAGTAAAAGAAATAATAACCTAGCATCAGTTTTAATATTTAGTCCTTTTGTCACACGATATCCTAATTAAGTATAAGGCATGGACCAAGTCATCCTTATCAAACTTAATTAACTATTTACTTGATCTCCAGGCAGACTGTTCCAACAAATAATATTAATAACACCTTATTAATACTTATTTGAGAATGGCCATGCATATTTTCCAGTCTTCCTTATCAAGGGGCCCATGAATATCTCTCTCTAAAATGAGAGGGACAAATCCCTTTCACTATCTCCAATATTCAAGCCACGACAAGAAAATAAACCAACCAATAGTCATAATAATCACCTAATTAAAAATGATGTTTGACTATGTCAAAACATATTTTCTCCCCATGCAAAAAACATTAGAAACATTAGGTCAAAGGACACCAAATATAAAACTGAGAAGAAATACTTATTACTTAAACCCATGCAATATTTCTTCTTCACTTTGGGTCATGTCTAATACAATATTCTCAATATGTATTTATGAATTGATTTTATATCTCATATTCATGACCAGTAAAACTTGACCATCAATCAACTTCACACTAGTTTACAAGATGTAATAAACTAGGGACAAATAAGAATGGTACTTTATTAGCTAAAAGGATTTTACTATCAAGTCACATAGTCGATGACCAAGAGTATAAAATACAATTCAAAAATACATGCTTCATAAATCATAAATGTGATTCAATTGATCTTAGGGCATATAATAAGAATCTCCCACTTGCCCTACTACCAATTTGACATGACTCTCAAACCCATTGACCTAGTATGACTCTCATGCTTAAGTTGTGGGAGTGACTTTGTCAATGGATCTGCGACATTGTCATTGGTTTTTACTTTGCAAATTTTAACGTCTCCATGCTCAATAATTTCTCGAATAAGATGGAAACACCTGAGAATATGTTTGGATCGTTGATGAGATGTAGGTTCCTTATCTTGTATTATCGCAATATAGGTCCACTGGGTTCACTATGCTAGGAATTACACCTAGTTCTGTGATGAAATTTCTGATCCAAACTGCCTCCTAGGCTACATCAAAAGCAGCCCCATACTCAGCCTCTGCAGTAGAATCAGCCACGGTATCTTGCTTTGAACTCTTCCAGCTCACAGCACCTCCATTCAAACAAAACACAAATCCAGATTGCGATCTAAAATCATCTACATCAGTCTGAAAACTAGCATCCATGTAACCATTTACAACAAGTTCTCCTTCCTGACCTCCGTAAATCAAAAACATCTCTTTAGTCCTTCTTAAGTACTTGAGAATGTTTTTTACTGCAGCCCAATGCGGTTCATCAGGATTTGACCAGAATTTGCTAGTCATGCTTAATCAATACGAGACATCTGGGCGAGTGCATAACATGGCGTACATGATAGATCCAATTGCGGAAGCGTAAGGAATCTTACTCATGCGTTCTGTATCCTCCCTTGTGGTAGGACTTTGAGACTTACTGAGTTTAACGCCATGTGACATTGGCAAGAATCCTCTCTTAGAATCTTGCATACTGAACCTTTCAGTACCTTGTCAATATATCCACTCTGACTTAGGCCAATTAGGTTTTTAGATCTATCTCGATAGATCTTAATGCCTAGAATATAGGCTGCTTCGCCTAAGTCTTTCATTGAAAAATACTTCCCCAACCAAGTTTTTACACTTTGCAAAGTGGGGATGTCATTCCCAATTAACAAGATGTCATCAACATAGAGTACTAAGAAGACTACTGCATTTTCTGTAACCCTTTTGCAGACATAAGGTTCATCATCATTCTTGATGAAATTGAATTCTTTAAGTGCTTCATCAAAACGAAGATTCCAACTTCGAGATCCTTGCTTCAAGCCATAAATGGATCTTTGAAGTTTACACACTTTACTAGAATTCGAAGGATGAATAAAACCTTCAGGTTGTGTCATATACACATCCTCCAGTAGATTTCCATTAAGAAAAGCAGTTTTAACATCCATTTGCCATATTTCTTAATCATAATATGTTGCAATGGCAAGTAGAATTCTAATTGACTTAAGCATTACAACTGGAGAAAAGGTTTCATCATAGTCTATACCATGAGTTTTTCTATAACCTTTTGCTACCAATCGTGCTTTGTAAGTGTGCACATTGCCATCCATGTCAGTTTTCTTTTTGAAAACCCATGTACACCCTATGGTCTTGCAACCTTCAGGTGGATCAATCAAAGTCCAAACTTGATTATCATGCATGTATTGCATTTCTGATTTCATAGTCTCTAGCCATTTGCTAGATTCAGGACTATGAATAGCATCTTGGTAGGAATTAAGTTCACCTTGATCAATAAGATCAATATTATGATCCTCAGTGACAAGAAATCCATATCTCTGTGGTATCTGAGAAATCCTACCAGACCTTCTTGGTCCTTGTGTCAAAGGTTCAGGCTCAGTATGAATACGTGAGTCCAACTGAGTATCCATACTCTCTTCAGAAATGGTCTGCTGTCCTTGAGCTTCTTCAAGATAGATTTTACTCCCACTAACTCTTTTGGAAACGAATTCCCTTTCAAGGAAAATTCCGTTCCGAGCAACAAACACTTTGTTTTTAGATGGAAGATAAAAGTAGTATCCTTTAGTTTCCTTAGGATATCCCACAAACAGACACTTATCAGATTTGGGTGCTAGTTTTTCAGATAATGATCGCTTCACATAAGCATCATATCCCCAAATTTTGAGAAATGCTAAACTAGGTTGTTTCCCGGTCAATATCTCATACGGTGTCTTCTGAACAGCTTTAGATGGAACTCTATTTAATATGAATGCCGTAGTTTCTAGAGCATAACCCCCAAACGAAATTGGAAGATCTATTTGACTCATCATAGATCAACCATATCTAATAGAGTTCGATTTCTGCGTTCAGACACACCATTCCCTAGTGGTGTTCCTGGTGGAGTTAATTGTGATACTATCCCACAATTTTTTAGATGTCCGACAAACTCTTGGCCTAAGTATTCACCACCTTGATCTGATCGAAATAATTTGATACTCCTTCCAAGTTGATTCTGTACTTCATTTTGAAATTCCTTAAACTTTTGTAAGGATTCAGATTTATGTTTCATTAGATAGACATAACCATATCTACTGAAATCATTTGTGAATGTAATGAAATACTGAAAACCTCCTCTGGCTTGTGTGTTCATTGGTCCACATACATCAGTATGTATAAGTTCCAATAAATCGTAGCCCTTTCTCTTTGTCCTGTAAATGGACTTTTAGTCATTTTGCCCAATAAACAAGAATCGAATTTTTCATAAGACTCACGGTCGAATGAAGATAAAAGTCCATCTTGATGGGGTTTAGATATGCGTTTCTCATTTATGTGGCCCAAATGACAATGCTAGAAGTAAGTTTGATTTAAATCATTACATTTAAATTTCTTTGTATTTATGTTATAGATGGGCTTACTAATGGAATCGTGTAGGTTAAGAATGTAAAGTCAATTACATAAAGAGGCATCCCCATAGAAAATACCAATTTTATAAATAGAACTTTTACCATTCTTAGTATTAAACTCAAAACCATCTCATAGCAGGAAACTGAAATGATATTCCTACTCATAGCAGGAACATAATAACAATCTTTAAGTTCAATTATAAGTCCAACAGGCAAAAGTAAATCAAATGTTCCTACAGCTACAGTAGCAACTTGCTCCATTTGCAACTCGCAGGTCCACCTCTCTTTTTGCCAAAGATCTACTCCTTTTGAGTCCCTGCACATTTACACAAATGTGAGCTCCACATCCGATATCTAATACCTATGAAGTAGGAGTAGACATATTAATTTATATAATGAAAATACCTGAAGCGACAGTCTCGCTGGGCTTTTGCTTCTTCTTTTCTTCCAAGTGAGCTTGCAATTCCTCTTCCAATGACCAGGTTCATTGCAGTGGAAGCAAGTCCCTTCCTTTGGTGGTTTAACCTTGGGCTTGGGCTTCTGCTTGCCTTTACCCTTTTTGGCCATATCCTTTCCCTTTCCCTTTCCCTTGTTCTTCTTGAATTGCCCCTTCTGAACCATCAGAACATTAGGAGTAGACTTCCTAATGTTTTGTTCAGCCTGCTTGAGCATCCCGTGCAATGCATTTATGGACTTTTCCATATTATGCATATTGAAGTTCATGATAAACTGATCATAGTCAGAAGTTAAAGAGGCCAAGATTATATCAGTAGCCAAGTCATGACTTACAGGTGCTCCAAGTTTTTCAAGCTGATCAAAATACCCTTTCATCTTAAGGACATGAGCACTAACTGAAGTGCTAGGGGTCATTTTGCAGCAATTCAATGCCTTAGTAGTAAGATATTTCTCTTGACGTGCTTGCTCTTGGAACATTTCCTTGAGCTGTTTTGTCATCTCATAAGCCTCAACTCCCTCGAATTGCTTTTGCAGCTCAGATTCCATTGCAGCCAACATGAGACATGTCACATCATTAGAATTATTCTTGTGCTTACTATAAGCATCCTTTTCGACTCTAGGGGCGTTTACATATAGCTTTTTTCTTGTTTAAGGATAATCCTTAAATTTCGTGCCCAATCAAGAAAGTTAGTGACACTAAGCTTATTCTTTTTATGCACGGATCGCAACGAGGTGTTTGAATTGTTTGAGGCCATTATCTACATAGAATTTGCAAAGTAAAATTAAATAAATGAAGCATTAATTTTTCCCTGAAATATTCAACACTTGATATAAATCATGGGTATAAAAATTCATTTTATTCTAATCATTGATAAAAATATTCAACACTAAGCTTATTCTTTTCAAGCACGGATTGCAATGAGGTGTTTGAATTGTTTGAGGCCATTATCTACATAGATTTTGCAAAGTAAAATTAAATAAATGTAGCATTAATTTTTCCCTGAAATATTCAACACTTGATATAAATCATGGGTATAAAAATTCATTTTATTCTAATCATAACTAAGCTTTGGCTTAACACCCATAATTACAGAAAAATGTATTAATGGGATTTACATCTATATGTATCGGCAAAATCCTATATGATGCCCTAGGCTCAAAACCGTTTTGATAGCCTAGTTAAGCCAAACCATTCCAAGCGTATGGAAATCACCATTTTCCATCTTCCCCTACTTATGTAACCATTTATCTCTTGCTTTGGCATTGAGACAAAATAATGAAACCAAGCATGGGAAGTGCTTATGATCATGGGAGGCATTTTACGACTTAATTTTTACATGGTTTCAAAAACCCTTTTCCTTTTAATTTTACATTATTTCATAAAGCATATATCCAAAAATAAAAGGACATAAACTAAACATCACATGCATAATACATACATCGAATAAAATGTGTCATAGTATGGCCCCAATCCTATATTGACTTCCACGAGCCTCATAGAAGTCAAAGGTCAATCTAGGTAAATCTTCATCTCCATGAGCTTGCTTCCAATGTCTTAGCCCTCTAATCTTGTTACGTAGGATAGAAAACATACATAGGAATAGGAAATAGAATTAACCTATTCTAGTAAAGCTTGATTACATTACATCAATGAAAACAACAACACGCAGGCCGTATTTAAAAACATACAACCCATTGACAAAATAAGCCAATCAATCACAAGAGGTAAAGGGTCATGCTATGCACCATGCATTTAAAGATAGGAAGAAACATGCTTCGCCCCCGGAAGAAAACGGGCGGGATCAAGGGGCAGCGCCCTTGCGGGGTTTTGAGGGGGAAGCGCCCCTGGAAAGAAAAAAAATGATTTTTCCTTTCTAACTCATTGAATGAGTTACTGCCGTCATAAACCCTAAAATCATGCCGCCAGAAATTTTTTTTACCAGTTAAACATTAAATTATGTGATTCTGCATATTAGTTTAACAATTAAATTGCACAGCTTACAGTCTGTACGCCAAACAATTTGGCAGTAACAACATTCTGTTTATTTAATCGCATTAATAAGTAAAATAGAATATGATATATTGGAATCCTATAATTCAATTAACTATGATTGTTAGACTAATCAGAAACCTTACTATAAGGCCGATTGAAAATAACACATGTAATCAAAGTGGTAACAGATAAAATCAGTAAAACTAGTCTGTATGAGACTCTGATACCACAGTTTAAAACCGTAGGCAAAAACAAAATAAAATAAAACTACGGAAATCCACCAACAGGATCTGCACATACTAGAAAAACCAATTGGATAGAAATTACCTCAATGTTTTAATTGTTCGATGTGGAGGCGCTGCTGTTTACGCTTCGTCCTCTACTGGTATCCACGAGACGAACTTCTCTGCAAGCGATCGGGATGCTAGCCCCTTCTGTGTTCTGAAAACTATTCAGAAGTAATCCTGACTATTTGGTAATAGGTAGAATTTCGGAGAGAGGAGGCTAGATACTCTATCGCCGTTCTAAGGTATAGGGTTATTTTTTCCTTTTATCAGATAAAAAGACCGCTGCCAAGAAAAGGTTAACATAACCTTTTATAGCTGTCAATATCAAAACCCTAACTGTCATCTAATGACAGTTTAATCTCGTCCGTCTATTCCTATAATCATCCAACGGTTGGATGAGTAATATTAAGTAATTAATTTCATTTATTTGATTAATTACTTATTAACTTACCAGAAAATACAATATGGAATCTAATTCCCCTTTTGTATACGTTCAACAAATCTGGAGACAATCTAGATTCATTGAATGTGGACATTATGCTCACAAGATCGTCTATGCGTGTGACCCTGTAGGTTCATTTAACGTTGGCAGTGAATGAAAAATGTCCTAGACATTTATTCACAGAATATAAGCTGCCTCTAGCAAGACATTATGCTTACCCAAGTTAAGTAAAAGAAATAATAACCTAGCATCAGTTTTAATATTTAGTCCTTTTGTCACACGATATCCTAATTAAGTATAAGGCATGGACCAAGTGATCCTTATCAAACTTAATTAACCATTTACTTGATCACCAGGCAAACTGTTCCAACAAATAATAGTAATAACACCTTATTAATACTTATTTGAGCATGGCCATGCATATTTTCCAGTCTTCTTTATCAAGGGGCCCATGGATATCTCTCTCTAAAAAGAGAGGGACAAATCCCTTTCACTATCTCCGATATTCAAGCCATGACAAGAAAATAAGCCAACCAATAGTCATAATAATCACCTAATTAAAAGTGATGTTTGACTATGTCAACACATATTTTCTCCCCATGCAAAAATATTAGAAACATTAGGTCAAAGGACACCAAGTATAAAACTGAGAAGAAATACTTATAACTTAAACCAATGCAGTATTTCTTCTTCACTTTGGGTCATGTCTAATACAATATTCTCAATATTTATTTATGAATTGATTTTATATCTCATATTCATGATCAGTAAAACTTGACCATCAATCAACTTCACACTAGTTTACAAGATGTAATAAACTAGGGACAAATAAGAATAGTATTTTATTAGCTATAAAGGTTTTACTATCAAGTCACATAGTTGATGACCAAGAGCATAAAATACAATTTAAAAATACATGGTTCATAAATCATAAATGTGATTCAATTGGTCTTAGGGCATATACTAACATTTTGGACCATGGCCCTTCCATCCTCCTCTGTGCTGTTTCTTGCTGGCCCTTCCTCAAATCCAGAATCTGTAAGTGGCCTCAACGAAAAGGGGAGTCTTGTTGATCCTCCTGTTGACTTGCGTCTCTGCCACAGTACTCGGACCACATATCCACCAGCAAAATTATCATATTACAAGTGTTATTCCATGCAAGGTCCTTTCCATTCCTTTGCTCCACCTGCTTCTTCAGTGTCTTCAGGTACATGTCTTTACCCCTTTTCTGCTTATGATAATTGTGATTGTTTCTCTGCAACCCATAGAGGTTTCCTTGCCACAGTACAAATTGAGGTTGAACCTACTCTCTTTTTCTGAAGCCGTTATACATGATAAGTAGGGTATTGCCATGCAACAGAAAATTGATGCTCTTGATCAAAATGCCACTTGGATTCTCACAACTCTTCTCCCTCGGAAGAAAGGCCTTGGCTGCAAGTGGGCGTATCAAACGAAACTAAACCGATAACGATCTTCATGCTACTACTTAATTTAAATCTCATTTGTACAAGTGTTTTCACATAAAGGATCTTTGCTCTTTAAAGTACTTTTTGGGTATTGAAGTCACTCGAAACACTTCTAGTCTATATCTCAATTAACGTAAGTATGCCCTTGATATTATTTTCGAGACCAGATTATCTGGCGCTAAACCTGCTTCTACTCCTATTGAGCAAAATCATCATCTAGCCAAAGATCAGAGTCATTTCATGTCAACTCCCGATCAATGCCGACAGCTTGTTGGGTGCTAATCTATCTCACTATCACATGTTTGGAACTTGCCTACTCTGCTCATACTCTGGCTTAGTTTATGCAAAAACCACATCTTCAATAACGGGAAGCTATCTTACGAGTTGTTCGGTATTTGAAATCGTGTTTGTGTCAAGGCATTTTTCCTAGTTCCTCCAATAACTTGGTGCTCACTGCTTATTGTGATGCTGATTGGGCAAGTTGTTCTATTACCCGTTAGTCTCTCATAGGCTATTTTGTTTTCTTGGGCGATTACCCAATTCCTGGAAAATAAAGAAACAGCCTACCATGTCACGATCTTCTGCAGAGGCAGAATACCGATCCATGACTGTTACCTGTTGTGAGTTCAAGTGGCTCTGGCATTTTCTTCCTGGCCTTCGAGTCCCGCACTCACTTCTCGTCCTCTTGCATTGTGATAATCAGGCTACTATTTATATTGTTGCTAACCCTATCTATCACAAAGCCACAAAACAAATTTAGGTTGATTTTCATTTTATGCACGATGAATTCCAAGCTAAACGGATTTCTCTCACGCATGTTCCCTCAAAATCTCAGCTTGCCGATATCTTCACCAAAACTCTTGGTTAACCCTTATTTTTTACTCTCTTACGCGAGTTGGACATTACAATCTTTATGCTCCAACTTGAGGGGGAGTGTTGAAGATATGTTGGATTGGAAGATTTGGAGCAGCCCCTAATATAGGAAATGTGAAACACATTTTCTACTGTAAATATGTTAATTGCCTTTAGTATAGTAGCTTGTTTGGTAACCATGACAGTATGATTTATTTTCCATATTTAGTTTTCCAAATTGTGTAGGATATATAATGGTCATATTGGCCATTGTAAAAACAGATTTGACAAATAAACTTTTCCCAATTCTCCAAATATCGTTATTTGTTTCCTTCTAGTTTTGTCATGAAGGGCATGACAAGCGACACACCTAAAACGTGCATAATCTAAACATGGCGTTTAGGACACAACAAGGCCTTCAAGTTCACAAAACCTTACGAAGTTGGGAAAAGCCTACACTTCCCATACCATATCATCAGGACATCCAATGAGTTTGCTGAAGTCGTAAGTCCCAGATTTTTTCATAAAATGTCAACAAGACAATACTAAAATTAGAAAATGAGATTATAATAAGATCTCAAAAATTCAAATGTAATTCTGACGCAAGAAAACACTTTGCTCTATATTTTCTTATACAATCAAATATTGACTATTGGATTTTCTTAAGTCAGATTCATAGTTTCACATATCTCCTCTTTTATCAGGAAAAAGAAGATGAAAATTGTTGGTATAGGTTTTTTACATATGTCAATTTTTTGAAAGGCAAATGGTATATATGAGTTTCATCTATTAGAATATTTATCTTCGTCAGAACATATTTTTCTGTTACATAATTAGGGAAAAACCAAGCTTGATTCTTTAAAGGAAACATCTTACATATTCTTTCTCCAAATAGAAATACAAAGATATTTTGGAATTCTATTCATTATACAAAGTTAATGTATTTTTTTATTGGAACTTCTCCCAGTCGAACAATTCTTCAAAATCACACAACTATATATATATATATATATTGGAGGATTTCATATCATCATTAATCAATTCCTATTTAGTTTCGCATATTGTGTCAACGAAAGTTGGTTTTTCTCCAATGGATTTTGTAAGACAAGGTTTATATTTATATCATAGTAATCAATATCCATAGGCCATCCTTAAGATTGGGAAGCTTGTGCGATCAAAGTCAACAATGATTTAAACATTTTCCATTTCATGATACTGTCTAAGATCATAGTGGGAAAAGAAGTGCTAACTGAGAAGCCAAGAATCACGTAGAAAAAGTAGAAGATGCCTGAAAAAGCTGATTTAGGTTCAAGAAAATGGGGATTCTTTGGATATACCTTTGTTGATAAATAAAAGTATCATAAAGCAATTTATGAAACTTAGAGGGCATATGATGGGACCAGCCCGTCTAGGCTTTAGTTTTGGGCTAAGATAAGTTTTGATTAAGTTATTCTTGGGCCAAGTATTACATGGTTAAGGCCAACTGACCTAGGTGATCAGGTAATGGTCCAAAAGGTTTAAATGATTATTTTATAAGAATTCCACATCGATTGTGTAGCCAAAATTTCAAGACGCAACACTCTATAAATTATACTATCCACATTTACCTTGTTATGTTATCTGTACTTATTGTTACTCTATCAAATTTACACTTCTTAGATCAGCAACTTGTCCAGAAATCCCATTCAACGACTACAAAATCCCGGAGAGCCAAGTCAAAAATAAAAACCCCTAAAGGTAAGACTTTTCTTTTCTCACTTCTGCTGCCTTTTGCAAAGCTTTAATCTCTCTTCGTCTTTCACAAGTAACGTCCTCAACCCATCCCTGGAAAAAAATATGAGAGAGAGGGAAGAGGACGTTTTTATTATTTTTTATATATATCATTCTATTTGTCACGTAGCATATCTTTTCTTTCTCTTAAAAAATATATCTTTTCTTTTTTAATTATTTTACCATCTTATGGTTTTTGTATATTAATTTTTTCCTTTATAATTTTTACAAACATTATTGTTTTAATTGAATACACTACATAGATAGAAGGGGTGATAATCTATAGTAAGAAAATTTAAAAAATATTAAAATATGAAATTAATAAAAAATATCTACAAATTAAAATAAATTAACATTTCTAAATAATTTTACGAATGTTGAGGATGTTTGGCACAACTTTTCCCCTTTAGTGTACAACCTAAATTGTGTATTTATATCGTTGAGTACATGGAACAAAGGGGTAGGCACTCTAACAACGCTAAACATTTTTAAAAACTCTTCATTAGGATTATATATTTTTTAATGTTTTTAAACATTTGATTTTTAAATTCTTTCTTCCAACATTTTGAAAATTTTATCCATATAGATGCTCAATCACCCCAAAAGTTAATGTTTGGTTTCTCAATTTTTTTGTTTTAATATTATATATTTACCCTCATTTAGATTTTTTTTTAAGAGATGGTAATTGATGCAAAAAATGTGAAGGCTGTGAGCATGAATGCTAAGGCCTAGAGTGGTGTCGAGAATATGGGGAATAGACTTTCTCTTATAGTTGGTCGATATGGTGGACGCAATTTTACTTCTCAGAGGGATAATCAAGATCACAAAATTGAAATTTCCTGAATTTGATGTCGAATTGTGTCAATGGCCCATTTAAAGTTGTGGCAAAGAACTCCATAATTTTTTGTAGACGAAATTTTGGATATGTAGGATTGGTCAAGTACGCCATTAATAAAATTCAATCAGACATCTTCCCTCCACCATTAACTTCTACTCCAAACGAATAAGACTCGGTCATCTTTGGTGAAAAACAATATCATCGGTTTCTCCGGGAGTTTGGTCCGGCTTTATATCCTCGTACAAACAACAGTTATGGTTAGTACTATTATTCTTACTCTTTTTTACAAAAAAATATTATCTATAGTTTTTTACTTGTCAAATTTCAAACATACACTCTTTAAGAAACACGAATTTTAAATATTGTTAATTTCTTATATGGACTAGAATACTCTTAAATCAATCTTTGATATCCTCATAAGAGAAATTATGTATAAATAACCATGAGCTATTATAACTTTTCTGTTCATAATCATGAACTTTTATTTATCTTTTTTCTAATCATGAACTATTTTTATTTTTCTGTTTATAGTCGCAACTTTGATTTTATCTGTTTCTTGCCATGGACTATTTTTCTTTTCTAGAAATAGCCATGAACTATTTTGACCTCTAAAATATATCAATTTGTTAAAAATAATTCATGGCTATATTTGAGAGGTAAAAAATAGTTGATGGCTATTTCTGGGGAAAAAATAATTCATAGCTAGAAAAAGATAAAATCCAAGATTGTGGTTATAAAAAGAAAAGTAAAAATAATTTATGTCTAGAAAAAGATAAAACATAAGTTCATGGTTATAAATAGAAAAGTTAAAAGCATTTTATAGCTTCTATTATTTTTACAAGTTTCCACGTAGAATATTTAAAAGGAGTTAGAAAAAATTTAAGTGTAGCCTAGTTTCCATGTTTCTTTAAGATTTTGAATATTACATTATTAATTTCACAATATGAAAAGTATAAAAAACACGAACAATAGTGAAACTAATAAGTAAAAATAACAGAGGAAGTAAATAGGAAAATTAGAAGTGGTTCAAATCCAGGAGTCCTATGATTAGTAGCATTTTTCTATCACTACTAATTCTAAAATTTTGTTAATTATTATCTTTCAATTCATCGCATAATGTTGTTCTACTTTTTTTCTAGTGATCAGAAATGGAAAATTAAATAAAACTACAGATTCTACAAATATGAAATTGAACGTAGAAGAACATGAGCAAATAATTGGTTCAACCAGTCATGATTAAGGAACAAAAAGGAAGTACAATATATTCTTTGAGGTTGACCTTCTCAGTACACTTTCAGACGATCAAACTTCTCAAAAAAGCAGAAATCTGGTTAGTGCCATAATCTTTCAACTCTTTTATACTCTCTCTTTTTAGGATCCTGGTTTTGTACAGATAATTAGTGAAGAATGTCTTTCTTGAACTCCTTCATCTTATAGTGGATATCATCCATTCCACTATTTGTCCAGTAATTTGGGTGATGATTTACAATGGGCAAACGAAGTTTCCCCTTTTTCATTACTGGTAATAATTCTCGAACTTTTTTTACAATATCATTTTGTCCTTCAAATTTTTTTTTAAAAATTTTTGTATATTACAATCTTAACTATTTTTTAGTACCATCTGCATGCTTAAAATTTTCTTATATTTATTTTCATCCTTGGAATATTTTACAGTACAAAAATAGTCCTAAACTCTAATTATTAAGGGATAAAAATGTCCACGCATTCATTCCCTCCAAAATTCAACATGTTCCCTCCAAACCTAAATTGGATCATGCGGCTTATTTTACAAATGTAAAATAGATAATTCCTAAATTCAAAAAATAAAAAAATTTCTTCAAATCCCTCTCATTCATCAAAATGAAATTCAAAACAGAGTAATCCTTATACTTGCAAACTTTAAAAAACATATTTGCTTTTCTCTCTCATTCGGATAATTTATAAATTTTTAAGAAAGAGTAAAATGGTTCAGTGCCCCAGAACTTTTTCAAATTTTGGTTTTTGACCGTAAACTTTAAAATAGCCAGTATTAGACCTCGAGCTTCAATAATTCTTTAATGGTCAAATAAGTCAAAGGGTATAATTGGAATTTTGCAAACAAAAATTTTCTTCTAATCCTTTAGAAAAAAATTCAATTAGGTCCCAATTTTCAATTATTAACTATTTCAAGGATCTAATATTAATTTATAAAAATTCTATCCATATTTTTATCTTCTTCAACCTCCACATATTCTCCATACTACCACCACCACTACTATCGGACAACCACCAACACCGTTGGTAACAGCCACCCTCAACACCGGATAGCCGCCGTCGTTGTCTACTTCTTCTTCTACTGCAGTGTAAGAAGAAGAAGAAGAAGAAGAAGAAGAAGGAGGAGGAGGAGGATGAGGAGGAGGAGGAGAAAGTAGAAGAAGAAGAAGAAGAAGAAGAAGAAGAAGAAGAAGAAGAAGAAGGAAGAGGAAGACGACGGCGGTGACTATAGGTGGTAGCGAGGCTATCGGCGACCACGGCTATCAACAACGGTGGCTGTCTGGCAGTAGTACTGTTGGTAGTTTGTGGAATTTATGGAGGAGGTGGAAGGAGAAGATAAAAATATGGATAGAATTTTCATAAATTAACATTAGATCCTTAAAAGAGTTAATAATTGAAATAGGGACCTATGTGAATTTTTTTAGATTGTGAATGATTAAAAGAAATTTTTGTAAGTGAAATTGCAATCATACCTTTTGACTTATTTGACTGTAATGAATTAACGGTCAAAATGGACAGAAGGTCCGATTTTTAATATGTTATTGAAGTTCAGGGTCAAATACATACCATTTTATAGTTGAGAGTCCAAAATCAAAATTTGGAAAAATTCAGGAGGCGCTAGTGCTGTTTACCCTTTAAAAAAAAAAAAAAAAAAATCAAACCTTCAAGTTCAAAACTAGAAAAAGATGAATTATGGTATAGTCTTTTAGACAAGTGCCTTCAATAAAAATGAGCTTTCTACAAGACAAACAAGTGAGGAATGACATTTATACAATTACAAACTTAGCCTAAAGAACATAACAAGGATATATTAGAAGAATGAACTACATTAATTTATAGGCTTTGTAACAAAAGACCACCTTGAATTTCGGGATAAAAGTAATTTATCTCCTAAAGTTCAAATATATGCATTTTATTCTAAGACTATTAGTCAAAGGTAAAATTAAATAAAATGACCAAAACTTTATTCATGTAAGGTGTGATTTTTTGTAAAGTATCCCTTTGAAGTTCAATATAAAATCAATTTTGTTAATTCTTTAATTTATAATAATTTTTTTTTTGCAAATCTATAAAGTTTGAAAAATAATTTTAGTCTATATTCTTTAAAACTAAATATTTAACTCAAAACTTGGTTATTTAAGATAAAATAGCATAGTGATTCTAAATATAATTAATGAACAAACAAATTATTTGGTTATAAATATAATATAAGGTTTTGCGAATCTCAAATTTTTATCTTGAAGTTGTTAATAAAATTTTTTTGAATACTTTTAATAAAAAATTTTAAACTAGTAGGATATGTAGTAATTTCTTGTAACAAGAATTACAATAATAACTTTTAAGCTACCTAAAAATAATAATAATTTTAAGCAAAGTACTAAAATAATAGTCAAACATCTAATTTTTTCTTTAAATAAAAGACTATTAATTTTTTAGACTCATTATAATAAATTAGTGACGAAATTATAACATTTTAGTTATTTTGAATAAATATTTCATGTTTACATAGTCTTTTTCTTTTTTATGACTCATGTTTACATAACTTATATTATATTTATAATCGAATGTTTAATTCTTTACTCAAATAAATTTAACTCACATATGCTATTTTACAAGGAGACCATACATATATAAATATATATTCCAAATTCATTATATTAAGTTCATATACTACTTTACATTATAAAAAATTAAGAATAAAATTTACTATTATAGTATCTTTATGCAGATATCATGTACACAATCAATTTCAAGATTTTATTACATTTTATATGCTATCTTATGGCAATATACTCTTAATCATAACCTAATAAAGAAATTGAAAATTATAAAAATTTTAAACTCAAGTGTTTCTTTTCCTCTATTAACTACATGGAATAGTTGGCAGCTATATCTATAAACATTGTTTAAGTTTTTCATAAATCACGTACTTTAAAAATATTTATGCTTTAAAATGTATAAAGTATAATATTAAGTATAATTAATAGAGGGAATCGATCAAATTCTAGAATTAAAAGAAAGGACAGTTGTAACAATATTTTATTTTGTATTTTAACGATTTTTATATATAACATTATATAAATTTTAAGAACATAAATTCATTACTCTCTCCGTACCAAAAAGACAGTCTCAATTTTATTAGACATAAATTTAAAAAGCTAATGCATTTAGTTGAATTTTACTTTTCTGCTATTCTTTAATACTAAATGATTTTTAACTTTTTTATCTTAGAACTTTACGAATACAAGAATAAAATTATTAAAATGGTTGTGTCTTATTAATATTTCTTGAAAAGTAGAGATATTTAGTGATAACATATAAAATAATGAAGGGAATATAAAAGGTAATTAAGAAAGTAGTTATCATTTATAAAGAAAGAAAAACGGGATTACAATTTGAACGAAAAAAGAAGAAAGTGACCATTTTTATGAAATGGAGGGAGCATTACTTTGTTGTATTTTTATATTGTCGAACTCTAATATTATGAAGCACAAGAAGTTGAATCAATAATTGAGTCAAATGCCAATTGTACAAGTCGTGAAGAATTGATAATATTTTATTACTCTATTTTTATCTTTTTTTAACATGTTGTCACATATTCATTCCTAATATGTTTTTGTATATTTAGGAAAAGGGACTATGTTGTCTTTCATCATATCTTGAAATGTTCAATGAGTGTGACAGATATTTCAATGATAATCCATCAAATAGTAAAGCAGTAGAAAAGATGGTAAGTTTCATGTTATTTCTTGTTCGTCCTCCTATTCAAATGTACTTGTGTTTATGTTTTTATTTACTATGCTAAATAGTGTTATGTTATGCATAATGGATATCAAAACTATAGATGGAACTTAATAGGGAGAAGGGCTTCCATGAAAAAAAAAAATTTATATTGTTAATTTCATAGTAAGAAATTTTTATATTCATTCTATTACCATTCAGATTCTTTAATATAATTTCTAACACATCTTGTGATATAATTCTGCTATAATAATTTATTTTAAATTTTATTTTTAGAATTTCAGGTATGACTTTTATTAATAAAAATATTTAAAAAAATGTACTATAATATGTATTAGACGATCTTGACCACTTTATCACATAATTTAGATATACTTATTTAACGTTAAAGTGACAAAATTACTAATTGACTTTTGTTAAATAGTATTATGCACATATAATTAAGGCTAATATTATTACGATAAAATATTTAAAATAAAACAAAAAAATCTTTAACTACATGTATAGATGTATAGTAGTTAGGAATCTTTTTTTTCCTCAAACTCCGCTATTCAAAATACTATTTTGTTTTGCTATAACTATCTATATATATATGTGTGTGTGTGTTAGCTATCTACCGTCATAAACTATTTTTTCTCTTTATAGTTACAAATTTCGATTTTATATTTTTCTAATTATGATTATTCTTTTTCTAGAAATAGTCATGAACTATTTTAATAAATTGCTATATTAGTGAGGTTAAAAATAGTTCATGGCTATAAGGAGAAGGCAAAATAATTCATGTCTAGGAAAAAAATTGTATCAAAGTTCGTGGCTATAAAGAGAAAAGAAATAGTTTACGGCGATAAATAGTCAATTTCTCATATATACATATATATTTAGTTAGAACCATTAGAGGTGTTATAATGTTGATTGAGTTGTATTCAAAATGGATTTAAATTATTTGTGTAGTAGAGAATGACAAATAAAGTTAAGGAAAATATCTTGAGAATACATGAGGAACTATAATTTGCAATGTCTTTTGGTTTTAATAGGATGAGATGAATAGGGAGAGGTGTGGATTTGCTATCGAGAAAATTGATAAAATGGCCCTAAAGGTCATATTTTCACGTTCTTGCAAGTAATGAGTCTAGAGATAAACAGAAGAATTAGAATGTCGGATTATGACGCATCAGATATATGCGGTCAAATGTTAAGTAGCAACAACCCATCCCAAAGCCTCACTCTGGAAGAAAGAGAAACATTGAGAAGATTGGAGCAACAAGCAAGGGAACAAGGCGAGAAAAATTGCTGCTCAAAAGGAATAAATAGCAGTTTAAGTTTCAAGAATTACATTTTGGCACAAACACACTAAAGGTATTATTATTCTAAACTCTATATAGTTTGTATATATTAATTGCTCTATTTAATGAAATCTGCATTTTGATAAAAATATTTGATTTAATTGATTTCAGAAAATTTTCTAATTTTCATTACTCAGTGTACTTTTATGGCTGCTTATCACTTGGAAAGATACTTCACTTATGTAAAGTTTCTTAATTGTTTTCTAGTGATGAGATTAAACAAAGTTGTGAAATGTCTCTTGTAGAAGGTATGGTTTTATCTTGGAAAGAAATCGCGGTACAACAAAGTTATAGAATTACTATAATTGAAATAATGGGGTTTATTGAATATTATTTTTATATTGAGATACTATTTAATGTTGTTTGGTGGTTATACTTAACATCTCTTGTAACACTCTCCTAATATTTCTAATTTGATATATTTAAGGAATGTTGCACAGGAGAAGCGACAGAAAATGTTACAGATGATTCTAAGTGTTATTCTTTTTATGACTTAGATGTTAATGCAGTTCTTTTGTTTATATTCTTTTCGTAATAGGTAAGAGAATATGTTTTAGCTTGCTTCATGCTTCCTATTTATGTTTGTCTTTAATTGTTTTCCACTTATTTACAGGTCAGAAAGGCTCATGAAGAATTTATATGATAATGAAGTTTATGTTTTTTCCAGCATATAGATCGACTTAGAATTTGTTAAAGATTTATATTGTTGACCTATTCACTTATTGTACTTGACATTTATGTGAATGTTTTGTTATTTTAAAATTATGTAACAAACATCATACTTTGCTTTTGTTATTTGATTTTCTTGATTAGTGTAATTTTATTTCGTCATATTATATAAAATCTAATTTGTAGGTGGCATAAAAATTTCAATTGATAAATAGCAATTGAATATATAAATATATATTTATTAATGATAAAAAACGTCATTATATGTCAAACTTAGAAATACTTTTTAAACAAAGTTTTGTTGATGAATAGAGATAAAAATATTATTGCATTTATCATAAGACGGGCATAGTTCCAGTGAGTTCATACCAAATGTTCTATCGTTGTTTCCCCAGAAGAGATGGTTTCATTTCCTATTTCACAGCCCCTATCAATTCTCTCTAGGATGGTGTCATCCCTATATCTTGAGTTTGTCCAAATGTAGAAGCCCAAGTCTGTTAAATCACAGTCTACCAAAACTCTCCAAAAGTGGTAGTTCTTCGTCTCCAAACTCTCTGCAGCTCCAAATATGTCAATTATGTGCAAAACTTAGTGAAGGTCACAAACTATTAGACACGGGAGAGTGATCATACTTGTCCCAAGGCTTTGGGGTAAGTCCATAGCTCCTCATGATGTCTTCTTAAGGGCATTAATATCCAATTCTTCCTTCCTCTAGAAGCCCAAAATCCCCCCTCCCCTCCCCCCCCTCCCAACAAAGTGCCTGGCCTCAGCTACCACAAAACCAGAGTACTTGCTCGTCACTTCTATTCTTTTAGCTTTTGTACTCGATCTTATTTTCTAAATGATCAAAATATCACATTTAAATATGTAAGTTAATTTCACAGAATTATGCAAAATATTACAAAGAATTGGCCCCAAAACAATTCCAACTAATTATATTTTTAAGAAATTTAGATATCCATCGCATCCTCTTACGTGGAGCTACGATAGTGCTTACAAAAATGGCATCTAAACCTCTTCCAGTGTATTTTCAGGTAACTCTTCTCAAGTGTCTTCCATTATTTCTTCATCATTTAAATTGTGACTCTATCCCTGTGAGATTCTTATCAGGTAAATGCTCTTTCTTAGACGTATTGTCAACTTCCGCACTATTCCTACTCTATTCCAAAGTTTATGGAACCTTTTGTAGGAATGTTAATGGGTGTCTATCAACATTATGCAAAAATAACAGTGAATCCACCTTAGAACATATATAGTTCCAACTAATTATACTCATAAAAAATTTAGATATCCGTTGCAACTGTTTTACCCGGGGCTCAGATACTGCTTACTGAAATAGTAGATGAACCCTTTTCCATTGGATGGTTGGGTAACGTGATGCAAAACTAAGACCTAATACTTATATGAGGGGTCAATTTCATCTCACAAAAAAACTCAAGCTGTTATTAAAGGAATTTATCAAGCAGTTTTTGAGAACTTTTAATAATTATTATAAACAAAATTCTTTATTTCCAACAGGTCATTTATGTTGCCTCGTATACCTTTAGTTATGAATTTTCTACATTTACAATCAGGAAACAAAGTACCTCAATAAAAAAGTCTTCATAATATCATCCCAATATGCTACCTCTATTAAGCTTCTTTGACATTCAAGAATATTGATCTTCTCTACTTAATTAGGACATGGAAAAACATTTCCAAGTTTGTTATTTATCTTTATTTGCTTCAAGTATTTCAAGGAGAAACACCCGTATCTTCCTGTAAGCATATTTAGAACGGGAAATTTTTTAATCAACTTAAAAATAGAGCTAGCATAAAGAACTCTTACCCACCAAGAAGGCTCAAAGGAAAATCGACTTTCAAGTCTCAATATAATACATCCTAAGGAAGTTTTTCAACCGCATCAGTTAGGCTATCTTAATCAGCCACAATGTTATGGTTTCTATGCCTTAGCTCCCTGTTTAATACCCGGTCCCAATCTTCCGTGGATCAATCCATCGGCCCGCGCCCCTTCCCTTCTCATTCTCAGTCCATTGTGCCTCTCCCTCTTTACCTCTCCAATTTTTCCACTTTTGGACCTAGGCCCTTCCATCCTCCTCTGGGTTATTGCTTACTGGCCCTTCTTCGAATCCAGAATCTGTAGGTGGTCTCACCGAAAAAGGGAGTCTTATTGATCCTACAATTAACTTACCTCTCCGCTACAATTCTCGGACCAAATATCCACCAGCAAAATTATCATATTACAAGTGTTATTCCATGCAAGGTCCTTTCCATTCCTCGGCTCCACCTGCTACTTCAGTGTCTTCAGGTACATGTCCTTACCCGTTTGCTGCTTAGTATAATTGTGATTATTTATCTGCAACCCATAGAGGTTTCCTTGCCATAGTACAGGTTGAGGTTGAACCTACTCTCTTTTTCTGAAGCCGTTAAACATGATAAGTGGCGTATTGCCATGCAACAGGAAATTGATGCTCTTAAACAAAATACCACTTGGATTCTCACAACTCTTCCACCTCAGAAGAAAGGCCTCGGCTGCAAGTGGGTGTATCAAACTAAACTTAAGTCTGACAGTGCTATGGAGCGCTTGGTTATTATTGGAAACACATTGGTGGAGGGTGAAGATTTTATTGAAACATTTGTCCCGGTCACAAAACTTGTTACTGTTCACACTCTTTTGGCTATTGTTGTTGCCAAGGGCAAGGAAATACATCAAATGGACATCCATAATGCATTTCTTCATGGAGATCTCCCTTGAAAAGTCTGTATGAACCTGCCTCCTGGTTTTCACTCTTCGAATTCCCGACAGCTTTGCTTGCTCAAGAAGTCTTTATGTGGCCTGTGCCAGGCTCTTCGGTGTTGGTTATGTAAATTAACTACAGCTCTCACTCAGTATGGTTTTCAACACTCCTATGCTGGCTATTCCTTGTTCACCTACTCCTCCGGTAGAAAATTTCTTTGAATCTTGATCTGTGTTGATGATTTTATCTATTCCATCAACTGCTGATACGATTTATGGTGCTTCAACTTCTCATAGAATTAGTAACATTTCACCGTTAATTCAAAGAATTGATCATTTGGAGGAATCTAATTCTGAGAGATTATGTTTTCCTTTATCCTGCAGTAATGATATAGGTCCAATATTTCTTCAGACTGATATGAGAGAACAGATATCAATATCTATCCATCTTCTGAAACAGTATATTCGCCGGTAATATCTGAGAACAATGAGAATCCAGAATCACAGAAGACCGATCCAATCCTACATTTAAAGCCAGATAGCATTTACATGTCATCCCATCGAAGCGATGAAAAGAGCCTGATGTCTTTAATGTTTGATGCATCAATATATACAGCAGGTTCATCGAGTTTGTACAGGTCAATGACGTCTTGCAGGAATCCCATGCCTTCAACCGCTGATGAAGTTTGTTTAGAGTCAGTGACATCTGAGAGGTTATTTTTTCCTAGAAATTCTCAAGGTATATATACTAAAAACTCCGAAGTCTCAAAAGATTATATTGGCCAAGGAACATCAGAAACTCTTCCTACTTCTCAGCAGTTATAGGATAGTAACTTTCTTTGAGAATCCCACTACAAATGCTTGTACTGTCTTATCCTTTTAGTCTGTTTCCAAGGGATGTAACAAAGAACTAATAATCTTGCAGTTCAGAACTTACCTCAATAAAAGATTAGTATCTTTTTCTTTCACATGTTACCATTCCCAGCCTCCTTACAAAAGGACTTTTATACATTCTAAGTTCTTTTTTTATAAGTACAAACTATTTACATTTTACTGATTTTAGGTATGTGACACAAATGTGAGTCGTTTCTTAAATTCATTTTTCTTCTTAAAGTGGTATTTGTAAAAAAAAAAAAATGAATTGTTAAGTAATGTATACTGAAAGATGATGAAGATGTATATTTCTATGATGGAAATCGATAAATTATGGGTCGAAATATAGAATTTATGCCGGAAAAAATTTATTTTTACCAAATCATTTTCTCTTTCTTCCCTCCTTTTTACCTTCTCTCTACCCCTCAAGATTTCAAATGACGATCTGTTCAAATATAACCATTAAAAATTTAAAAAAAATCTTAAGACATAATCATATTTCATTTATTTACAATTTAATCAATTTAAAAATTTAAAAAATGCACCAGATTAAAAAAATTGAAAGTGGATTCACAAAATTGTCATACAATGCTGCGACTCTCGCAAAGTCTTATAGTGTATATAATCCTCAAATTATCAATTTTAAATTTTAAAATCTTCAACTTTTGAAAACATCACCACATTTCTTTACAGAGAAGATGGTAAAACATGTATAGAGGAAAAATGAATTTTATAAATTTTATATTTTGGTCCACAATTTATGAATCCCCATATTTATGGGCATATATAGCTAATTTCAGGGAAAAAAAAGTGAAAGATAATTCCTGCCGTTGATTAGAATTTGCCACCGGAGCAGAGAGAAGCAACAGAGGAAGGCAGACAAGAATGCAATGTATGAGTAGTTTTTTACCGGCAACGAGTCCCTTCATTCCTAATAAAGAGCTAACTTCAATGCCCAATTCATTGAATTTCGGCCCAGAAATAAAATTATGTGTTTTTCTCAAACAATAATTGGCAGAGCTCGATAAAGTCTCTACCTTTACCTCACCATCCAAATTCTATTACAAGCACATCAAACCCATTTGTGAAGCATTGCGTGAAGCTTCATAACAGCTCTGCTTATCGCTATTCTCATGGTTACGTTCTCTTGGTGGGCTCTACTCCTATAAGGTCTCTGACTGAGTTTATTTCAGTTTTTGTTGAAATTTGTTTATGAAATTACTTCTGGAGGCTTTTTTTTAATCGAAATGGGGATTTCTTTATTTGTTTTTTCCGTGTGTTTTTATTTCTTGTTTCTATGAATTTGTATTGGTATATCAATGGATTGATTATGTGCATCTTTTGTAATGTAATATCTTCTCTTTTAGCCTCTGCTTACTTTGTGAAATATAGTGGTACTTTCTGTCCTTTTGGTGAGAATTTGAAACTAGTCTTTGTTATTTGGCCTTCAGAAGTTAGAATTATAATTAACTGCAAATAGATGAAAGGAAATTTTTTTGTTAAACTTGATTAATTGAAACTTCTTTGTTTGTTTATGATTTGAAATGTAACAAAATTATCATTAATTACTTTGTTTTTCTTGATACTATTAGCTGGATTTTTAGTTCATGTTGGTAAGGCTTCTAATTGATATTCTCACTACTATTGCATGCTCTTTATAATTAGTTTATAATGACTTAGATACCGTCTGAGATTTTCAGCTCATAGTATTAATCAATGTCGATTCTTACTTCATCCATTCTAGAGGCTGAAGATGCTCTACACTCAATTAAATGTTACTAATGGAATGTTACATCTACTTTTTAAAGGGAACTACACCAGTTTCAAGGGAAAAGGCAAGATGGGCCAACAAAAATTGAATGCCTACTTATGCTTGAGAATGCTGATGTTCCTGAAGATCTCAACAACCTTTATATCCGTCGTGTCTGTGGCAGTTCAATGGTGAATAAGAAGCTTTTAGGACTACAATCTACTGATTGTATTGACATGGTTGTACTTGTAAATATCCCTTCCGCATTCCGTAACATAGTTGACAATGTGCGAGAAGAAGATTGTCATGCATGGTTTCCCTTTCCACATCGGATTCTAGTACTTGATGGAATTCAGGTTATCCTTTAACATTTACCAATAGTTCTTGCTTTAGATTAAGATTAATTTGTCTGTTTTCTTATCGTGGAACAGGTTCTTGTTTAGTTTCAACTTTATATCTGGAAATTTTACTTAAATAATAGGTTCCTTTTCCAGTAAGCATCTGAAGTCATAAAGCACTGTTAATTGTAGGATCCTGGTGACCTTGGCACACTCCTAAGATCTGCGCTAGCCTTTCGATGGGTAAGTAAAATTCTTATGCTGCAAGTGTTATTTTTAATTTATTTTATAGCAACACTTTTGTTTGACTAAGAAATGTTGTATTCAATCTGACATCTATCGTCGATCTTTGAGGCTTTCTAATACTCCATATTAATCTGAGTTATAATTATACCGTTCTGGATAGTTCTACTTGGAATGTACCCCTTGTGATGACAGCAACTTGGACAACATAGAGAGTGACCTTTAGTTCATGATTTCCTTACTTTTATTGATGATCCAACCTTGTTCCTTTTATTTGCTGAACACATCAAATGTCTGCAGAAAGTAGTGCCAAAGCTGCAGCTTTGTTACTCTTAATAATTTATCTTTGTAAATTAGGCACTGTCGTTGCTGTAAAATAAATTTTCTGCTATTGGAACTTATCTTCCTTCCACTCTCGAAATATCCTATTCTGATCAAGCATGCAAGTTTCAAACTTGAGTTACTAAAATGGGCAAAAAGTCCTATTATTTTTCATTATTCTTGCCCAAGTTAGTGTAGTTTATTTGTTCTTTTGTACTCGGAAGGAACAGAAACACTGGAATATATCGTAAATGCCTATTGTTCTGCAGGATGGTGTCTTTTTACTCTATGGTTGTTGTGATCCATTCAACGAGAAAGCACCACGGGCAAGTAAAGGAGCCTCCTTTCAACTTCCTATAGTTTCTAGTGAATGGACACATTTAAAATCTTTGAAAGAAGAATTTGAAATGAAGATTTTGGCTAGGCATCCTGCAATAGTGCATAATCGAAGCTTGTATCTTCCCTTTCTCAAGACATTACAGATTCTTTAGCAGAGACTCCTTTGTGCTTTGTACTGGGCAGTGAAGGAAGTGGCCTTTCCGAGAAGAGTAGACAAGAATGTGAACTCGTAAGCATTCCAATGACAGGAAAATTCGAGTCTATCAATGTTTTAGTAGCTAGTGGGATATTCCTGTACTTGTTGCAACCTAATAACAGCAGTAGCAATTGATTCGTTGCTGATGAGGTTCATACAACTTAAAGCAGTTTGAAGCACTAGTTCACGATATACTCGAGAATTATTGTCATTGAGGTATTGTCACATAATTTTCATATTTATTCTGATGAATAGAACATTTTAATCATAATTAATTCTTGAACCCTTTTGTTCATACATTATAATATTCCTATGTTTAAGTCCATAGCATCATAATTGGAAGCTATGAATTTTTTGCACATGAAGTTGAGAATCAACCAGTTTGGCTTGTCTCTGCTAATTATCTTAAACATGGCAAGAGGTATAAACTTTAGATAAAGTTCTGCCTCGTTTGGATATCTTGGCACTGAATTTTGAAGCCCTGACTAGGTTAATTTTAGGTGAAAAAAGAAGTTAGAAAACAGCAGAGTTATTATAGCTTTGTTCTAGAATAGTAGTATGAAATGAAGCAACAATATTGACAGTGTACTTGAAGTTATTATGGACTATATAGTCTTGTTTCAACATTAATGTTTTGGAATTCAAATTTTTTTTTTCTAATTTCTCTTCAAAGTTTGGGTTTAGAGTTTAGAGTTATAGCTAACTTTTTTTGTTTTAGCTTGCTTTTATTTTTTTTATTCTTGTCTTGTCAAGTAAAGTTGAAGATGAGATATAGTCAGGGGATTTCGAAAATGTTTATAATCGAAATCTTCTAGAGTAGAAACGGGGTCATCTTATCATGATAAATGACCATATTTGCTTGTCTCTAAATAGGAAGCAAGAACCCCAGACCGAATGAATGAATGTCTTTCACTAGTGCAGTGCAGCTTGGCGGAGTTTACAAAATTTCATGAATATACCAAACTATTTAGAAGAGTTATCAGCCCTGTTAAACTAACAAAACATCTACAAACTATTACAAAAGCAGCGGAAGAACAGAATATAACTATTCTAATCTATTACAAATAACCAGATGATGGAATCGGATAACAATTCTTTAAAATAGCTCTTCAAAATTAGATGAGGTGTTCGAAAAACAGACGACTGATTCTTCAATTCAAAGTACCTGAAAAAATCGAACTACAAAATTGGATGAGTAGGCAAAAGTCGGATGTCGGATTTTTGCCAGCAAAAGACAGAATAGGACGACTAACTTACAAAATCGGGCATTTGTTTTCAAAACTGGACGACCAACATAAGAATCTGATGACCGATTTCTGTGTAAAAGAGGGGAACAGAGATATTCGGACGCAAAAAACAGACGAGGAAAATTCAATTCTCGATCAAACCCTTAGAACAATGGATGAGCCTCACACATAAGAACAATCTAATCTCTCACTCTCGGTTCTCTCCTTCACAAGTCACCCAAGCACCCAATCAACCAAGAATGGCAACTGACGGTGGCATTAACAGAAGAATTCACAGAGAACAGACAGTAAGAAACTGCAGAAAAGAAGAAGATAGAATGGAACGTAAAAAAGCTTCACACAGAGTTATTTGTCACCTCATCTTATCAGCAATAGTAAGGATGAGAGTATTTATAGAGTTTCTTAGGTAGACTCAATCAACAACAGATAAGTCATCTGGAAGAATCGTTAAAAAACATAACAGCCAAGAACCTTGAAGACGCATTCAAAAGAACCAACAACCAAGTCACCTGGGGTAGAAACAAGAAGGGATTGGGTTGTTTACCAATCCGGTCCGCACGGCATAACCAAGTAGCTTGGGGAAGACCCACAGAGATTGGGCTGTTTACCAACCCGGCCTGCCCGGCATCTTGGGGTAAAAATAAACTCATCATATTTGGGTTGTGAGGCTCAGTCCAACTCATCATAGGGTATAAGAACATGAGCTGAAAAAGAAAAGGAATAAAAATGTGTGAACAACTGGCCCAATAGGCCTACACAAACCTCATTCGTTCATTCTACAACAAACTCATGAAATC
Source organism: Catharanthus roseus (assembly GCA_028651295.1). Classification (NCBI taxonomy): domain Eukaryota; kingdom Viridiplantae; phylum Streptophyta; class Magnoliopsida; order Gentianales; family Apocynaceae; genus Catharanthus; species Catharanthus roseus. The sequence continues at coordinate 3,216,071 of JAPQWS010000142.1, forward strand.
TGATGCTAAACGATCAAGAATGGCGGCATCCCATAGAGTTTTATGACAAATTGCAATTCAAAAAGCACGATTACAAGAGTGGTGGATAGCCTAACCCAGCCCCCTTTAAGCAATTTCATCATTTTTATCAGCTACCAATTTGCCTGATAGAGCACTCATGGTTGAAGATTTTAATAGCTCCCATTGAAACATAACAGTCAATTATTTTTCTTCTCTAAACATCATATTGAAGTGTATTTCTGATTGCGTATTCAAGGTCAGGATTTCACAAACCCGATGAATATAATAGGAATGGGCACCTGGGATTATCATTACTTAGAAAGCAAGCAAATATGCTGAAACTGCTCTCCCAATCAGCTCTATTCCAATATTCGGACAAGTCCTGATACCTCAAGAGAAGATGCTCAGTTTAGTTCTTGAAGTTTAAAACTTATCGTGTAAGCCGAGCTATTGGTTATGCTATCATCTCAACATGCTATCTCTATTGAGCTTCTTTGATATTAAAGAATATTGGGCTTCTCCGTCTAATTAGGACATGGAGAAACATTTCTAAGTTTGTTATTTACCTTTATTTGCTCGAAGTATTTCAAGGAGAAACACCCATAATTAACTGTAAGCATATTCGGAAGGGGAAATTTTTTAATCAACTTAAAACTGGAGCTGGCATAAAGAACTCTTACCGGCCAAGAAGGTTCAAAGGAAAATCAACTTTCAAGTCTCAATATACTATGTTCTACGGAAGACTTTCAACCATATGAAATCAGTTAGGCTTTCTTAATCAGCCATAACAATATGGTTTCTGTACTTTAACTCCCTGTTTAATATCCTACTTACCTATGATGTTTTTGAAAGGGAAAAATCATACTGATGTTGAAATTTGAATAATCTAACGGCACATATTTGCTCTAATTTTTTTTCACGATTTTATATCCTTCGTCGATTTCACACTTGGATTTCAAGTCATTTGAAAAGATAGTAGGTCTCCACCTTTCAAGAGCGTATATTATTCATATATGATTTCTTTTATTGTTGGAAAGCACAACTACCTAATTTATCAAATATCCTGATCTGTGCTATCACCATTTATTTACAACTCGATTGAATATATTGAGTAACTTTGATCATAGAACAATCCTCATTCAATTGTATCAGGTTATGCCCTCAAACTCGTTTTTGTTAAAGATATGTAGGATACGGAAGATTTGGAGCAAACCCTAATATAGGAAACTTGAAACACATTTCTTAATGTAAATATCTTAATTGCCTTTAGTATAGTAGCTTGTATGATAATCATGACATGAATGATTTATTTTCCATATTTAGTTTTTCAAATTCTGTAGGATATATGTTGTCACATTGGCCACTATAAAACAGATTTGAGAAATAAACTTTTCCCAATTAATGAAATATCGTGCTTTTTTTTCTTTCATGGCATCAGTGCCTATTATGACTAAAGATATTGCATAACTTGTCTAGAAACAAGTTCAGAAATATGATGAAGAGGATAAATACTACCTAGGACCAAATGATGGTTAAGTTAGCTTGATTACTCTCGTCCAGTTGAAGGATGAGAATTTTGATGAATGGGTAGACGCGATCAAGTTGGCCCTCAACTCTAAAAATAAAGTGGGATTTCTTGATGGATCTATTCCACAACCTAAAGAACATGATCCAAAGTTTAAAAGGTGGAAGAAAATCAACACCTTGGTTGGATCATGGATACTAAACACTATACATGCTTCAATCATAAAGACGAGGGTGGTGAAAACTATGTGGGATTAGTTACTACAACAGTTTCGTGCACAAAACGAGCCCCGATATTATAAGTTGAAGCATTAATATTCAATTGCAAGAAAAATGGACTTTCTGTAGCCACTTATTTCGCAAAATTAAAGAAATTCTGGGAAGAATTTTCAAACTATGAGCAATTTTCTGTGTGAAAGTGAGAGAAACCTGTGAGGGAATTAACAATACGACATGAGAAGGAGAAACTTCTATAATTTCTCTTTGGCTTGGACACTAATGTCTCTGGGTGTTCCTTAATACTGGGAGAGAACCTCTAACTAATGTCAACTAAGCCTATTCTAAGGTAATACAAGTGAAGCAAGTGAAAAATATGACTAAGGAAGAAGTGGAAGTTGGTGGCGGTACATCAATCTTTGCCGTCCGTAGCCAATATGGACATCACATAGAAAAATTATCTCCTGTTTTCAGCCATTGTCACAAAAAAGAGCATGACTCCAAAAGCTTCTTCCAAGTGATTAGATTCCCAGAGTGGTGTTTAGAGAAAAGCAAAACCAACAGAGCCTCCAAACACACCGAAAAGGAGGAAAAAGTCACGGAGGCACTGGAGGTGTGCATTGTGGCGCACAAGGTGGAAAACCGGTGACGATCCAACACGTTTGGGTGCCATAGCAGACTCTCACTGGTGACCTTTCCATACCTGGTTCGTTACCAAATGTTGTCAGTGTGCCCAGTTTCACAGCAGAGCAGTGACAGTCACTGATGGGCTTTGTGCTAAGCCAGTCACATCCTGCATCTAAGGAAAACTCTGGTAAATTTTTTTCTAACAATTGGCTGATTGACTCAGCAGTTATCCATTACATGACCTTCAATATTGATCTTTTATTTGCTGTTAATGTGATTCCTCCATGGCCAATCACCTTGCTGAATGGAGCCATCACTTATGCAACCAAATGTGGCAAAATCCAACTTGGTCCCAATTTTATTTTGTAGAAAGTTTTGTTTATCCCATAGCTTACTTGCAATATTGTTTATGTGTCTTAATTTCTAAAATCTGATTCATGGATTTCTTGGTTTACATAATCAATATGTGGTTTACAGTACTGTTTCTCGAGGACCCTGACTGGAGCGGATGAGTAATGAAATGGATTGTACTATCTTTAGAATGTGATGCCAGGCAAAGTGAATAAAGTTGTGGGTCCTGACACTAGATTTGTATGTCATCAAAGGTTGGGGCACCCTTCAGATTCTATTCTTAAATTTTTACCTCATGTATCCCACTCCACAAATAATGACCCTTGTGATACGTGTTTTTGTGCTAAACAGACACGTGCCATTTTTCCAACTTCCTTAAAATAAAGCTTTTGAAATATTTTCCTTAATTCATTGTGATGTGTGGGGCCCTTATAGAGTTACTGCTGTTGACAATTATGCGTGTGCCATTTGGATATTTTTAATGATTGAAAAGTGAGAAGTTCTTCTACATTATCCAAATTTTGCAAAATGGTTCAAACCCAACAACTACTATTAAAACTCTCTGGTCTGATAGTAGGGGATAATATGTGAGTCCAAAAATGGAATACATCATCAAACTACAATCCTTATACACCTAAGCAAAATGGTCGTGCTGAGCGCAAACAGAGCCACATTCTTAATATGGCTCGAGCCCTTCTAATTCAAGCTAATCTACCCCTCTCTTTATTGGAAGAATGTGTCCTTACAACCTGTTATTCCATTAACTGAACCCCCTCCAATCTTCTTAAGAAAAATCTCCTTTTGTGTTGTTACATAAAACTCCACCCAACTACTCTCTTCTTTATGTTATAGTCATAATGCCACTACTGATAAATTACTTTCTCGGGGTCAAAAGTGCATCTTTATTGGCTACCCTCTTTGAAAAATAGGGTTGGCGGGTCTATGATATTGAATCCAAAGTTTTTATTATTTCTCGAGGTGTTATTTTTTATGAGACAATTTTTCCAAACAAAACTGACCTTCCCTTAACTCTACAAGGAAAAAACTTCATCTCCCGAATCTATCCAACCCATGCAATCTTTCCACATAAACCCATGCAACCCCTTAATTCATCTACAAATATACCCTCAGCCACAAATAAATCCTCCATCCAGTCCATAAGTCCCTCCCCAGTCCGGCCCAAGTGTCCCGACCTAACCTCTTGCACATGCTGACCTGTGGCCCATTGAAAAAGGCACTGCCCTCTCTATCTCTCTCTCACAGATCCATTTTCCCGCTCCCAACCCTCTATAGATCAATCCACTGACCTGCGCCCCTTCTCTTCTCATTCTCAGTCCACCATGCCTTTCCCTCTTAACCTTCCCAATTCTTCCACTTTTGGACCCAGGCCCTTCCATCCTCCTCTACGTTGTTGCTTGCTGGCCCTTCTTCGAATCCAGAATCTGTAGGTGGCCTCACCGAAAAGGGGGGTCTTGTTGATCCTCCTGTTGACTTGCCTCTTCGCCATAGTACTTAGACCACATATCCACCAGCAAAATTATGAGATTACAAGTGTTATTCCATGCAGGGTCCTTTCCATTCCTCTGCTCCACCTGCTTCTTCAGTGTCTTCAGGTACATGTCTTTACCCTTTTGCTGCTTATGATAATTGTGATTGTTTCTCTGCAAGCCATAGAGGTTTTCTTGCTATAGGACATATTGAGGTTGAACCTACTCTATTTTTCTGAAGCCGTTAAACATGATAAGTAGCGTATTCTCATGTAGCAGAAAATTGATTTTCTTGATCAAAATGCCACTTGGATTCTCACAACTCTTCCCCCTTGGAAGAAAGGCCTTGGCTGCAAGTGGGTGTATCAAACTAAACTTAATTCTGACAATGCTGTAGAGTGCTTGGTTATTCTTGGAAACATACTGGTGGAAGGTGAAGATATAATTGAAACATTTGCCCCGGTTACAAAGCTTCTAACTGTTCACCGATAGCGATTTTCATGCTATTGCTTGCTTTAACTCTCATTTTCGCAAGTGCTTTGACATGAAGGATCTTGGCTCTTTAAAAATAGTTTTTGGGTATTGAAATCGCTCGAAATGCTTCTGGTCTAAATCTCAGTTACCGCAAGTTTGCCCTTGATATTATTTTCGAGACCGGATTATCTGGCGCTAAACCTGTTCCTACTCCTATTGAGCAAAATCATCATCTGGCCAAAGATCAGAGTCATTTCATGTCAGCTCCCGATCAGTACTGCCGGCTTGTTGGGTGCTAATCTATCTCACTATCACCTCTTCGGAACTTGCCTACTATGTTCATACTTTGGCTCAGTTTATACAAAAACTACATCTTCCATATCGGGAAGCTTTCTTACGAGTTATTTGGTATTTGAAATTGTGTTTGTGTCAAGGCATTTTTCTTAGTTCTTCCAATCACTTGGTGCACACTGCTTATTATGATGCTGATTGGGCATGTTGTTCTATTACCCGCGGGTCTCTCACAGGTTATTTTGTTTTCTTGGATGATTCCCCAATTATTGGAAAATAAAGAAACAGCCCACCGTCACACGATCTTGTGCAGAGGCAGAATACCGATCCATGACTGTTACCTGTTGTGAGTTCAAATGGCTCTAGCATTTACTTGCTGGCCTTCGAGTCTCGCACTCACTTCCCGTCCTCTTGCATTGTGATAATTAGGCTACTATGCATATTACTGCTAGCCCTATCTATCACAAATGCGCAAAACACATTTAGGTTGACTGTCATTTTATGCACGATGAACTCCAAGCTAAACGGATTTCTCTCACACATGTTTCCTCAAAATCTCAGCTTGCCGATATCTTCACCAAAACTCTTGGTTAACCCTTTTTTTTTTTTTACTCTCTTCTGCGAGTTGGACGTTACATTCTTTATACTCCAATTTGAGGGGGAGTGTTGAAGAAATGTTGTATTGGAAGATTTGGAGCAGCCGCTAGTATAGGAAATGTGAAACACATTTTCTGATGTAAAATATGTTAATATCCTTTATTATAGTAGCTTGTATGGTAACCATGAAATGTATGATTTATTTTCCAAATTTAGTTTTCCAAGTTGTATAGGATATACAATGTTCATATTGGCCACTCCAAAACAGATTTGAGAAATAAACTTTTCCCAATTCCCCAAATATCGTTATTTGTTTCCTTCCAGTTTTTTCATGAAGGGCCTGACAAGCGACACACCTAAAACGTGCATAATCTAAACATGGCGTTTAGGATACAACTAGGCCTTCAAGTTCACAAAACCTTAGGAAGTTGGGAAAAGCCTACACTTCCCATACCATATCATCAGGACATCAAATCAGTATGCTGAAGTTGTGATTCCAAGATTTTTCCAGAAAATGTCAACGAGACAATACAAAAATTCGAAAATGAGATTATAACAAGATCTCACAAATTCGAATGTAATTCTGACATAAGAAGACACTTTGCTCTATATCTTCTCATGAATCAAATATCGACTATTAGATTTTCTTAAGTCAGATTCATAGTTTCATACATCTCCTCTTTTATCAGGAAAAAGAAGATGAAAATTGTTAGCATAGGTTTTTTACATATGTCAATTTCTTGAAAGGCAAACGGTATATATGAGTTTGATCTATTAGAATATTTATCTTCGTCAGGACATATTTTTTTGTCAGGTAATTAGGGAAAAACCAAGCTTGATTCTTTGAAGGAAACATCTTACATATTCTTTCTCCAAATAGAAACAAAAAGATATTTTGGAATTCTATTCATTATACAAAGTTGATATATTTTTTTGTTGGAACTTCTTCGAGTCAGACAATTCTTCAAAATTAGACAACTATATATATATTGGAGTATTTCATATCATCATTAATCACTTCCTATTTAGTTTCTCATATTGTTTTAATGAAAGTTGGTTTTTCTCCAATGGATTTTGTAAGACATATTTATATCGTTGTAATCAATATCCATAGGCCATTCTTAAGATCGGGAAGCTTGTGCGACCAAAGTCAACAATCATTTAAACATTTTCAATTTTATGGCACCATCTAAGATCATATCACACGGGAAAATATGTGCTAACTGAGAAAGCCGAGAATAGAGCAGAAGAAGTGGAAGATGCCTACAAAAGCTGATTTAGGTTTAAGAAAATGGGGATTCTTCGGATATATCTTTGTTGATAAATAAAAGTATCATAAAGGAATTTCTGAGACTTAGAGGGCATATAATGGGACCAGCCCATCTAGGCTTTAGTTTTGGGCTAAGATGAGTTATGCTTAAGTTATTCTTGGGCCAAGTATGGCATGGTTAAGGCCAACTTACCTAGGTGATCAGGTAAAGGTCCAAAAGGTTTAAATGATTATTTTATAAGAGTCCCTCATCGAATGTCTAGCCAAAATTTCAAGATGCAACACTTTATAAGTGGTGCTATCACATTGACTTTATTATGTTATCTTTACTTATTGTTACTCAGCCAAATTTACACCTCTTAGATAAGCAACTTGTCTAGAAATTCCATTCAATGACCACAAAATCCCAGGAACCTTGTCCAGAAATTCCATTCAACGACTACAAAATCTCGGACAGCCCAGTCAAAAGTAAAGGTAAGATTTTTCTTTTCTCACTTCTGCTGCCTTTTGCAAAGCTTTAATCTCTCTTCGTCTTTCACAAGTCACGTTCTCACCCTATCCTTGAAAAAAATGTGAGAGAGAAAAGAGAACGTTTTTATTACTTTTTTAATATATAATTCCCCTTGTCATGTAGCATATCTTTTCTTTCCCTTAAAAAGTATATCTTTTCTTTCTTAATTATTTTACCATCTTATGGTTTTCGTATATTAATTTTTTAATTTCTAATTATTACAAACATTATTCTTTTAACTGAATACACTAGCATAGATAGAAGAGGTGATAATCTATACTAATAAAATTTCAAAAGTATTAAAATATGAAACTAATAAAAAAATATCTACAAATTACAATAAATTAACATTTCTAAATAATTTTACTAATGTTGAGGATGTTCGCACTCCTCTTTCCCCTTTTAGAGTACAACCTAAATTATGTATTTATATCATCGAGTACACGGAACCAAAGGGTAGGCACGGTAACAATGCTCAACATTTTAAAAAACTCTTCATTGGGATTATATATTTTTTAATGTTTTTAAACATTTGACTTTTAAATTCTTCCTTCCAACATTTTAAAAATTTTATGTGTATAGATGCTCAATCCCCCCAAAAGTTAATGTTTGGTTTCTCAATTTTTTTGTTTTAATAATATATATTTAACCTTATTTATGTATATATATTTTTCAAGAGATGGTAATTGATGCCAAAATTGTGAAGGTTGTGAGAATGAATGCTAAGCTTGATAGTGATGTTGAGAATGTGGTGAATAGACTTTCACTCATAGTTAGTTGATATGGTGGACGCAATTTTACTCTTCAGAGGGATAATCAAAATTACAAAATTGGAAATTTCTTGAGTTTGATGTTGAATTATGTCGATGGCCAATTTAAAGCTATGGCAAAGAACTCCATAATTTCTTGTCGACGAAATTTTTGATATATAGGATTAGTCAAGTATGCCATTAATAAAGTTCAATCAGACATCTTCCCTCCACCATTACCTTCTACTCCAAACGAATATTACTCAGTCATCTTTGGTGAAAAACGATATCATCGGTTTCTCCGAAAGTTTAGTCCGGATTTATATCCTCGTACAAGCAAGAGTTATGGTTAGTACTATTATTCTTACTCTTTTTTTTTTAAAAAAATATTATCTATGGTTTTTTACTTGTCAAATTTCAAACATACACTTTTTAAGAAACACAAATTTTAAATATTTTTAATTTCTTTTATGGACTAGAATACTCTTAAATCAATCTTTGATCTCCTCATAAGACAAATTATGTATAAATAACCATGAGCTATTTTAACTTTTCTGTTCATAATAATGAACTTTTATTTATCTTTTTCTAATCATGAACTATTTTTTTTTCTGTTTATAGTCGCAACTTTGATTTTATCTGTTTCTAGCCATGGACTATTTTTCTTTTTCTAGAAATAGCCATGAACTATTATGACCTTTCAAATATAGCAATTTGTTATAAATAATTCATGGCTATATTGGAGAGGTAAAAATAGTTGATGGCTATTTCCAGGGAAAAAAATAATTCATAGCTAGAAAAAGATAAAATCCAAGATTGTAGTTATAAACAGAAAAGTAAAAATAATTTATGTTTAGAAAAAGATAAAACATAAGTTCATGGTTATAAATAGAAATGTTAAAGCATTTTATAGATTGTATTATTTTTACAAGTTTCCATGTAGAATATTTAAAAGGAGTTAGAAAAAATTTAAGTGTGGCCTAGTTTCTATGTTTCGTTAAGATTTTAAATATAACATTATTAATTTCACAATATGAAAAGTATAAAAAACACGAATAATAGTGAAACTAATAAGTAAAAATAACAGAGGAAGTAAATAAGAAAATTAGAAGTGGTTCGAATCCAGGAGTCCTATGATTAGTAGCATTTTCCTATCACTACTAATTCGAAAATGTTGTTAATTATTATCTTTCAATTCATCACATAATGTTGTTCTACTTTTTTTCTAGTGATCAGTAATGACAAATTAAATAAAATTGCAGATTCTATGAATATGAAATTGAACGTAGAAGAACATGAGCAAATAATTGGTTCAACCAGTCATGATCAAGGAACAAAGCGGAAGTACAATATATTCTTTGAGGATGACCTTCTCAAGACACTTTCAGACGATCAAACTTGTCAAAAAAAGCAGAAATCTGGTTAGTGCCATAATCTTTCAACTCTTTTATACTCTCTCCTTTTATGATCCTGGTTTTGTATGGATAATTAGTGAAGAATTTTTTCTTGAACTCTTTCAGCGTATAGTGCAGATCATCCATTCTACTATTTGTCCAGTAATTTGGTGATGATTTACAATGGGCAAACGAAGTTTCTCCTTTTTCATTATTGGTAATAATCCTCAAACTTTTTTACAATATCATTTTGTCCTTCAATTTTTTTAAAAATTTTGCAATATTACAATCTTAACTATTTTTTAGTACCATCTGCATGCTTAAAACTTTCTTGTATTTATTTTCATCCTTGGAATATTTTACAGTACAAAAGTAGTCCTAAACTCTAATTACTAAGGGATAAAAATGTCCACACATTTATTCCCTCCAAAATTCAACATTTTCCCTCCAAACCTAAATTGGATCGTGCCGCTTACTTTACAAATGTAAAATAGATAATTCCTCAATTCAAAAAATAAAAAAAAAAATCTTCAAATCTCTCTCATTCATCAAAATGAAATTCAGAATAGAATAATCCTTATGCTTGCAAACTTTAATAAGCATATTTGCTTTTCTCTCTCATTCGGATAATTTACAAACTTTTAAAAAGGGTAAAATGCTTTAGTGCCTCATAACTTTTTCAAATTTTGGTTTTGGACCCTAAACTTCAAAATGGCAAGTATTGGACCTTGAGCTTCAATAATTCATTAACAGTCAAATAAGTCAAAGGGTATAATTGCAATTTTGCTTACAAAAATTTTCTTCTAATCCTTTAGAAGAAAAAAAAAATCAATTAGGTCTCAATTTTCAATCATTAACTATTTTAAGGATCCAGTATTAATTTATAAAAATTCTATCCATATTTTTATTTTCTTCAACCTCCTCCACACATTCTCTATACTACTACCACCACTACTATCGGACAACCACTACCACCATTGTTGACAGCCACCCTCAACACCGGATCGCGGCCGTTGCCTTCTTCTTCTTCTTCTTCTTCTTCTTCTTCTTCTTCTTCTTCTTCTACTGAAGTGTAAGAAGGAGAAGAAGAAGAAGAAGAGGAAGAAGGAGGAGGAGGAGGAGGAAGAAGAAGGAGAAGGAGGAGGAGGAGAAAGTAGTAGTAGTAGAAGTAGAAAAAGAAGAAGAAGAAGAAGAAGAAGAAGAAGAAGAAGGAGGAGGAAGAGGAAGACGACAGCGATGGCTGTTGGTGGTAGCGAGGCTATCGACGACCATGGCTATCAACGACCGTGGCTGTCCGGCAGTAGCGGTAGTGGTAGTATGTGGAATTTATAGAGGAGGTTGAAGAAGAAGATAAAAATATGGATAGAATTTTTATAAATTAACATTAGATACTTGAAAGAGTTAATAATTGAAATAGGGACCTATGTGAATTTTGTTAGATTGTGAAGGATTAAAAGAAAATTTTGTAAGTGAAATTCCAATCATACCCTTTGACTTATTTGACTGTAATGAATTAACAGTCAAAATGCAGAGAAGGTCCGATTTTTGATACGTTATTGAAGTTTAGGGTCAAATACATATTACTTTACAGTTGAGAGTCAATTTGAAAAATTTCAGGAGGCTCTGGTGCTTTTTACCCTCTAAAAAAAAAAATAAATGAAACCTTCAAGTTCTAAACTAGAAAAAGATGAAATATGGTATAGTCTTTTAGACAAGTGCCTTCAATAAAAATGAGCTTTCTACAAGACAAACAAGTGAGAAATGATATATATACATATATATAATTACAAACATAGCCTAAAGAGCATAACAATGATATATTAGAAGAATGAACTACATTAATTTATAGGCTTTATAACAAAAGACCACCTTGAATTTCGGGGTAAAAGTAATTTATCTCCTAAAGTTCAAATATATGCATTTTATTCTAAGACTATTAGTCAAAGGTGAAATTAAATAAAATGACCAAAATGTTATTTATGTAAGGTGTGATTTTTTGTAAAATATCCTTTTGAAGTTCAATATAAAATCAATTTTGTTAATTCTTTAATTTATAATAAATTTTTTTTTACAAATGTGTAAAGTTTGAAAATTAATTTTAGTCTATATTCTTTAAAATTAATTAATTATTTAACTCAAAACTTAGTTATTTAAGATAAAATAGCATAGTGATTCTAAATATAATTAATGAACAAATAAATTATTTGGTTATAAATATAATATAAGATTTTGCGAATCTCAAATTTTTATGTTGAAGTTTTTAATACATTTTTTTGAATACTCTTAATAAAAAAAATTTAAACTATTAGGATATGTAGTAATTTCTTGTAACAAGAATTACAATAATAGCTTTTAAGCTACCTAAAAATAATAATAATTTTAAGCAAAGTGCTAAAATAATAGACAAACGTCTAATTTTTTCTTTAAATAAAAGACTATTAATTTTTTAGACTCATTATAATAAATTAGTGAAGAATCATAACATTTTAGTTATTTTGAATAAATATTTCATGTTTACATAGCCTTTTTCTTTTTTATGACTCATGTTTACATAACTTATATTATATTTATAATCGAATGTCTAATTTTCTACTCAATTAAATTTAACTCACATATGCTATTTTACAAGGAGACCATACATATATGAATATATATTTCAAATTCATTATATTAAGTTCATATACTATTTTACATTATAAAAAATTAAGAATAAATTTACTATTATAGTATCTTTATGTAGCTATCATGTACACAATCAATTTCACGATTTTATTACATTTTATATGTTTTCTTATGGCAATATACACTTAATCATAAACTAATAAAGAAATTGAAAATTATAAAAATTTTAAACTCAAGTGTTTCTTTTACTCTATTAACTATATGGAATAGTTGGCAGCTATATCTATAAAGATTGTTTAAGTTTTTCATAAATCTCATGCTTTAAAAATATTTATCCTTTAAAATGTATAAAATAGAATATTAAGTATATTTTCTTGTATTAAAAAAGTACACTTAAAAATTTTCTATTACAATCAAATGTATCTAAATATATCATAATATGTTGATCTTGACCAAGTGATGAAAAAATGTTGATCTCGACCAATAGAGGGAATCGATCAAATTCTAGGATTAAAAGAAAGGACAATTGTAACAATATTTTATTTTGTATTTAACTATTTTTATATACACCATTATATAAATTTTAAGAACGTAAATTCATTACTCTCTCCGTCCCAAAAAGGCAGTCTCACTTTTATTTAGACATGTATTTAAAAAGTTAATGCATTTACTTGAATTTTTATTTTCTGCCATTCTTTAATACTAAATGATTTTAACTTTTTTATCTTAGAACTTTACGAATACAAGAATAAAATTATTAAAATGGTTGTGTCTTATTAATATTTCTTGAAAAGTAGAGATATTTAGTGATAAGATATAAAATAATGAAGGGGATATAAAAGGTAATTAAGAAAGTAGTTATCATTCATAAAGAAAGAAAACCGGGACTATAATTTGAATGAAAAAAAAAAGAAGAAAGTGACCATTTTTATAAAATGGAGGGAGCATTACTTTGTTGTATTTTTGTATTGTCGAACTCTAATATTATGAAGCACAAGAAGTTGAATCAATGATTGAGTCAAATGCCAATTGAACAAGTCATGAAGAATTGATAATATTTTAATACTCTATTTTTATCTTTTTTTAACATGTTGTCACATATTCATTCGTAATATGTTTTTATATATTCAGGAAAAGGGACTATGTTTTTATATATTCAGGAAAAGGGACTATGTTGTCTTTCATCATATCTTGAAATGTTCAATGAGTGTGACAGATATTTCAATGATAATCCATCAAATGGTAAAGCAGTAGAAAAGTTGGTAAGTTTCATGTTATTTCTTGTTCGTCCTCCTATTCAAATGTACTTGTGTAGATGTTTTTATTTACTATGCTAAATAGTGTTATGTTATGCACAATGGAGATCAAAACTATAGATGGAACTTAATGGAGAGAAGGGCTTCCCTGAAAAAAAAAATTATATATATTATGTATTAGTAATGGCCCTTAAAAATATTATATGTATTTATATTGATAATTTCATAGTAAGAAATTTCTTATATTCATTCTATTACCATTTAGATTCTTTAATATAATTTTTAATACATCTTATGATATAATTCTGCTATAATAATTTCTTTTAAATTTTATTTTTAGAATTTTAGGTATGACTTTTATTAATAAAAATATTAAAAAAAGAGGTACTATAATATGTATTAAATGATCTTGACAACTTTATCACATAATTTAGATATACTTATTTAATGTTAAAGTGAAAAAATTACTAATTGACTTTTTTAAATAGTATTATGCACATATAAATTAAGACTAATATTATTACGATAAAATATTTGAAATAGAATAAAAAATTCTTTAACTACATGAATAGATGTATAGGAGTTAGGAATCTTTTTTCCCTCAAACTCTGCCATTCAAAATACTATTTTGTTTTGCTCTAACTGTCTATATATATATGTGTGTGTTAGCTATCTACCGTCATAAACTATTTTTTTTCTTTATAGTTATAAATTTCGGTTTTATATTTTTCTAATTATGATTATTCTTTTTCTAGAAATAGTCATGAACTATTTTAATAAATTGCTATATCAAAGAGGCCAAAAATAGTTCATGGCTATAAGGATAAAGGCAAAATAATTCATGTCTAGGAAAAAAATGAAATCAAAGTTTGTGGCTATAAAGAGAAAAGAAATAGTTTATGGCCATAACTAGTCAATTTCTCATATATATAGTTAGAAGGATTAGAGGTGTGATAATGTTGATTGAGTTGTATTCAAATGGATTTAAATTGTTTGTAGTAGAGAATGACAAATAAAATTAAGGAAAATATCTTGAGAATACATGAGGAACTCTTATTTACAATGTCTTTTGGTTTTAATAGGATGAGATGAATAGGAAGAGGTGTGGATTTGCTATCGAGAAAATTGATAAAATTGGCCCTAAAGGTCATATTTCCACGTTCTTGCGAGTAATGAGTCCAGAGATAAACAAAAGAATTAGAATGTGGGATTATGACACATCAGATATATGCGGTCAAATGTTAAGTAGCAGCAACCCACCCCACCTTGGAAGAAAGAGAAAAATTGAGAAGGTTGGAGCAACAAGCAAGGGAACAAGGCGAGAAAATTGCTGCTCAAAAGGAATAAATAGCAGTTCAAGTGTCAAGAATTACATTCTGGCACAAACACACTAAAGGTATTATTATTCAAAACTCTATATACTTTGTATATATTAATTACTCTATTTATTGAAATCTGCATTTTGATATAAATATTCGATTTAATTGATTTCAGAAAATTTTCTAATTTTCATTACTTAGTGTACTTTTATGGTTGCTTAATCACTTGGAAAAGATACTTGACTTGTGTAAATTTTCTTAATTGTTTCCGAGTGATGAGATTAAACAAAGTTGTGAAATGTCTCCTGTAGAAGGCCTGGTTTTATCTTGGAAAGAAATCGCGGTAAAACAGAATTATAGGTTTACTATAATTGACATAATTGGGTTGATTGAGTATTATTTTTTGATATTGAGATACTATTTGTTGTTGTTTTGTAGTTATACTTAGGGGTTAGATCGTTTGTAACATCTCTTGTAACACTCTCCTAATATTTCCAATTTGATATATTTAGGAAATGTTGCACAGAAGAAGCTACAGAAAATGTTACACATGATTCTAAGTGTTATTCTTTTTATGACTAAGATGTATATGAAATTCTTTTGTTATATATTCTTTTCGTACTAGGTAAGAGAATATGTTTTAGCTCTCGCTTCATGCTTCCTATTTATGTTTGTCTTTAACTGTTTTCCACTTATTTACAGGTCAGAAAGGCTCATGAAGAATTTATATGATAATGAAGTTTATGTTTTTTCCAGTATTTAGATCGACTTAAAATTTGTTAAAGATTAATATTATTAGATTTATATTGTTGACCTATTCACTTACTGTACTTGACATTTTACGTGAATGTTTTATTATTTTCAAATTATGTAACAAACATCATACTTTGCTTTTGTTATATGATTTTCTTGATTAGTGTAATTTTATTTTGTCATTATATAAAATGTAATTTGTAGGTGTCATAAAAATTTCAATTGATAAATAGCAATTGAATATATAAATATATATATATTTATTGATGATATAAACCATCATTATATGTCAAACCTAGAAATACTTTCTAAACAAAGTTTTGTTGATGAATAGAGACAAAATATTATTGCATTTATCAGAAGAGGGGCATAGTTCCAGTGAGTTCATACCAAATGTTCTACCGTTGCTTCCCGGAAGAGATGGTTTCATTTCCTATTTCACAGCCCCTATCAATTCTCTCAAGGATGGTGTTATCCCCATATCTTGAGTTTGTCCAAGTGTAGAAGCCCAAGTTTGTTAAATCACAGTCTACCAAAACTCTCCAAAAAGTGGTAACTCTTCATCTCCAAACTCTTCGCACCTCCAAATATGTAAATTATGTCCAAAACTTAGTGAAAGTCACCAACTAATAGCCACGGGAGAGTGATCATACTTGTCCCAAGGCTTTGGGGTAAGTCCATAGCTCCTCACGATGTCTTCTTAAGGGCATTAATATCCAATTCTTCCTTCCTCTAGAAGCCTAAAATCCCCCCCCTTCCCCCTCCCCCCCTCCCCCCCCCCTCCCCCCTCCCTCGTAACAAATCGCCTTGCCTCAGCTGCCACAAAACCAGAGTACTTGCTCGTCACTTCTATTCTTTTAGCTTTTGTACTTGCTCTTAGTTTCGAAATGATCAAAATATCAGGTTTAAATATGTAAGTTAATTCCATAGAATTACGGAAAAAATTGCAATGAATTGGCCCCAAAACAATTCCAACTAATTATATTTATAAAAAAATTAGATATCCATCGCATCCTCTTACCTGGAGCTACGATAGTGCTTACAAAAATGGCATCTGAACCCTCTTCCAGTGTATTTCAGGTAACTCTTCTCAAGCGTCTTCCATTATTTCTTCATCATTGAAATTGTGACTCTATCCTATGAGCTTCTTATTAGGTAAGTGCTCTTTCACAGGCGTGTTGTCAACTTCCGCACTATTCCTACTCTATTCCCAAACTTTTTGGAACATTTTGTAGGAATGTTGATGGGTGACTATCAACATTACGCAAAAATAACTGTGAATCCACCTTAGAACATGTATAATTCCAACTAATTATACTCGTAAAAAATTTAGATATCTGTTGCATCCGTTTTACCCGGGGCTAAGGTGGTTCTTACTGAAATAGTATATGAACTCTTTTCCATTGGATGGTTGGGTAACATGATACAAAACTAAGACCTACTACTTATATGAGGGGTCAATTTCATCTCAAAAAAATTCAAGCTGTTATTTAAGGAATTTATAAAGTAATTTTTGAGAACTTTTAATAATTATTATCAACAAAATTCTTTTTTTCCAACAGGTCATTTATGCTGCCACGTATACCTTCAGTTATGAATTTTCTACATTTACAATCAGGAAACAAATACCTCAATAAACAAAGTCTTCATAATATCATCCCAATATGCTACCACTATTAAGTTTCTTTGACATTGAAGAATGTTAGGCTTCTCTACCGAATTAGGAGATGGAAAAACATTTCTAAGTTTGTCATTTATCTTTATTTGCTTGAAGTATTTCAAGGAGAAACAACCCTATCTGTAAGCATATTCAGAACAGGAAATTTTTTATCAACTTAAAAATGGAGCTGGCATAAAGAACTCTTACCCACCAAGAAGGCTCAAAGGAAAATTGACTTTCAAGTCTCAATATAATACATCCTAAGGAAGTTTTTCAATCG
Organism: Catharanthus roseus; assembly: GCA_028651295.1. Taxonomy (NCBI): domain Eukaryota; kingdom Viridiplantae; phylum Streptophyta; class Magnoliopsida; order Gentianales; family Apocynaceae; genus Catharanthus; species Catharanthus roseus. The sequence goes on from JAPQWS010000142.1 coordinate 3,233,452, forward strand.
CATCACTTAGGCTATCTTAATCAGCCATAAAGTTATGATTTCTATACCTTAGCTCCCTGTTTAATACCCAGTTCTAGACTTCCGTGGATCAATCCATCGACCTGCACCCCTTCCCTTCTCATTCTCAGTCCATTGTGCCTCTCCCTCTTGACCTCCCCAATCCTTATCCTTTTAGTCTGTTTCCAAGGGATGTAACAAAGAACTAATAATCTTACAGTTCAAAATTTACCTCAATAAAAGATTAGTATCTTTTTCTTTCACATCCACTTTCTGCATCACATGTTACCATTCTCAGCCTCTCTACAAAAGGACTTTCATACATTCTGAGTTCTTTTTTTATAAGTATAAACTATTTACAGTTTTGCTGATATGACATTTTAGGTATGTGACAAAAATATAAATCCTTTCTTAAATTCATTTTGCTTCTTAAAGTGGTATTTGTAAAAAAAAAAAAAAAATGAATTGTTAAGTAATGTATACTGAAAGATGATGAAGATGTATATTTCTATGATGGAAATCGATAAATTACGGGTCGAAATATAGAATTTATGTAGGAAAATTTTCAATTTTTACCAAATCATTTTCTCTTTCTTCCCTCCTTTTTACCTTCTCTCTACACCTCAAGATGTCAAATGACAATCTATTCAAATATAACCATTGAAAAAAAAAATCTTAATACATAATCATAGTTTCATTTATTTACAATTTAATCGATTTAAAAATTTAAGAAATGCACAAAATTAAAAAAATTAAAAGTGGATTCATAAAATCTTCAAATTGTCATACAATGCTGCGACTCTCTCAATGTCTTATAGTGTATATAATCCTCAAATTATCTATTTTAAATTTTAAAACCTTCAAATTTTGAAAATATCACTACATTTCTTTACAGTGAAGATTGTAAAACATGTATAGACAGAAAATGAATTTTATAAATTTTATATTTTGGCCCATAAGTTATGAATCTTCATATTTACGGGCATATATAGCTAATTTTGGGGGAAAAAAGTGAAAGATAAATCCTGCCGTTGATTAGAATTTGCCACCATACTAGAGAGAAGCAACAGAGGAAGGCAGACAAGAATGCAATGTACGAGCAGTTTCTAGCTGGCAACGAGTCCCTTCATTCCTAATAAAGAGCTAACTGCAAAGCCCCCTTCATTAAATTTTTAGCCCAGAAATAAACTTTTGTGTTTTTCTCAAACTTATGCTTCTGCAAGTGATGAAGATGATGACAATAATTGCCAGAGCTCGATAAAGACTCTACCTTTACCTCACCATGTGAATTCTATTACAAGCACATTAAACCTATTTGTGAAGCATTGCGTGAAGCTTCGTAACAGCTCTGCTATTGCTATTCTCATGGTTTCGTTCTCTTGCTGGGCTCTAAGCCTATAAGGTCTCTGACTCAGTTTATTTCAGTTTTTGTTGAAATTTGTTTATGGAATTACTTCTGGAGTTTTTTTTTTTATAATCAAAATAGGGTTTTCTTTATTTATTTTTTCTGTGTATTTTTATTTCTTGTTTCTATGATTTTGTATTGGTATATCAATGGTTTGATTATGTGCATCTTTTGTATATGTAATATCTTCTCTTTCAACTTCCGCTTACTTTGTGAAATATAGTGGTACTTTCTGTCCTTTTGGTGAGAATTTGAAACTAGTCTTTGTTATTTGGCCTTCAGAAGTTAGAATTATAATTAACTACAAATAGATGAAGGGAAATTTTTTTAGTTTTAGCTGAAAAAAGAAGTAAGAAAACAACAGAATTATTATAGCTTTGTTCTAGAATATTAGTATGAAGTGAAGCAATAATATTGGCAGTGTACTTGGAAGTTATCTTGGACTATATAGTCTTGTTTCAACATTAATGTTCTGAATTCAAAAAAATTTTTCTAATTTCTCTTCAAAGTTTGGGTTTAGAGTTCAGGGTTTTAGCTAAGTTGTTTTGTTTTAGCTTGCTTCTATTTATTTTGATTCTTGTCTTCTCAAGTAAAGTTGAAGATGAGATATAGTCGGGGGATTTCGAAAATGTTTATAATCGAAATCTTCTAGAGTAGAAATAGGTCGTCTTATCAGGATAAATGACCATATTCGATTCTATCTAAACAGGAAGCAAGAACCCCAGCCCGAATAAATGAATGAATGTCTTCCACTACTGCTGTGTAGCTTGGCAGAGTAGACAAAATTTCATGAATATACCAAACTGTTTAGAAGAGTTATATTAGTGATCAGCCCTGTTACATAAACAAAACATCTACGAACTATTACAAATGCAACAGAAGAACAGAATATAACTATTCTAATCTATTATAAATAACCAGATGATGGAACCGGATAACAATTCTTTAAAATAGCTCCTCAAAATTGGATGACGTGTTCAGAAAATGGACGACTAGTTCTTCAATCCAAAGTACCTGCAAAAATCAAACTACAAAATCGGATGAGCAGGCAAAAGTCGGACGTCTAATTTTTGCCAGCAAAAGGCAGAATAGGACGACCAACTTACAAAATCGAACGTCCGTTTTCAAAACCGGACAACCAACACAAGAATCTGAAGATCGATTTCTGTGTAAAAGAGGGGAACAGAGATATTCAGATGCAAAAAAACTGACGAGGAAAATTCAGATTCTCGATCAATCCCTCAGAACAATGGATGAGCCTCACACACAAGAACAATCTAATCTCTTACTCTCGGTTCTCTCCATCACAAATCACCCAAGCACACAGTCAACCAAGAACGGCGACTGATGGTGGTAATAATAGAAGAATTCACAGAGAACAGGCAGTAACAGAGGAATAACAAACTGCAGAGAAGAAGAAGATAGAATAGAACTAAAAGAGCTTCACACAGAATTATTGGTCACCTCATCTTATAAGCAATAGTAAGGATGAGAGTATTTATAGAGTTTCTTAGGTAGACTCAATCAACAACAAATAAGTCATCTGGAAGAATCGTTAAAAAACAGAACAGCCAAGAACATGGAAAACTCATTTAAAAGGACCAACAACCAAGTCACCTGGGGAAGACACAAGAAGAGATTGGGCTGTTTACCAGTCCAGTTCGCCTGGCATAACCAAGTAACCTGCGGAAGACACACAAAGAGATTGGGCTGTTTACCAACCCGGCCCCCCGGCATTTAGGGTAAAAATAAACTCATCATATTCAGGTTGTGAGGCTCAGTCCAACTCATCATAGGGTATAAGAACATGAGCTGAAAAACAAAAGGAACAAAAATGTGTGAACAACTGGCCCAATAGCCCTACACAAACTTCATTCGTTCATTCTACAACAAACTCAAGAAATCTGATGCCAAACGATCAAGAATGGCGGCACCCCATGGAGTTTAATGACAAATTGCAATTCAAAAAGCAAGATTATAAGGGTGGTGGATAGCCCAACCCATCCCCCTTTAAGCAATTTCATCATTTTTGTCAGCTACAAATTTGCCTAATAGAAGCACTCATGGTTGAAGATTTTAATAGCTACCATTGAAACATAACGGTAAATTATTTTTCTTCTCTAAACTTCATATTGAAGTGTATTCCTGATTGCGTATTCAAGGTCAAGATTTCACAAACCCGATTGAATATAATAGGAATGGGCATCTTGGATTATCATTACTCAGAGTGCAAGCCAATATGCTAAAACTGCTCTCCCAACCAGCTCTATTCCAATATTCGGACAAGTCCCAATACCTCAAGAGAAGATGTTCAGTTTAGTTCTTGAAGTTTAAAACTTATCGTATAAGCCGAGCTATTGGTTATGCTATCATCTCAACATGCTATCTCTATTAAGCTTCTTTGATATTCAAGAATACTGGGCTTCTCCATCTAATCAGGATATGGAGAAGCATTTCTAAGTTTATTATTTACGTTTATTTGCTCAAAGTATTTCACGGAGAAACACCCATATCTTACTGTAAGCATACTCAGAAGGGGAAAATTTTTAATCAACTTAAAACTGGAGCTGGCATAAAGAACTCTTACTGGCTAATAAGGCTCAAAGGAAAATCAACTTTCAAGTCTAAATATACTCCGTTCTAAGGAAGTCTTTCAATCGCATGAAATCAAGTAGGCTGTAAAAATCAGCCATAACAATATGGTTTCTTTACTTTAACTCCTTGTTTAATATCCTACTTACATATGATGTTTTTGGAAGGGAAAATCATACAGATGTTGAAATTTGAATAATCTAACGGCACATATCTCCTCTAATTTTTAGCACGATTTTATATCCTTCGTCGATTTCACACTTGGATTTCAAGTCATTTGAAAAGATTGTAGGTCTCCACCTTTCAAGAGCGTATATTGTTCATATCTGATTTCTTTTATTGTTGGAAAGCACAACAACCTAATTTATCAGATATCTTGATATATTCTATCAGAGTTTATTCACAATAACTCGATTGAATATATTGAGTAACTTTGATCAGAGAACAATCCTAATTCAATTGTATCAGGTTATACCCTCAAACTCATTTTTGTGGAGGATATGTAGGATATGGAAGATTTGGAGCAACCCCCAATATAGGAAACTTGAAACACATTTCTTAATGTAAATATCTTAATTGCCTTTAGTATAGTAGCTTGTTTGATAATCATGACATGTACGATTTATTTTCCATATTTAGCTTTCCCATACCTGGTTCGTTTCCAAATGCTGTCGGTGTGCCCAGGTTCACAGCAGAGCAGTGACAGTCACTGATAGGCTTTGTGCTAAGCCAATACATCCTACATCTAAGGAAAACTCAGGTAAATTTTTTTTTTTTTTAACAATTGGCTGATTGACTCAGGAGTAATCCATTACATGACCTTCAGTATTGATCTTTTATTTGCTGTTCATGTGATTCCTCCATGGCCAATCATCTTGCCGAATGGAGCCAACACTTCTGCAACCAAATACGGCAAAATCCAACTTGGTCCCAATTTTATTTTGCATAAAGTTTTGTTTATCCCATACTTGTCTTGCAATATTATTTATGTGTCCTAATTTCTAAAATTTGATTCATGGATTGCTTGGTTTACATAATCAATGTGTGGTTTACAGTACTGTTTCTCGAGGACCCTCATTGGAGCGGATGAGCAATGAAATGAATTGTACTATTTTTAGAATGTGACGCCAGGCAAAGTGAATAAAGTCATGGGTCCTGACACTAGATTTTTGTGTCATCAAAGGTTGGGGTACCCTTCAGATTCTATTCTTAAATTTTTACCTCATGTATCTCACTCCACAAATAATGACCCTTGTGGTACGTGTTTTTGTGCTAAACATACACTTGCCATTTCTTCAACTTCCTCAAATAAAGCTTTTGAAATATTTGCCTTAATTCATTGTGATGTCTTATAGAGTTAAAACTCATGATAATGCTGAATATTTTGCTACTGTTGTTGACGATTATCCGTGTACCATTTGGAAATTTTTAATGATTGAAATGCGAGAAGTTCGTTCTACATTATCCAAAATTTGCAAAATGGTCGAAACTCAACAACTAATATTAAAATTGTTCGGTCCGATAATACGGGAGAATATGTGAGTCCAAAAATGGAATACATCATCAAACTATAATCCCTTATACGCCTAAGAAAAATAGTCATGCTGAGCGCAAACAAAGCCATATTGCTCTGGGCGAATCTACCCTCTCTTTATTGGAAAAATGTGTCCTCATAGCCGGTTATTCCATTAAACGAACCTGAAAAACCTTAGGGGCGGGGGGGGGGGGGGTGAATAAGGTTTTTGGCTAATTTTCGAAAAACTTTTGTTAATTAAACGATAAACTTCCAATTTTGTTTGAAATAGAATTCTAAAACTCTGTTTAATAAAATTCCAAACCAAACAAAATCTTGTGGTTAAGACAAATGAGTAAGAAACTTAGAAAGAAAGGCACAAATATTTATAGAGGTTCACTCTCTCAAACAGTTACATCCACTACCTTGATTCAACACCCAAGGATTTTCCAAATCCACTATAAACACAAAATACACCAAATATATATATAAATCAAAGGATTACCCAAGGGGTTTTTCAATACAAACATTTGATATCAATAAGAGAAAGAGATAAGTTTAAGAACAATGTTACCAATTTGAGGTTGAGAAATAGAAGGTACAACTCAATGAAATGTTTCTACAAGCTCCTCCTTTCTTCTTCTTTAGTGATGATCAATAATGAAGCTCAAGGAGATGTTTGTTTGGGATTGAAAGTGTTTGAAATAAATGTGCCTTGAAGCTCTTTAAAAGTCTTAAATGATCTAAATAAATATTTCACCAAACTTGTTACATTTTGGCTGATAAAAAAAGTCTATATATATTTTCTCAAAAATGTGACCGTTGCACTCTCTGTAAGGGTAATAATTTTTTACAGTAAACAGGAAAATCGGACGACCGGTTCCTAAAATCGGACGATCGGTTCTTAAATAGAAAGATTCGGACTTGTCCTGAAAGAAATCGGACGGCCGATTTTTCTGTGTAGAGAAAATCGGACGACCAGTTCTAAAAGCGGATGGCCGATTTTTTAGATTTTACAGCCAGTTTTTTTAAGACAAAAGCTTTCCTTTCCATTTCAAAAATATATATTCTTGACACTTATTTTAGAGATAAGAAGAACCTTTCAAAAGCATCAAAACCTCAATCAAGAATACTTAGATTTTAAGAAAAGTTTATATTGAGAAAATCGTCAATGGAGCTTCATACATGATCAATAAGCAAAGAATAAGATTAGGGAGTTTTACAAAGAAATACCTTATCACACCCTAACTTAGACAAGGTCTTCAATGTCTTCAATGACTTGATCTTGTAATAGCTTGGTCTTTTCTCCTTTATTTTGTCTTCATCACCAAGATCTTTTGCCTTTTGAGAATGTAGACTTGAGACTTCAAAAGTGCTTCTTTTGTTATATGAAAGGTTAGCTAAATACTCACACGAACATATGTTAATCATAATAAAAATCATAAGTAATAATGCCCTTAGGGCTAACAATCTCCCCCTTTTTTATTACAACAAACACATATGCAAGAAGAACAAAAGAGCAAGAGTATAAGTATGGTGATGCTTCAAAGAGATCAATAATGAGAACAAAGCACAACAACCACCATAAGAGAGAGATAGCTCCCCCTCAAGACATGCTTTATATCAATTATGGCTAAAGAAGATAAAAAGTCCAAAGTAAGCCAAATATATAGCACTTCTCAAAGTATAAGAAATACTAAGGCACCAACAAGGCATAAACATGAAAAAGCATCATCAACATATAACAATAATTTCTCCCCCTTACAACTTGCACTATTTTCTCCCCCTTTTGTCATAAATCAAAAAAGGATCTCATGAGAGAAATTCCAAGGGATCATAGAAGAGGCAACAATTGGACTTTCATCATTGGGTTATCATCATGAAGTCCATAACAAAAGAGTCAAAGTAACAAAAGATAGCAACAAATGGATCACTTAGCATAACAAAAGTAAATAAGGATAACATATATCAAGTCAAAAGGCATAACATTAAAAGAAAAATCACTAGGAGTTTGAAAAGTGTCATAGAGAAAACAAGGAATATAGAGATGGTTTTGTAAAAAAAAATCTCAATCATCTCTATCTCCTCCGCCTTGCTCGAGTCTCATAACCTGTTCTTGTGTGTCGGTCATTTATTGATCCAATGCATCAAGCCTTTCTTGAATGTTGGAGACTTTCCCATCCAAAACCTCAAAGCGACCGTCAAACGCATCAAACCGAGTGTTTATTGAAGTTTGTAGAAAGGCTATCATTTCCATTAGGTGATTCATGCTCCCCGAAGATGAGCCTTCCTTTGTTCTTTCTTATCTCTTCTTTTGTCTTGTCTCTCTTCTTTGGATTTCAGCCTCCGTTTCCTCGTCACTTTCCTCTTCTTCCACATTCATACCCTCTTGGTCTTCATCATCATCTTCCTCATCATCGTCATCACCATCTTGTCCACCTCAAATGAATGTCCCCATCTTCATTTTTCTCAAACCCCATTCTTTTGAAGGTTTTTTTATTGTAGATCTTGCCATGGCCAATGTGATCACTAATGCCAATTAAATTGATCACAAAGTGTTGGAAGATTTTTCTGATGAAGCAACCATAAGGAAACCATTTTGTTGAGGAGGATTGTGTAGCTAGCATGTGTTCTATACCCATATATCCAAAATTCATCCTTCTATGTTCATGTAAGGCTAGCATCACAAATGAGTGCATGTTGGTGATAGATGATTTATGCCCAACATTTGGAATAATGATGTTATAGATCATGTGATGGAGCAATCTCCCATAAGCATCAAGCTTATTAACATTCCTTTCATCATGTCTCTTCGAAACTTCTCAATTTCCTCAAACCGCCTTTCACTGTATAGGTTTGGATCAAAACATTTTTTGTTCTTAGTGTGGAATCTTATTCCATCTTGAGGAGTTTCCAAAATTTGATTTAACAATCTATCATCAAATGCAATATCCCTACCCTCAATCCTAGTCAAAACCCATTGGTGAGGAATATTATCCACTCTTTTAATTCTTCCTTGTGGAGATTTGCATAAAACTCATATATCATTTCCATATAATAGAGTTCATTTACAATCAGCAGTGGTATCCAACCAATTAGTTCAAAAAGATAAGGGATAGCCTCCATACCTTGCATGTCATTTAAGTCCACCCGATGACCCGGAGCAATTTTTTGTCGATTCCTAGTCCATTCTTCAAACCTAGTAGCCTCCTTTACTGAAATAAACCTATCTAGAGCCCCAGCTTTAGGAACCCTAGCTCTAGAAGGTACCCTTTTTCCCTTTCCTTTCCCTCTACTAGTGCCTCCTTCTTCAGGATTTTGGCTTTGACCAACATGTGCATTCTTGGTTTTTACCATTTCGGAGAGAGACTTGGGTAGGGTTTGAGAGGAGATGGAGAGTTTGAAATTGAGCATATTTTAACAAAAAAAATAGAGAAAAATAGTTTCTTTGCTTTGTTGAGAGATGAATTTGAGGAAAATAAGAAGAAGAGTGAAAATCGGAGCAAGAAATCAGATGGGTCTTGTGAAGGAGGGAGTTTTCGGTCGAGACAGTTGAGAGAAAAGTGTGAAAAGTTGGAGAAAAATATGATTTTAAAAGCACATACCCGACGTTTTTTAAGAACTTGGTCGACCGTTTTTCAAAGTCGGTCGTCCAGTATTTTGTAATTTTGAAGAATTCGAACGTCCGAGTTTTTTTTGAAGTCTATCTCTGGAATTTTTAAAAGAGAAATCCTTGAGTCCAGTTTTGAAATCGGACATCCCGTTTTTAAGAGTGGCGTCCGATTTTGAAAAAATCACAACGAAAAAAAAAGAAAGGGAAAAATAGATAATACAAACAATACACATTACTCATTAAATTTTCCGATACCAAGTAATTTTCTTAAATAGCAAAAGCGATCTTCCGAAAGAGATTTTGTAAAAATATCAGCAATTTTTCCTCTGTGCAAATATATTCTAAAAATACATCACCTTTAGCAACATGATCCCTAATAAAGTGATGTTTGATTTCAATATGTTTTGTTTTTGAATGTTGCACAGGGTTTATGGAAATGTTTATGGCACTAGTGTTATCACACATAATAGGTATGCACTTAAAAGAAACACCAAAATCAATCAATGTATGTTTCATCCAAAGTACCTGTGCATAGCAACAACCGGCTATGATGTATTCCGCTTCGGTGGTTGACAGGGATACGCATGATTGTTTCTTGCTGTACCAAGATACTAAGCATCCTCCAAAGAATTGGCAATTTTCACTTGTACTCTTCCTTTCTACCTTACATCCGGCATAGTTCGCATCGGTGTAGGCAATAAGATCAAAGCAAGATTGTCTAGAGTACCATAAGCCATAATCATATGATGAAATTAAGTATCTCAAAATACCTTTTACAGCTATTAAATGAGATTCCTTGGGGCAATCTTGGAATCTAGCACACAAGCATACGACAAACATAATATCCGGCCTACTAGCCGTTAAATAAAGTAAACTACCAATCATACCTCTATATGTCTTTTCATCAACCATTTTACCTTTTTCATCTTTGTCAAGCTTCAATGACGAGCTCATTGGAGTGCCAATACCTTTTGCATTGCTCATCCCGAATCTCTTGAGAAGTTCCTTGGTGTACTTCTCTTGATTGATGAATATTTCTTCTTCCGTTTGCTTGATTTGTAGACCGAGGAAGTATGTCAATTCTCCCATCATGCTCATTTTGAATTCTATTTGCGTAAGGGAGGCAAATTCTTCACATAAAGAGATATTAGTAGCACATTATCATCAACATATATTTGGACAAGAAGAAGATCATTGTTACAAGAGGTTTTTGTAAAAAGAGTAGTAGCCACCAAACCCCTTGAAAAGTTATTTGAAAGAAGAAAACCACTTAACTTTTCGTACCAAGCCCTTGGGCTTGTTTTAAACCATAGATTGCTTTTGAGAGTTTGTAAACATAATTTGGAAAATTTTCATGTACAAAACCGAGAGGTTGTTCAACATAAAATTCCTCCTCAATATCACCATTTAGAAAAGCACTCTTAACATCCATTTGAAAAAGCTTGAATCCTTTAAAGCAAGCAAAAGCTAAAAGCATCCTAATGGATTCAAGTCTAGCAACCAGAGCAAAGGTTTCATCAAAATCTATGCCCTCTTCTTGATTGAATATTTGGGCAACAAGTCTAGCTTTGTTTCTAATGACTTCTCTGGATTCATTTAGTTTATTTTGAAAAACCCATTTTGTGCCAGTGGTCGGATGATCATGGGGTCTTGGGACTAAAGTCCAAACCTTGTTTCTTTCAAATTGGTTTAATTCCTCTTGCATAGCAATAATCCAAAACTCATCACATAAAGCATCATTAATAAATTTTGGCTAAAATTGAGATAATAAAGCAAACTTATCTATGAAGTACCTTCTTGTTCTTACCCCTTCTGATACATCACCAATAATTACATCCTTTGAGTGACCTTTGGGATATATCACATCTTGAGGAATGTTTTGAGTTTGTTGATCCTCTTCTAGTATTTCCTCAATTTCCTCTTCTTCTTTAGAATGATTTTCCCAAGCTTGAGTGTGAATAGGTTCATGGCTCAAGGAGTAACCTATGTCATCATCATTTTTCTTTTCAAAAAGGTTAGTTTCATCAAAGTTCACATGAATGGACTCTTAACACATAAAGTTCTTTTGTTGAAAATTCTAAAAGCTTTCTTGTTTGAAGAGTATCCAAGAAAAATTCCCTCATCGGATTTCCTATCAAATTTTCCAAGATTATCCTTGGTGTTCAAGATAAAGCACTTGCATCCAAAAACTTTGAAGTAGCCAATGGAGGGAGTTCTGTTAAAAATGAGTTCAGAAGGAGTTTTATTTAAAAGAGGTCTCAAGAGAACATAATTCATCACGTAGCAAGCGGTGTTCACGGCTTCGGCCCAAAAGTATTTAGGGAAGGAGTTTTCACAAAGTATTGATCTTGCTATTTCTTGTAAGTACGGTTTTTCCTTTCCACAACACCATTTTGTTGTGGGGATTTAGCGGCCGAAAAATTGTGTTATGCCAAAATCATCACAAAGTTTTGTAAAATCTTGATTGTTAAATTCTCTCCCATCGTCACTTCTCCTAGAGATCAATTTACAATAAAGGGAGGTTTGAACTCTTTTGAAAAGTTTAACAAACTCGTGAAAGGCTTCATCTTTTTGACTTAAAAACAAAGTCCAAGTAAATCTAGAGAAATCATCACAATAACAAAGAAACCTCTTACCACCAAGACTAGTGGTTCTCATAGGTCAAAATAAATCCATATGGATGAGTTCTAAAGGTTTTGAACTTGAAATAGTTTTCTTTGGTTTAAAAGAGGATTTTACTTGTTTTCCAAATTGGCAAGCATCACAAAGTTTGATTTTCTCAAAAGTAAGTTTTGGCAATCCTCTAACAAGTTCTTTAGAAGAAAGTTGGTTTAGCAAATCCATACTAACATGGCCAAGCCTTCTATGCCATAGGAATGCATCATCATCATGAACTGAGAGACATTTTAGCTTTTGTGAGATAAGATCTTCAAGATAAAAGACATAGACGTTTCCAACCCTTTTTGCAACAAAAATAGTTTTGTTCTCAAACTTGTTTATGATAGAAGAAGAGTTACTTTCAAAAACAACTTTGCATCCATTATCACACAATTGGCTAACACTAAGTAAATTGAACTTCAAACCATCAATTAAAAGAACTTCCTTAATTAAAGAAGATGAACCATAATCAATGTTACCTATACCAATGATATTCCCTTTCTTCTTATCACCAAAGGTAACAAAGCCACCTTCGGTTTCTCTTAGCATTAGGGATGTATTTCCGGTCATGTGTCTTGAGCATCCACTATCTAGGTACCACTTGGAGCTTGATTTATATTCCTACAATATGAGAAGAAGAGAAGACTTTTGGTACCCATATTCTTTTGGGTCCATAAATGTCGGTGGTTTTTACTCTCCAAATAGCTTTAATTCCCATTTCAACCTTTCTTTTCACAAAGCATTAGTGGCCTTATGTCCACTTTTACCACAATAAGTACAACAAGGATGGGAAAAAAATGAAGAAGCTTTAACAAAATATGTTTGCTTTGAAGGATCATTAGAGTGGTTGTATCCAATGCCATTTTTATCATAGGGAGATCTTTGTGAACCGAGAAGTTTTTCAAAATTTTCTCTTCCTAGAGTAAATTTTTCAATGAACAATGTGAGATCATTCACCTTTTTCTTCAAAACTTCATAATCTACCAAGCATGTTTCAAGAGAGGAAACCTTTTCACAAAGCTTCTTGTTTTCTAAAACAAGTTTTTGAAAATTATTGTTTGAACAATCTTTTTCATCTTTCAAGTTTTCTAAAGACTCAAGAAGAGATTTATTTTCACAAATAAGTTTTGAATTTTCATCAAGTAAGGCTTGAGTTTTGTTTTTCAAATCTTTGTTTCTTTTAGAAACCTTTTTGCACTCACTATACATTCAATAAGCATAATTCTAGGATCATCCTCACAAATATCATCAATTGAACTAAACGAGTTAGAGAGTGAAGATTGTACCTCATCCTCCATCGTTATAAAGCATATGTTTGCTTTCTCATCACTTTCACTTCCACTTGTATCCTGATCCCATGCACCAATAAGTCCGTTGCCTTTGTTTGTTTTCTTTAGGGCTTCAAGCTTGGCTTCCAATGCTTCTTTTTCCTTTTCAATAGCCTTTGGACAGTCGGCTACAAGGTGCTCCATGCTATTGCATTCAAAGCATCTTGCTTTGAATAATGAAGAGTTTTCTCCTCCTTTCTTAAATGGAGGTTTCTTTCCTCTTTTGTTAAAACCTTTCTTGTAGAATCTCTTGAATTTTCTCTTCACCATAGCTATATCTTTATCGTTATCATGATCATCTTCATCATTGGAAGAACTAGCTTGTTCTTCTTCATTCACTTTGAGAGCTATGCTTCTTTTTCCCTTTTCTTCTACTTCCATTTCATTTCACCTTTTTACTTTCAATTCATAGGTGAGAAGAGAGCCTATGAGCTCTTCAATTAGGAGAGTTCTCAAATCCTTTGATTCTTCTATTGCAAGACATTTTGGTTGCCATGCCTTAGGGAATGCATCTAGAACTTTCTATTTGCTTCTCCTCTTGAGTATTCCTTTCCATAATCCCTGAGTCCATTTGTGATGTTTGTAAATCTAGTGAACATTTCACTAATACTCTCATTTTGCTTCATCACAAAGAGTTCATAATCTCTTACTAACAAGGCCAACTTTGATGCTTTGACTTGTTGGTTCCTTCATGAGTGACTTCCAATAGCTTCCACATGTCATAGGCCAAGTCACATCCATTTACTCGATTGTATTCATTAACATCCAATGAACAACTTAGGATGTTCATGGCTAAGTAGTTCAAGGTCATCCTTCTTGAATCATCTTCATCAAATTCTTTTATTTTTTTTATTCTTCCTTCCTTTTGAGGGATAAAAGGACCTTTCTCTACAATACTCCAAAGATTAAAGTTAATAGAACAAATATATATTTTGATCCTAGATTTCCAAAAAGTATAGTTTGTTCCATTGAAAAGAGGAGGTCTATTTGTAGAAGAGCCTTCTACATATGGTAAATTAGAAATATTAGCCATAGTAAAATAAAGATCTTTTGCTTCAAGGGTGTTAGTCATTTTTTAGAGAAGCCCTGCTCTTAAACCAATTGACAAACCTTAGAGGGGGGATGAATAAGGTTTTTGGCTAACTTTTGAAAAAAATTCGTTAATTAAAGGATAAACTTCCAATTTTGTTTGAAAGAGAATACTAAAACTCTTTTTAATAAAATTCCAAACCAAAAAAATCTTGTGGTTAAGACAAATGAGTAAGAAGCTTAGAAAGGAAGGCACAAAGATCTATAGTGGTTCACTCTCTCAAAGAGTTACATCCACTACCTTGAGTCAACACCCAAGGATTTTCCAAGTCCACCATAAACACAAAATACACCAAATACAAATTTGAGGATCACCCTAGAAGGGTTTGCACACAACCCCAATTCACAACACAATGTAAATCAAAGGATTACCCAAGGGGTTTTTCAATACAAACCTTTGATATCAATAAGAGAAAGAGATAAGTTTAAGAACAATGTTACCAATTTGAGGTTGAGAAATAGAAGGTACAACTCAATGGGATGTTTCTACAAGCTCCTCCTTTCTTCTTCTTTAGTGATGATCAATAATGAAGCTCAAGGAGATGTTTGTTTGGGATTCAAAGTGTTTGAAATAAATGTGCTTTGAAGCTCTTTAAAAGTCTTAAATGATCTCAATAAATATTTCACCAAACTTCTTACGTTTTGGCTGATAAAAAAAGTCTATATATATTTTCTCAAAAAAGTGACCGTTGCACTCTCTGTAATGGTAATAATTTTTTACAGTAAACAGGAAAATCGGACGATCGGTTCCTAAAATCGGATGATCGGTTCTTAAACAGAAAGATTCGGACTTGTCCTGCAAGAAATCGAACGGTTGATTTTTTCTAAGTGTAGAAAAAATCGGACGACCGGTTCTAAAAGCGGATGGCCGATTTTTGAGATTTTACAGCCAGTTTTTTTCCTTAAGACAAAAGCTTTCCTTTCTATTTCAAAAACATGTATTCTTGATACTCATTTTAGAGATAAGAAGAACCTTTCAAAAGCATCAAAACCTCAATCAAGGCTACCTATATTTTAAGAAAAGTTTATATTGAGAAAATCGTCAATGGAGCTTCATACATGATCAATAAGCAAAGAATAAGATTAGGGAGTTTTACAAAGAAATACCTTAGCACACCCTAACTTCGACGAGGTCTTCAATGTCTTAATGACTTGATCTTGGAATGGCTTGGTCTTTTCTCCTTCATTTTGCCTTCATCACGAAGATCTTTTGCTTTTTGAGAATGTAGACTTGATACTTGAAAAATACTTCTTTTGTTCTATGAAAAGTTAGCTAAATACTCACACAAACATATGTTAATCATAATCAAAATCATAAGTAATAATGCCCTTAGGGCTAACAGAACCCCCTCCAACCTTCTTAACGAAAAATCTTCTTTTGTGTTGTTACATAAAACTCCATCCAGCTACTCTCTTCTTTGCAGCTTTGGCTGTTTATGTTATAGTCATCATGTCACTACTAATAAATTTCCTTCTTGGGGTCAAAAATGCATCTTTATTAGCTACCCTCTTGGAAAACGGGGTTGGCGGGTCTATGATATTGAATCCAAAGTTTTTATTATTTCTCGAGATGTGATTTTTTATGAGAAAATTTTTCCTTACAAAACTGACCTTTCCTTAACTTGGCAAGGCAAAACTTCATCTCCCGAATCTGTCCAACCTATGCATTCTTCCCACATAAACCCACGCAACCCCTGCCACCCCTTAATTCATCCACAAATATACCATCAGACAAATAAATCCTCCATCTAGTCCACAAGTCCCTCTCAAATCCAGCCCAGTTGTCCCAACCTAACCTCTTGCACATGTTGACATGTGGCCCATTAAAAAAGACACTGCCCTCTCTCTCTCTCTCTCTCTCTCTCTCTCTCTCTCTCTCTCTCTCTCTCTCTCTCTCTCACGGATCCATCTGCCTGTTCCCAGTCCTCCATAGATCATTCCGCCGACCCTCGCCCCTTCCCTTCTCATTCTCAGTCCACTGTGGCTTTCCCTCTTGACCTCCCCAATTCTTCCACTTTTGGACCATGGCCCTTCCATCCTCCTCTGCGTTATTGCTTGTTGGCCCTTCTTCGAATCCAGAATCTATAGGTGGCCTCAACAAAAAGGGGAGTCTTATTGATCCTCCTTTTGACTTGCGTTTCCGCCACAATACTCGGACCACATATCCACCAGCAAAATTATCATATTACAAGTGTTATTCTATGTAAAGTCCATTACATTCCTTTGCTCGACCTTCATCTTCAGTGTCTTCAGGTACATGTCCTTACCCCTTTGCTGCTTATTATAATTGGGGTTGTTTCTCTGCAACCCATAGAGGTTTCCTTGCAACAGTACAAATTAAGGTTGAACCTATTCTCTTTTTCTGAAGCCGTTAAACATGATAAGTAGGGTATTGCCATGCAACAGAAAATTGATGCTCTTGATCAAAATGCCACTTGGATTCTCACAACTCTTCCCCCTTGGAAGAAAGGCCTTGGCTGCAAGTGGGTGTATCAAACTAAACTAAACTGATAACGATCTTCATGCTATTGATTGCTTTAAATCTCATTTGCGCAAGTGCTTTCACATAAAGGATCTTTGCTCTTTAAAGTACTTTTTGGGTATTGAAGTCACTCGAAACGTTTCTGGTCTATATCTTAGTTAACATAAGTATGCCCTTGATATTATTTTCGAGACCAGATTATCTGACGCTAAACCTGCTTCTACTCCTATTGAGCAAAATCGTCATCTGGCCAAAGATCAGAGTCATTTCATGTCAGCTCCTGATCAGTGCCGCCGGCTTGTTGGGTGCTAATCTATCTCACTATCACATGTTTGGAACTTGACTACTCTATTTATACTTCAGCTCAATTTATGCAAAAACCACATCTTCAATATCGGGAAGCTTTCTTACGAGTTGTTCGGTATCTGAAATCGTGTTTGTCAAGGCATTTTTCTTAGTTCCACCAATAACTTGGTGCTCACTGCTTATTGTGATGCTGATTAGGCAACTTGTTCTATTACCCGCTGGTCTCTCACAGGCTATTTTGTTTTCTTGGAAAATAAAGAAACAGCTTACCGTCTCACGATCTTCTGCAGAGGCAGAATACCGATCATAACTGTTACCTGTTGTGAGTTCAAATGGCTCTGGCATTTACTTGCTGGCCTTCGAGTCCCGCACTCACTTCCCGTCCTCTTGCATTGTGATAATCAGGCTACTATTCATATTGCTGCTAACCCCATCAATCATAAATGCACAAAACACATTTACGTTGATTTTCATTTTATTCAGGATGAATTCCAAGCTAAACGGATTTCTCTCACGCATGTTCCCTCAAAATCTCAGCTTGCCGATATCTTCACCAAAACTCTTGGTTAACCCTTGTTTTTAACTCTCTTACGCGAGTTGGACATTACAATCTTTATGCTCCAACTTGAGGGAGAGTGTTGAAGATAAGTTGGATTGGAAGATTTGGAGCAGCCCCTAATATAGGAAATGTGAAACACATTTTCTAATGTAAATATGTTAATTGCCTTTAGTATAGTAGCTTGTATAGTAACCATGACATGTCTGATTTATTTTCCATATTTATTTTCCAAATTGTGTAGGATATATAATGGTCATATTGGCCACTGTAAAACAGATTTGAGAAATAAACTTTTCCAAATTCTCCAAATATCGTTCTTTGTTTCCTTCTAGTTTTGTCATGAAGGGCCTAACAAGCGACACACCTAAAACGTGCATAATCTAAACATGGCATTTAGGACACAACAAGGCCTTCAGGTTAACAAAAACTTAGGAAGTTGGGAAAAGCCCGCACTTCCCATACCATATCATGAGGACATTCAATCAGTTTGCTGAAGTCGTAAGTCCCGAATTTCTTCAGAAAATGTCAACGAGACAGTACTAAAATTCAAAAATGGGATTATAATAAGATCTCAAAAATTCGAATGTAATTCTGACACAAGAAAACACTTTGCTCTATATCTTCTCATGCAATCAAATATCGACTATTGGATTTTCTTAAGTCAGATTCATAGTTTCACATATCTCCTCTTTTATCATGAAAAAGAAGATGAAAATTGTTAGTATAGGCTTTTTACATATGTCAATTTTGTGAAAGGCAACTGGTATATATGAGTTTGATCTATTAGAATATTTATCTTCGTCAGAACATATTTTTCTGTTAGGTAATTAGGGAAAAACCAAGCTTGATTCTCTGAAGGAAACATCTTACATATTCTTTCTCCAAATAGAAATATAAAGATATTTTGGAATTCTATTCATTATACAAAGTTAATATATTTTTTTATTGGAACTTCTCCCAATCGAACAATTCTTCAAAATCACACAACTATATATATTGGAGGATTTCATATCATCATTAATCAATTACTATTTAGTTTCGCATATTGTTTCAACGAAAGCTGGTTTTTCTCCAATGGATTTTGTAAGACAAGGTTTATATTTATATCGTAGTAATCAATATCCATAGGCCATCCTTAAGATCGGGAAGCTTGTGCGATCAAAGTCAACAATGATTTAAACATTTTCCATTTCATGATACTGTCTAAGATCATAATGAGAAAAGAAGTACTAAAGAAGCGAAGAATCACGTAGAAAAAGTAGAAGATGCCTGCAAAAGCTGATTTAGGTTTAAGAAAATGGGGATTCTTTGGATATACCTTTGTTGATAAATAAAAGTATCATAAAGCAATTTATGAAACTTAGAGGGCATATGATGGGACCAGCCCGTCTAGGCTTTAGTTTTGGGCTAAGATGAGTTTTGATTAAGTTATTCTTGGGCCAAGTATCACATGGTTAAGGCCAACTAACCTAGGTGATCAGGCAATATAAATTGTACTATCCATATTTACCTTGTTACATTATCTATACTTATTGTTACTCTGTCAAATTTACACTTCTTAGATCAGCAACTTGTCCAGAAATTCCATTCAACGACTACAAAATCCCAGACAGCCCAGTCGAAAATAAAAACCCCTAAAGGTAAGACTTTTCTTTTCTCACTTCTGCTGTGTTTTGCAAAGCTTTAATCTCTCTTCGTCTTTCACAAGTCACGTCCTCAACCCATCCCTGGAAAAGAATATGAGAGAGAGGGAAGAGGACATTTTTTATTTTTTTTAATATATAATTCTATTTGTCAGGTAGCATTTCTTTTCTTTCTCTTAAAAAATATATCTTTTCTTTTTTAATTATTTTACCATCTTATGGTTTTTTGTATATTAATTTTTTCCTTCCTAATTTTTACAAACATTATTCTTTTAATTGAATACACTACCATAGATAGAAGGGGTGATAATCTATACTAAGAAAATTTAAAAAATATTAAAATGTGAAATTAATAAAAAAATATCTACAAATTAAAATAAATTAACATTTC
This sequence comes from Catharanthus roseus, assembly GCA_028651295.1. Classification (NCBI taxonomy): domain Eukaryota; kingdom Viridiplantae; phylum Streptophyta; class Magnoliopsida; order Gentianales; family Apocynaceae; genus Catharanthus; species Catharanthus roseus. The sequence goes on from JAPQWS010000142.1 coordinate 3,253,028, forward strand.
TAAATAATTTTTCGAATGTTGAGGCTGTTTGGCACAACTTTTCCCCTTTAGTGTACCACCTAAATTGTGTATTTATATCGTCAAGTACATTGAACAAAGGGGTAGGCACTGTAACAACGCTCAACATTTTTAAAAACTTTTCATTAGGATTATATATTTTTTAATGTTCTTAAACATTTGAATTTTAAATTCTTCCTTCCAACATTTTGAAAATTTTATCCATATAGATGTTCCATGCCCCCAAAAGTTAATGTTTGTTTTCTCAATTTTTTTGTTTTAACATTATATATTTACCCTCATTTAGAGTTTTTTTTTTTTATTGGAAGAGATGGTAATTGATGCAAAAAATGTGAAGGCTGTGAGCATGACTGCTAAGCTCTAGAATGGTGTCGAGAATGTGGCGAATAGACTTTCTCTCATAGTTAGTCGATATGGTGGACGCAATTTTACTCCTCAGAGGGATAATCAAGATCACGAAATTGGAAATTTCCTGAATTTGATGTCGAATTGTGTCGATGGCCCATTTAAAGTTGTGGCTAAGTACTTCATAATTTCTTGTAGACAAAATTTTGGATATGTCGGATTGGTCAAGTGTGCCATTAATAAAGTTCAATCAGATATCTCCTCTTCATCATTAACTTCTACTCCAAACGAATATGACTCGTTCATCTTTGATGAAAAACAATATCATCGGTTTCTCCGGGAGTTTGATCCAGCTTTATATCCTCGTATAAACAAGAGTTATGGTTAGTACAATTATTTTTACTCTTTTTAAAAAAAAATATTATCTCTGGTTTTTTACTCGTCACATTTCAAACATACACTTTTTTAAGAAACACGTAATTTTAAATATTGTTAATTTCTTATATGGACTAGGATACTCTTAAATCAATCTTTGATCTCCTCATAAGAATAATTAGGTGTAAAACTATTTTAACTTTTCTGTTCATAATCATGAACTTTTATTTATCTTTTTTTTATCATGAAATATTTTTATTTTTCTGGTTATAGCCATAGCCTTGATTTATCTTTTTCTAGCCATGGACTATTTTCTTTTTCTAGAAATAGCCATGAACTCTTTTGACCTCTCAAAAATATCAATTTATTAAACATAGTTCATGGCTATATTTGAGAGGTAAAAAAATAGTTGATGGGTATTTCTAGAAAAAAAATAATTCATAGCTAGAAAAAGATAAAATCCAAGATTGTGGTTATAAATAGAAAAAGATAAACCATAAGTTCATGGTTATAAATAGAAAAATTAAAACATTTTATAGCTTGTATTATTTTTACAAGTTTCCATTTAGAATATTTAAAAGGAGTTGGAAAAAATTGAAGTGTAGCCAAGTTTCCATGTTTCGTGAAGATTTTAAATGTTGCATTATTAATTTCACAATATGAAAAGGATAAAAAATACGAATAATAGTGAAACTAATAAGTAAAAATAATAGAGGAAGTAAATAGGAAAATTAGAAGTGGTTCAAATCCAAGAGTCTAATATAATTAGTAGCATTTTTCTATCACTACTAATTCGAAAATGTTGCTAATTATTATCTTTCAATTCATCACAAAAATGTTGTTCTACGTTTTTTTCTAGTGATCAGAAATGACAAATTAAATGAAACTACAAATTTTGTGAACATGAAATTGAACGTAGAAGAACATGAGCAAATAATTGGTTCAACCAGACATGATCAAGGAGCGAAAAGGAAGTACAATATACTCTTTGAGGATGACCTTCTCAATACACTTTCAGATTATCAAACTTCTCAAAACAAAACCAGAAATCTGGTTAGTGTCACGGTCTTTAAACTCGTCTATGCTCTCCTTTGATGATCTTGGTTTTGTTTGGATGATTAGTGAAGAATTTTTTTCTTGAACTCTTTCAGCTTATAGTGCATATCATCCATTTTAATATTTGTCAAGTAATTAGGGTAATGATTTACAATGGGCAAACGAAGTTTCTCCTTTTTCATTATTGGTAATAATTCTAAAAATTTTTTTACAATATCATTTTGTCCTTCAATTTTTTTTTAATAAATTTTGGTATATTACAATCTTAACTATTTTTTAGTACCATCCGCATGCTTCAAAATTTTCTTATATTTATTTTCATCCTTGGAGTATTTTACAGTACCAAAATAGTCCTAAACTCTAATTTATTAAGGGATAAAAATGTCCACACATTCATTCCCTCCAAAATTCAACATGTTCCCTCCAAACCTAAATTGGATCATGCGGCTTATTTATGTTACGAATGTAAAATAGATAGCTCCTAAATTCAAAAAATTAAAAAAAAAAAAAAACCTTCTTGAAATCCCTCTCATTCATCAAAATGAAATTCAGAACAGAATAATCCTTATACTTGCAAACTTAAAAAAATATATTTGCATTTTTCTCTCATTCGGATAATTTACAAACTTTTCAAAAAGGGTAAAATGCTCCAGTGCCCCTGAACTTTTTCAAATTTTGGTTTTGGACCATAAACTTCAAAATGGCAAGTATTGGACCTTGAACTTCAATAACGTATCAAAATTGGACTTCTGTGCATTTTGACCGTTAATTCATTAACGGTCAAATAAGTCAAAGGATACAATTGAAAGTTTTCTTACAAACATTTTCTTCTTATCCTTTAGAATCTAACAAAATTCAATTAGGTCCCTATTTTCAATTATTAACTGTTTAGAAGATCTAATATTAATTTATAAAAATTCTATCCATATATTTATCTTCTTCAAGCTCCTCCACAAGTTCTCCATACTACCAACACCACTATTATCGGACAACCACCACCACCGTTGCCGACAGCCGTCCCCAACACCAGATAGCCACCGCCGTTGTCTTCTTCTTCTTCTTCCTCCTTCTGCTACTGAAGTGTAAGAAGAAAAAGAAAAAGAAGGAGGAAGAGGAAGGAAGGAGAAGAAGAAGAAGAAGAAGAAGAAGAAGAAGAAGAAGAAGACGAAGAAGAAGAAGAAGGAAGATGGCGACAGTGACAGTCGGTGGTGGCGAGGCTATCGACGACAATGACTATCAGCGACGGTGGCTGTCCTGCAGTAGTGGTGGTTGTAGTGTGTGGAATTTATGGAGGAGGTTGAAGAAGAAGATAAAAGTATGGATAGAATTTTCACAAATTAACATTAGATCCTTGAAAGAGTTAATAATTGAAATAGGGACCTAATTGAATTTTGTTAGATTGGAAAGGATTAAAAGAAAAGTTTGTAAGTGAAATTCCAATCATACCTTTTGACTTATTTGACCGTAATGAATTAACGGTCAAAATGGACAGTAGGTCCGATTTTTGATACGTTATTGAAGTTCATGGTCCAATACTTACCATTTTATAGTTGAGAGTCCAAAATCAAAATTTGAAAAAATTCAAGAGGTGCGGGTGCTTTTTACCCTTTAAAAAAAAAAAATCAAACCTTCAAGTTCAAAACTAGGAAAAGATGAATTATAGTATAGTCTTTCAGATAAGTACCTTCAATAAAAATGAGCCTTCTACAAGACAAACAAGTGAGAAATGATATATATAATTACAATCTTATCCTAAAGAGCATAACAATGATGTATTAGAAGAATGAACTACATTAATTTATAGGCTTTATAACAAAAGACCACCCTGGAATTCGGGGTGAAAGTAATTTATCCCCTAAAGTTCAAATATATGCATTTTATTCTAAGACTATTAGTCAAAGGTGAAATTAAATAAAATGACCAAAATGTTATTTATGTAAGTTGTGATTTTTTTTGTAAAATATCCCTTTGAAGTTCAATATAAAATCAATTTTGTTAATTCTTTAATTTATAAAATTTCTGTACAAATCTATAAAGTTTGAAAAATAATTTGCCTATGTTCTTTAAAATTAATTATTTAACTAAAAACATGGTTATTTAAGAAACAATAGCATAGTGATTCTAAATATAATTAATGAACTCAAATAAACTATTCGGTCATAAATATAATATAAGATTTTTCCAAACTCAAAATCATTATCTTGAAGTTTTTAATAAATTTTTTTGAATACTTTTAATAAAAAAATTTTAAACTATTAGGATATGTAACAAGAATTATAATAATAGCTTTAAGCTACCTAAAAATAATAATAATTTTAAGCAAAGTACTAAAATAATAGACAAATATCTAATTTTTTCTTTAAATAAAAGACGATTATTTTTTTAGACTCATTATAATAAATTGGTGATGAATCGTAACATTTTAGTTATTTTGAATAAATATTTCATGTTTACATAGCCTTTTTCTTTCTTATGACTCATATTTACATAACTTATATTATATTTGTAATCGAATCTTTAATTTTTTACTCAATTAAATTTAGACTCACACATGCTATATTTCTTGGGACCAATCTTTCATTTGTTTTAGTTAAAAAATTAATTTTCAAAGAATATAGACTAAAAAGTATTATTGCAGTTTTATACAGGTATTTTGTGATAAATTATAAATATATATTAAAATGTTTACAAAACTACTAATTTTACATTGAACTTTAGAGGCTATGTTACAACAAATCATAACTTTCATAAAGGATATTAATATTATGAAGCACAAGAAGTTGAATCAATGATTTAGTCAAATGCCAATTGAACAAGTCACGAAGAATTGATAATATTTTATTACTCTATTTTTATCTTTTTTAATATATTGTCACATATTCATTCGCAATATGTTTTTACATATTCAGGAAAGGGAACTATGTTGTGCTTCATCATATTTTGAAATGTTTAATGAGCGTGACAGAGAATAGAGCAGTAGACAAACTGGTAAGTTTTATACTATTTGTTGTTCATCCTATTCAAATGTACTTGTATAGATGTTCTTGATTTTCTATGCTAAAAGGTGTTATGTTATGCATAATGGAGATCAAAACCATAGACGGAACTTAATGGAAAAAAAATTATATATTATGTATTAGTTATGTCTCTTAAAAGAATTGTATGTATTTATATTGCTAATTTCATAGTAAGAAAATTTTTTATATTCATTCAATTACCATTCACATTCTGTAATATAATTTCTAATGCATCTCGTCATATAATTCTGCTATAATAATTTCTTTTAAATTTTATTTTTAGAATTTTAGGTATGACTTTTATTAATAAAAATACTAGAAAAAATGTACTATAATATGTATTAGACGATGTTGACCACTTTATCACATAATTTAGATATACTTAAAGTGAAAAAATTACTAATTGAATTTTGTTAAATAGTATTACGCACATATAATTAAGACTAATATTACTACGATAAAATATTTAAAATAAAACAGAAAATAAAATCTTTAACTACAAGATGTATAGAAGTTAGGAATCTTTTTTTTTTCTCAAACTCCATGATAAATTATTTTTTCTCTTTATAGTTACAAATTTTGATTTTATATTTTTAAATTATAACTATTCTTTCTATAGAAATAGTCATTAACTATTTTAATAAATTGCTATATTAGAGAGATAAAAATAGTTCATGGCTATAAGGAGAAAGGCAAAATAATTCATGTCTAGAAAAAAATAAATTAAAAGTTTGTCGCTATAAATAGAAAAGAAATAATTTACGGCTATAAATACTCAATTTCTCATATATATATATATATTGTTAGAATGACTAGAAGTGTAATAATGTTGATTGAGTAGCATTCACAATGGATTTAAATTATTCGTGTAGTAGAAGAGAATGACAAATAACTTTAAGGAACTCTTATTTGCAATGTCTTTTTGTTTTAATAGGATCAGATGAATAGGAAGAGGCACGGATTTGCTATCGAGAAAATTGATAAAATTGGCACTAAAGGTCATATTTTCACGTTCTTACGAGTAACGAGTCCAGAGATAAACAAAAGAATTAGAATGTGGGATTATGACCCATCAGATATATGTGGTGAAATGTTCAAGTGTCAAGAGTTACAAGGCGAGAAAATTGCTCCTCAAAAGGAATAAATAGCAGTTCAAGTGTCAAGAATTACATCCTGGCACAAACACACTAAAGGTACTATTATTCCAAACCCTATATACTTTCTATATATAAACTACTCGATTTATTGAAATTTGCATTTTGATATAAATATTCGATTTAATTGATTCCAGAAAATTTTCTAATTTTCATTACTTAGTGTACTTTTTTGGCTGCTTAATCACTTGAAAAAGATAATCGACTTGTGTAAAGTTTCTTAATTGTTTATTAGTAATGAAATTAAACAAAGTTGTGAAATGCCTCTTCTAGAGGGCATGGTTTGATCTTGTAAGGAAATCACAGTAAAACTGAGTTATTGATTTACTATATTTAATATAATGGGGTTGGTTGAATATTATTTTTTAATATTGAGATACCATTTGTTGTTGTTTGGTAGTTATACTTAGGGTTTGGATCGTTTCTAACATCTTTTGTAACACTCTCTTAATATTTCTAATTTGATATATTTTCATAAAATAAATTTTAAGGGGAAAATATATTATAAAAGGAAATGTTACAGAAAATGTTATAGATGATTCTAAGTGTTATTCTGTTTATGACTTAGATGTATATGAAATTCTTTTAATATATATTCTTTCAAATTAAGTAAGAGAATATGTTTTAGCTCTTGCTTCATGCTTCCTATTTATGTTTGTCTTTAATTGTTTTCCACTTATTTGCATGTCAGAAAGGCTCCTGAAGAATTTATATGATAATGAAGTTTATGTTTTTTCCAGCATTTAGATCAACGTATAATTTTGTTAAAGATTATTAGATTTATATTATTAACCTATTCACTAATTGTACTTGACATTTATGTAAATGTTTTAATATTTTCAAATTATGTAGTAGACATTCATACTTTGATTTGTATGATTTTTCTTGATTAGTGTAATTTTATTTTATCATATTATATAAAATCTAATTTGTAGGTGGAATAAAAATTTCAATTGATAAATAGCAATTGAATATACATATTTATTGATGATAAAAAACGTCATTACATGTCACACTTAGAAATACCTTTTAAACAAAGTTTTGTTGATGAATAGAGATAAAAATGTTATTGCATTTATTAGAAGAGGGGCATAGTTCCAGTGAGTTCATACCCAATGTTTTATCGTTGCTTCCCGGAAGAGATAGTTTCATTCCCTATTTCACAGCCCCTATCAATTCTCTCAAGGATAGTGTTATACCCATATCTTGAGTTTGTCAAGTGTAGAAGCCCAAGTCTATTAAATAACAGTCTACCAAAACTCTCCAAAAAGTGGTAACTCCTCATCTCCAAACTCTCTTCATCTCCAAATCTGTCATTTATTTCAAAAACATAGTGAAAGTCACCAAACTAATAGCCACGGGAAAGTGATCATACTTGTCCCAAGGCTTTGGGGTAAGTTCATAACTCTTCACGATGTCTTTTTAAGGGCATTAATATCCAATTCTTCCTTCCTGTAGAAGCACCAAATCTCGCCCCCCCTCCTTCCGAACAAAGTGCCTTGCCTCAGCTTCCACAAAACCAGAGTACTTGCTCGTGACCGCTACTCTTTTAGATTTTGTACTTGATCTTATTTTCGAAATGATCAAAATATCAGGTTTAAATGTGTCAGATAATTCAACAGAATTACACAAAAAATTGTCATGAATTGCCCCAAAACAATTCAAACTAATTATATTTATAAAAAATTTAGATATCCATCGCATCCCTCTTACCCGGGGCTACGATAGTGCTTACAAAAATGGCTTCTAAACCCTCTTCTAGTGTATTTTCAGGTAATTCTTCTCAAGCATCTTCCATTATTTCTTCATCATTGAAATTGTGATTATCCCCTGTGAGCTTCTTATCAGGTAAGTGCTCTTTCACAGTCGTGTTGTCAACTTCCGCACTATTTTTACTCTATTCCAAACTTTTTGGAACCTTTTGTATGAATGTTGATGGGTGTCTATCAGCATTATGCAAAAACAACAGTGAATCCACCTTAAAACATGTATAGTTACAACTAATTATGCTCATAAAAAAATTAGATATCCATTGCATCCCTTTTACCCGAGGATAAGATGGTGCTCACCGAAATAGTATATGAACCCTCTTCCATTGGATGAAATTTGAGTTCCAAGAGATTGATGTTAGATCTTTGGACTTAATTCACATGCACACGTATTTATATAGCATTTGGACATGTAGACGTACATGTATTCCTTAATTTAATTATGTGTTTGTTATTATATATATTTTGAGACCTAATTAAGGTAATCTATATTTATATAGGTGGGTCTGTCATCTTAATAAAAGTGCGGGGTCTTTTATAAATGTGTAGAAACCTAGGGGTTGTATTGCAAAACTATGATGGGCTGTTTAGCAAATACATCTATATATTATGGTTATGGTCCTTGATTGCACGGATGCTTAGATCATTAGCCTCCTCTAAAAGTCCCCATCTCTTTGAGGAAATCAGGCTGCGTACGTAACAATTAGAAGATTGGGTTTGAATCTTCTAATTGTTACGTACGCAGCCTGATTTCCTCAAAGAGATGGGGACTTTTAGAGGTGGCTAATGATCCAAGCATCCGTGCAATCCGGGACCATAACGCTAATATATAGATGTATTTGCTAAACAACCGTTTTGCAATACAACCCTCTAGGTTTCTACACATTTTTAAAAAGACCCCACACTTTTATTAAGATGACAGACCCGCCTATGTAAATATAGATTACCTTAATTGGGTCTCAAAATATATATAATAACAAAAAAATAATTAAATTAAGCAATACATGTACGTCTACATGTCCAAATGCTATATAAATATGTGTGCACATGAATTAAGTCCAAAGATCTAACAATCTCTCACTTGGACTATTATTCATGTATACACTTGAACATACAATTATGTGATTGTCACTGTAGTAGCTAGCACACTTTAATTTGTCATCTTAACCAACTCTGTCCATTAATTTCATTAATACACGGATCAAAGGGACTTTCACTGCATTTAAAGAATAGTTAAATCCATCATTGGTTACATGCATTAATTCAACTAAATGACCTGAGTTGAGTGTGGATGTGTCGCACGGAAATTACATGTGAATGTAATCTATGCATGCCTATTTCCAACAGGTCCAACATAATTGAGATCACTTTAACATATAGATTGGAAATGAACAACTCAACAATATAGTCTTAATGAGTGAATGGTAGAAAATTATTGTCACATTAACAATAATAAACAAATAAAGTATGTGCATAAATATATATACAGACTCCCACTGAATTTAGACACCATTTAAAGATATAACACCCATATGGGTAGTATGCTCTATAAAGACCTTCGGTGTTAATACTTTAGTTAACGGATCCGCAAGAATGGAGTTAGACCCAATAAGCTTAATACTAATTATACCATTCTGAACTCACTCTTTTACAACTAGAAACTTGAGGTCTATATACTTAGATTTTGTTGAGCTCCTATTATTGTTAGAAAAGTAGACTGCAGCTTTGTTATCACAAAATAATTTAAGTCGTCTCTCAATATTGTCAACCACACGCAGTCTTGTAATGAAATTACATAGCCAAATATCTTGATTTGATGCCTCAAAACACTCTACAAATTCTTCCTCCATAGTTGAAGAGGCAATGAGTGTCAGTTTGACACTTTTCCATGATACTGCCCTTTCAGATAGCAGAAAAAGATATCCTGATGTAGATCTTATGCTATCTTGACATCCACCTAAGTCAGAATCTGAATACGATCTCAAGTTTATCCGACTTCTTATAAATGAGCATATAATGTTTTGTTTTCTGCAAATACCTCATGACTTGCTTGGTTACTATCCAATGTGCAGGACCCGGATTACTAAAATATCTGCCCAGCATACCAACTATAAATACAAGGTCTGGACGAATATAGACTTGTGAATACATAAGGCTTCCAAATACTGAAGCATAAGGAATGCCTTCCATTTGCTTGGATTCAAAGTCATTATTAGGACACTGTTTGAGATTAAACTTATCTCCTTTGGCCACCGGAGTATTAAGTGGTTTACAATCTTGCATTCCAAATCACTGTAATACCTTCTCGATGTATCCCTTTTGTGATAACGTAAGAATTCCTTGAGAACGATCTTGATGAATTTGGATTCCTAATACAAAAGATGCTTCACCAAGATCTTTCATCTCAAATTGCTTCAAGAGAAATTTCTTAGTTTCATGCATTAACCCTACATCGTTACTAGCAAGCAAGATGTCATCCACATAAAGTACTAGAAAAATGTACTATTTTTATAGAACTTGTGATACACACAATCATCCACAACATTTACATCAAAACCAAAAGATAATATCACATTGTGAAATTTATAGTACCACTGACGAGAGGCTTGTTTGAGCGCATAGATGAATGCCTTAAGTTTACAAACCACTTGTTATGAATTTTTGGATTCTAAACCTTCAGGTTTATACCATATAAATTGTCTCATCAATGTTCCCATTGAGAAAAGCTATTTTGACATCCATCTGATGTAACTCAAGATCAAAATGTGCCACTAGTGCCATAATTATTCTAAAAGAGTCTTTCAAAGAAATAGGAGAGAAAGTCTCTTTGTAGTCAATGCCTTACTTTTGAGTGAATCCCTTAGCGACTAGACACGCTTTTTATCTCTCCACATTACCTTGTGAATCCCTTTTGGTTTTAAAAACCCATTTACAACCAATTGGTTTCACACCTTCTGGCAAAGGAATGGGATCCCAAACGTCATTATCTTTCATGGATTGAATTTCTTCACCCATGGTATCTATTCATTTACGAGCATTTTAGCTTTCAATGGCTTGACATCATCTTTTGCCAAGTCAATGTTTTCCATATGCTCACTAAGATACACAATATAATCATCTGAAATTGCGCTTCTTCTTTCTCGAATGGATCTTCTTAAACGCACTGGTTCTTGAGGCTATTGAGGTTGCTCCATAGGAACAAAAGGTTGAGGAGCGAACGGATGATCAATTTCAGGCAAAGCCTGTTGATCTATATTTTGAGGAAGCACAACATTGTCTTGTACTAAATTTTGTTCTTGAACAAGATTAGGTACGAGAACCTGCACATGTTCAAGAACAACACTAGGACCAAGAACTGAGTTCTCATCAAAGACAAAGTTTCTTGCCTTATGTTCCCTCCCAACCTCAGTGTCCTCAAAGAACCAGGCATTTTCCATCTCAAAAAATGTTCTGTTCTGGGAATTATAAAACTTGTAACCCCGTGACCGTTTAGAGTATCCAGCAAAATAGCAACTCACTGTTCTTTCATCCAATTTCTTCTCATTAGGCCTATAAGGCCTTGCCTCAGCTAGACATCCCCATACCCTTAAATGTATTAATACAGGTTTCTTACCTGTCCACAACTCATATGGGGTTTTTGTTATTGCTTTAGTTGGAACTCTATTAAGTATATAGACTGCAGTCTTAAGTGCATCCCCCCAGAGTGATCCTGGTAAATTAGTATGACAAATCATACTTCTTACCATATCCTTGAGGGTTCTATTTCGTCTCTTAGCAAATCTATTCATGCTAGGTGACCCTGGCATAGTATATTGAGGGATGATCCCACACTCTTCTAAGAATTTGGCTAATGGCACTGGACGTTGTTCACCTGAACCATCATTTCTTCTGTAATATTCACCTCCAAGGTCAGATCTGATGCATTTAATCCTTTTGCCTAGTTGATTTTCAACTTCAACTTTAAATGCTTTGAACTTATCCAAGGCCTCTGATTTCTCATGTATCAAATATAGGTAACCATAACGAGAGTAATCATCTATGAACGTTATAAAGTACTGTTGACCATTTCAAGAAGCTACAGAGGATGGTCCACATATATCCGTATGTACTAGTTCTAAAATGTCTTTAGCTCTCTCGACACCTACTCTTTTCTTGTCTGTTAATTTACCTTTAATACACTTGACACATATTGTATTATCCGAAGTGTCAAGCATTTCAAGAATTCTTTCAGACACAAGTCTGTCAATTCTCCTTTTGCAGATATGACCGAATCTTTTGTGCCATAATGAATAGGAGTTCTCATTAGTTAATTTTTGTTTGGTACCATGTGTACTTATATGCAAGGATTCATTAGAAGAAGTAGTCTCAAGCTTATATAAATTATCATGAGGATATAAAAAACCAGTTCCCAAAAATTTAGAATCAAAATAGAGACGACACTGTCTATTACCAAATGAACAGAAAAAACCTTCTTTATCCAAAACAGGAATAGAAACAAAATTCCGTCTAAATGACGGTACAACGAATGTCTCTTTTAATTCTAAAAATAAACCAGTCTTTAATGATAATTTAAAAGTGCCTATTACTTGAACTTCTGCCGTACTGCCATCTCCCTTATAGATGAATCTTTCATAATCCCTTGGTTGGCGGTAACTCTAGCAACCCTGCATAGATATACTTATGTGAGTAGTGGCAGTCGAATCTAACAACCAAGTATATCTTGTTACCGAAACTAAATTAACCTCTGAACAGACAAAAGTTAGTGGCATACCTTTCTTCACGCGCCATGCGTGATACTTTGGGCATTCTTTCTTAACATGAGAGGGATCTTTGCAGAAAAAACACTTTATGTCTTTCGACTGTTCCTTCTGTTTCTTCTTCGCCGATGTATCCGCAGTCATTTTGCCCTTTCTTTTCTTGCTACCGTTTGAGAAAGTGAGATTAACACTCTCGACCTTATGTTATCTCATTCCCTCTTCCTCTTGCATTAAATATGAGATGAGTTCATTAACTGTCCATTTGTCCTTCTGACAGTTATAACTCACCTCAAACTGGCTAAATTGAGGAGGAAGAGACATCAAAACAAGGTATACCAATAGATCATCAGGAAGATCCAACTTCAATATCTTAAGTTTTGATATAATATGAGACATCTCGAGAATGTATCCCCTAATGTTTCCTGAACCATTATACCTCATGACAGTGAGTTTACGCAATTGCGTAATGATCTCTGCTTTTTCACTTTTTATAAAGCGTTGTTCCAACTGTTCGAGAAACTTGACTACATTATTCTCATCTGTCACGTTAGCAAGAAAAGTCTATGGAATTGTACTCTTCATGATCATTAGACTTAACCTATTTGACCGTTCCCACTGAACCATTTCCCTCTGTTGTTCGGAGGTACTAGTATCCGTCAGCTCAGCTGGTCGTGGCTCCCTAATGGCCAAGTCCAGATCCAGACAACCCAGATAAATTCCAACCTTATCTTTCCTAGCTTTAAAGTTGGTACCATTTAATGGCAGAATATTACTCAAATTAGCAGATAATTGAGCAATAGAGATACCAGTAACTGTAACAGAAAACCTCAGTCATATATATATATATATATATATAACTTTAACAATTCATGGGCTATATTCATAACAAATCCAACCACAAGAATATCTGTGCAACACCGAGTCTAGTCTTTGGACAAAGAGTTAGCTTGCAAGTGATTTTCTTGATGTAGTAATCGAGTATTAATAGTAAAATCTAGTCATGTATCAAGCCTTCCTTTGGGCTGACTTAACACTTACTATGGACACTTAATAACTATTACATGTTCATCACCACATGTGTTTGTAATTCTCAGCCTGACAATAACAATCTTCCTTTGGGCCGATTGCTACCCGCATAAGAAATACAAAACACGACATCTAAATAGTTTATTATCGAAAGATTTTATGGGAGAGCCTACTTTGGTAGGATGCCACTTCCACCAATCAATATAAAGCTATTAGACATGCTCGTTAGAGCAACTTAAGTTGTTATGAACATAAGAAAAATATGTATCAGAATTTAGGATTAATAAATAAATAAATTACGATACATATAAGAATTACATATAATATGTAAATAGCTTGATCCATAATTCACAGTAACATCATATAATCAATGATATATTAAAAAAAAAACAAAAGCATAAAAAACCAAAACCAAAAACATATGCCTGCATAATTGTAATCCAAACTGCCATGCATGCGTTATCAGCCAAGCTGCGTTCTTTTTTTTTTTTTTTAAATAAAAACAACTGAAGAACATAAACAAGCCGCGGTGGAATCGCATTGAAGGAACCAACTATCTTATCTCATGACCATAACAATAATACTTCATATGAATGCATCAATTCATTCATGTGGAGATCGGACAAAATTGATATAAATTCATTCATGCATCAATTCATTCATTCATATGCCCATATAAAAGGTGCTAGCTACTACAGTGACAATCACATAATTGTTTGTTCAAGTGTATACATGAATATTAGTCCAAGTGGGAGATTGTTAGATCTTTGGACTTAATTCATGTGCACACGTATTTATATAGCATTTGGACATGTAGACGTACATGTATTGCTTAATTTAATTATGTGTTTGTTATTATATATATTTTGGGACCCAATTAAGGTAATCTACATTTATATAAGCGCGTCTGTCATATTAATAAAAGTGTGGGATCTTTTTATAAATGTGTAGAAACCTAGGGGGTTGTATTGCAAAACTATGATGGGTTGTTTAGCAAATACATCTATATATTAGGGTTATGGTCCCTGATTGCACGGATCCTTAGATCATTAGCCACCTCTAAAAGTCCCCATCTCTTTGAGGAAATCAGGCTGCGTACGTAACAATCAGAAGATTCAAACCCAATCTTCAAATTAATCAATTGCCATGGATCAGGGTACACGTTTCGATTCATTATTCTAAATAATCTATTAAGTAAGGTTAATTTCTTGTGCTCTATTTGTTTAGTTCCATCAGTTGATGAAATTTGAGTTCCAAAGCATTCCCAGGCCATGTTCTTGAAAGTCCTAGCTAGAGATCCACTTTCTTTCTAATCTTCTCACTAGAAATTTAACCCCAATCCAAGATGTAATTAAGATCTCAAGTAATTATAGTAGAAGAAGCTACAACAAATTTAAACAATAAACCAAGGAATTGAAAGAATTCACAAGACCCACTTGTAGAAAATTTGAGGAAGCCTTCAAGAACTCTTGAAGAAAAACATTCAAGAACCCAAAGAAACTTAAAGATGAACAAAGGGTGGTTAATTCCTTGATTTAGCTTTCATAGAGATTCATTATCCTTTAAAGAAATGGAAGAACCCTTAGGGTTTCATCAAACAAGAGCAAAGCTAAAAGATACAAATTTTCTCCCTTTAAAAACTAAATAATGTTTCACCCCTTAAGGTTATAAATGCATGGCAGGATCTAAACCAATTAATATCAAGTCAAATGTGGCTTAAAACCACTTAATTATATCATTTGGAGGGGAAGAGGAGGGGAAATAACAAGTTAAAACAAAAGATATCAGTTAAAAAACCAAGAAAATTAAAATCATGGAATTTTTTCCTATCAAATACTGGCACCGAACCTTTTTGGTTTCAAGAACAATAGTCTCCCAACGAAAGACTTGCGAAGGAATTGTGAGATGTCTGACGCCGATTCGTTGTTTTGACACTCCAAATGGAAGAATAATCTCTTTTTATCTTCATGAAAGTTTTAGCCCTTTCTCTAGCATTCCAAAGGAACAAAAACGACCTCAATTGGATGTCTACAAGACAATTTAGAAACATTGATTTTGCACAATTCTTTGATGACCAAAACATATCCATTTGGGATGAATTTCCATTTTTGAACATAATTAAATTCTATACAAAATTACTTAAGGACACAAATTTATTTGAAAACACTAAGGACCTCAAAATTCACTTGAATACAGGCTATTTTCAGGACATCCTTCCCCAACATTTTCTGCATGATTTTGAAATCCTTTTAAGCTCTGGGAAGTCTTCATAACATGGTAAAATTAGTCTTGAAATCCCGCTCATGTTTCTTCATAATATTAGTATTCCTTGCAAGAAGTTGAAGACTCCCAAGAACGGCCATGTGAATGCTCAGTCATGGCCTTATCATAATCCTTCCAAAGCATCTTGCATCATTTCTTCATCATTGAAATTGTGATTCTCCCCTACGAGCTTCTTATCAGGTGAGTGCTCTTTCACAGTTGTAGCCTCAACTTCTATAGAATTCTTACTTTATTCTAGACTTTCTAGGACCTTCTATAGGAATGTTGTTGGGTGTCTATCATGTGTGGGTTGTGTATTTTGAGGGTTGTGTTGAACCAGAGTAGTATCGGTTAGATTAGATGGACTTTTAGAAACGGAACCTTGTTAGCCCACACCTTTTCTAGATGGGTAAGCCTTGTTCTATTTTAATGGGATCTCTTTGAGTAGAACTCGGGGCCTTTAGAATTCTCTGTTTTTACCTTGGGTTGAAGATTTGGTAAGTGAATCCGTCTTGACCTAAGACTTTAATCTTAGGCTAGGAGCCTTATCTTTCTTTCTTTTTTTTTTTTTTTTTTGGGATGATATATGGAATTTTTTGTGGATCCAAGACCATGTAGATGTCTTTTTTTGAGCTGTTACATATAAGCTTGGGCCATTTTGCCCACTTTCTCATGTTCCTCTTCCACCAAAAGGCTAAAACGGGATCCAATTCCCCTAAGTTCAAAGTAGCCGTTGTTTTGGATGTTTTAGCACGTGAGGTTGTACCATTACTGTGTCTCAAAGGTGGCAGCTAGACACTAATACCTTGCACATGCCTTTCAGAGAAATGACTATTACCTTACATGATGCGGAGCGAATACTTGAGATACCTGCTTATGGTGGTATTGTGGATTTTCAGTATTCCCAGGAGCAGTTGGTCAGGATTGTTTAGAGCGGCTTGGGCATCTTACATGAGTGGTGGTATAAATGCTCATAAACTTTCATATATTGCAAAGGATCCCCATAGTGGAGTTTCCCTATAGTTGAGGGCAACATATTATATCGCTTACATACTTGGGAGCTCCCTCTTCACCTATAAGAGTGGGAACATCGTGCATGCCAAACTTTGGCCTGTTGTGAAGAATTTTTGATGATGTGGGAAGTTGGCTTGGCGTGCGATGACATAGGTGTTCTTATATCGATGTCTTAGTCAGGCTTGCAAGTAAATGTTAATGAATTACCAATATGGTTATGAATTGGAATCTTTTACTTCCAATATGTTTCTTATATGCCATTAGTTCAGTGGTACTTCTACATTTAACAAAGTAGAAATGTAGCTGCTTCCTAAATTGCATTTCAAATATATTGAAGCAAAGACTTTTGATATTGGATTATAGCATTTCCATTTGCATATGATATTGGACATCTTCAGCTCACTTGAGCATTCATCCATTAAATATGATATTTAAATTAAGGCCACAAGATGATTCGAACCATATTGATATATAGCAATACTTTTGAGGGGTCAATTTCATCTAAAAAGAAGATTCCTGCTTTATTAAAGGAATTTATCAAGTACTTTTTGAGAGCTTTTAATAATTATTATAAACAAACTTCTTTATTTCCAACAAGTCATTTATGTTGCCACATATACCTGCGGTTTTCAATTTTCTACATCTACAATCAGGATACAAATACCTCAATAGAAAAGTCTTCATCATATCGTCTCAATAGGCTATCTCTATTAAGCTTCTTTGATATTCAAGAATATTGGGCTTCTTCATCTAATCAGGACATGGAGAAATATTTCTAAGTTTGTTATTTACCTTTAGTTGCTCGAAGTATTTCTAGGAGAAACACCCATATCTTCCTATAGGCATATTCGAAAGGGGAAATTTTTTAATCAACTTAAGACTGGAGCTGGCATAAATAACTCTTACAAGCCAAGAAGGCTCAAAGGAAAATCGACTTTCAAGTCTCAATATACAAAATTCTAAGGAAGTCTTTCAACCTTATGAAATCAGTTAGGCTGTCTTAATCAGCCATAAGAATATCCTACTTTCTGCTAAAAATGCATCAACAAACGTATGGTGTTTTTGGATGGGAAATATCACATTGATGTTGAAATTTAAATAGTCTAACAGCACATATTTGCTCTAATTTTTTTCACAATTTTATATCCTTCGTCGAATTCACACATGGGTTTCAAGTCATTTGAAAAGATTGCAAGCCTCCATCTTTCAAGAGCGTATATTGTTCATATCAGATTTCTTATATTGTAGGAAAGCGCAACAACCTAATTCATCAGATATCCTGATCTGTGCTATCAAGATTTATTCACAACAACTCGATTGAATATATTGGGCAACTTTGATCATAAAACAATCCTAATTCAATTTTATCAGGTTATGCCCTTAAGCTCGTTTTTGTTGAAGATATGTAGTATATGGAAGATTTGGAGCAACCCCTAATATAGGAAACATGAAACACATTTCCTAATGTACATATCGTAATTGCCTTTAGTATAATAGCTTGTATGGTAACAATGACATGTATGATTTATTTTCCATATTTTGTTTTCCAAATTGTGTAGGAAATATACTGGTCACATTGGCCACTATAAAATAGATGTAAGAAATAAACTTTTCCCAATTCTCCAAATATCGTTCTTTGTTTTATTTCATGGTATCAGTGCCTACTATGGCTAAAAATATTGCAGAACCTATCTTGAAACAAGTTCAGAAATATGATGAAGTAGATGAATACTACCTAGGACCAAATGATGGTTCAGGTAGCTTGATTACTCTCGTCCAGTTGAAGGATGAGAGTTTTGATGAATGGGCAGATGCGATCGAGTCGGCCGTCGACTCTAAAAATAAATTGGGATTTCTTGATTGATCTATTCCACAACCTGAAGAAGATTATCCAAAGTTTAAAAGGTTGAAGAAAATCGACACCCTGATTAGATCATGGATACTCACACTATACGAGCTTCAATCACACAGACAAGGGTGGCAAAAACTATGTGGGATTAGTTACTACAACGGTTTCGTGTACAAAATGTACCCCGATACTATGAGTTGAAGTAGCAATATTCAACTATAAGAAAAAGGGACTTTCTGTAGACACCTATTGTGCAAATTTAAAGGAATTTTGGGAAGGACTTTCAAACTATGACCAATTTTGAGAAAACTGTGAGGGAATAAACAATACGACATGATAAGGAGAAACTTTTATAATTTCTCTTTTGCTTGGACACTAATGGTTTTGGAACGATAAATTCCTCAATACTGGGAGAGACCCTCTACCTAATGTGAACCAAGTCTATTCTAAGGTAATACAAGCGAAGCAAGTGAAAAGTATGACCAAGGAAGATTAGAAGTTTGTGGGGTGCGAAATGTTCGCAGTCCGCAGCCAATATGGACATCATACCTAAAAATCATCTCTTGTTTGCAGCTATTATCCAAAAACAAGGCATGACTTTAAAAGATACTTCCAAGTGATTGGATTCCCAGAGTAGTGGTTGGATAAAAAGAAACCTACAGAGGCTGCGTACATACAAGAAGAGGAGGAAAAAGTCGCAAAGCCACTGGAGGTGTGCGCCGTGGCTCAAATGGTGGAAAATCCACGACGATCCAACATGTTTGGGTGCCATAACATACTAGCACCGACGACTACGCTGGTTCATCTAGGAACGCCACCGGTGTCCCAGTTTCATCCCAGAGTAGTGGCAGTCATTGATGGGCTTTAAGCAAAGCAAAGCATATCCTTCAACCCATCACATGACCTTTAATATTGGTCTTTTATTTGCTGTTCATGTGATTCCTCCAAGGCCGATCACTTTGCCGAATAGAGGCATCACTTTTGCAACCAAATATGGCAAAGTCCAACTTGATCCCAATTTTATTTTGGAGAAAGTTTTGTTTATCCCATAGCTTACTTGTAATATTATTTATGTGCCTATTTCTATAATATGATTCATGGGATTGCTTGGTTTACATCCTATATGTGTGGTTTACAAGACTGTTCCTCGAGGGCCCTGATTGGATCGGGTGAGCAATAAAATGGGTTGTACTATCTTCAGAATGTGACGCCAGGCAAAGTGAATAAAGTTGTGGATCCTGACTCTAGATTTCTGTGGCACCAAAGGTCGGGGCACCCTTCAGATTCTGTTCTTAAATTTTTACTTCATGTATCCCATTCCACAAATAATGACCCTTGTGATACATGTTTACGTACTAAATAGACACGTGACATGTTTTCAACATCCTTAAATGAAGCTTCTGAAACATTTGCCTTAATTCGTTGTGACGTGTGGGGTCCTTATAGAGTTAAAACTTATGATAATACCGAATATTTTCTTACTATTGTTGACGATTATGTGCGTGCCGTTTGGATATTTTTAATGATTAAAAAGGGAGAAGTTCGTTCTATACTATCCAAAATTTACAAAATGGTCCAAACTCAACAGCTACTATTAAAACTGTCCAGTCTGATAATAGGGGAAAATATGCGGGTCTAAAATATTTCTTCGCCGAAAATGGAATATATCATCAAACTATAATCCCTTATGCACCTCAGCAAAATGGTCGTGCTGAGCGTAAAAACTGCCATGTTCTTAATGTGGCTCGGGTGCTTCTATTTCTAGCTAATCTTTCCCTCTCTTTATGGGGAGAATGTGTCCTCACAACTAGTTATCCTATTAACCGAACCCCCTCCAACCTTCTCGACAGAAAATCTCCTTTTGAGTTGTTACATAAAACTCCACCCAACTACTCTCTTTTATGCACCTTTGGCTGTTTATGTTATAGTCATCATGCCACTATTGATAAGTTTCTTTCTAGTAGTAAAAAAAATGCATCTTTATTGGCTACTCGCTTGGAAAAGGGGGTTGGCGGGTCTATGACACTGAATCCAAAGTTTTATCATTTTTGGAGATGTGATTTTTTATGAGACCATTTTTCCTTACAAAACTGACCTTTCCTTAACTGGGCAAGGAAAAACTTCATTTTCCAAATCTGTCCAGCCTATGCAATCTTCCTATATAAACCCACCCAACCCTTGCCACCCTTTAATTCATCCACAAGCATACTCTCAACCACAAATAAATCCTCCATCCGGTCCACAATTCCCTCCCATGTCCAGCATAGTTATCCTAGCCCAACTTCTTGCAAATTCTGAATTGCGATCCACTGATAAATACATTGCCCCGTGTGATACCCCCAACCCTACCACTAGGTCAACTGAGGCTGTGTAGGGCATCTACGTGCCTCTCGGCACTAAATTGTAAGTCCCAAAATAAAACACAACCTTGGAACAACACTAACAGGTATATACACGAAGTACGCAGCGGAAAACTTAAATAAACTAGATACTACTAGTGCGCTCAAAACACAAGATTTAAAAAAAAAAACTTCTCATGATTGTTTTAATATAAAAATGAAAGTATCTTACAACAACAACTTTACACGACAAAATGAAAAGAAAAACTTTACAAACGGTTTGAGTCTAGCAAAGATAAAACATGAACATATGTCCTACTAGGGAGATTTTATCCAAAAACTCTCGGCCTAAAACTTTAGCGGCTTGCTGGGCCCCTGACCGTCCTGTGTTAATCTGAGGAGAAAACATGAAATGGAAAAACATGAGCACGAACGCCCAGTGGGCCCACGTGTGTTTTGTGCTATCGTGATTTCTTTAAAACAATGGTGATGCAGTTTCATGAAAACTGCTCATGAAATCTTATAAGAAAAATTTATTTATTTTTTTGCTACTTTAACAACACTGTTGCTTGATCCTACATGAGGGTTTTGAGCGCAGGTAGGAAGTCTGGGCGAATCAAAACACATCAGCATAGCTTTGACACCACAATTTAAAGAAACATCCAATGCCACAGTCGGGCTCCAGGGACAAGGTCCGAATCCCAAAACAAGGTCATCGGAATCAAGTTTGGGCATCTCATAGTCAATACCAGCCAAACACCATACGAGCGCTCAATTCCATAACAACCACTCTCCCATATAACTGGCCAGACATGGCTACAGATTCTTGGGGTACCTACCAGGACTGCCCTGAGACTAACCTTAGTTTCAAGCCCCTCCTGGCTCTCCCTAAGGAGGGTCGTCCCACCGCATAGCATGACGCGATGTCTACGTAAATACTAATTGGGCCACACCCTCCAAGTACTACGCCTCTCTTCAAGTGGATCCACACTCAAAGTCAATAACCCATCCACATCAATGCAATCGGGTAACGTGCCCGTTCACATGATCATAACCAAAATAGTAGCCTTGGTCAAAATGGGGTTTTCATATGTATTTGTAAACAGAAAGGCCATTTACTCGGCCGTCAGGACAAAATCAAGTCATTAATATTTTCAGCAAAAATCACCATCTGCCAGTCACCACATGCTCATGCAAATTTCATAATTATGCCAATGCTAGATCTATATTCATGCATATCAAAACATGTAATTTTTCAAGCTAGAACATTTTCCAACATATGAATATTTCCAGAAAAACCTGTGTACCGCCAAATTCTTTTTCACCACAGTAATAGTCTGATTTAAAAGGAGAAAACCTATATAGAGCATAGCTCCTATGCATTTTCTGAGGAACATGTAACACCTGGTGGAGAACATCTCCAAAACACATGCTGAGTTATATTTTCAAAAGTAGCAAACATTTTGTGACAGGTTCGAAAAACATACTTATATGTCTTGTAATATTTGAGATAACATAGTAAAACGAAGTTTGTGGACTCACCTGGATGCAGATCTGGTGCTAAGATCCTACAAAATAATAATACAAAAATACTTAATACCTGGGTACCAAACAAATGGGCCTAGTTCCTAAATAATATCGAGAGCCTACAAAATAAACTTAGGGTGTATATATATCTATATCTATTGTCCCCTAAAGTAGATCCAAAATCTTATAATCTCAAAAATCTTTAATTTGAATACATACTTGAAGCGCCTAAATTACTTAAAATATAAAACCTAGAAATTAAACTCAAAATTAGCTATATACTAAAATCCATTTAAAATATTTAAATCCTAAAATAAATCAACCTAAACTATATATATAAGCTTATACTATATAATACAACTAACAAGCAAATAAGAAAAAAATGGATGCTCACTAGCTTAAAGGAAAAAAAAAAACTCTTAATATATTTTATATATATGTGCCAAAAAACTAAGGAAAAAAAGAAGACTCATGACATATATATACATGATGATGGTGGTTTGGAGGAAGAAAATAAAGGAAAAGAAAAAAAAGAAGAAAATGGTGAGGGGGTGATGGGTGGCTAATAGGTGGCGGTAATTTCTTAATAGCTAAGGGTTTTTTTTTTTTTTAAATGTCAAGTACTTAAATTTCTAAAATAAACACACTAAGTATTAAAAACAAAATCCACTCAAAGGCATTTATAAACATTAAGAAGAAAACCTCAATAGAATAAAATTTTACTCTCATTCCTAAATATCTCCAAAATACCACTTAGTGTCGAAAACACTATACTCCACTATGTCAGGTCCCAAACCCTACTTTCATAACACCTGCAATTTTTAGACTCATGCTAGGTACTTACTAAGTGGGGAGTTACACCCCGCCTCTCTCTCTCTCTCTCTCTCTCTCTCTCTCTCTCTCTCTCTCTCTTAGATCCATCTGCCCGCTCTAGTCCTTCGTAGATCAATCCATCGACCCACACCCCTTCCCTTCTCACTCTCAATCCATTGTGCCTCTCCCTCTTGACCAGCCCAATTCTTCCACTTTTGGACCTAGGCCTTCCCATCCTCCTCAAGGTTGTTGCTTGCTGGCCCTTCTTTGAATCCAGAATCTATAGGTGGCCTCATCGAAAGGGGGAGTCTTGTTGATCATCCTATTGCCTTGCCTCTCCGCCATAGTACTCAAACCACATACCCACCAACAAAATTATCAAATTAGAAATGTTATCGGATGCAAGGTCCTTTCCATTCATCTGCTCCACTTACTTTTCAGTTTCTTCGGGTACATGTCCTTACCACTTTGCTGCTTATGATAATTGTGATTGTTCCTCTGCTACCTATAGAGGTTTTCTTGCAACAGTACAAATTGAGGTTGAACCTACTCTCTTTTTCTAAAGCTGTTAAACATGATAAATGGCCTATGGCCATGCAACACGAAATTGATGCTCTTGAACAAAATGGCACTTGGACTCTCACAATTGTGCCCACTCGGAAGAAAGCCCTCTGCTATAAGTGGGTGTATCAAATTAAACTTAAGTCTGACGGTACTATGGAGCGCTTGGTTATTCTTGGAACACACAGATGGAAGGTGAAGATTTTATTGAAACATTTGCCCCGGTCACAAAGCTTATTACTGTTCATACTCTTTTGGCTGTTGTTGTTGCCAAGGGCTAGGAAATACATCAGATGATATCCATAATGCATTTCTTCAAGAAGATCTAAAGAAGTCTACATGAACCTACGAGCTTGTTGGGCGCTAATCTATGTCACTATCACATGTCCGGAACTTACCTACTCTATTTATACTTTGGCTCAGTTTATGCAAAAACCACGTCTTCAATATTGGGAAGCTATCTTATAGGTTGTTCGGTAGCTAAAATCATGTCCATGTCAAGGCATTTTTCTTAGCTCTTCCAATAACATGGTGCTCACTGCTTATTGTGATGCTGATTGGGCAAGTTGTTCTATTACCCGCGAGTTTCTCACAGGCTATTTCGTTTTCTTGGGTGACTTCCCAATTCTTGGAAAACAAAGAAACAACCCACCATCTCATGATCTTCTGCAGAGGCAGAATACCGATCCATGACTGTTACCTATTGTGAGCTCAAATGGCTCCCGCAATTACTTGCTGGCCTTCGGGTCCCGTATTCAGTTCCCGTCCTCTTGCATTGTGATAATCAAGCTACTATTCACATTGCTGCTAATCCTGTCTATCACAAACGCACAAAACACATTGAGGTTGATTGTCATTTTGTGTATAATAAATTCCAAGCTAAACGGATTTCTCTAGCGCATATTCTCTCAAAATCTCAGCTTGTCGATATTTTCACCAACACTCTTAGTCAAACCTTATTTTTTACTCACTTACCCAAGTTGGACATTTACAATCTTCATGCTCTAACTTGAGGGAGAGTGTTGAAGATATGTAGGATTGGAAGTTTTGGAGCAGCCCCTAATACAGGAAATGTGAAATACATTTCCTAATGTAAATATGTTAATTGCGTTTAGTATAGTAGCTTGTACGGTAACCATGACATGTTTGATTTATTTTCCATATTTAATTTTCCAAATTGTGTAGGATATATACTGGTCACATTGGCTACTGTAAAACAGATTTGGGAAATAAACTTTTCCCAATTCTCCAAATATTGTTCTTTGTTTTCTTTCAGTTTTGACATGAAGGGCCTGACAAGCGGCACACCTAAAATGTGCACAATCTAAACATGGGATTTAGGACACAACCAGGCCTTTAGGTTTGCAAAACCTTAGGAAGTTGGGAAAAGCTCGCACTTCCCATACCATATAATCAGGACATGAAATTAGTATATTGAAGTCGTAAGTCTAAGATTTTTTCAAAAAATGTCAACAAGAAAACCCAAAAATTCGAAAATGAGATTATAACAAGACCTCACAAATTCAAATGTAATTCTGACACAAGAAAAAACTTTGCTATATATCTTCTCATGCAATCAAATATCGACTATCGGATTTCTTAAGTCAGATTCACAGTTTCACAAATCTCCTCTTTTATCAGGAAAAAGAAGATGAACATTGTTAGTATAGTTTTTTACATACGTAAATTTTTCGAAAGGGAAACGATATATATGGATTTGATCCATTAGAATATTTATCTTCATCAGAACATCTTTTTCTGTCAGGTAATTAGGAAAACACCAAGCTTGATTCTTTGAAGGAAACATCTTACATATTCTTTCTCCAAATAGAAAAAAGATATTTTGGAATTCTATTCATTATACAAAGTTGATGTTTTTTTTTGTTGGAATTTGTTCGAGTGGGAAAACTCTTCAAAATAAAAAAACTATATATATTGGAGGATTTCATATCATCATTAATCTCTTCCTATTTAGTTTTGCATATCGTTTCAATGAAATTTGGTTTTTCGCCAATGGATTTTGTAAGACAAGGTATATATTTATATCGATGTAATCAACATCTACAGGCCATTCAAAAGATTGGGAAGATTGTGTGATCAAACTCAACAATGATTTAAACATTTTCCATTTCATGGTACCGTCTAAGATCATAGATTAGAAAATTGGAAATTTCCTGAATTCGATGTAGAGGGTTATCGAGGTTCCATTTAAAGCTGTACCTATGAACTGTATGATTTCTTATAGACAAAATTTCGGATATGCAGGATATTGGTCAAGTACGCCATTAATGAAGTTCAATCAAACATCTTCCCTCCACCATTAACTTTTACAACAAACGAATATGACTTGGTCAACTTTGATAAAATACAATATCATCGGTTTCTCCGTGAGTTTGTGAAACTTTATATCCTTGTACAAACAAGAGTTATGGTTAGTAATATTAATAAAAATACTAGGAAAAAAGTACTATAATATGTTTGAGACGATTTTGACCACTTTATCACACAATTTAGATATACTTATTTGACGTTAAAGTGAAAAAATTACAAATTGACTCTGGTTAAATAGTATTACGCACATATAATTAAGACTAATATTAGTACCATAAAATATTCGAAATAAAACAAAGCAATCTTTAACTACATGTATAGAGGCTAGGATTCTTTTTTTCCCTTAAACTCCGCCATTCAAAACACTATTTTCTTTTGCTATAACTATTTTTATATAAACACACACACATATACACATATATATATACATATATGTATATATGTGTGTGTGTCTATGCGCGTGCGTGCGTGCACATGCGCATGCGTGTTAGCTATCTATCACCATAAACTCTCATTTTTCTCTTTATAGTTACAAATTTTGATTTTATCCCTTTCTAATCATGACTATTTTTTTTCTAGAAATACTCATGAACTATTGTAATAAATTGCTATGTCAGAGAAGTCAAAAATAGTTCATGCCTATAAGGAGAAAGGCAAAATAGTTCATGTCTAAAAAAAAATAAAATCAAAGTTTGTGACTATAAAGGGAAAAGAAATAGTTTATTACTATAAATGGTCAATTTCTCATATGTATATATATATAATGTTAGAAGGACTAGAAGTGTGAAAATGTTCATTGAGTTTTATTCAAAGTGGATTTAAATTGTTTGTGTAGTAGAAAATGATAAATAAAATTAAGGAAAATATCTTGAGATTACATGAGGAACTCTTATTTGCAATGTCTTTTGCTTTTAGTAGATGAAGAGAAAGATGTGTTAATTTGCTTACAAGAAAATTCATGAAAATAGCCCTAAAGATCATACTTTCACATTATCGGTAGTAATAAGTCCAAAGAAAAAAAAAATTATTTCTTTGCCCTTAAAAGTCACGTCCTCACCCCATCCCCTGAGAGAGAGAGAGAGAGAGAGAGAGAGAGAGAGAGAGAGAGAGAGAGAGAGAGAGAGAGAGAGAGAAGAGAACATTTTTATTATTGTTTTCAATATGTAATTCTCTTTGTCATGTAGCATAATTTTTCTTTCCCTTAAAAACATATTTTTCTTTTTCTTTTTCTTTTTAATTATTTTACCATCATATATTTTTTGTGTATTAATGTTTTCCTTTCTAATTATTACAAACATTATTCTTTAATTGAATACACTACCATAGATAGAAGGGGTGATAATCTATACTAAAAAAATTTCAAAAATACTAAAATATGAAATTAATAAAAAAATATCTAAAAACTAAACGAAATTAACATTTCTAAATAATTTTACTATTGTTGAGGACGTTTGGCACTCCTTGTATTGATAATGTCCCTTTAACCAGTTTTTCCATTCATTCATTTCATAACTCTGAAGGTCCAGTAATTAGTCACTGTGGAATTAAGAAGGAATATTTCTGTCCATATTCTTCTCTTCTGATTGCCATGTGGATTTCCATGTTGAAGATGGATGACCATACCTTCCCCCCCCCCTCCCCCACCTCCCCCCCTTTAGCTACAACCTAAATAGTATGGTGTAGCTTTAGGTCGAGAACAAATGAGCACAAACAATTTCCTAACCTCTTCATTTCTTACTCCTCAGTCCTTACTGACATTGGATCACTTACTTTAAAGGATCATTAGCCTCCTCAACTTCCTTCTCTAGCAAGCAAAAAGCAAGATGCATACTAGGATCTTTGTTGATTTTTACAACGTGGCTACATGAATCATAGACGGAATAAAGCGGCAGAAACAGTAACAACACTCAGCATTTTTAAAAACTCTTCATCAGGATTATATTTTTTTTAAATGTTTTTAAACATTTTGAATTTTAAATTCTTCCTTCCAACATTTTAAAAATTTTATCTATAGAGAGATGCTCAATCCCCCCAAAAGTTATTATTTGGTTTCTCAATTTTTTTTGGTTTTAATATTATTTATTTTCCCTCATCTAGGATTGTTTTTTTAACAGATGGTAATTGATGCAAAAAATGTGAAGGTTGTCAGCATGAATGTTAAGCCCTATGGTGGTGTCGAGAATGTGGTGAATAGACTTTCTCTCCTAGTTAGTCAATATGGTGGGTGCAATTTTGCTTCTCAGAGGGATAATCAAGATTATGAAATTGGAAATTTCCTGAATTTGATGTCGAATTGTGTTGAGGGTCTGCTTAAAGCTATGGCTAAGAACTCCATAATTACTTGTAGACGAAATTTTGGGTATGTAGGATTGGTCAAGTACGCCATTAATGAAGTTCAATCAAACATCTTCCCTCTACCATTAACTTTTACTCCAAACGAATATGACTTGGTCATCTTTGATCAAATACAATATCATCAGTTTCTCCGGGGGTATGGTGCAGCTTTATATCTTCGTACAAAGAAGAGTTATGGTTAGTGCTATTAACAAAAATACTTGGTAAAAATATACTATGATATGTTTGAGACAATCTTGACCACTTTATCACACAATTTAGATATACTTATTTGACGTTAAAGTAGAAAATTACTAATTGACTTTAGTTAAATAGTATTACGCACATATAATTAAGACTAATATTAGTACGATAAAATATTCAAAATAAAACAAAAAAATTGTTAACTGCATGTATGGATGTATAAAAGTTAGGAATCTTTTTTTCTTGAACTCCGTGATAAATTATTTTTTCTCTTTATAGTTACAAATTTTGATTTTATCTTTTTCAATTATAACTATTCTTTTTCTAGAAATAGCCATTAACTATTTTAATAAATTGCTATATCATCACAGAGATAAAATTCATGTCAAGAAAAAGATAAAATAAAAGTTTGTGGTTATATAGAGAAAAGAAATAATTTATGGCCATAAATGGTCAATTTCTCATATATATATATATATATTGTTAAAAGGACTAGAAGTGTAATAATGTTGATTGAGTGGTATTCAAAATGGATTTAAATTGTTCGTGTAGTAGAGAATGACAAATAACTTTAAGGAACTCTTATTTCCAATATCTTTTTGTTTTAATGGAATGAGATCAATAGGAAGAGGCGTGGATTTGCTATCGAGAAAATTGATAAAATTGACTCTAAAGGTCATATTTTCATGTTCTTGCGAGTAACGAGTCCAGAGAAAAACAAAAGAATTAGAATGTGGGATTATGACACATCAGATATATGCGGTGAAATGTTCAAGTGTCAAGAATTACAAGGCGAGAAAATTGCTCCTCAAAAGGAATAAATAGTAGTTCAACTGTCAATAATTACATCCTGGCACAAACACACTAAAGGTATTATTATTCAAAACTCTATATACTTTTTATATATTAATTACTCGATTTATTGAAATCTGCATTTTGATATAAATATTCGATTTAATTGATTCCAGAAAATTTTCTAATTTTCATTACTCAGTGTACTTTTATAGCTGCTTAATCACTTGGAAAAGATAATTGACTTGTGTAAAGTTTCTTAATTGTTTTTAGTAATGAAATTAAACAAAGTTGCGAAATGCCTCTTCTAGAGGGCATGGTTTGATCTTGGAAAGAAATCACGGTAATATTGATTTACTATAATTAATATAATAGGGTTGGTTGAATATTATTTTTTGATATTGAGATATCATTTGTTGTTGTTTGGTAGTTATACTTAGGGTTTGGATCGTTTGCAACATCTTTTGTAACACTCTCTTAATATTTCTAATTTGATAAATTTTCATAAAATAAATTTTAAGGGGAAAATATGTCATAAAAGGAAATGTTACAGAAAATGTTATAGATGATTCTAAGTGTTATTCTTTTTATGATTTAGATGTATATGAAATTCTTTTATTATATCTTCTTTCATACTAAGTAAGAGAATAAGTTTTAGCTCTTGCTTCATGTTTTCTATTTATGTTTGTCTTTAATTGTTTTCGACTTATTTACAGGTCAGAAAGGCTCATAAAGAATTTATATGATAATGAAGTTTATGTTTTTTCCATCATTCAGATCGACTTAGAATTTTGTTAAAGATTATTAGATTTATATTATTAACCTATTCACTAATTTTACTTGACATTCATGTAAATGTTTTAATATTTTCAAATTATGTAGTAGACATTCATATTTTGATTTGTATGATTTTTCTTGATTAGTGTAGTTTTATTTTATCATATTATATAAAATCTAATTTGTAGGTGGCATAAAATTTTCAATTGATAAATAGCAATTAAATATATATATATATTTATTGATGATAAAAATCGTTATTATATGTCAAACTTAGAAATACTTTTTAAACAAGGTTTTGTTGATGAATAGAGATAAAAATGTTATTGCATTTATTAGAAGAGAGGCATAGTTCTAGTGAGTTCATACCAAATGTTCTATCGTTGCTTCTCGGAAGAGATGGTTTCATTCCCTATTTTACAGCCCCTATCAATTATCTCAAGGATGGTGTTATCCCCATATCTTGAGTTTCTCCAAGTGTAGAAGCCCAAGTCTATTAAATCACAGTCCACCAAAACTCTCCAAACGTTGTAGCTCCTCGTCTCCAAACTCTCCGCACCTTCAAATCTGTCATTTATGTAAAAAACTTAGTGAAAGTCACCAACTAATAGCCACGGAAAGTGATCATACTTGTCCCAAGCCTTTGGGGTAAGTTCATAGTTCCTCACGATGTCTTCTTAAGGGCATTAATATCCAATTCTTCCTTTCTCTAGAAGCCCCCAAATCCTCCCCCCCTCCCCCCCTTCCCCCTCCCCTTCGAACAAAGTGCCTTGCATCAGCTGCCACAAAACCAGAGTACTTGCTCGGCACCGCTATTCTTTTAGCTTTTGTACTTGATCTTATTTTTAAAATGATCAAAATATCAAGTTCAAATGTGTCAGATAATTCCACAGAATTACACAAAAAATTGCGATGAATTGGCCCTAAACAATTCTAACTAATTATATTTATAAAAAATTTAGATATCCATCGCATCCCTCTTACCCGGGGCTACGATAGTGCCTACAAAAATGGCTTCTAAACCATCTTCCAATATATTTTTAGGTAATTCTTCTCAATCGTCTTCCATTATTTCTTCATCATTGAAATTGTGATTCTCCTCTGTGAGCTTCTTATCAGGTAAGTGCTCTTTCAGAGTCGTGTTGTCAACTTCCGCACTATTTTTACTCTATTTCAAACTTCTTGGAACCTTTTGTAGGAATGTTGATGGGTGTCTATCAGCATTATGCAAAAATATCAGTGAATCCACCTTAAAACATGTACAGTTCCAACTAATTATGCTCATAAAAAAATTAGATATCCGTTGCATCCCTCTTAACCAGGGATAAGATGGTGCTCACCGAAATAGTGTATGAACCCGCTTCCATTGGATGAAATTTGAGTTCCAAGAGGTTGATGAAATTTGAGTTACAAAGCATTCCCCAGCCTTGTTCTTGAAAGTCCTAGCTAGAGATCCACTTTCTTTCAAATCTTCTCACTAGAAATTTAACCCCAATCCCAGATGTAATTAAGATCTCAAGTAAATATCGTAGAAGAAGCTACAACAAATTTAAACAATAAACTGAGGAATGGAAGGAATTCACAAGACCCACTTGTAGAAAATTTGGGGAACCCTTCAAGAATGCTTGAAGAAAAACATTCAAGAACCCAAAGAAACTTAAAGAAGAACAAAGGGTGGTTAATTCCTTGATTTAGCTTTCATAGAGATTCATTATCCTTCAAAGAAATGGAAGAACCCTTAGGGTTTCTTCAAACTAGAGCAAAGCTGAAGGATACAGATTTTCAAGAGGTTTAAAAACTAAATAATGTTTCACCCTTTAAGGTTATAAATACATGCCAAGATCTAAACCAACTAATATCAAGTCAACTGTGGCTTAAAACCACTTAATTATATCATTTGGAGGGGAAGAGGAAGGGGAAATAACAAGTTAAAACAAAAGATATCAGTTAAAAAACCAAGAAAATTTAAATCGTTGAATTTTTCCCTATCAAATCCTGGCACCAAACCTTTTTGGTTTCAAGAACAAAAGTCTGACAAAGGACTATTGAGATGTCTGACACCGGTTCGTCATTTTGACCCTCCAAATGGAAGAATCATCTCTTTTTATCTTCAAGAATGTTTTAGCCCTTTCTCTAGCATTCCAAAGGAACAAAAACCACCTCAATTGGATGTCTACAACATAATTTAGAAACATTGATTTTGCACAATTCTTTGGATGAACAAAACATATCCATTTGGGATGAAATTTTCCATTTTTGAAACCTAATTAAATTCTATACAAAATTACATAAGGACACAAATTTATTTGGAAACACTAAGGACCTCAAAATTCACTTGAATACAGGCTATCTTCACGACATCCTTCCCCAACATTTTCTGTATGATTTTGAAATCCTTTTCAGCTCTAGGAATTCTTTATAACATGGTAAAATTGGTCTTGAAATGCCTCTTATGTTTCTTCTGTTGTTTACTCCTGGAATATCCTTAAATTCCCAATCTTCATAATATTAGTATTCCTTGGAAGAAGTTGAAGACTCCCAAGAACGGCTGTGTAGATGCTTAGTCGTGGCCTTATCATAATCCTTCCAAAGTGTCTTGCATCATTTCTTCATCATTGAAATTGCGATTCTCCCCTACGAGCTTCTTATCAGGTGAGTGCTCTTTCACAGTCGTAGCCTCAATTTCTATGGAATTCTTACTTTATTCTAGACTTTCTAGGACCTTCTATAGGAATGTTGTTGGGTGTCGCTCATGTGTGGGTTGTGTATTTTGAGGGTTGTGTTGAACCAGAGTAGTATGGGTTAGATTAGATGGACTTTTAGAAACAGAACCTTGTTGGCCCACACCCTTTCTAGATGGGTAAGCCTATTTCTATTTTAACTGGATCACTTTGAGTAGAACTCAGGACCCTTAGAATTCTCTATTTTTACCTTGGGTTGAAGATTTGGGAAGTCACTCCGTCTTGACCTAAGACTTTAATCTTAGGCTAGGAGCCTTTTCTTTCTTTTTGGGGGGGAGGGGGATGAGATATGGAATTTTTTGTGGACCCAAGACCATGTAGATGTCTTTTTTTGAGCTGTTACATATATGTTTGGGCCACTTTACCCACTTGCACATGTTCCTCTTCCACCAAAAGGCTAAAGCGCAATTTAATACCCCTAAGATTCAAAGTAGCCATTGTTTTGGACGTTTTTGCACGTGAGGCTGTACAATTACTGTGTCTCAAAGGTGGCAGCTAGACACCAATACCTTGCACATGCCTTTCAGAGAAATGACTATTACTTTACATGATGCGGAGCGGATACTTGAGATACCTGCTTATGGTGGTATTGTGGATGTTCAGTATTCCCAAGAGCAATTGGTCAGGATTGTTCAGAGCAGCTTGGGCATCTTACATAAGTGCTGGTATAAATGCTCATAAACTGTCATACATTGCAAAGGATCCCCATAGTGGAGTTTGCCCATAGTTGAGGGCAACATATTATATTGCGTACATATTTGGGAGTTCCCTCTTCACCGATAAGAGTGGGAACATCGTGCATGCCAAACTTTGGCCTGCTGTTAAGAATTTCGATGATGTGGGAAGTTGGCTTGGCGTGCGATGACGTTGGTGTTCTAATACCAGTGTCTTGGTCAGGCTTGCATGTAAATGTGAATGTGTTACCAATATGGTTATGAATTGGAATCTTTTATTTCCAATATGTTTCTTATATGCCATTCGTTCAGTGGTATTTCTACATTCAACAAAGTAGAAATCTAGCTACTTCCTAAATTGCATTTCAAATATATTGAAGCAAAGACTTTTGATATTGGATTATAGGATTTCCATTTGCATATGATATTAGACATCTTCAGCTCACTCGAACATTCATCTATTACCCATGATATTTAAATTAATGCCACAAGATCATTCGAACCATATTGATATATGGCAATACTTATGAGGGTTCAATTTCATCTAAAAAAAATTTCCTGCTTTTATTTAAAGGAATTTATCAAGTAGTTTTCGAGAGCTTTTAATAATTATTATAAACAAACTTCTTTATTTCCAACAAGTCATTTATGATGCCACATATACCTGCAGTTATGGATTTTCTACATCTACAATCAGGATACAAATACCTTAATAGAAAAGTCTTCACTATATCGTCTCAATATGCTATCTCTATTAAGCTTCTTTGATATTAAAAAATATTGCGCTTCTCCATCTAATCAGGACATGGAGAAATATTTCTAAGTTTGTTATTTACCTTTATTTGCTCGAAGTATTTCAAGGAGAAACACGCATATCTTCCTATAAACATCTTCGGAAGGGGAAATTTTTTAATCAACTTAAGACTAGAGTTGGCATAAAGAACTCTTACCAGCCAAGAAGGCTCAAAGGAAAATCGATTTTCAAGTCTCAATATACGAAATTCTAAGGAAGTCTTTCAACCGCATGAAATCAGTTAGGCTGTCTTAATCAGCCATAACAATATCCTACTTTCTGCTAAAAATGCATCCACAAACGTATGCTGTTTTTGGAAGGGAAAAATCATACTGATGTTCATATTTAAATAGTCTAACAACACATATTTGCTCTATTTTTTTCACAATTTTATATCCTTCGACGAATTCACACATGGGTTTCAAGTCATTTGAAAAGATTGTAGGCCTCCATCTTTGTAGAGTGTATATTGTTCATATTAGATTTCTTTTATTGTTGGAAAGCACAACAACCTAATTCATCAGATATCTTGATCTGTGCTATCAAGATTTATTCACAACAACTCGATTGAATATATTGGGCAACTTTGATCATAGAACATTCCTAATTTGATTGCATCAGGTTATGCCTTCAAGCTCGT
Source organism: Catharanthus roseus (assembly GCA_028651295.1). Classification (NCBI taxonomy): domain Eukaryota; kingdom Viridiplantae; phylum Streptophyta; class Magnoliopsida; order Gentianales; family Apocynaceae; genus Catharanthus; species Catharanthus roseus. The sequence continues at coordinate 3,288,196 of JAPQWS010000142.1, forward strand.
TTTTGTTGAAGGTATATAGGATATGGAAGATTTGGAGCAACCCCTAATATAGGAAACATGAAACACATTTCCTAATGTACATATCTTAATTGCCTTTAGTATAGTAGCTTGTATGGTAACATTGACATGTATGATTTATTTTCCATATTTAGTTTTCCAAATTGTGTAGGAAATTTACTGGTCATATTGGCCAGTGTAAAATAGATTTGAGAAATAAACTTTTCCCAATTCTCCGAATATCGTTTTTTGTTTTCTTTCATGGTATCAGTGCCTACTATGGCTAAGAATTTTGCTGAACCTATCTTGAAACAAGTTCAGAAATATGATGAAGAGGATGAATACTACCTAGGACCAAATGATGGTTCAGTTAGCTTGATTACTCTCGTCCAGTTGAAGGATGAGAGTTTTGATGAATTGACAGACGCGATCGAGTTGGCCCTCGACTCTAAAAATAAATTAGGATTTCTTGATGGATCTATTCCACAACCTTAAGAAGATGATCCAAAGTTTAAAAGGTGGAAGAAAATCAACACCTTGATTGGATCATGGATACTAAACACTATACGGGCTTCAATCACAAAGACGAGGGTGGCCAAAACTATGTGGGATTAGTTACTACAACGGTTTCATACACAAAATGGACCCCGATACTATGAGTTGAAGTAGCAATATTCAACTGTAAGCAAAAGGGACTTTCTGTCACCACCTATTTTGTAAAATTAAAGAAATTTTGGGAAGAACTTTCAAACTATGACCAATTTTGAGAAAACTGTGAGGGAAAAAACAATATGACACAAGAAGGAGAAACTTTTATCATTTCTCTTTGGCTTGGACACTAATCGTTTTGGAACAATACATTCCTCAATACTAGGAGAGACCCTCTACCTAATGTCAACCAAGCCTATCCTAAGGTACTACAAGCGGAGCAAGTGAAAATTATGACCAAGGAAGTAGTAGAAGTTGGTGGCGGTGCAAAATGTTCACAGTCCGTAACCAATATGGATATCGAACAGAAAAGTCATCTCTTGTTTGCAGCCATTGTCCCGAAACAGAGCATGACTCCAAAAGCTGCTTCTAAGTGATTGGATTTCCAGAGTGATGGTTGGAGAAAGTAAAACTACAAAGGCTGCGGGCACACCAGAAAAGGAGGAAAAAGTCACAAAGGCACTGGAGGTGTGCGTCGTGGCGCACATGGTGGAAAATCCACGACGATCCAACACGTTTGGGTGCCATAACATACTAGCACCGATGACCACACTGGTTCATGTAGGAATGCCGCCGGTGTCCCAGTTTCACCCTAGAGCAGTGGCAGTCACTGATGGGCTTTGTGCAAAGCTAAGCATATCCTTCAACCACGAAAAAACTCTAGTAAACTTTTTTTGACAATTGGCTGATTGACTCAGGAGTAACCCATCACATGATCTACAATATTTATCTTTTATTTGCTGTTCAGGTCATTCCTCCATTGCCGATCACCTTGCCGAATGGCGGCATCACTTATGCAACAAAATATGGCAAAGTCCAACTTGGTCCAATTTTTATTTTGGAGAAGGTTTTGTTTATCCCATAGCTTACTTGCAATATTATTTATGTGTCTCAATTTCTAAAATGTGATTCATGAGATTGCTTGGTTTACATCTTCAATGTGTGGTTTACAAGACTGGTCCTTGAGGACCCTGATTGGATCGGTTAAGGAACGAAATGGGTTGTACTATCTTCAGAATGTGACGCCAGGTAAAGTGAATAAAGTTGTGGATCCTGACTCTAGATTTCTGTGGCATCAAAGGTTGGGGCACCCTTCAGATTCTGTTCTTAAATTTTTACTTCATGTATCCCATTCCACAAATAATGACCTTTGTGATACATGTTTTTGTACTAAATAGACACGTGACATTTTTTCAACTTCCTAAAATAAAGCTTCTGAAATATTTGCCTTAATTCATTATGATGTGTGGGGTCCTTATAGAGTTAAAACTCATGATATTACCGAATATTTTCTTACTATTGTTGACGATTATGCGTGTGCCATTTGGATATTTTAATGATTGAAAAGGGAGAAGTTCGTTCTAAACTATCCAAAATTTACAGAATGGTCCAAACTCAACAACTATTGTTAAAACTGTCCGATCTTATAATAAGAGAGAATATGTGGGTCTAAAATCTTTCTTTGCCAAAAACGGAATATATCATCAAACTATAATCCCTTATACAGCTCAGCAAAATGGTCATGCTGAGTGCAAAAACCGCCACATTCTTAATGTGGCTCGGGTCCTTCTATTTCTAGCTAATCTACCCCTCTCTTTTTGGGGAGAATGTGTCCTCACATCTAGTTATCCCATTAACCGAACCCTATCCAACCTTCTTAACAGAAAATATCCTTTTGAGTTGTTACATAAAACTCCACCAAACTACTCTCTTTTGTGCACCTTTGGCTGTTTATGTTATAGTCATCATGCCACAGTTGATAAATTTTTTTCTAGGAGTAAAAAACGCATCTTCATTGGCTACTTGCCTGGAAAAGGAGGTTTGCGGGTCTATGATACTGAATCCAAAGTTTTTATCATTTTTGGAGAGGTTGTTCTTTATGAGACCATTTTTCCTTACAAAACTGACCTTTCTTTAACTGGGCAAGGTGAAACTTCATTTCCCGAATATGTCCGACCTATTCAATCTTCCCATATAAACCTACGCAACCACTGCCACCCCTTAATTCATCCACAAGCATACCCTCAGCCACAAATAAATCCTCCATCCAGTCCACAAGTCCCTTCCCAGTCCAGCATAGTTGTCCTAGCCCAACCTCTTGCACATTCTGACTTGCGGCCCACTAAAAAATGCATTGCCCCGTGTGACACCCCCAACCCTGCCACAAGGTCAACTGAGGCTAAGAAGGGCATTTGTGCGCCTCTCGGCACTAAATTGTAAGTCCCAAAATGAAACACAACCCTGGAACAATACTAACAGGTATATACACAAAGTATGCAGCGGAAAACTTAAGTTAACTAGATACTACTAGTGTGATCAAAACACAAGATTTAAAAAAAAAACCTTCTCATGATCGTTCTAATATAAAAATTAAAGTATCTTCCATCACCAACTTCAGACGACAAAATAAAAACAAAAACCTTACAAACGGTTCGAGCCTAGGAAAGACAAAACCTAAACATATGTCCTACTGGGGAGATTTTATCCAAAAACTCTCGGCCTAAAACATCAGCGGCTTGTTGGGCCCATAAATGTCCTAGGTTAATCTGAGGAGAAAACATGAAATGGAAAAACATGAGGACGAATGCCCAGTAAGTCCACGTGTGTGTGCGCTGTCGTGATTTCTTTAAAACAATGGTGATGCAGTTTCATGAAAACAACTCATGAAATGTTATAAGAAAATGTATTTATTTTTTTGTTACTTTAACAACACTGATGCTTGATCCTACATGAGGGTTTCGAGCGCAGCTGGGAAGTATGAGCAAATCAAGACACATCAGCACAGCTTCGACACCCAAATTTATAGAAACATGTAATGCCGCATTCGAACTCCACGGACAAGGTCCGGATCCCAAAACAAGGTCATCGGAATCAAGTTCGGGCATGTCATAGTCAATACCAGCCAAACACCATACGAGCGCTCGATTCCATAACAACCGCTCTCCCATATCCCTGGCCAAACCAGGCTACATATTCCTGGGGTACCTACCAGGACTGCCCTGACACTAACCTTAGTTTCAAGCCTCTCCTGGCATTTCCCAAGGTGGTCGTCCCACCGCAGAGCATGATGCGATGTCCACGTAAATTCCGATTGGGCCACGCCCTCCAAGTACTACGCCCCTCTTCAAGTGGATCCACCCTGAAAGTCAATAACCCATCCACATCATCGGAAGAGGCCCTAGTACGGGGGACTAGCCACATACAATGCAATCCGGTAACGCGTCCGTTCACATGATCATAACGAGAATAATAATCATGGTCGGAATGGGGTTTTTCATATGTATTTGTAAATAAAAAGGGCATTTATTCGGCCTTCCGGACAGAATCAAGTCATTAACATTTTCAGCAAAAATCCCCATCTGCCAGTCACCACATGCTCGTGAAAATTTTACAATTATGCCATAGCCAGATCTATATTCATGCATGTCAAAACATGTAATTTTTCAAGCTAGAACATTTTCCAACATATGAATATTTCCAGAAAAACCTGTGTACCACCAAATTCTTTTTCACCACAATAATAGTCTGACTTAAAAGGAGAATACCTACATGGAACATAGCTCCTATGCATTTTCTGAGGAACATGTAACACCTTGTGGAGAACATCTCCAAAAACATGCTGAGTTATATCGTTCAAAAGTAGCAAACATTTTGTGACAGGTTCGAAAAATATACTTAATGTCTCGTAATATTTGAGATAACATAATAAAACGGAGTTTGTGGACTCACCTGGATGTAGATCTGGTGCTAAGATCCTACAATAATAATAATACCTAGGAACCAATCAAATAGTCCTAGTTCCTAAATAATATCGAAAGCCTACAAAATAAACTTAGGGTGTATATATATCTATATATATTGTCCCCTAAAGTAGATCCAAAATCTTATAATCTCAAAAATCTTTATTTTGAATACTTTCTTGAAGCACCTAAATTAGTTAAAATGTAAAACCTGGAAATTAATCTCAAAATTAACTATATACTAAAATCCACTTAAAATATTTAAATCCTAAAATAAATTAACCTAAACAATATATATAAGCTTATACTATATAATATAACTAACAAGCAAATAGGAACAAAAAAAAGAAAACTAACCTAAAACATGGCCGCTCACAAGCTTAAAGGAAAAAAAACTCTTAATATATTTTATATATAGTTGCGAAAAGCTAAGGAAAAAAAAAAAAAGAAGACTCATGACATATATATACATGATGATGGTGGTTTGGAGGAAGAAAGAAAGGAAAATAAAAAAAAGAAAATGGTGAGGGGGTGATGGGTGGCTAATAGGTGGCAGTAATTTATTAAAAGCTAAGGGTTTTTTTTGTTTTTTGAAATGTCAAGTACTTAAATTTCTAAAATAAACCCACTAGGTATTAAAAACAAAATCCACTTAAAGACATTTATAAACATTAATAAGATAACCTCAATATAATAAAATTTTACTCTCATTCCTAAATATCTCCAAAATATCTCTAAGTGTCGAAAACACTATACTCCACTAGGTCAGGTCCCAGACCCTACATTCATAATGCCTGCAATTTTTAGAGTCAAGCTAGGTACTACTAGGTGGGGTCTTTCACCCGTCTCTCTCTCTCTCTCTCTCTCTCTCTCTCTCTCTCTCTCGCAGATCCATGTGCCCACTCTAGTCCTTCGTAGATCAATCCATAGACCCGCACTCTCAGTCCATCGTGCCTCTCCCTCTTGACTAGCCCAATTCTTCAACTTTTGGACCAGGCCCTCCCATCCTCCTCTAGGCTGTTACTTGCTGGCCCATCTTTAAATCTAAAATCTGCAGGTGGCCTCATCGAAAGGGGGAGTCTTGTTGATCATCCTGTTGACTTGCCTCTCCGCCACAGTACTCGGATCACATACCCACCAACAAAATTATCAGATTAGAAATGTTATTGCATGCAAGGTCCTTTCCATTCATCTGCTCCACTTACTTTTCAATTTCTTCAGGTACATGTCCTTACCCCTTTGCTTCTTATGATAATTGTGATTTTTTCTTTGCGACCTATAGAGGTTTCCTTCCAACAGTACAGATCGAGGTTGAACCTACTCTCTTTTTCTGAAGCCGTTAAACATGATAAATGGCCTATTGCCATGCAACATGAATTGATGCTCTTGAATTAAATGCCACTTGGACTCTCATAATTCTGCCCCCTCGGAAGAAAGCCCTCTGCGACAAGTGGGTGTATCAAATTAAACTTAAGTCTGGCGGTACTGTGGAGCGCTTGGTTATTCTTGGAAACACATAGATGGAAGGTGAAGATTTTATTGAAACATTTGCCCCAGTCACAAAGCTTATTATTGTTCACACTCTTTTGATTGTTGTCATTGCCAAGGGCTAGGAAATAAATCAGATGGACATCCATAATGCATTTCTTTAAGGAGATCTGAAGAAGTCTACATGAACTTGCGAGCTTGTTGGGCGCTAATCTATGTCACTATCACATGTTTGGAACTTACCTACTCTATCTATACTTTGGCTCAGTTTATGCAAAAACCACGTCTTCAATATCGGGAAGCTATCTTACGGGTTGTTCGGTAACTGAAATCGTGTCCATGTCAAGGCATTTTTCTTAGCTCTTCTAATAGCATGGTGCTCACTGCTTATTGTGATGCTGATTGGGCAAGTTGTTCTAGTACCCGCAGGCCTCTCACAGGCTATTTTGTTTTCTCGGGTGACTTCCCAATTCTTAGAAAACAAAGAAATAACACGCCATCTCATGAGCTTCTACAGAGGTAGAATACCGATCCATGACTGTTACCTGTTGTGAGCTCAAATGGTTCCGGCAATTACTTGCTGGCCTTCGGGTCCCATATTCACTTCCCGTCCTCTTACATTGTGATAATCAAGCTACTATTCATATTGATGCTAATCCTATCTATCACAAATGCACAAAACACTTTGAGGTCGATTGTTATTTTGTGCATAACGAATACCAAGAAAAACAGATTTCTCCAGCGCATGTTCCCTCAAAATCTCAGCTTTTTGATATTTTCACCAACACTCTTGGTCAAACCTTATTTTTTTTACTTTCTTACCCAAGTTGGACATTCACAATCTTCATGCTCTAACTTGAGGGAGAGTGTTGAAGATATGTAGGATTGCAAGTTTTGGAGCAGCCCCTAATATAGGAAATGTGTTTCACATTTCCTAATGTAAATATGTTAATTGCGTTTAGTATAGTAGCTTGTACGGTAACCATGACATGTTTAATTTATTTTCCATGTTTAATTTTCCAAATTGTGTAGGCTATATACTGGTCACGTTGGCTACTGTAAAACAAATTTGAGAAATAAACTTTTCCCAATTCTCCAAATATTGTTCTTTGTTTTCTTTTAGTTTTGATATGAAGGGCCTGACAAACGACACATCTAAAATGTGCACAATCTAAAAATGGCATTTAGGATACAACTAGGCCTTTAAGTTCACAAAACCTTAGGAAGTTGGGAAAAGCCCGCACTTTCCGTACCATATCAGCAGGACATCAAATCAGTATATTGAAGTCGCAAGTCTAGGATTTTTTCATAAAATGTCAACAAGACAACACCAAAATTCGAAAATGAGATTATAACAAGATCCCACAAATTCGAATGTAATTCTGACACAAGAAAACACTTTCCTATATATTTTCTCATGCAATCAAATATCCATTATTGGATTTCTTAAGTCAGATTTATAGTTTCACAGATCTCTTTTATCAAGAAAAAAAGAAGATGAACATTGTTAGTATAGTTTTTTACATACGTAACTTTTTCGAAAGGCAAACGATATATATGGATTTGATCTATTAGAATATTTATCTTCATCAGAACATCTTTTTTTGTCAGGTAATTAGGAAAACACCAAGCTCTATTCTTTGAAGGAAACATCTTACATATTCTTTCTCCAAATAGAAAAAAGATATTTTGGAATTCTATTCATTATACAAAGTTGATATTTTTTTTTTTTTGGAATTTCTTCGAGTGGGACACGTCTTCAAAATGAGAAAACTATATGTATTGAAGGATTCATATCATCATTAATCTCTTCCTATTTAGTTTTGCATATTGTTTCAATGAAAGTTGGTTTTTCTCCTATGGATTTTGTAAGACAAGGTTTATATTTATATCGAAGTAATAAACATCTACTGGGCATTCATAAGATCGAGAAGCTTGTGTGAACAAACTCAACAATGATTTAAACATTTTCCATTTCATGGTACCGTCTAAGATCATAGATTAGAAAATTAGAAATTTCCTAAATTTGATGTAGATGGTTGTCGAGGTTCCATTTAAAGCTGTGGCTATGAACTCCATGGTTTCTTGTAGATAAAATTTCGGATATGTACGATTGGTCAAGTACACCAGTAATGAAGTTCAATCAAACATCTTCCCTCCACCATTAACTTTTACAACAAACGAATATGACTTGGTCAACTTTGATAAAATACAATATCATCGGTTTCTCCGTGAGTTTTTGCAACTTTATATCCTCGTAGAAGCAAGAGTTATGGTTATTACTATTAATAAAAATGCTAGGAAAAAATGTACTGTAATATGTTTGAGACGATCTTGACCACTTTATCACATAATTTAGATATACTTATTTGACGTTAAAGTGAAAAATTACAAATTGACTCTAGTTAAATAGTATTACCCACATATAATTAAGACTAATATTAGTACAATAAAATATTCAAAATAAAACAAAGCAATCTTTAACTACATGTATAGAAGCTAGGATTCTTTTTTTCCCTTAAACTCTACCATTCAAAACACCATTTTCTTTTGCTATAACTATTTATATATCAACACACACACATATACACATATATATACATATGTCTGTGCACGTGCGTGCGTGCACATGCGCATGCGTGTTAGCTATCGATCGTCATAAACTATTCTTTTTCTCTTTATAGTTACAAACTATGATCTTATATCTTTTAATCATGACTATTTTTTTCTAGAAATACTCATGAACTAAATAAATTGCTATATCAGAGAAGTCAAAAATAGGTCATGGCTATAAGGAGAAAGGCAAAATAGTTCATGTCTAAAAAAAAATAAAATCAAAGTTTGTGAGTATAAAGAGAAAAGAAATAGTTTATTACTATAAATAGTCAATTTCTCATATATATATATATGTATATTGTTAGAAGGACTAGAAGTGTGATAATGTTCATTGAGTTGTATTCAAAGTGGATTTACATTGTTTGTGTAGTAGAAAATGATAAATAAAATTAAGAAAAATATCTTGAGATTACATGAGGAACTCTTATTTGCAATGTCTTTTGCTTTTAGTAGGATAAGATGAGGACTAAGATGTGTTAATTTGCTTACAAGAAATTGATGAAACTGGCCCTAAAGATCACACTTTCACGTTATCGGAAGTAATGAGTCCAAAGATAAAAAAAATTCTCACTTCGCCTTCCACATCCTCACCCCATCCCTGGAAAATGAGAGAGAGAGAGAGAGAGAGAGAGAGAGAGAGAGAGAGAGAGAGAGAGAGAGAGAGAGAGAGAAGAGAACGCTTTTATTATTTTTTTAAATACGTAATTCTCTTTGTCATGTAGCGTATCTTTTCTTTCCCTTAAAAAACATATCTTTTCTTTCTCTTTTTAATTATTTTACGGTCGTATATTAATTTTTTCCTTTCTAATTATTACAAACATTATTCTTTTTAATTGAATACACTACCATAGAAGTGGTGATAATCTATACCAAAAAATTTTCAAAAATACTAAAATATGAAATTAATAAAAAAAATAACTAAAAACTAAACAAAATTAACATTTCTAAATAATTTTACTATTGTTGAGGACGTTTAGCACTACTTGCCCCCTCTAGCATACAACCTAACTTGTGTATTTGTATAGTCGAGCACAAATGGGCACAAACAATTTCCTATCCTTCTCAATCCTTACTGACATTGGATCACTTACTTTAAAGGATCATTAGCCTCCTCAACTTCCTTCTCCAACAAGCAAAAAGCAAGATACATACTAGGATCTTTGTCGATGTTTACAATGTGGCTACATGAACCATAAACGGAACAAAGCGGCAGAAACAGTAACAACATTCAACATTTTTAAAAACTCTTCATTGGGATTATATTTTTTTAAATGTTTTTAAACATTTTGAATTTTAAATTCTTCCTTCCAACATCTTGAAAATTTTATCTATAGAGATGCTTAATTCCCCCAAAAGTGAATGTTTGGTTTCTCGAATTTTTTTTTTAATATTATATATTTACCCTCATATAGGATTTTTTTTAACAGATGGTAATTGATGCAAAAAATGTGAAGATTGTGAGCGTGAATGTTAAGCCCTAGAGTGGTGTCGAGAATGTGGCGAATAGACTTGCTTTCGTAGTTAGTCAGAATGGTGGATGCAATTTTGCTCCTCAGAGAGATAATCAAGATTACGAAATTGGAAATTTCCTAAATTTGATGTCGAATTGTGTTGAGGGTCCATTTAAAGTTGTGGCTTAATTTCTTATAGACGAAAACAAACCTAGGAAATTGAAAAGCAAAGTATTAAATAAGAAACTTACTTGAAATTTGAAGATAAAACTTGGAAATGAATTGATGTTTGAAACAGTAATTGTCATTACAAATAGCGGTTTTGAGCAGCTTACCTTTAACCTTTAAAGGCATACCATTTGCAGTTACTAGAGATTCATTTGTGGGGACATAGTATTTGGTGGGGATCAGACCGTCACGGATACAACTTTGGTCTGCTCCACTATCAAGCATAGCATTGAAAATAGCTTTGAAGGTTCCTATTGAAATAGTCACATAGATATTCCATTTTTGAAAAGTAATTTTTTCAATGATAGAGATAAATTTTGTATCAGAGGGTTTTTCTTTTGGGATTGGAATTTCAGCTAATGTGAATTCTGGTGAAGTGATTGATGAATCAAACACTACGTCTTTACCTTTATGAAATTTTTATTGTAATATCGTAATTTGGGTATCTAATTCTAAATTTTTGGTTTCCACACTGAATACTCTTTCCTTTAATTCTTTAATTTGGGATTTTAACGAATGTATTTCTGTTTGTAATTCTTTTGTATTAGTTTGTTTGATCTGAGGATTCATATGGGGATATCTTTCAAACATTTTTGAAATACTAAATGGTTCTACGAGTCTGGCTGAACTAGACTCTTCTTTGAGAATTAAATTTTTTAATTTTTCTAATTGTTTCTTTTGAGCTTCAGGAGGTAGTTCTTGAATGATATCAAAAATTAATTCTTTTTGGTCTTTGACAGTATTATTGGAATATTTAATCATATTAATGTTTTTACAAGCACAAGGAGAAGAGAAATTACTTTCATCTGTACTTTCTATATTTGGAAAATCATAATTATCCTCTGATGAATTTCCTTGGACTAATGAAATACTTAATTTTTCTTTTAAGTCCTTATCTAATTCTGGAAATTTGTCTAAAATTTCATTAATCCTTTTATTATTTTTGCAAACATTTGCTTTATGACCTTTTTGACCACATTTGTAACAAATAATATTGGGGAAGATATTTTTCTTTGATTTCTTTGATTTTTTATAATATGCTTCTTTTGAGTATCTAGGTTTTCGGTTTCTATATTTGTTGTAGGGTATAAATTTTTTCTTTTTATGTTGGGCAGAAGGAGCCTTAATACCTGTGATACCAAAGGTTTCACAAAATGACCATAATTCCGTTCGTTTACTTCCGTATTTTGCTTGAAATTTTAATTCTTGATAGGCAGCTAAAGCTTCCTGTTTTATAAATGCAAATAATTGACCATAGGTCATTAAATTGAAATCAATTTGTTCTAAACCCATTTCCTTTTTGAGATTAGTAATAATTCTTTGGGAAAATAAATTTGGTAAACCGGTAACAAATTTTTCCTTCCAAAAAGGAGCATTACAATCTGGTCGTTTGAGTACATAAGTTAAAAACATATCTTTGTACCATCTGAAATCTGTTAAAGTTGGACATCTTAAATTTGTTAAAAATACTTTTGAAGAGGATAATTCCTCTTTTGGATTACCGACAAAAATGCATTGCAATAGTAACAAGTAAGAAATCACATGAATCATGTTGTAATGATATATTACCTTGATCATCTTCAGTTTCTATTGTATGTTCTATGATTGACATTTTCTCTTCGAGTGTTAATGAATTATCCCACCAATATTTTAATTGTCCGGTAAAGCCAGCAATAAGAAACATTGCTGCATTTTGTTCAGTTATATTTTTTACTTTGTATGCAATTTTTGCCATACCCATTTCTTGTAATGTGTTTAAAATCTCATATTCACTTTTGCCATCAATATTCCAATTAGTTATTGAATTTCCATCATAATTAGCAGTATGAAATTTTGCGCGTTCTACGTATTGAATATCTGGAGGGGTTGGCCTAGGATAGTAATTCCTAGTTTCGGCTGATTTCCATTTTTGTCTAGAAGATCGAAAGTTATTTCTATGAATTTTATTAATATTAGTCTGTTCATTTTGTTCATGAGGTTCAAGAAATGAATCTTCTACTTGATGTATTTTTTGAATAACTGTATTATCGGACAAACTTTCATTATCAGTACTCAGACTGGTATGAGCATCATGTTCATCTTCTTGAGCTATAGTATTGATTTTGGACGTACTTGGGAGATTTGAATTAATTCGGTCCAAAGTTTGAGAAATCTTATTTAATAAAGGAGATGAAGATGATGGAATAGACGATGAGGAGGCAGATAGTTTAAGTTTTGCTTCCTGATCTTTAGAAAGAGTACTGGGTTGGAAATGAGGAGAGGAATAACTATCTGGAAATCGTGAAATGTTAGTGCGAGGAATGGATTTGAGATCAGAAGATAAGGAATCTACTTGTTTAGCAATTGTATGTAAAATTTGATTTGAATAATTATTTTGATGATAAATTTTCTTTATATCATCTATTTTGACGGAATCATCACCATCCTTTCCCTTTTTAAAAGGTGATGCAAGAATTTCTCCATCAGGAGTATCAAGACGAATGGTTTGCAGTGGAGGATGGATTTGAGTAATTTGACTACCATCATTGAGTTTCCATTTTCGGGCTAAACTTGTTTGCACATTAATATAAGAAAGTTTGAAGGGTTCTCCTATAAATCCTAATTTTGTAGTAAAGTATTCTAACCAACAGAAAAAATCAAAAGGAGTATTTAACCTATGAATATCATTAATCCATTCTTGTCTAATCCTATCGCGATAAATAGGATCTAATTGAAGGTACCACTTTAATTTGTCTGTATTTTCGGGATCAAGAATATCATTTTCTAAGGAATCTAAATCTATTTTTATTTTTCTATTAATAACATTGATTTCACCTTTCATTTGAGAAATACTAGGAGATAATGGAGGAGAAATAGAGACCTCCCGAATAGGAGCCGTATGGTGCACATGAATAGGATTAAGCATATTAAATGGTTTATCTGTAGAACTTCTACTAGGTTCTACAAAGGAATACCTACTTGGTTCTAAAGGTATGGTAAAGTTTGAACAAGATCCTTGTTCTCTCATAGAATTAAATCGTATTAGAATATTACCATTAGGTTCTTCAATGATTTGAGATATTTCAGTTCTTTCTAGATTATGAGGAGGTTGAGCATTTTCAATTTGGAATTCGTCTGGAATAGTGATCTCATGCCATTTTAATTGTTTGGGAGTAAAAGTTTTAGACTGTTCTGCCTCTATATGAAGAAGAACTGTCTCATCTCGAAATGTTGGAATCATTTTAAATCTTGGATTTAATTGAGAACTTAATAATCTATAAGAGACCCTATACATGACCACAAATTGTTCAGTGAGTTTTTCAAATTCATCACCTTGTAGATGAATGTCTAATACTAAGGAATTCATAATTAATGGATCTGTTAAAGAAACAGCATAATTGGGGGCGCAATTGAAATAAATTGGTCCGTTACAAATATTAGTTTGAATCATAGCTAGAAATGAAGGTTTATATCTTTTTAACCGTTTGTCTCTTAAAGCTAAATAAACGGGAGCATCTACACCAATATGAACTAAATGTTTGACAGCTACTTGAATTAAACCGTAATGAATATATCTAAATCCTTTTTCTAAATATTTACTTAATGATGTTTTTGATAATAAAGGAGTTGTTTGAAATTTTTCTTGAATATTCATTGTCTCTTCATGAATTTTTACAGATAGAGCAGTTTTGAAATCAAATGTTCCTATCTTATATATGGTTTCAATTTGTTCGTCAGGAATTGTCCAATCATTGAAATTACATTGAATATGCTCTTCCTTACTATGAATAATTTTCCTTGATTCTAGGCTAGAGCTAGAAGTAAACATTTTTCTTACCAAATTTGCCATGACTAATGCATAGAGATCATGCTGTGTATCTTGATGCAAGTCCTAATGGGAACGATGGGACCACTACGCCGGGAACACCAACACAACAGGCTTACCAACGGTCTTACTCGCTGACCAACACCTTACCAACACTCGGAAATGCAAATGAACACACGATCAAGATAAATATGCAAATAGAATATGCAAATGATGGTGAGATTAAATGGTTCAAATGGCTCTGATACCAAAATCAACCCAGGATATATAATTGAAAATATATAATTGAAAAGATTAAATAACAAAGTATTCAAAATTGTTCGAAAGATACCCCCATATGAATCCTCAAATCAAACAAACTAATACAAAAGAATTAGAAATAGAAATACATTTGTTAAAATCCCAAATTAAAGAATTAAAGGAAAGAGTATTCAGTGTGGAACCCAAAAATTTAGAATTAGATACCCAAATTACGTTATTACAATAAAAAATTCATAAAGGTAAAGACGTAGTGTTTGATTCATCAATCACTTCACCAGAATTCACATTAGCTGAAATTCTAATCCCAAAAGAAAAACCCTCTGATACAAAATTTATCTCTATCATTGAAAAAATTACTTTTCAAAAATGGAATATCTATGTGACTATTTCAATAGGAACCTTCAAAGCTATTTTCAATGCTATGCTTGATAGTGGAGCAGACCAAAGTTGTATCCGTGACGGTCTGATCCCCACCAAATACTATGTCCCCACAAATGAATCTCTAGTAACTGCAAATGGTATGCCTTTAAAGGTTAAAGGTAAGCTGCTCAAAACCGCTATTTGTAATGACAATTACTGTTTCAAACATCAATTCATTGTCGTTGAAGACTTAAGTACTGATATTATATTAGGCACTCCTTTCCTTACTCAAATTTATCCCTTTTGGGTAAATCAACATGGCGTAGGAACAAATATTATGGGTAATACTGTAATATTCAAATTTCAATCTCCTGTCAAACAAAAAGAATTGCTTATGTTACAACAAAATTCAATATATCAGCAAATTAATACAATTCAGAAATTAGAAAACAAAATTAACTTTTTAAAAGAAGATCTTTCCTATGAAAGAATAGAAGAACAGTTGCAAAATTCTCAGATTCAACAAAAAATTTTAGATTTTGACACATTAATTAAAAAAGAGGTTTGTGCAGATATTCCAAATGCTTTCTGGGACAGAAAAAAAACATATTGTTTATCTTCCCTATGAAAAAGATTTTTCTGAAAAAAACATTCCTACTAAAGCTCGACCTATTCAAATGAATCATGAATTACTAGAAGTTTGTAAAAAAGAAATTCAAGAGTTATTAACAAAAAAATTAATTAGAGCCTCCAAATCTCCTTGGAGTTGTCCTGCATTCTATGTCATGAACCAAGCAGAAAAGGAACGAGGAGTTCCTAGATTAGTCATTAATTACAAACCAATTACAAAGATTTCTAGGATGTTTGAATTATCTCTCTGATTTCTTTCCTAAACTACGCCAAATTTGTGCTCCCTTATATCAACGATTACAAAAAAACCCACCTGCATGGACACACAAACATACTCAAATTGTTCGTATGCTAAAAGAAAAAGCCAAAACATTACCATGTATGTCTATACCGCATCCACATGCATTCATGATAGTTGAGACAGATGCATCAGATATAGGATATGGTGGCATCCTAAAACAAAGACTAGGACATTCATCTCATGAACATTTAGTTCGATATCATAGTGGTCTTTGGCTCGGACCACAGAAAAATTATTCCACAATTAAAAAAGAAATTTTATCTATTGTTTTATGTATTTCAAAATTTCAAGATGATCTCTACAACAAAAAATTTCTTTTAAGAATTGATTGCAAATTTGCTAAAGAGGTATTACAAAAAGATGTTCAAAATCCTGTTTCTAAACAAATTTTTGCCCGATGGCAAGCTATTTTATCTATTTTTGATTTTGAGATACAATATATCAAAGGCACAGACAATTCATTACCCGATTCTCTCACCCGTGAATTTCTTTCAACAACACCACACAATGAGCAAAAAGAATGATAAAGAGAAGACTCCCAGATTACAAATTCAAACTGCAAAAGATTATGCAATGACTCCTCAACCTTATACCTCCAACATTCAAACTCCCAACAGATTTCAATCCTTAAAAGATTTTCCTCCTTTAACCTATTCAATGGCTGCAGAAACACCGTCATTCAAAATACAACCAACAACTCCCATTCCAGCTACTCAAAATGTTTCATCCTCCTCCACTCAATATTTTACCAAACCTATAATTACAAACATCACACTCACTTCCTTTACTGCCATGCCTGAATTCAAAACCCTTCAAAACTTCCTTCACAGAATCTTTCCTCAGGGATGCCAATGGCTACCTGATGATCCTACAAAAACTCAAACCTATTATGAACTTATTTTAGTCGATTCCAACTCCTTAGAAATTACTCATACCCCCGATAAGAATAATCCACAAAAAATTGCATATTCAAAATGTACTATAAAAAAGGTAATTAAATCGACTGAATGGGCATCCATTTGGTCAACAAAATGTTTTTCAGTACCATTCAAACCTCAAGGATATACATACCAAGACTATCGCAAGGCTTGGTATAGAACATTTTTCAAATGCCCTTTTGATCATTCGTGGTTTTTCATCTTCCATCAAAATTGTTCAAAGGATTTTCCAATATGGTTTCATGAATGGTGGCTTTATTTCGGAAGTCTACCTGACATTCTACCCCCTATTCCAACTCTTGGTTATAACACTTGGATGAAGAAACAGACTGGACCAAAATATGTCATTCCAATATATTTTTATGCCAAATTAAGAGTTCCGTGGATCTTTTGGTGGAGCTATAAACCTGACGGCATTCATTCCCCAAATTTAGAATTCACTTTTTCCCTTATTCGTGAATTCAAAATAAAATGGTGGGCAGGATATTCTGTTGAGTTTTGTTCTCAAGAGACTGTCCTCAACTTCTTTCAGACTGGACAAAAAATTCAAAAAAGTATTCATCAAATACCAAAACCAGCCACTACATCATCTACCCCGGTCGCAGTTCAAACATCAGCCAAAACAGATTCTTCTTTAACCAAACTCACTACAGAAGAAGAAGAACAATTCCAAGAATTTCTACGATTCAAAGCCTTTCAAAACAAAATGAAACAAACTACTTCCAGCCCCGATTCATCGCAAGATTCATCTACAGATCCCTTTGGTGGGCCCTGTGCTCAGGACCCCTTTGATTTGTAAAAATAAAAAAATAAATAAAATAAAATAAAATTTCATAGCGTGTTTATTTGCATCTCTGAATGTTGGTAAGATGCTTGGTCAGCTGGTAAGTCCGTTGGTAAGCCTGTTGTGTTGGTGTTCCCGGCGCAGTGGTCCCATTGTTCCCATTCAGATATGAAGTTTTATGTACTAAGCATCTTAATACTAATATTACTATAATAATCCTATTCTAATATTTTCCTCTGTAATAATGATGATTGTAATTATTCAACATACCATTATGGCGGGCTACTACTTTCAATCGTGGAGGGATCGACACCCCACTACTTTCAAAAAGCAGCATCATTACAAGTCCACTTTCAAAGAGCAGCATCATTACACGCCACGTGGAGGGACCCACACTCCACTTTCAAAAAGCAGCATTCCACTTTCAAAAAGCAGCATCATTACAAGTCCACTTTCAAAGCACAGCATCATTACACGCCACGTGGAGGGACCCACACTCCACTCAAAAAACAAGAGACACCTGTAAAATTCAAATGAAATGCAATTAGAATTCAAATGTAAATTCAATTCCTAACTCTATAAATAGACTAGTTTAAATGAAGAAAGGCAGAAGTCAGTTGAGAAGCCAATTTAGAGAGAATTGTCTTAAGCCAAAATCTCCTTTGTAAATCTCTCAAACTTTTGAATACAATATCCTCAGTTCATTTTCAAGTTTTATCTCCAAATTTCAAGTAAGTTTCTTATTTAATACTTTGCTTTTCAATTTCCTGGGTTTGTTTTACAATATCCTCAATTCATTTTCAAGTTTTATCTCCAAATTTCAAGTAAGTTTCTTATTTAATACTTTGCTTTTCAATTTCATGGGTTTGTACTATTCCAGACGAATTCCAAATTGAAAATGTTCAACCTCCTCATAATCTAGAAAGAACTGAAATATCTCAAATCATTGAAGAACCTAATGGTAATATTCTAACCAAATTTGGGGAATGAATGAGGTCAAGTTTATAGCTCCAACAAAAGATCCATGGAACTCTTAATTCGGCATAAAAATATACTGGAATGACATATTTTGGTCCAGTCTGTTTCTTCATCCAGGTGTTATAACCAAGAGTTGGAATAGGGGGTAGAATGTCAGGTAGACTTCCGAAATAAAGCCACCATTCATAAAACCATATTGGAAAATCCTTTGGGAGTAAAAGTTTTAGACAGTTCTTCTTCATATAGAAACAGAACAGTCTAAAACTTTTACTCCCAAAGGATTTTCCAATATGGTTTTATGAATGGCGGCTTTATTTCGGTACTTTGTTTTATTTACTTTTCATCTTCAAATATTATCCTGGGTTTGATTTTGGTATCAGAGCCATTTGAAGCATTTCATCTCACCATCATTTGCATACATTTGCTTTATGACCTTTTTGACCATATTTATAACAAATAATATTGGGGAAAATATTTCTCTTTGATGTCTTTGATTTTTTGTAATACGCTTCTTTTGAGTATCTAGGTTTTCGGGTTCTATATTTGTTGTAGGGTATGAATTTTTTCTTTTTATGTTGGGCAGAAGGAGCCTTAATACCTGTGATACCAAAGGCTTCACAAAATGACCCTAGTTCTGTTCATTTGCTTCCGTATTTTACTTGAAATTTTAATTCTTGACAGGCAGCTAAAGCTTCCTGTTTTATAAATGCAAATAATTGACCATAGGTCATTAAATTGAAATCAATTTGTTCTAAACCCATTTCTTTTTTGAGATTAGTAATAATTCTTTGGGAAAATAAATTTGGTAAACCGGTAACAAATTTTTCCTTCCAAAAAGGAGCATTACAATCTGGTCGTTTGAGTACATAAGTTAAAAACATATCTTTGTACCATCTGAAATCTGTTAAAGTTGGACATCTTAAATTTGTTAAAAATACTTTTGAAGAGGATAATTCCTCTTTTGGATTACCGACAAAATGCATTGCAGTAGTAACAAGTAAGAAATCACATGAATCATGTTGTGATGATATATTACCTTGATCATCTTCAGTTTCTATTGTATGTTCTATGATTGACATTTTCTCTTCGAGTGTTAATGAATTTTTTATTGTAATATCGTAATTTGAGTATCTAATTCTAGATTTTTGGTTTCTACACTGAATACTCTTTCCTTTAATTCTCTAATTTGGGATTTTAATAAATGTATTTCTGTTTGGTTCATTACATAGAATGCAGCACACCTCCAAGGAGATTTGGAGGGTCTAATTAATTTTTTTGTTAATAACTCTTGAATTTCTTGAATGACTAAACAAATTTTTGCCCGATGGCAAGCTATTTTATCTGTTTTTGATTTTGAGATACAATATATCAAAGGCACAGACAATTCATTACCTGGTTTTCTCACCCGTGAATTTCTTACAGCATCACCAAAAAATGAGCAAAAAGAATGATAAAGAGAAGACTCCAAGATTACAAATTCAAACAGCAAAAGATTATGCCATGACTCCTCAACCTTCTACCTCACATATTCAAACTCCCAACAGATTTCAAGCCTTAAAAGATTTTCCTCCTTTAACCTATTCAGTGGCTGCAGAAACACCATCATTCAAACTACAACCAACAACTCCCATTCCAGCTACTCAAAATGTTTCATCCTCCTCCACTCAATATTTTACAAAACCTATCATTACAAACATAACACTCACTTCCTTTACTGCCATGCCTGAATTCAAAACCCTTCAAAACTTCCTTCACAGAATCTTTCCTCAGGGATGCCAATGGCTACCTGATGATCCTACAAAAACTCAAACCTATTATGAACTTATTTTAGTCGATTCCAACTCCGTAGAAATTACTCATACCCCTGATAAGAATAATCCACAAAAAATTGCATATTCAAAATGTACTATAAAAAAGGTAATTAAATTGACTGAATGCGCATCCATTTGGTCAACAAAATTTTTTTCAGTACCATTCAAACCTCAAGGATATACATACCAAGACTATCGCATGGCTTGGTATAGAACATTTTTCAAACGCCCTTTTGATCATTCGTGGTTTTTCATATTCCATCGAAACTGTTCAAAGGATTTTCCAATATGGTTTTATGAATGGTGGCTTTATTTCGGAAGTCTACCTGACATTCTACCCCCTATTCCAACTCTTGGTTATAACACCTGGATGAAGAAACAGACTGGACCAAAATATGTCATTCCAGTATATTTTTATGCCGAATTAAGAGTTCCATGGATCTTTTGTTGGAGCTATAAACTTGACCGCATTCATTCCCCAAATTTAGAATTCCCTTTTTCCCTTATTCGTGAATTCAAAATAAAATGGTGGACAGGATATTCTGTTGAGTTTAGTTCTCAAGAGACTGTCCTCAACTTCTTTCAGACTGGACAAAAAATTCAAAAAAGTATTCATCAAATACCAAAACCAGCCGCTACATCATCTACCATGGTCACAGTTCAAACATCAGCCAAAACAGATTCTTCTTTAACTAAACTCACTACAGACGAAGAAGAACAATTCCAAGAATTCCTACGATTCAAAGCCTTTCAAAACAAAATGAAACAAACTACTTCTAGCCCCGATTCATCGCAAGATTCATCTACAGATCCCTTTGGTGGGCCCTGTGCTCAGGACCCCTTTGATTTGTAAAAATAAATAAATAAATAAAATAAAATAAAATTTCATAGCGTGTTTATTTGCATCTCTGAATGTTGGTGAGATGCTTGATAGCTGGTAAGTCCATTGGTAAGCCTGTTGTGCTGGTGTTCCCGGCGCAGTGGTCCCATTGTTCCCATTCGGATATGAATTTTGACACGATATGAAGTTTTATGTACTAAGTATCTTAATACTAATATTACTATAATAATCCTATTCTAATATTTTCCTCTGTAATAATGATGATTGTAATTATTCAACATACCATTATGGCGGGCTACTACTTTCAATCGTGGAGGGATCCACACTCCACTACTTTCAAAAAGCAGCATCATTACAAGTCCACTTTCAAAGAGCAGCATCATTACACGCCACGTGGAGGGACCCACACTCCACTTTCAAAAAGCAGCATTCCACTTTCAAAAAGCAGCATCATTACAAGTCCACTTTCAAAGCGCAGCATCATTACACGCCACGTGGAGGGACCCACACTCCACTAAAAAAACAAGAGACACCTGTAAAATTCAAATGAAATGCAATTAGAATTCAAATGTAAATTCAATTCCTAACTCTATAAATAGACTAGTTTAAATGAAGAAAGGCAGAAGCCAGTTGAGAAGCCAGTTGAGAAGCTAGTTTAGAAGCCAATTTAGAGAGAATTGTCTTAAGCCTAAATCTCCTTTGCAAATCTCTCAAACTTTTGAATACAATATCCTCAATTCATTTTCAAGTTTTATCTCCAAATTTCAAGTAAGTTGCTTATTTAATACTTTGCTTTTCAATTTCCTGGGTTTGTTTTGGTATCAGAGTCATTTGAAGCATTTCATCTCACCATCATTTGCATATTCTATTTGCATATTTATCTTGATCGTGTGTTTATTTGCATTTCCGAGTGTTGGTAAGGTGTTGGTCAGCTAGTAAGACCGTTCGTAAGCCTGTTGTGTTGGTGTTCCCGTCGTAGTGGTCCCATCATTCCCATTAGGACTTGCATCAAGATACACAGCATGATCTCTATGCATTAGTCATGGTACATTTGGTGAGAAAAATGTTTACTTCTAGCTCTAGCCTAGAATCAAGGAAAATTATTCATAGTAAGGAAGAGCATATTCAATGTAATTTCAATGATTGGACAATTCCTGACGAACAAATTGAAACCATATATAAGATAGGAACATTTGATTTCAAAACTGCTCTATCTGTAAAAATTCATGAAGAGACAATGAATATTCAAGAAAAATTTCAAACAACTTTATTATCAAAAACATCATTAAGTAAATATTTAGAAAAAGGATTTAGATATATTCATTACGGTTTAATTCAAGTAGCTGTCAAACCTTTAGTTCATATTGGTGTAGATGCTCCCGTTTATTTAGCTTTAAGAGACAAACGGTTAAAAAGATATAAACCTTCATTACTAGCTATGATTCAAACTAATATTTGTAACGGACCAATTTATTTCAATTGCGCCCCCAATTATTCTGTTTCTTTAACAGATCCATTAATTATGAATTCCTTAGTATTAGACATTCATCTACAAGGTGATGAATTTGAAAAACTCACTGAACAATTTGTGGTCATGTATATGGTCTATTATAGATTATTAAGTTCTCAATTACATCCAAGATTTAAAATGATTCCAACATCTCGAGATGAGACAGTTCTTCTTCATATAGAGGCAGAACAGTCTAAAACTTTTACTCCCAAACGATTAAAATGGCATGGGATCACTATTCCAGACGAATTCCAAATTGAAAATGCTCAACCTCCTCATAATCTAGAAAGAACTGAAATATCTCAAATCATTGAAGAACCTAATGGTAATATTCTAATACGATTTAATTCTATGAGAGAACAAGGATCTTGTTCAAACTTTTCCATACCTTTAGAACCAAGTAGGTATTCCTTTGTAGAACCTAGTAGAAGTTCTACAGATAAACCATTTAATATGCCTAATCCTATTCATGTGCACCATACGGCTCCTATTCCGGAGGTCTCTATTTCTCCTCCATTATCTCCTACTATTTCTCAAATGAAAGGTGAAATCAATGTTATTAATAGAAAAATAAAAATAGATTTAGATTCATTAGAAAAAGATATTCTAGATCCCGAAAATAGAGACAAATTAAAGTGGTATCTTCAATTAGATCCTATTTATTGGGATAGAATTAGACACGAATAACATTGAATGTTGGTTAGAATATTAATGTTCAAACAAGTTTAGCCCGCAAATGGAAACTCAATGATGGTAGCCAAATTACTCAAATACATCCTCCACTACAAACCATTGGTCTTGATACTCCTGATGGAGAAATTCTAGCTTCACCTTTTAAAAAGGGAAAGGATGGTGATGATTCCGTCAAAATAGATGATATAAAGAAAATTTATCATCAAAATAATTATTCAAATCAAATTTTACATACAATTGCTAAACAAGTAGATTCCTTATCTTCTGATCTCAAATCCATTCCTCGCACTAACATTTCACGATTTCCAGATAGTTATTCCTCTCCTCATTTCCAACCCAGTACTCTTTCTAAAGATCAGGAAGCAAAACTTAAACTATCTGCCTCCTCATCGTCTATTCCATCATCTTCATCTCCTTTATTAAATAAGATTTCTCAAACTTTGGACTGAATTAATTCAAATCTCCCAAGTACGTCCAAAATCAATACTATAGCTCAAGAAGATGAACATGATGCTCATACCAGTCTGAGTACTGATAATGAAAGTTTGTCCGATAATACAGTTATTCAAAAAATACATCAAGTAGAAGATTCATTTCTTGAACCTCATGAACAAAATGAACAGACTAATATTAATAAAATTCATAGAAATAACTTTCGATCTTCTAGACAAAAATGGAAATCAGCCGAAACTAGGAATTACTATCCTAGGCCAACCCCTCCAGATATTCAATACGTAGAACGCGCAAAATTTCATACTGCTAATTATGATGGAAATTCAATAACTGATTGGAATATTGATGGCAAAAGTGAATATGAGATTTTAAACACATTACAAGAAATGGGTATGGCAAAAATTGCATACAAAGTAAAAAAATATAATCGAACAAAAATGCAGCAATGTTTCTTATTGCTTTGGCTTTACTGGGACAATTAAAATATTGGTGGGATAATTCATTAACACTCGAAGAGAAAATGTCAATCATAGAACATACAATAGAAACTGAAGATGATCAAGGTAATATATCATTACAACATGATTCATGTGATATCTTACTTGTTACTATTGCAATGCATTTTGTCGGTAATCCAAAAGAGGAATTATCCTCTTCAAAAGTATTTTTAACAAATTTAAGATGTCCAACTTTAACAGATTTCAGATGGTACAAAGATATGTTTTTAACTTATGTACTCAAACGACCAGATTGTAATGCTCCTTTTTGGAAGGAAAAATTTGTTACCGGTTTACCAAATTTATTTTCCCAAAGAATTATTACTAATCTCAAAAAGGAAATGGGTTTAGAACAAATTGATTGCAATTTAATGACCTATGGTCAATTATTTGCATTTATAAAACAGGAAGCTTTAGCTGCCTGTCAAGAATTAAAATTTCAAGCAAAATACGGAAGTAAACGAACGGAATTAGGGTCATTTTGTGAAACCTTTGGTATCACAGGTATTAAGGCTCCTTCTGCCCAACATAAAAAGAAAAAATTCATACCCTACAACAAATATAGAACCCAAAAACCTAGATACTCAAAAGAAGCGTATTACAAAAAATCAAAGACATCAAAGAGAAATATTTTCCCCAATATTATTTGTTATAAATGTGGTCAAAAAGGTCATAAAGCAAATGTATGCAAAAATAATAAAAGGATTAATGAAATTTAGACAAATTTCCAGAATTAGATAAGGACTTAAAAGAAAAATTAAGTATTTCATTAGTTCAAGGCAATTCATCAGAGGATAACTATGATTTTCCACCTACGGATAGTACAGATGAAAGTAACTTCTCTTCTCCCTGTGCTTGTAAAATAATTAATATGATTAAATATTCCAATAATATGGTCAAAGATCAAAAAGAATTAATCTTTGATATCATTCAAGAACTTTCTCCTGAAGCTCAAAAGAAACAATTAGAAAAATTAAAAAATTTAATTCTCAAAGAAGAGTCTAGTTCAGCCAGACTCGTAGAACCATTTAGTATTTCAAAAATGTTTGAAAGATATCCCCATATGAATCCTCAGATCAAACAAACTAATACAAAAGAATTACAAACAGAAATACATTTATTAAAATCCCAAATTAAAGAATTAAAGGAAAGAGTATTCAGTGTAGAAACCAAAAATCTAGAATTAGATACTCAAATTACGATATTACAATCAAAAATTCATAAAGGTAAAGAAGTAGTTGATGCATCAATCCATTCACCAGAATTTACATTAGCTGAAATTCCAATCCCCAAAGAAAAACCTTCTGATACAAAATTTATCTCTATCATTGAAAAAATTACTTTTCAAAAATGGAATATCTATGTGACTATTTCAATAGGAACCTTCAAAGCTATTTTCAATGCAATGCTTGACAGTGGCGCAGACCAAAGTTGCCTCCGTGACGGTCTGATCCCGACCAAATACTATGTCCCCACAAATGAATCTCTAGTAACTGCAAATGGTATGCCTTTAAAGGTTAAAGGTAAGCTGTTAAAAACCGCTATTTGTAATGACAATTACTGTTTCAAACATCAATTCCTTGTCGTTGAAGACTTAAGTACTGATATTATATTAGGCACTCCTTTGGTTACTCAAATTTCTCCCTTTTGGGTAAATCAAGATGGCTTAGGTACAAATATTATGGGTAATACTGTAATCTTCAAATTTCTATCTCCTGTCAAACAAAAAGAATTACTTATGTTACAACAAATTTCAAACTGGACAAAAAATTCAAAAAAGTATTCATCAAATACCAAAACCAGCCGCTACATTATCTACCCCGGTCACAGTTCAAACATCAGCCAAAACAGATTCTTCTTTAACCAAACTCACTACAGACGAAGAAGAACAATTCCAAGAATTCCTACGATTCAAAGCCTTTAAGAAAAAAATGAAACAAACTACTTCCAGCCCCGATTCATCGCAAGATTCATCTACAGATCCCTTTGGTGGGCCCTGTGCTCAGGACCCCTTTGATTTGTAAAAAAAAAATAAAAATATATAATTTCATAGCGTGTTTATTTGCATCTCTGAATGTTGGTAAGATGCTTGGTCAGCTGGTAAGTCCGTTGGTAAGCCTGTTGTGTTGGTGTTTCCGGCGCAGTGGTCCCATTGTTCCCATTCGGATATGAATTTTGACACGATATGAAGTTTTATGTACTAAGCATCTTAATACTAATATTTCAGATATATTCATTACGGTTTAATTCAAGTAGCGGTCAAACCGTTAGTACATATTGGAGTAGATGCTCCCATTTACTTAGCTTTAAGAGACAAACGATTAAAACGCTATAAACCTTCATTATTAGCTATGATTCAAACTAATATTTGTAACAGACCAATTTATTTCAATTGATTGTAATTATTCAACATACCATTATGGCGGGCTACTACTTTCAATCGTGGAAAATCTTTTAAGGCTTGAAATTTGTTGGGAGTTTGAATATGTGAGGTAGAAGGTTGAGGAGTCATGGCATAATCTTTTGCTGTTTGAATTTGTAATCTTGGAGTCTTCTCTTTATCATTCTTTTTGCTCATTTTGTGGTGATACTGTAAGAAATTCACGGGTGAGAAAATCGGGTAATGAATTGTCTGTGCCTTTGATATATTGAATGTCAAAATCAAAAACAGATAAAATAGCTTGCCATCGGGCAAAAATTTGTTTAGAAACAAGATTTTGAACATCTTTTTGTAAAACCTCTTTAGCAGATTTGCAATCAATTCTTAAAAGAAATTTTTTGTTGTAGAGATCATCTTGAAATTTTGAAATACATAAAACAATAGTAAAATTTCTTTTTTAATTGTGGAATAATTTTTCTGTGGTCTGAGCCAAAGACCACTATGATATCGAACTAAATGTTCATGAGATGAATGTCCTAGTCTTTGTTTTAAGATGCCGCCATATCCTATATCTGATGCATCGGTTTCAACTATCATGAATGCATGTGGATGCTGTATGGCCATACATGGTAATGTTTTGGCTTTTTCTTTGAGCATACGAAAAATTCGAGTATGTTTGTGTGTCCATGCAGGTGGATTTTTTTGTAATCGTTGATATAAGGGAGCACAAAGTTGGCGTAATTTAGGAAAGAAATCAGAGAGATAATTCAAACATCCTAGAAATCTTTGTAATTGGTTTGTAATTAATGACTAATCTAGGAACTCCTCGTTCCTTTTCTGCTTGGTTCATTACATAGAATGCAGCACAACTCCAAGGAGATTTGGAGGGTCTAATTAATTTTTTTGTTAATAACTCTTGAATTTCTTTTTTACAAACTTCTAGTAATTCATGATTCATTTGAATAGGTCGAGCTTTAGTAGGAATGTTTTTTTCAGAAAAATCTTTTTCATAGGGAAGATAAACAATATGTTTCTTTCTATCCCAGAAAGCATTTGGAATATCCGCACAAACCTCTTTTTTAATTAATGTTTCAAAATCTAAAATTTGTTGTTGAATTTGAAAATTTTGCAACTGTTCTTCTATCCTTTCATAGGAAAGATCTTCTTTTAAAAAGGTAATTTTGTTTTCTAATTTATGAATAGTATTTATTTGCTGATATATGGAATTTTGTTGTAACATAAGTAATTCTTTTTGTTTGACAGGAGATAGAAATTTGAAGATTACAGTATTACCCATAATATTTGTACCTAAGCCATCTTGATTTACCCAAAAGGGATAAATTTGAGTAAGGAAAGGAGTGCCGAATATAATGTCAGTACTTAAGTCATCAACGACAATGAATTGATGTTTGAAACAATAATTGCCATTACAAATAGCGGTTTTGAGCAGCTTACCTTTAACCTTTAAAGGCTTACCATTTGCAGTTACTAGAGATTCATTTGTGGGGACATAGTATTTGGTGGGGATCAGACCATCACGGATACAAATTTGGTCTGCTCCACTATCAAGAATAGCATTGAAAATAGCTTTGAAGGTTCCTATTGAAATAGTCACATAGATATTCCATTTTTGAAAAGTAATTTTTTCAATGATAGAGATAAATTTTGTATCAGAGGGTTTTTCTTTTGGGATTGGAATTTCAGCTAATGTGAATTCTGGTGAAGTGATTGATGAATCAAACACTACGTCTTTACCTTTATGAATTTTTTATTGTAATATCGTAATTTGGGTATCTAATTCTAAATTTTTTGTTTCTACACTGAATACTCTTTCCTTTAATTCTTTAATTTGGGATTTTAATAAATGTATTTCTGTTTGTAATTCTTTTGTATTAGTTTGTTTGATCTGAGGATTCATATGGGGATATCTTTCAAACATTTTTGAAATACTAAATGGTTCTACGAGTCTGGCTGAACTAGACTCTTCTTTGAGAATTAAATTTTTTAATTTTTCTAATTGTTTCTTTTGAGCTTCAGGAGGAAGTTCTTGAATGATATCAAAGATTAATTCTTTTTGGTCTTTGACCGTATTATTGGAATATTTAATCATATTAATTATTTTACAAGCACAGGGAGAAGAGAAGTTACTTTCATCTGTACAATCCGTAGGTGGAAAATCATAATTATCCTCTGATGAATTGCCTTGAACTAATGAAATACTTAATTTTTTTTTAAGTCCTTATCTAATTCTGGAAATTTGTCTAAAATTTCATTAATCCTTTTATTATTTTTGCATACATTTGCTTGATGACCTTTTTGACCACATTTATAACAAATAATATTGGGGAAAATATTTCTCTTTGATGTCTTTGATTTTTTGTAATATGCTTCTTTAGAGTATCTAGGTTTTCGGTTTCTATTGTATGTTCAATGATTGACATTTTTTCTTCGAGTGTTAATGAATTATCCCACCAATATTTTAATTGTCCGGTAAAACCAGCAATCAGAAACATTGCTGCATTTTGTTCAGTTATATTTTTGACTTTGTAAGCGATTTTTGCCATACCCATTTCTTGTAATGTGTTTAAAATCTCATATTCACTTTTGCCATCAATATTCCAATTAGTTATTGAATTTCCATCATAATTAGCAGTATGAAATTTTGCACGTTCTTCGTATTGAATATCTGGAGGGGTTGGCCTAGGATAGTAATTCCTAGTTTCGGCTGATTTCCATTTTTGTCTAGAAGATCGAAAGTTATTTCTATGAATTTTATTAATATTAGTCTGTTCATTTTGTTCATGAGGTTCAAGAAATGAATCTTCTACTTGATGTATTTTTTGAATAGCTGTATTATCGGACAAACTTTCATTATTAGTACTCAGACTGGTATGAGCATCATGTTCATCTTCTTGAGCTATAGTATTGATTTTGGACGTACTTGGGAGATTTGAATTAATTCGGTCCAAAGTTTGAGAAATCTTATTTAATAAAGGAGATGAAGATGATGGAATAGATGATGAGGAGGCAGATAGTTTAAGTTTTGCTTCCTGATCTTTAGAAAGAGTACTGGGTTGGAAATGAGGAGAGGAGTAACTATCTGGAAATCGTGAAATGTTAGTGCGAGGAATGGATTTGATGCATCAGTTACTTCTTTACCTTTATGAATTTTTGATTGTAATATCGTAATTCTTTTGTATTAGTTTGTTTGATCTGAGGATTCATATGGGGATATCTTTCAAACATTTTTGAAATACTAAATGGTTCTACGAGTCTGGCTGAACTAGACTCTTCTTTGAGAATTAAAATTTTAAATTTTTCTTTTAAGTCCTTATCTAATTCTGGAAATTTGTCTAAAATTTCATTAATCCTTTTATTATTTTTGGAAACATTTACTTTATGACCTTTTTGACCACATTTGTAACAAATAATATTGGGGAAGATATTTTTCTTTGATTTCTTTGATTTATAGTTGAAACCGATGCATCAGATATAGGATATGGTGGCATCTTAAAACAAAGACTAGGACATTCATCTCATGAACATTTAGTTAGATATCATAGTGGTCTTTGGCTCGGACCACAAAAAGATTATTCAACAATTAAAAAAGAAATTTTATCCATTGTTTTATGTATTTCGGAATTCCAAGATGATCTCTACAACAAAAAATTTCTTTTACGAATTGATTGCAAATCTGCTAAAGAGGTTTTACGAAAAGATGTTCAAAATCTTGTTTCTAAACAAATTTTTGCCCGATGGCAAGCTATTTTATCTTTTTTTGATTTTGAGATACAATATATAAAAGGCACAGACAATTCATTACCCGATCCTCTCACCCGTGAATTTCTTTCAACATCACCACACAATGAGCAAAAAGAATGATAAAGAGAAGACTCCCAAATTACAAATTCAAACTGCAAAAGATTATGCAATGACTCCTCAACCTTATACCTCCAACATTCAAACTCCCAACAGATTTCAAGCCTTAAAAGATTTTCCTCCTTTAACCTATTCAATGGCTGCAGAAACACCGTCATTCAAAATACAACCAACAACTCCCATTCCAGCTACTCAAAATGTTTCATCCTCCTCCACTCAATATTTTACCAAACCTATAATTACAAACATCACACTCACTTCCTTTACTGCCATGCCTGAATTCAAAACCCTTCAAAACTTCCTTCACAGAATCTTTCCTCAGGGATGCCAATGGCTACCTGATGATCCTACAAAAACTCAAACCTATTATGAACTTATTTTAGTCGATTCCAACTCCGTAGAAATTACTCATACCCCTGATAAGAATAATCCACAAAAAATTGCACATTCAAAATGTACTATAAAAAAGGTAATTAAATCGACTGAATGGGCATCCATTTGGTCAACAAAATGTTTTTCAGTACCATTCAAACCTCAAGGATATACATACCAAGACTATCGCATGGCTTGGTATAGAACATTTTTCAAACGCCCTTTTGATCATTCGTGGTTTTTCATCTTCCATCAAAACTGTTCAAAGGATTTTCCAATATGGTTTTATGAATGGTGGCTTTATTTCGGAAGTCTACCTGACATTCCACCCCCTATTCCACTTCTTGGTTATAATACCTGGATGAAGAAACAGACTGGACCAAAATATGTCATTCCAGTATATTTTTATGCCGAATTAAGAGTTCCATGGATCTTTTGTTGGAGCTATAAACTTAACCGCATTCATTCCCCAAATTTAGAATTCCCTTTTTCCCTTATTCGCGAATTCAAAATAAAATGGTGGACAGGATATTCTGTTGAGTTTTGTTCTCAAGAGACTGTCCTCAACTTCTTTCAGACTGGACAAAAAATTCAAAAAAGTATTCATCAAATACCAAAACCAGCCGCTACATCATCTACCCCGGTCACAGTTCAAACATCAGCCAAAACAGATTCTTCTTTAACCAAACTCACTACAGACGAAGAAGAACAATTCCAAGAATTCCTACGATTCAAAGCCTTTCAAAACAAAATGAAACAAACTACTTCCAGCCCCGATTCATCGCAAGATTCATCTACAGATCCCTTTGGTGGGCCCTGTGCTCAGGACCCCTTTGATTTGTAAAAAAAAAATAAAAAAATAAAATAAAATTTCATAGCGTGTTCATTTACATCTCTGAATGTTTGTAAGATGCTTGGTCAGCTGGTAAGTTCGTTGATAAGCCTATTGTGTTGGTGTTCCCAGCGCAGTGGTCCCATTGTTCCCATTCGGATATGAATTTTGACACGATATGAAGTTTTATGTACTAAGCATCTTAATACTAATATTACTATAATAATCCTATTCTAATATTTTCCTCTGTAATAATGATGATTGTAATTATTCAACATACCATTATGGCGGGCTACTACTTTCAATCGTGGAGGGATCCACACTCCACTACTTTCAAAAAGCAGCATCATTACAAGTCCACTTTCAAAGAGTAGCATCATTACACGCCACGTGGAGGGACCCACACTCCACTTTCAAAAAGCAGCATTCCCCTTTCAAAAAGTAGCATCATTACAAGTCCACTTTCAAAGCGCAGCATCATTACACGCCACGTGGAGGGACCCACACTCCACTAAAAAAACAAGAGACACCTGTAAAATTCAAATGACATGCAATTAGAATTCAAATGTAAATTCAATTCCTAACTCTATAAATAGACCAGTTTAAATGAAGAAAGGCAGAAGCCAGTTGAGAAGCCAGTTGAGAAGCCAGTTGAGAAGCCAATTTAGAGAGAATTGTCTTAAGCCTAAATCTCCTTTGTAAATCTCTCAAACTTTTGAATACAATATCCTCAATTCATTTTCAAGTTTTATCTCCAAATTTCAAGTAAGTTTCTTATTTAATACTTTGCTTTTCAATTTCCTGGGTTTGTTTTGGTATCAGAGCCATTTGAAGCATTTCATCTCACCATCATTTGCATATTCTATTTGCATATTTATCTTGATCGTGTGTTCATTTGCATTTCCGAGTGTTGGTAAGGTGTTGGTCAGCTAGTAAGACCGTTGGTAAGCCTGTTGCGTTGGTGTTCCCGGCGTAGTGGTCCCATCGTTCCCATTAGGACTTGCATCAAGATACACAGCATGATCTCTATGCATTAGTCATGGCAAATTTGGTAAGAAAAATGTTTTCTTCTAGCTCTAGCCTAGAATCAAGGAAAATTATTCACAGTAAAGAAGAATTTCAAATTGAAAATGCTCAACCTCCTCATAATCTAGAAAGAACTGAAATATCTCAAATCATTGAAGAACCCAATGGTAATATTCTAATACGATTCAATTCACTGAGAGAACAAGGATCTTGTTCAAACATTTCCACACCATTAGAACCAAGTAGGTATTCCTTTGTAGAACCTAGTAGAAGTTCTACAGATAAACCATTTAATATGCCCAATCCTATTCATGTGCACCATAAGGCTCCTATTCCAGAGGTATCTATGTCTCCTCCATTATCTCCAACTATTTCTCAAATGAAAGGTGAAATCAATGTTATTAATAGAAAAATAAAAATCGATTTAGATTCATTAGAAAATGATATTCTCGATCCCGAAAATTCAGACAAATTAAAGTGGTATCTTCAATTAGATCCTATTTATCGAGATAGGATTAGACAAGAATGGATTAATGATATTCATAGGTTAAATACTCCTATTGATTTTTTCTGTTGGTTAGAATACTTTACTACAAAATTAGGATTTCGAGGCGAACCCTTCAAACTTTCTTATATTAATGTTCAAACAAGTTTAGCCCGAAAATGGAAAGTCAATGATGGTAGCCAAATAACTCAAATACATCCTCCACTGCAAACCATTCGTCTTGATACTCCTGATGGAGAAATTCTTGCATCACGTTTTAAAAAGGGTAAAGATGGTGATGATTCCGTTAAAATAGATGATATAAAGAAAATATATCATCAAAATAATTATTCAAATCAAATTTTACATACAATTGCTAAACAAGTAGATTCCTTATCTTCTGAACTCAAATCCATTCCTCGAACTACCATTACACGATTACCAGATAGTTATTCCTCTCCTCATTTCCAACCCAGTACTCTTTCTAAAGACCAGGAAGCAAAACTTAAACTATCTTCCTCCTCATCATCTATTCCATTATCTTCATCTCCTTTATTAAATAAGATTTCTCAAACTTTGGACCGAATTAATTCAAATCTCCCAAGTACGTCCAAAATCAATACTATAGCTCAAGAAGATGAACATGATTCTCATACCAGTCTGAGTACTGATAATGAAAGTTTGTCCTCAGATAATACAGTTATTCAAAAAATACATCAAGTAGAAGATTCATTTCTTGAACCTCATGAACAAAATGAACAGACTAATATTAATAAAATCCATAGAAATAACTTTCGATCTTCTAGACAAAAATGGAAATCAGCAGAAACTAGAAATTACTATCCTAGGCCAACCCCTCCAGATATTCAATACGAAGAACGCGCAAAATTTCATACTGCAAATTATGATGGAAATTCAGTAACTAATTGGAATATTGATGGCAAAAGTGAATATGAGATTTTAAACACATTACAAGAAATGGGTATGGCAAAAATCGCTTACAAAGTCAAAAATATAACTGAACAAAATGCAGCAATGTTTTTGATTGCCGGTTTTACCGGACAATTAAAATATTGGTGGGATAACTCATTAACACTCGAAGAAAAAATGTCAATCATCGAACATACAATAGAAACTGAAGATGACCAAGGTAATATATCATTACAACATGATTCATGTGATTTCTTACTTGTTACTATTGCAATGCATTTTGTCGGTAATCCAAAAGAAGAATTATCGTCTTCAAAAGTATTTTTAACAAATTTAAGATGTCCAACTTTATGATTTCGGATGGTACAAAGATATGTTTTTAACTTATGTACTCAAACGACCAGATTGTAATGCTCCTTTTTGGAAGGAAAAATTTGTTACCGGTTTACCAAATTTATTTTCCCAAAGAATTATTACTAATCTCAAAAAAGAAATGGGTTTAGAACAAATTAATTTCAATTTAATGACCTATGGTCAATTATTTGCATTTATAAAACAGGAAGCTTTAGCTGCCTGTCAAGAATTAAAATTTCAAGCAAAATACGGAAGTAAACGAACAGAATTAGGGTCATTTTGTGAAACCTTTGGTATCACAGGTATTAAGGCTCCTTCTGCCCAACATAAAAAGAAAAAATTCATACCCTACAACAAATATAGAACCCGTAAACCTAGATACTCAAAAGAAGCATATTATAAAAAATCAAAGAAATCAAAGAAAAATATCTTCCCCAATATTATTTGTTACAATGTGGTCAAAAAGGTCATAAAGCAAATGTTTGCAAAAATAATAAAAGGATTAATGAAATTTTAGACAAATTTCCAGAATTAGATAAGGACTTAAAAGAAAAATTAAGTATTTCATTAGTCCAAGGAAATTCATCAGAGGATAATTATGATTTTCCAAATATCGAAAGTACAGATGAAAGTAATTTCTCTTCTCCTTGTGCTTGTAAAAACATTAATATCATTAAATATTCCAATAATACTGTCAAAGACCAAAAAGAATTAATTTTTGATGTCATTCAAGAACTTCCTCTTGAAGCTCAAAAGAAACAATTAGAAAATTAAAAAATTTAATTCTCAAAGAAGAGTCTAGTTCAGCCAGACTCGTAGAACCATTTAGTATTTCAAAAATGTTTGAAAGATATCCCCATATGAATCCTCAGATCAAACAAACTAATACAAAAGAATTACAAACAGAAATACATTTATTAAAATCCCAAATTAAAGAATTAAAGGAAAGAGTATTCAGTGTAGAAACCAAAAATCTAGAATTAGATACTCAAATTACGATATTACAATCAAAAATTCATAAAGGTAAAGAAGTAGTTGATGCATCAATCCATTCACCAGAATTTACATTAGCTGAAATTCCAATCCCCGAAGAAAAACCTTCTGATACAAAATTTATCTCTATCATTGAAAAAATTACTTTTAAAAAATGGAATATCTATGTGACTATTTCAATAGGAACCTTCAAAGCTATTTTCAATGCAATGCTTGACAGTGGCGCAAACCAAAGTTGCCTCCGTGACAGTCTGATCCCGACCAAATACTATGTCCCCACAAATGAATCTCTAGTAACTACAAATGGTATGCCTTTAAAAGTTAAAGGTAAGCTGCTCAAAACCGCTATTTGTAATGGCAATTATTGTTTCAAACATCAATTCATTGTCGTTGAAGACTTAAGTACTGACATTATATTCGGCACTCCTTTCCTTAC
This sequence comes from Catharanthus roseus, assembly GCA_028651295.1. Lineage (NCBI taxonomy): Eukaryota > Viridiplantae > Streptophyta > Magnoliopsida > Gentianales > Apocynaceae > Catharanthus > Catharanthus roseus. The sequence continues at coordinate 3,323,972 of JAPQWS010000142.1, forward strand.
TCAAATTTATCCCTTTTGGGTAAATCAAGATGGCTTAGGTACAAATATTATGGGTAATACTGTAATCTTCAAATTTCTATCTCCTGTCAAACAAAAAGAATTACTTATGTTACAACAAAATTCCATATATCAGCAAATAAATACTATTCAGAAATTAGAAAACAAAATTACCTTTTTAAAAGAAGATCTTTCCTATGAAAGGATAGAAGAACAGTTGCAAAATTTTCAAATTCAACAACAAATTTTAGATTTTGAAACATTAATTAAAAAAGAGGTTTGTGCGGATATTCCAAATGCTTTCTGGGATAGAAAGAAACATATTGTTTATCTTCCCTATGAAAAAGATTTTTCTGAAAAAAACATTCCTACTAAAGCTCGACCTATTCAAATGAATCATGAATTACTAGAAGTTTGTAAAAAAGAAATTCAAGAGTTATTAACAAAAAAATTAATTAGACCCTCCAAATCTCCTTGGAGTTGTGCTGCATTCTATGTAATGAACCAAGTAGAAAAGGAACGAGGAGTTCCTAGATTAGTCATTAATTAGAAACCAATTACAAAGATTTCTAGGATGTTTGAATTATCTCTCTGATTTCTTTCCTAAATTACGCCAACTTTGTGCTCCCTTATATCAACGATTACAAAAAAATCCTCCTGCATGGACACACAAACATACTCAAATTGTTCGTATGCTCAAAGAAAACGCCAAAACATTACCATGTATGGCCATACCGCATCCACATGCATTCATGATAGTTGTTATCTTCATCAAAACATCTTTTTTTGTCAGGTAATTAGGAAAACACCAAGCTCTATTCTTTGAAGGAAACATCATACATATTCTTTCTCCAAATAGAAAAAAGGTATTTTGGAATTCTATTCATTGTACAAAGTTGATATTTTCTTTTTGGAATTTCTTCGAGTGGGACACGTCTTCAAAATGAGAAAACTATATGTATTGAAGGATTCATATCATCATTAATCTCTTCCTATTTAGTTTTGCATATTGTTTCAATGAAAGTTGGTTTTTCTCCTATGGATTTTGTAAGACAAGGTTTATCTTTATATCGAAGTAATAAACATCTACTGGGCATTCATAAGATCGAGAAACTTGTGTGATCAAACTCAACAATGATTGAAACATTTTCCATTTCATGGTACCGTCTAAGATCATAGATTAGAAAATTAGAAATTTCCTAAATTTGATGTAGAAGGTTGTCGAGGTTCCATTTAAAGCTGTGGCTATGAACTCCATGGTTTCTTGTAGACGAAATTTTGGATATGTACGATTGGTCAAGTACACCATTAATGAAGTTCAATCAAACATCTTCCCTCCACCATTAACTTTTATAACAAACGAATATGACTTGGTCAACTTTGATAAAATACAATATCATCGGTTTCTCCGTGAGTCTTTGCAAATTTATATCCTCGTAGAAACAAGAGTTATGGTTATTACTATTAATAAAAATGCTAGGAAAAAATGTACTGTAATATGTTTGAGACGATCTTGACCACTTTATCACATAATTTAGATATACTTATTTGACGTTAAAGTGAAAAATTACAAATTGACTCTAGTTAAATAGTATTACCCACATATAATTAAGACTAGTATTAGTACAATAAAATATTCAAAATAAAACAAAGCAATCTTTAACTACATGTATAGAAGCTAGGATTCTTTTTTTCCCTTAAACTCTGCCATTCAAAACACTATTTTCTTTTGCTATAACTATTTATATATCAACACACACACATATACACATATATATATACATATGTCTGTGCACGTGCGTGCGTGCACATGCGCATGCGTGTTAGCTATCGATCGTCATAAACTATTCTTTTTCTCTTTATAGTTACAAACTATGATCTTATATCTTTTAATCATGACTATTTTTTTCTAGAAATACTCATGAACTAAATAAATTGCTATATCAAAGAAGTCAAAAATAGGTCATGGCTATAAGGAGAAAGGCAAAATAGTTCATGTCTAAAAAAAAAATAAAATCAAAGTTTGTGAGTATAAAGAGAAAAGAAATAGTTTATTACTATAAATAGTCAATTTCTCATATATATATGTATATTGTTAGAAGGACTAGAAGTGTGATAATGTTCATTGAGTTGTATTCAAAGTGGATTTAAATTGTTTGTGTAGTAGAAAATGATAAATAAAATTAAGAAAAATATCTTGAGATTACATGAGGAACTCTTATTTGCAATGTCTTTTGCTTTTAGTAGGATAAGATGAGGACTAAGATGTGTTAATTTTCTTACAAGAAATTGATGAAACTGGCCCTAAAGATCACACTTTCACGTTATCGGAAGTAATGAGTCCAAAGATAAAAAAAATTCTCACTTCGCCTTCCACATCCTCACCCCATCCCTGGAAAATGAGAGAGAGAGAGAGAGAGAGAGAGAGAGAGAGAGAGAGAGAGAGAGAGAGAGAGAGAGAGAGAGAGAGAACGTTTTTATTATTTTTTTAAATATGTAATTCTCTTTGTCATGTAGCGTATCTTTTCTTTCCCTTAAAAAACATATCTTTTCTTTCTCTTTTTAATTATTTCACGATCGTATATTAATTTTTTCCTTTCTAATTATTACAAACATTATTCTTTTTAATTGAATACACTACCATAGAAGCGGTGATAATCTATACTAAAAAAATTTCAAAAATACTAAAATCTGAAATTAATAAAAAAAAAAATAACTAAAAACTAAACAAAATTAACATTTCTAAATAATTTTACTATTGTTGAGGACGTTTAGCACTACTTGCCCCCTTTAGCATACAACCTAAATTGTGTACTTGTATAGTCGAGCACAAATGGGCACAAACAATTTCCTATCCTTCTCAATCCTTACCGACATTGGATCACTTACTTTAAAGGATCATTAGCCTCCTCAACTTCCTTCTCCAACAAGCAAAAAGCAAGATACATACTAGGATCTTTGTCGATGTTTACAATGTGGCTACATGAACCATAGACGGAACAAAGCGGCAGAAACAGTAACAACATTCAACATTTTTAAAAACTCTTTATTGGGATTATATTTTTTTAAATGTTTTTAAACATTTTGAATTTTAAATTCTTCCTTCCAACATCTTGAAAATTTTATCTATAGAGATGCTCAATTTCCCCAAAAGTGAATGTTTGGTTTCTCGAATTTTTTTTTAATATTATATATTTACCCTCACATAGGATTTTTTTTAACAGATGGTAATTGATGCAAAAAATGTGAAGATTGTGAGCGTGAATGTTAAGCCCTAGAGTGGTGTCGAGAATGTGGCGAATAGACTTTCTTTCGTAGTTAGTCAGAATGGTGGATGCAATTTTGCTCCTCAGAGAGATAATCAAGATTACGAAATTGGAAATTTCCTAAATTTGATGTCGAATTGTGTTGAGGGTCCATTTAAAGTTGTGGCTTAATTTCTTATAGACGAAATATTGGATATGTAGGATTGGTCAAGTATGCCATTAATGAAGTTCATTCAAACATCTTTCCTCCACCATTAACTTTTACTCCAAACGAATATGACTTGGTCATCTTTGATCAAATACAATATCATCGGTTTCTCCGGGAGTTTGTTGCAGCTTTATATCCTCGTACAAACAAGAGTTATGGTTAGTACTATTAATAAAAATACTAGGAGAAAATGTACTGTAATATGTTTGGGACGATCTTGACCACTTTATCACACAATTTAGATATATTTGTCTGACGTTGAAGTGAAAAAATTACTGACTGACTTTAGTTAAATAGTATTATGCACATATAATTTAGACTAATATTAGTACGTTAAAATATTCAAAATAAAACAAAACAATCATTAACTACATGTATAGAAGCTAGGATTCTTTTTTTCCTCAAACTCTGCCATTTCAAAACGCTATTTGTTTTGCTATAACTATTTATATATATCTATGTATGTGTGCGTACGTGCGCATGTGTGTTAGCTATCTATTGTCATAAACTATTTTTTTTTCTCTTTATAGTTACAAACTTTAATTTTATTTTTTTCTAGTGATGACTATTGTTTTCTAGAAATACTTATGAACTTTTGTAATAAATTGCTATATCATAGAGGTCAAAAATAGTTCATGGCTATAAGAAGAAAGCAAAAATAGTTCATGCCTAGAAAAAAATAAAATCAAAGTTTGTGACTATAAAGAGAAAAGAGATAGTTCATGGCTATAAATAGTCAATTTCTCATATATATATATATGTATATTCTTAGAAGGTCTAAAAGTGTGATAATGTTGATTGAGTTGAATTCAAAGTGGATGTGAATTGTTTGAGTAGTAGAAAATGATAAATAAAATTAAGGAAAATATATTGAGAATACATGAGGAACTCTTATTTGCAATGTCTTTTACTTTTAATAGGATATGATGAAGAGGAAGAGCTGTGAATTTGCTTACAAGAAAATTGATGAAACTGGCCCTAAAGATCATATTTTCACATTCTCGGAAGTAATGAGTCCAAAAGGTAAATAAAAATTCTCTTGTCTCCTTTCAAGGGTCACATCCTCACCCCATCCCTGGAAAAAAAGGAGAGAGATAGAGAAGAGAACGTTTTTATTATTTTTTTCAACATGTAATTCTCTTTGTCATGTAGGATATTTTTTCTTTCCCTTAAAAAACATATCTTTCCTTTCTCTTTTAAATATTTTACCACCTTATGTTTTTCATATATTAATTTTTTCCTTTCTAGGTACCGAAAGGCGAAATCCCTCGCCTATAGGGTCCCCACCAAACGAGGCCAGGCACTGGTGCGCACAAGGAACCACCACCCACATTGGAGAGGTTGAAATTCCCACATTGCCGCTGCCAGCATTTGAACCTTGTACCTTGGTATCAACTCTGCATCCCCAGAACCAATTGAGCTACGCCTATGCGGGCATTAATTTTTTCCTTTCTAATTATTACAAACATTATCCTTTTAATTGAATGCACTACCATAGATAAAAGGGGTGATAATTTATACTAAGAAAATTTCAAAAATATTATAATATGAAATTAATAAAAAAATTCTTAAAATTAAACTAAATTAACATTTCTAAATAATTTTGCTATTGTTAGGACATTTGGCACTCCTTGTCCCCCTTTAATGTTCAACCTATATTGTGTATTTGTATCGTCGAGCACAAATAAGCACAAACAATTTCCTAACCTCCTCGTTCTCTCACTTCTCAATCCTTGCTCACATTGGATTACTTACTTTAAAGGATCAGTAGCCTCCTAAATTTGCTCTAGAAAGCAAAAAGCAAGACACATGCCAGATCCTTGTCGATTTTTGTAATGTGGCTACATGAACCATAGACGGAACCAAGCTGTAGAGACAGTAAAAACACTCAATAACTTTAAAAACTCTTAATTAGGATTATATTTTCTTAATTTTTTTAAACATTTTAAATTTCCCCTTCCAACAGTTTGAAAATTTTATGTATATAGATGCTCAATCCCCCAAAAAGTTAATGTTTGGTTTCTCAATTTTTATTTTGTTTTAATATTATATATTTACCCTCATTTAGGATTTTTTTAAGAGATGGTAATTGATACCAATAATGTGAAGTTTGTGAGCATGAACGCCAAGCCCTATAGTGATGTCTAGAATATGGCGAATAGACTTTCTCTCATAGTTAGCCGATATGGTGGATGCAATTTCGCTCCTTAGATGGATAATCAAGATAACAGAATTGGAAATTTCCTAAATTTGATGTCGAATTGTGTCAAGGGTCTATGTGTAGGGGTGGCTAAGAACTCCATAATTTCTTATAGACGAAATTTTGGATATGTAGGATTGGTCAAGTATGCCATTAATGAAGTTCAATCAAACATCTTCTCTCCACCATCAACTTTTACTCCAAACGAATATGACTTTGTCATCTCTTATCAAGTACAATATCATTGGTTTCTCTGGGAGTTTGGTGCCGCTTTATATCCTCGTAGAAACAAGAGTTATGGTTATTACTATTAATAAAAATACTAGGAAAAAATGTACTATAACACGTTTGAGGAAATCTTGACCACTTTATCACACAATTTAGATATATTTATCTGAAATTAAAGTGAAAAAATTATTAGTTGACTTTAGTTAAATAGTATTACGCACATATAATTAACACTAATATTAGTACGATAAAATATTCAAAATAAAACAAAATAATCGTTAACTATATGTAGAGAAGCTAGGATTTTTTTCCCCTCAAACTCTGCCATTTTAAAATGATATTTGTTTTGCTATAACTGTTTATATATATATATATCTGTGTGTGTGTGTGCACGTGCATGCGCATGCGTGTTAGCTATCTATCGTCATAAACTATTTTTTTCTCTTTATAGTTACAAACTTTAATTTTATCATTTTTTAGTCATGTCAATTTTTTTTTCCTAGAAATACTCATGACCTATTGTAATAAATTGCTATATCAGAGAGGTCGAAAGTACTTCATGACTATAAGGAGAAAGGTAAAATAGTTCATGTCTAGAACAAAATAAAATCAAAGTTTGTGACTATAAAGAGAAAAGAAATAGTTTTTTACTATAAATAGTCGATTTGTCATATATATATATAAATGTATATTGTTAGAAGGACAAGAAGTGTGATAATATTGATTGAGTTGTATTCAAAGTGAATTTGAATTGTTTGTGTAGAAGAAAATGATAAATAAAATTAAGGAAAATATCTTGAGAATACATGTGGAACTCTTATTTGCCTTTAATAGGATAAGATGGAGAGAAGAGGTATGAATTTGCTTACAAGAAAATTAATGAAACTGGCCCTAAAGATCATATTTTCACGTTCTCAGAAGTAATGAATCAAAAGATACGCGAAAATTCTCTCTTTGCCTTTCAAGGGTCACGTCCTCAGCCCATCCCTGAAAAAAGATGAGAGAGAGAGGGAAGATAACGTTTTATTATTTTTTCAATATTTAATTCTCTTTGTCATGTAGTATATCTTTTCTTTCCCTTAACAAATGTTTCTTTTCTTTCTCTTTTTAATTATTTTACCACCTTATGCTTTTCATATATTAATTTTTTCCTTTCTAATCATTACAAACATTATTCTTTTGATTGAATACACTACCATAGATAGAAGGGGTTATAATCTATACTAAGAAAATTTCAAAAATATTATAATATGAAATTAATAAAAAAATCTTAAAATTAAACTAAATAAATATTTATAAATAATTTTATTGTTGAGCACGTTTGGCACTCACTGCCCCCTTTTTATCATACAACCTAAATTGTGGATTTGTATCGTCGAGCACAAATGGACATAAACAATTTCCTAACCTCCTCATTCTCTCACTCCTCAATCCTTGCTAACAATGGATCACTTACTTTAAAAGATCATTAGCCACCTCAATTTCCTCCTCCAACAAGCAAAAAGCAAGACACATACTAGCATCTTTGTTGATTTTTGCAATATTGCTACATGAACCATAGACGGAACGAAGTTGTAGAGATTGTAACAACACTCAACAATTTTTAAAACTCTTAATTCCGATTATATTTTCTTAAATTTTTTAAAACAATTTGAATCTTAAATTCTCCCTTCTAACATTTTAAAAATTTTATCTATATAGATGCTCAATTCCCCCAAAATTAAATGTTTGGTTTCTCAATTTTTTTTTGTTTTAATATTATATATTTACCCTCTTTTAGATTTTTTTAAGAGATGGTAATTGATGCCAAAAATATGAACGTTGTGAGCATGAATACTAAGCCCTATAGTGGAGTAGAGAATGTGGCAAATAGACTTTCTCTCATAGTTAGTCGATATGGTGGATACAATTTTGCTTCTCAGAGTGATAATTAGGACTACAAAATTGGAAATTTCCTGAATTTGATGTCGAATTGTGTTGAGGGCCCAATTGAAGCAATGGCTAAGAACTCTATAATTTCTATTAAACAAAATTTTGGATATGTAGGATTGGTCAAGTGGGCCATTAATGAAGTTCAATCAAACATCTTCTCTCTACCATTAACTTTTACTCCAAACGAATATGACTTGGTCAACTTTGATAAAATACAATATCATCGGTTTCTCCGGGAGTTTGTGCAACATTATATCCTCATACAAACAAGAGTTATGGTTAGTACTATTAATAAAAATACTAGGAAAAAATGTATATATTATGTTTAGGACGATCTTGACCACTTTATAACACAATTTAGATATACTTATTTGACGTTAAAGTGAAAAAATTACAAATTGACACTAGTTAAATAGTATTACTCACATATAATTTAGACTAATATTAGTACAATAAAATATTCAAAATAAAACAAAAAATCTTTAACTACATGTATAGAAGCTTGGATTTATTTTTTTCCTCAAACTCCAGCATTCAAAAATTTATTTTGCTATAATTGCTTATATATATATATACACACACACAGAGACATATATAGATGTGTGTGTGTGAGTGTGCGCATGCATGCGCGCACGTACGCATGCTTCTTAGCTATCCATCGTCATAAACTATTTTTTTTCTCTTTATATTACAAACTTTGACTTTACCTTTTCTAGTCATGACTATTTTTTTTTTCTAGAAATACTCATGAGCTATTGCAATAAATTGCTATATTAGAGAAATTAAAAACAGTTCATGGCAATAAGGAGAAAGGAAAAATAGTTCATGTCTAAAATAAATAAAATCAAGGTTTGTGACTGTAAAGAGAAAAGAAATATTTTATGGCTATAAATAGTCAATTTCTCATATATATATATATATATTGTAAGAAGGACTAGAAGTGTGATAATGTTGATTGAGTTGTATTCAATGTGGATTTAAATTGTTTGTGTAGTAGAAAATGATGAATAAAATTAAGGGAAATATCTTGAGATTACATGAGGAACTCTTATTTGCAACGTGTTTCGCTTTTATTAGGATAAGATGAAGAGGAAGAGGTGTGAATTTCGTTACGATAAAATTGATGAAACTAGCCCTAAAGGTCATGCTTTCATGTTCTCGGAAGTAATAAGTCCAAAGATAAACAAAAATTATCTCTTCGCCTTTCAGGGGTCACGTCCTCACCCCATCCCTGGAAAAAAAATGAGAGCGAGAGAGGGAGAGAGAAGAGAATGTTTTTATTATTTTTTTCAATATGTAATTCTCTTTGTCATGTAGCATATCTTTTCTTTCCCTTAACAAACATATCTTTTCTTTCTTGTTTTAATTATTTTACCATCGTATATTTTTCGTATATTAATTTTTTCCTTTCTAATTATTACAAACATTATTCTTTTAAATGAATACACTACCGTAGATACAAGGTGTGATAATCTATACTAAGGAAATTTAAAAAATATTAAAATATGAAATTAATGAAAAAAATATGTAAAAAATAAACAAAATTAACATTTCTAAATAATTTTACTATTGTTGAGGACGTTTGGCACTCCTTGTCCCCTTTAACGTAAAACCTAAATTGTATATTTGTATCGTCGAGTACAAATGAGCATAAACAATCTCCTAACCTCCTCATTCTCTCACTCCTCAATCCTTGCTCACATTGGATCACTTACTTTAAAGGATCATTAGCCTCCACAATTTCCTGCTCCGGCAAGCAAAAAACAAGATACTCTAGGATCTTTTTCGATTTTTGCAATGTGGGTACATGAACCATAGACGGAACAAAGGGGTAGAAATAGTAACGACACTCAACCATTTTAAAAACTCTTTATTAGGATTATATATTTTTTAAATGTTTTTAAACATTGTGAATTTTAAATTCTTCCTTCCAACATTTTGAAAATTTTTTCTATATAGATTCTCAATCCCTCCAAAATTTAATGTTTGGTTTCTCAAATTTTTTATTTTTTTTAATATTATACATTTACCCTCATTTAGGATTTTTTTTGAAAAGATGATAATTGATCCAAAAATGTGAAGGTTGTGAGAATGAATGCTAAGCCCTATAATGCTTTCGAGAATGTGGCGAATAGACTTTCTCTCGTAGTTAGTCAATATGGTGAACGCAAATTTGCTCCTCAGAGGGATAACCAAGATTATGAAATTGGAGTTTTCCTGAATTTGATGTCGAATTGTGTTGAGGGTTCACTTAAAGCTTTGGCTTAAGAACTCCATAATTTCTTGTAGACGAAATTTTGGATATGTAGGATTGGTCAAGTACGCCATTGATGAAGTTCAATCAAACATCTTCCCTCTACCATTAACTTTTACCCCAAACGAATATGACTTGGCCATCTTTGATCAAATACAATATTATCGGTTCCTCCGGGAGTATAGTGCAACCTTATATCCTCGTACAAATGAGAGTTATGGTTAGTACTATTATTAAAAATACTAGGAAAAAATGTACTATAATATTTTTGAGATGATCTTGACCATTTTATCACACAATTTGGATATACTTATTTGACGTTGAAGTGAAAAAATGACTTTTTAGTTAAATAGTATTACGCACATATAATTCAGACTAATATTAGTATGTTAAAGTATTCAATATAAAACAAATCAATTGTTAACTACATGTATAGAAGCTAGGATTCTTTTTTTCCTGAAAGTTCACGATTCAAAACGCTCTTTTGTTTCGCAATAACCGTTTCTCTAGATATATGAATATATATATACAGTGTGTGTGCGCATGCTTGCTTATACGTGTTAGCTTTCTATGGTCATAAACTATTTTTCTCTCTTTATAGTTACAAACTTTGATTTTATATTTTTCTAGTCATGACTATTTTTATTCTAGAAATACTCATGAACTATTGTAGTAAACTGCTCTATCAGAGAGGTTAAAAATAGTTTATGGCTATAAGGAGATATGCAAAATAATTCATGTCTAGAAAAAAACAAAATCAAAGTTTATAACTACAAAGAGAAAAGAAATAGTTTATGGCTATAAATAGTCAATTTCTCATATATATATATATATTATTTGAAGGACTAGAAGTGTGATAATGTTGATTGAGTTATATTCAAAGTGGATTTAAATTGTTTGTGTAGTAGAAAATGATAAATAAAATTAAGGAAAATATCTTGAGAATAAATGAGGAACTCCTATTTGCAATGTCTTTTGCTTTTAATACGATAAGATAAAGAGGAAGATTTTCACGTTCTTAGAAGTAATGAGTCCAAAGATAAACAAAATCCTCTCTTCGCCTTTCGAGGGTCACGTCCTCACCCCATCCCAGGAAAAAATAAGGGAGAGAGAGAGAGAGAGAGAGAGAGAGAGAGAGAGAGAAGAGAATGTTTTATTTTTTTTTCAATATGTAATTCTCTTTGTCGTGTAGCATATCTTTTCTTTCCCTTAAAAAACATATCTTTTCTTTCTCTTTTAATTATTTTACCATCTTATGTTTTTTGTATATCAATTTTTCCTTTCTAATTCTTGTAAACATTATTATTTTAATTGAATACACTACCATAGATGGAAGGGATGATAATCTATACTAAGAAAATTTCAAAAATATTAAAATATGAAATTAATGACAAAAATATCTTAAAATTAAACTAAATTAACATTTCTAAGTAATTTTACTGTTGTTGAGGACGTTTGGCAATCCTTGCCCCTTTAGCGTACAACCTAAATTATGTATTTGTATTGTCGAGCACAAATGAGCATAAACAATTTCCTAACCTCCTCATTCTCTCACTCCTCAATCCTTGCTCACACTGGATCACTTACTTTAAAGGATCATTAGCCTCCTCAATTTCCTGCTCGAGCAAGCAAAAAGTAGCACACATACTAGAATCTTTGTCCATTTTTGTAATGTGGCTATATGAACCATAGACGGAACCAAGCGGTAGAGACAGTAACAACACTTAACAATTTTAAAAACTCTTCATTAGGATGATATTTTCTTAAATTTTCTTAAACATTTTGAATTTTAAGTTCTTAACCCCTCCAACATTTTGAAATCTTTATCTATATAGATGCTCAATCCCCCCCCCAAAAAATTAATGTTTGGTTTCTCAATATATATTATTTTTTGTTTTAATATTATATATTAACCCTCATTTAGGATTTTTTTTAAGAGATGGTAATTGATGCGAAAAATGTGAAGGTTGTTAGCGTGAATGCTAAGCCCTATAGTGATGCTAAGAATGCGGATTGGGCAAGTTGTTCTACTACCCGCTGGTCTCTCACAGGCTATTTTGTTTTCTTGGGAGATTCCCCAATTCTTGGAAAATAAAGAAACAGCTCACCGTCTCACGATCTTCTGTAAAGGCAGAATATCGATCCATGACTATTACCTGTTGTGAGTTCAAATAGCTCTGGCATTTACTTGCTGGCCTTGGAGTCCCGCACTTACTTCCTGTCCTCTTGCATTGTGATAATTAGGCTACTATTCATATTGTTGCTAACCCTATCTATCACAAATGCACAAAACACATTTAGGTTGATTGTCATTTTGTGCACGATGAATGCCAAGCTAAACGGATTTCTCTCATGCATGTTCCCTCAAAATCTCATCTTGCCGATATCTTCACCAAAGCTCTTGGTTAACCCTTATTTTTTACTCTCTTCTGTGAGTTGGACGTTACAATCTTTATACTCCAATTTGAGGGGGAGTGTGAAGATATGTTGGATTGGAAGATTTGGAGCAACCCCTAATATAGGAAATGTGAAACACATTTTCTAATGTAAATATGTTAATTGCCTTTATTATAGTAGCTTGTATGGTAACCATGACATGTATGATTTATTTTCCATATTTAGTTTTCCAAGTTGTATAAGATATACAATGGTCATATTGGCCACTGTAAAACAGATTTGAGAAATAAACTTTTCCCAATTCTCCAAATGTCGTTGTTTGTTTCCTTCTACTTTTGTCTTGAAGGGCCTGACAAGCGACACACCTATAACGTGCATAATCTAAACATGGTGTTTAGGATACAACTAGGCCTTCAGGTTCATAAAACCTTAGTAAGTTGGGAAAAGCCAGCACTTCCTATACCATATCATCAGGACATCAAATCAGTATGCTGAAGTTGTAAGTCCAGGATTTTTCCAGAAAATGTCAACGAGACAATACCAAAATTCGAAAATGAGATTATAACAGGATCTCACAATTTTGAATGTAATTCTGACACAAGAAAACACTTTGCTCTATATCAGGAACAGGAAGATGAAAATTGTTAGCGTAGGTTTTTAACATATGTCAATTTTTTGAAAGGTAAACGGTATTTATGAGTTTGATCTATTAGAATATTTATCTTCGTCAGAACATATTTTTCTATCAGGTAATTAGGTAAAAACCAAGCTTGATTCACTAAAGGAAATATCTTACATATTCTTTCTCCAAATAGAAATACAAAGATATTTTGGAATTTTATTCATTATACAAAGTTAATATATTTTTTCATTGAACTTTTTTAAGTCGAACAATTCTTCAAAATCACACAACTATATATATTGGAGGATTTCATATCATCATTAATCACTTCCTATTTAGTTTCGCATATTGTTTCAACGAAAGTTGGTTTTTCTCCAATGGATTTCGTAAGACAAGGTTTATATTTATATCGTAGTAATCAATATTCATAGGCCATCCTTAAGATCAGGAAGCTTCTGCGATCAAAGTCAACAATGATTTAAACATTTCCATTTCATGATACTGTCTAAGATCATATCACATGAGAAAAGAAGTGCTAACTGAGAAGCCAAGAATCAAGCAGAAGAAGTAGAAGATGCCTGCAAAAGCTGATTTAGGTTTAAGAAAATGGGGATTCTTTGGATATACCTTTGTTGATAAATAAAAGTATCATAAAGCAATTTATGAAACTTAGAGGGCATATGATTGGACCAGCCCATCTAGGCTTTAGTTTTGGGCTAAGATGAGTTTTGATTATGTTATTCTTGGGCCAAGTATCACGTGGTTAAGGCCAAGTAACCTAGGTGATCAGGTAATGGTCTAAAAGGTTTAAATGATTATTTTATAAGAATCCCACATCGATTGTCTAGCCGAAATTTCAAGATGCAACACTCTAGAAATTGTACTATCCACATTACCTTGTTATGTTATCTATAAATTATTGTTACTCTGCCAAATTTACACTTCTTAGATCAGCAACTTCTCCAAAAATTCCATTCAACGACCACAAAATCTCAGACAGCACATTCGAATATAAAAACCCCTAAAGGTAAGAATTTTTTTTTTCTCACTTCTGTTGCCTTTTGCAAAGCTTTAATCTCTCTTGGTCTTTCACAAGTCACATCCTCAACCCATCCCTGGAAAAAATATGAGAGAAAGGGAAGAGGAAATTTTTATTATTTTTTTAATATATAATTCTCTTTGTCAGTTAGCATATCTTTTCTTTCTCTTAAAAAATATATCTTTTCTTTTTTAATTATTATACCATCTTATGGTTTTTGTATATTAATTTTTTTCCTTTCTAATTATTACAAACATTATTCTTGTAATTAAATACACTACCAAAAATATTTAAATATGAAATTAATAAAAAAATGTCTACAAATTAAAATAAATTAACATTTCTAAATAATTGTACTAATGTTGAGGACGTTTGGCACTCCTTTTCCCCTTTAGCTTACAACCTAAATTGCATATTTATATCGTCAAGTACACGGAACAAAGGGGCAGGCACTGTAACAATGCTGAACATTTTAAAAAACTTTTCATTAGGATTATATATTTTTTAATGTTTTTAAACATTTGATTTTTAAATTCTTCCTTCCAACATTTTGAAAATTTTATCCATATAGATGTTGAATCCACCCAAAAGTTAATGTTTGGTTTCTCAATTTTTTTATTTTAATATTATATATTTACCCTCATTTAGAATTTTTTTTTTGAAGAGATGGTAATTGATGCAAAAAATGTGAAGGTTGTGAGCATGAATGCTAAACCCTATAGTGGTGTTGAGATTGTGGTGAATAGAATTTCTCTCATAGTTAGTCGATATGGTGGACGCAATTTTACTCTTCAGAGGGATAATCAAGATCACGAAATTGGAAATTTCCTGAATTTGATGTCGAATTGTGTCGATGGCCCATTTAAAGTTGTGGCTAAGAACTCCATAATTTCTTATAGATGAAATTTTGGATATGTTGGATTGGTCAAGGACGCCATTAATAAAGTTCAATCAGACATCTCCTCTCCACCATTAACTTCTACTCCAAACGAATATGACTCGGTCATTTTTGATGAAAAACAATGTCATCAATTTCTCCGGGAGTTTGGTCTAGCTTTATATCCTCGTACAAACAAGAGTTATGGTTAGTACTATTATTCTTACTCTTTTTTTTTTTTTAAATATTATCTTTGGTTTTTTATTTGTCACATTTCAAACATACACTTTTTAAGAAACACGTAATTTTAAATATTGTTAATTTCTTATATGGACTAGAATACTCTTAAATCAATCTTTGATCTCCTCATAAGAATAATTAGATATAAAACTATTTTAACTTTTCTGTTCATAATCATGAACTTTTATTTATCTTTTTTTAATCAGGAAATATTTTTATTTTTCTGGTTATAGCCAAGCTTTGATTTTATCTTTTTCTAACCATGGACTATTTTTCTTTTCCTAGAAATAGCCATGAACTATTTTGACCTCTCAAGTATAGAAATTTATTAAAAATAGTTCATGGCTATATTTGAGAGGTAAAAAATAGTTGATGGCTATTTCTAGAAAAAAAAAGTAATTCATAGTTAGAAAAAGATAAAATCCAAGATTGTGGTTATAAATAGAAAAGGATAAAACAAAAGTTCATGGTTATAAAAAGAAAAATTAACACATTTTATAGCTTGTATTATTTTTACAAGTTTCCATGTAGAATATTTAAAAAGAGTTGGAAAAAATTGAAGTGTAGCCAAGTTTCCATGCTTCGTGAAGATTTTAAATGTTGCATTATTAATTTAAAAATATAAAAAGTACAAAAAACACGAATAATAGTGAAACTCATAAGTAAAAATAACAAAGGAAATTAATGGGAAAATTAAAAGTGGTTCAAATCTAGGAGTCCTATATAATTCGTAGCATTTTTTCTATCACTACTAATTCGAAAATATTGTTAATTATTATCTTTCAATTCATCACATAAATGTTGTTTTACGTTTTTTTCTAGTGATCAGAAATGACAAATTAAATGAAACTGAAATTTTGTGAACATGAAATTGAACGTAGAAGAACATGAGGAATTTATTAGTTCAACCAGTCATGATTAAGGAGTGAAAAGGAAGTACAATATACTCTTTGAGGATGACCTTCTCAATACACTTTTAGATTATCAAACTTCTCAAAAAAAGCAGAAATCCAGTTAGTGTCACAATCTTTAAACTCTTTTATACTCTCATTTTATGATCTTGGTTTTGTATAGATGATTAGTGAAGAATTTTTTTTTCTTGAACTCTTTGAGCTTATAGTGCACGTCATCCATTCTACTATTTGTCCAATAATTTGGGTGATGATTTACAACGGGCAAATGAAGTTTCACCTTTTTTATTACTGGTAATAATTCTCAAACTTTTTTTACAATATCATTTTGTCCTTCAAATTTTTTTAAAAAAATTTTGGTATATTACAATCTTAACTATTTTTTAGTACCATCTGCATGCTTAAAATTTTCTTATATTTATTTTCATCCTTGGAATATTTTGCAGTACCAAAATAGTCCTAAACTCTAATTTATTAAGGGATAAAAATGTCCACACATTCATTCCCTCCAAAATTCACACATGTTCCCTCAAAACTTAAATTAGATCATACGGCTTATTTTACAGATGTAAATAGAAAATTCCTAAATTCAAAAAATAAAAAAAAACTTCTTCAAATCCCCCTCATTCATCAAAATGAAATTCAGAACATAATAATCCTTATACTTGCAAACATAAAAAAACATATTTGCATTTCTCTCTCATTCGGATAATTTACAAACTTTTGAAAAAGGGTAAAATACTCCGGTGCCCCTGAACTTTTTCAAATTTTGGTTTTGGACCCTAAACTTCAAAATGGCAAGTATTGGACCCTGAACTTCAATAACGTATCCAAATAGGACTTCTGTATATTTTGAACGTTAATTCATTAACGGTCAAATAAGTGAAAGGGTACAATTGAAATTTTTCTTACAAAAATTTTCTTCTAATGCTTTAGAATCTAACAAAATTCAATTAGGTCCCTATTTTCAATTATTAACTATTTCAAAGATCTAATATTAATTATAAATATTCTATCCATATTTTTATATTCTTCAACCTCCTCCACACATTTTCCATACTACCACCACGACTACTGTTAGACAACCATCACCACCGTTGCCGATAGCCGCCTCCAACAGCAGATAGCAGCCACCGCTGTCATCTTCTTCTTCTTCTTCCTCCTTCTTCTGCTACTGAAGTATAAGAAGAAGAAGAAGAAGGAGAAGTAGGAAGAAGAAGAAGAAGGAGAAGGAGAAGAAAGAAGAAGAAGAAGAAAGAAGAAAAAGGAGGAAGAGGGTAGCGGTGACTGTCGGTGGTGGCGAGGCTATCGGCGGCGATGACTATCATCGATGGTGGCTGTCCGGTAGTAGTGGTGGTTGTAGTGTGTTGAATTTATGGAGGAGGTTGAAGAAGAAGATAAAAATATGGATAGAATTTTCATAAATTAACATTAGATCATTGAAAGAGTTAATAATGGAAATAGAGACCTAATTGAATTTTGTTAGATTGTAAAGGATTAAAAAAATAATTGTAAGTGAAATTCCAATCATAACCTTTTTCTTATTTGACCGCAATGAATTAACGGTCAAAATGGACAGAAGGTCCAATTTTTGATACGTTATTGAAGTTCATGTTCCAATACTTACCATTTTATAGTTGAGAGTCCAAAATCAAAATTTGGAAAAATTCAAGAGGCGCTTGTACTTTTTACCCTTTAAAAAAAAAAAAATCAAACCTTCAAGTTCAAAACTAGGAAAAGATGAATTATGGTATAGTCTTTTAGACAAGTGTCTTCAATAAAAATGAGCTTTCTGCAAGACAAACAAGTGAGAAATGATATATATATCATTACAATCTTAAGCTAAAGAACATAACAATGATGTATTAGAAGAATGAACTACATTAATTTATAGGCTTTATAACAAAAGACCACCCTGGACTTCGGGGAAAAAGTAATTTATCCCCTAAAGTTCAATTATGTGCATTTTATTCTAAGACTATTAGTCAAAGGTGAAATTAAATAAAATGACCTAAATGTTATTTATGTAAGTTGTGTTTTTTTTTTTTTTGTAAAATATCCCTTTGAAGTTCAATATAAAATCAATTTTATTAATTCTTTAATTTATAATAAGTTTTTGTACAAATCTATAATGTTTGAAAAATAATTGGTCTATATTCTTTAAAACTAATTATTTAATTCAAAATTTGGTTATTTAAGATAAAATAGCATAGTGATTCTAAATATAATTAATGTACTCAAATAAACTATTCAGTCATAAATATAATATAAGATTTCGCCAATCTCAAATCTTTATCTTGAAGTTTTTAATAAATTTTTTTGAATACTTTTAATAAAATTTTTTTAAACAATTAGGATATGTAACAAGAATTATAATAATAGCTTTAAGCTACCTAAAAATAATAATAATTTTAAGCAAAGTACTAAAATAATAGACAAACATCTAATTTTTTCTTTAAATAAAAGACGATTAATTTTTAACACTCATTATAATGAATTGGTGACGAATCATAACATTTTAGTTATTTTGAATAAATATTTCATGTTCACATAGCCTTTTTCTTTTTTATGACTCATATTTGCATAACTTATATTATATTTATAATCGAATATTTAATTTTTTACTCAATTAAATTTAGACTCACATATGCCATTTTTCCTTAGACAAATCTTTCACTTTTTTTAGTTAAAAAATTAATTTTCAAAGAATATAGACTAAAAAGTATTATTGCAGTTTTTATAGAGGTATTTTGTGATAAATTATAAATATATATATTAAAGTGTTTACAAAACTACTAATTTTATATTAAACTTTAGAGGCTATTTTACAACAAATCATAACTTTTATAAAGGATATTAATATTATGAAGCACAAGACGTTGAATCAATAATTTAGTCAAATGCCAATTGAACAAGTCACGAAGAATTGATAATATTTTATTACTCTATTTTTATCTTTTTTTAATATATTGTCACATATTCATTCGCAATATGTTTTTACATATTCAGGAAAGGGAACTATGTTGTGCTTCATCATATTTTGAAATGTTCAATGAGCGTGACAGAGATTTTAATGATAATCCGTCAAATAGTAAAGCAGTAGACAAGCTAGTAAGTTTTATATTCTTTGTTGTTTGTCCTATTCAAATGTACTTGTGTAGATGCTCTTTATTTTCTATGCTAAAAAGTGTTATGTTATGCATAATGGAGATCAAAACCATAGATGGAACTTAATGGAGACAGGGGCTCCCATGAAAAAAAAATTATACATTATATGTATTAGTAATGGCCCTTAAAAAATTATATGCATTTATATTGCTAATTTCATTGTAAGAAATTTTTTATATTCATTCTATTACCATTCAGATTTTGTAATATAATTTCTAATACATCTTATGATATAATTCTGCGATAATAATTTCGTTTCAATTTTATTTTTAGAATTTTAGGTATGACTTTTATTAATAAAAGTACTAGAAAAAATTTACTATAATATGCATTAGATGATCTTGACCACTTTATCACATAATTTAGATATACTTAAAGTGAAAAAATTAGTAATTGACTTTTGTTAAATAGTTTTACGCACATATAATTAAGACTAATATTATTACGATAAAATATTTAAAGTAAAACAAAAAGATCTTTAACTACATGTATAGATGTATAGAAGTTAGGAATCTTTTTTTCTCAAACTCTATGATAAATTTTTTTTTCTCTTTACAGTTACAAATTTTGATTTTATCTTTTTCTAATTATGACTATTCTTTTTGAAGAAATAGTCATGAACTATTTTAATAAATTGCTATATCAGAGAGCTAAAAAATAGTTCATGGCCATAAGGAGAAAGGCAAAATAATTCATGTCTAGAAAAAAATAAAATAAAAGTTTGTGGCTATAAAGTGAAAATAAATAATTTACGGCTATGAATAGTCAATTTCTCATATATATTGTTAGAAGGACTAGAAGTGTAACAATGTTGATTGAGTTGCATTCAGAATAGATTTAAATTGTTCGTGTAGTAGAGAATGACAAATAACTTTGAGGAAAATATCTTGAGAATACATGAAGAGCTCTTATTTGCAATGTCTTTTTTTTTAATAGGACGAGATGAATAGGAAGAGGCGTGGATTTGCTATCGAGAAAATCGATAAAATTTGCCCTAAAGGTCATATTTTCACCTTCTTGCAAGTAACGAGTCCAGAGATAAACAGAAGAATTAGAATGTGGGATTATGATGCATCAGATATATACGGTGAAATGTTAAGTAGCAGCAACACATCACAAAGCCTCAATGTGGAAAAAAGAGAAACATTGAGAAGATTGGAGCAACAAGCAAAGGAACAAGGCGAGAAAATTGCTCCTCAAAAGGAATAAATAGCAGTTCAAGTGTCAAGAATTACATCCTGGCACAAACACACTAAAGGTATTATTATTCAAAACGCTATATACTTTCTATATATTAATTACTCAATTTATTATTCAAAACGCTATATACTTTGATATAAATATTTGATTTAATTGATTCCAAAAAATTTTCTAATTTTCATTACTCAGTGTACTTTTATGGCTGCTTAATCACTTGGAAAAGCAAATTTATTTATGTAAAGTTTCTTAATTGTTTCTTAGTAATGAAATTAAATAAAGTTGCGAAATGCCTCTTCTCGAGGGCATGGTTTGATCTTGGAAAGAAATCACAGTAAAACTGAGTTATTGATTTACTATAATTAATATAATGGGGTTGGTTGAATATTATTTTTTGATATTGAGATACCATTTGTTGTTGTTTGGTAGTTATACTTAGGGTTTGGATCGTTTGTAATATCTTTTATAACACTCTCTTAATATTTCTAGTTTGATAAATTTTCATAAAATAAATTTTAAGGGAAAAATATATTATGAAAGGAAATGTTATAGCAAATGTTATAGATGATTCTAAGTGTTATTCTTTTTATGACCTAGATGTACATGAAATTGTTTTATTATATATTCTTTCATACTAAGTAAGAGAATATGTTTTAGCTCTTGCTTCATGCTTCCTATTTATGTTTGTCTTTAATTGTTTTCCACTTATTTACAGGTCTCATGAAGAATTTATATGACAATGAAGTTTAGCATTCAGATCGACTTAGAATTTAGTTAAAGATTATTAGATTTATATTATTGACCTATTCACCAATTGTACTTGACATTTATATAAATGTTTTAATATTTTAAAATTATGTACTAGACATTCATATTTTGATTTGTATGATTTTTCTTGATTAGTATAATTTTATTTTATCATATTATATAAAATCTAATTTGTAGGTGGCATCAAAATTTCAATTGATAAATAGCAATTGAATATATATTTATATTTATTGATGATAAAAAACGTCATTATATGTCAAACTGAGAAATACTTTTTTAACAAAGTTTTGTAGATGAATAGAGATAAAAATGTTATTGCATTTATTAGAAGAGGGGCATAGTTCCAGTGAGTTCATACCAAATGTTATATCGTTGCTTCCCGGAAGAGATGGTTTCATTCCCTATTTCACAACCCTATAAATTCCCTCAAGGATGGTGTTATCCCCATATCTTGAGTTTGTCCAAGTGTAGAAGCCCAAGTCTATTAAATCAGAGTCTACCAAAACTCTCCAAAAGTGGTAGCTCCTCGTCTCCAAACTCTCCGCACCTCCAAATATGTCATTTATGTCAAAAACATAGTGAAAGTCAACAACTAATAGCCACAGGAGAGTGATCACACTTATCCCAAGGCTTTGGGGTAAGTTCATAGCTCCTCACGATGTCTTCTTAAGGGCATTAATATCCAATTCTTCCTTCCTCTAGAAGCCCCAAATCCCCCCCCCCTCCCCTCCCCTCCCCTTCCCCCTCCCTCCCAACAAAGTGCCTTACCTCAGCTGCCACAAAACAAGAATACTTGCTCGTCACCGCTATTCTTTTAGATTTTGTACGTGATCTTATTTTCGAAATGATCAAAATATCAGGTTTAAATGTGTCAGATAATTCCACAGAATTACACCAAAAATTGCGATGAATTAGCCCCAAAATAATTCCATCTAATTATATTTATTAAAAATTTAGATATCCATTGCATCCCTCTTACCTGGGGCTACAATAGTGCTTAAAAAAATGGCTTCTAAACCCTCTTCCAGTGTATTTTCAGGTAACTCTTCTCAAGCGGCTTCCATTATTTCTTGATCATTGAAATTGTGACTCTCCCCTGTGAGTTTCTTATCAGGTAAGTACTCTTTCACAGTCGTGTTGTCAACTTTTGCACCATTTCTACTCTATTCTAAACTTTTTGGAACATTTTGTAGAAATGTTGATGGGTGTCTATCAGCATTATGCAAAAATAACAGCGAATCCACCTTAAATCATGTATAGTTCCAACTAATTATGCTCATAAAAAAAATTAGATATCCGTTGCATCCCTTTTACCCGGCGCTAGGATGGCACTCACCGAAATAGTATATGAATCCGCTTCCATTGGATGAAATTTGAGTTCCAAGAGGTTGATGAAATTTGAGTTCCAAGAGGTTGATGAAATTTGAGTTCCAAAGCATTCCCAAGCCTTGTTCTTGAAAGTCCTAGCTAGAGATCCACTTTTTTTCTAATTTGCGCACTAGAAATTTAACCCCAATCCAAGATGTAATTAAGATCTCAAGTAATTATAGTAGAAGAAGCTACAACAAATTTAAACAATAAACCAAGGAATTGAAAGAATTCACAAGACCCACTTGTAGAAAATTTGAGGAACCCTTCAAGAACGCTTGAAGAAAAACATTCAAGAACCAGAAGAAACTTAAAGATGAACAAAGGGTGCTTAATTCCTTGATTTAGCTTTCATAGAGATTCATTATCCTTCAAAGAAATGGAAGAACCCTTAGGGTTTCTTCAAGCAAGAGCAAAGCTCAAGGATACAGATTTTCAAGAGGTTTAAAAACTGAATGTTGTTTCACCCTTTAAAGTTATAAATACATGCCAAGATCTAAACCAACTAATATCAAGTCAAATATGGCTTAAAACTACTTAATTATATCATCTGGAGAGGAAGAGGAGGCGGAAATAACAAGTTAAAACAAAAGATATCAGTTAAAAAACCAAGATAATTAAAACCATGGAATTTTTTTCCTATCAAATACTGGCATCGAACCTTTTTGGTTTCAAAAACAAAAGTCTCCCAACGAAAGTCTGGCGAAGGAATAGTGAGATGTCTGATGCCAGTTCGTCACTTTGATCCTCCAAATGGAAGAATCATCTCTTTTTATCTTCATGAAAGTTTTAGCCCTTTCTCTAGCATTCCAAAAGAATAAAAACCACCTCAATTGGATGTCTACAACACAATTTAGAAACATTGATTTTACACAACTCTTTGGACGACCAAATCGTATCCATTTTAGATGAAATTTTCCATTTTGGAAACCTAATTAAATTCTATACAAAATTACATAAGGACAAAAATTTATTTGGAAACACTAAGGACGTCAAAATTCACTTGAATACAGGCTATCTTCAGGACATCCTTTCCCAATATTTTCTACATGATTTTGAAATCCTTTTAAGCTCTGGGAAGTCTTCATAACATGGTAAAATTGGTCTTGAAATGCCGCTCATGTTTCTTTGGTTGTTCACTCTTGGAATGTCCTTAAATTCCCAATCTTCATAATATTAGTATTCCTTGCAAGAAGTTGAAGACTCCCAAAAACAGTCATGTAGAGGCTTAGTCGTGGCCTTATCATTTCCTTCCAAAGCGTATTGCATCATTTCTTTATCATTGAAATTGTGATTCTCCCCTACGAGCTTCTTATCAGGTTAGTGCTCTTTCACATTCGTAGCCTGAACTTCTATGGAATCCTTACTTTATTCTAGAATTTCTAGAAGTCTCTCATGTGTGGGTTGTGTATTTTGAGGGCTGTGTTGAACCAGAGTATTATGGGTTAGATTAGATGGACTTTTAGAAACAGAACCTTGTTGGCCCACACCTTTTCTAGATGGGTAAGCCTTGTTCTATTTTAATTGGATCTCTTTGAGTAGAACTCGGGGCCTTCAGAATTCTCTGGTTTTACTTTGGGTTGAAGATTTGGGAAGTGACTCCTTCTTGACCTAAGACTTTACTCTTACGCTAGGAGCCTTTTCTTTCTTTCTTTCTTTCTTTTTTTTTTTTTTTTTTTTGGGGATGAGATATGGAATTTTTCGTGGACCCAAGACCACGTAGATGTCTTTTTTTGAGCTGTTACATATAAGTTTGGGTCAGTTTGCCCATTTGCTCATGTTTCTCTTCCACCAAAAGGCTAAAGCGAGATCCAATACCCCTAAGATTCAAAGTAGCCATTGTTTTGGATATTTTAGTACGTACGGCTGTACCATTACTGTGTCGCAAAGGAGGCAGCTAGACACCAATACCTTGCACATGCCTTTCAGAGAAATGATTATTACTTTACATGATGCAGAGCGGATACTTGAGATACCTGCTTATGGTAGTATTGTGGATGTTCAGCATTCCCAGGAGCAGTTGGTCAGGATTGTTCAGAGCGGCTCGGGCGTCTTGCATAAGTGGTGGTATAAATGCTCATGAACTTTCATATGTTGTAAAAAGGATCCACATAGTGGAGTTTCCCCATAGTTGAGGGCAACATATTATATCACGTACATACTTGGGAGTTCCCTCTTCACTGATAAGAGTAGGAACATCGTGCATGCCAAACTTTGGCCTTTTGAGAAGAATTTTCGATGATGTGAGAAGTTAGCTTAGCGTGCGATGACGTTGGTGTTCTTATACCGGTGTCTTGGTCAGGCCTGCAAGTAAATGTGAATGAATTACCAATATGATTATGAATTGAAATCTTTTATTTCCAATACATTTCTTATATGCCATTCGTTCAGTGGTATTTCTACATTCAACAAAGTAGAAATCTAGCTGCTTCCTATATTGCATTTCAAATATATTGAAGTAAAGACATTTGATATTGGATTATAGGATTTCCATTTGCATATGATACTGGACATCTTCAGCTCACTCGAGCATTCGTCCATTACCTATGATATTTAAATTAATGCCACAAGATGATTCAAACCATACTGATATATGGCAATACTTATGATGGGTCAATTTCGTCTAAAAAAAAATTCTTGCTGTTATTAAAGGAATTTATCAAGTAGTTTTCGAGAGCTTTTAATAATTATTATAAACAAACTTCTTTATTTCCAACAGGTCATTTATGTTGCCACATATACCTGTAGTTATGGATTTTCTACATCTACAATCAGGATACAAATACCTTAATAGAAAAGTCTTCATCATATCATCTCAATATGCTATCTCTATTAAGCTTCTTTGATATTCAAGAATATTGGGCTTTTCCATCTAATCAAGACATGGAGAAATATTTCTAACTTTGTTATTTACCTTTATTTGCTCGAAGTATTCCAATGAGAGAAACCCATATCTTCCGATATGCATATTCGGAAGGGGAAATTTTTTAATCAACTTAAGAGTGGAGATGGCATAAAGAACTCTTACCAGCCAAGAAGGCTCAAAGGAAAATCGACTTTCAAGTCTCAATATATAAAATTTAAAGGAAGTCTTTCAACCGCATGAAATCAATTAGGCTGTCTTAATCAGCCATAGCAATATCCTACTTTCTGCTAAAAATGCATCCACAAATGTATGTTGTTTTTGGAAGGGAAAATTCGTATTGATGTTGAAATTTAAATAGTCTAACAACACATATTTGCTCAAATTTTTTTCACGATTTTATATCCTTCGTCGAATTCACACATGGGTTTCTAGTCATTTGAAAAGATTGCAAGCCTCCATCTTTCAAGTGCGTATATTGTTCATATCAGATTTCTTTACTGTTGGAAAGCACAACAGCCTAATTCTTCAGATATCCTGATCTGTGCTATCAAGATTTATTCACAATAACTCGATTGAATATATTGGGCAACCTTGATCATAGAACAATCCTAATTCGATTGTATCAGGTTATGCCCTCAAGCTCATTTTTGTTAAAGATATGTAGGATATGGAAGATTTGGAGCAACCCCTAATATAGGAAACGTGAAACACATTTCGTAATGTACATATCTTAATTGCCTTTAGTATAGTAGCTTGTATGGTAACAATGACATGTATGATTTATTTTCCATATTTAGTTTTCCAAATTGTGTAGGAAATATACTGGTCACATTGGCCACTGTAAAATAGATTTGAGAAATAAACTTTTCCCAATTCTCCGAATATCGTTCTTTGTTTTCTTTCATGGTATCAATGCCTACTATGGATAAAAATATTGCAAACCTATCTTGAAACAAGTTCAGAAATATGATGAAGTGGATGAACACTACCTAGGAGCCAATGATGTTTCAGGTGGCTTGATTACTCTCGTCCAGTTGAAGAATGAGAGTTTTGATGAATGGGCAGATGCGTTCGAGTTGACCCTCGACTCTAAAAATAAATTGGGATTTCTTGATGGATCTATTCCACAGCCTAAAAAAGATGATCCAAAGTTTAAAAGGTGGAAGAAAATCAACACCTTGATTGGATCATGGATACTAAACACTATACGGGCTTCAATCACAAAGATGAGGGTGGCAAAAACTATGTGGGATTAGTTACTACATAGGTTTTGTGCACAAAATGGACCCTGATATTATGAGTTGAAGTAGCAATATTCAAATGTAAGAAAAAGGGACTTTTTGTAGCCACCTATTTTGGAAAATTAAAGAAAATTTGGGAAGAACTTTCAAACTATGACCAATTTTGAGAAAACTGTGAGGGAATAAACAATACGACACGAGAAGAAGAAACTTTTATAATTTCTCTTTGGCTTGGACACTAATGGTTTCGGAACAATACATTCCCCAATACTGGGAGAGACCCTCTACCTAATGTCAACCAAGCCTATTCTAAGGTAATACAAGTGAAGCTAGTGAAAAGTATAACCAAGGAAGAAGTACAATTTGGTGGCGGTGCAAAATGTTCGCAGTCCGCAGCCAATATGGACATCACACAGAAAAATCATCTCTTTTTGCAGCCATTGTCCCAAAACAGAGCATGACTCCAAAAGCTGCTTCCAAGTGATTAGATTCCCAAAGTGGTGGTTGGAGAAAAGCAAAACTACAAAGGCTGCGGACACACCAGAAGAGGAGGAAAAAGTCGCAGAGGCACTGGAGGTGTGCGTCGTGGCACACATGGTGGAAAATCGGCGACGATCCAACACGTTTGGGTGCCATAACATACTATCACCGGCGACCACACTGGTTCGTCTACGAACGCCGCTGGTGGCCCAGTTTCACCCCAGAGCAGTGGCAGTCACTGATGGACTTTGTGCAAAGCCAAGCATATCATTCAACCACGGAAAAACTCTGGTAAGATTTTTTCGACAATTGGCTGATTGATTCAAGAGTAATCCATCACATGACCTTTAATATTGATCTTTTATTTGCTGTTCATATGATTCCTCCATCACCGATCACCTTGAAGAATGACTTATGCAACCAAATATGGCAAAGTCCAACTTGGTCCCAATTTTATTTTGGAGAAAGTTTTGTTTATCCCATAGCTTACTTGCAATATTATTTATGTGTCTAAGTTTCTAAAATATAATTCATGGGATTGTTTGGTTTACATCTTCAATGTGTGGTCTACAAGACTGTTCCTCAAGGACCCTGATTGGATTGGGTGAGCAATGAAATGGGCTATACTATCTTCAGAATATGATGCCAGGCAAAGTGAATAAAGTTCTGGATCCTAACTCTAGATTTCTGTTGCATCAAAGGTTGGGACACCCTTTAGATTCTGTTCTTAAATTTTTACTTCATGTATCCCATTCCACAAAACCCTTGTGATACATGTTTTCGTACTAAATAAACACGGGACATTTTTTCAACTTCCTTAAATAAGGCTTCTGAAATATTTTTCTTAATTCATTGCGATGTGTGGGGTCCCTATAGACCTAAAACTCATGATAATACTGAATATTTTCTTATTGTTGTTGACGATTATGCGCATGCCATTTGGATATTTTTAATGATTGAAAAGGGAGAAGTTCGTTCTGTAGTATCCAAAATTTTCAAAATGGTCCAAACTCAACAACTACTGTTAAAACTATCCGGTCTGATAATAGGGCAGAATATGTGAGTCTAAAATCTCTCGTTTCCGAAATTGGAATATATCATCAAACTATAATCCCTTATACACCTCAGCAAAATGGTCGTGCTAAGCATAAAAACTGCCATATTCTTAATGTGGCTCGGGTCCTTCTATTTCTAGCTAATCCACCCCTCTCTTTATGGGGGAGAATGTGTCCTCATAACCAGTTATCCAATAAACCGAACCCCCTCCAACCTTCTTAATGGACAATCTCCTATTGAGTTGTTACATAAAACTCCACCCAACTACTCTCTTTTGTGCACCTTTGGCTGTTTATGTTATAGTCATCATGCCACTATTGATGAATTTCTTTCTCGGAGTAAAAAATGCATCTTTATTGGCTACTCGCTTGGAAAAGGGGTTGGCGGGTCTATGATACTGAATCCAAAGTTTTTATCATTTTTGGGGATGTGATTTGTTATGAGACCATTTTTCCTTACAAAATTGACCTTTCCTTAACTGGGCAAGGCAAAACTTCATTTCTCTAATCTGTCTGACCTATGCAATCTTTCCACATAAACCCACGCAACCCCTGCCATCCCTTAACTCACAGCATACCCTCATCGACAAATAAATCCTCCATTCAGTCCACAAGTCCCTCCCCAATCCAACATAGTTGTCCTACCCTAACCTCTTGCAGATTCTGACTTGCGACCCACTGAAAAATGCATTCTCCCATGTGATATCCCTAACCTTGCCACTAGGTCAACTGAGGCTGAGTAGGGCATCTGCGTGCCTCTCGGCACTAAATTGTAAGTTCCAATAAAACACAACCCTTGAACAACACTAACAGGTATATACACAAAGTACGCAGTGGAAAACTTAAGTAAACTAGATACTACTAGTGCGCTAAAAACACAAGATTTAAAAAAAATTCTCACGATCGTTTTAATATAAAAATGAAAGTATCTTATATCAACAAACGATTCGAGTCTAGGAAAGACAAAACATAAACATATGTCCTATTATGGAGATTTGATCTAAAAACTATCGGCCTAAACCTTTAGCGGCGTGCTGGGTCCCTGACCGTCCTGGGCTAATCTGAGGAGAAAACATGAAATGGAAAAATATGAGCGCGAACGCCCAGTAAGTCCACATGTGTGTGTGCCCTGTCGTGATTTCTTTAAAACAATGGTGATGCAAATTCTTGAAAACAGCTCATGAAATGTTATAAGAAAATTTATTTATTTTTTTGTTACTTTAACAACACTGATGCTTGATCCTACATGAGGGTTTCCAGCACAGTTGGGAAGTCTGAGCGAATCAAGACACATCAGCACAGCTTCGAAACCCAAATTTAAAGAAACATGCAATGCTACAGTTGGGCTCCATAGACAAGGTCCAGATCCCAAAAGAAGGTCATCAGAATCAAGTTCCGGCATCTCGTAGTCAATACCAGACAAACACCATACGAGCGCTCGATTCTATAATAACCGCTCTCCCATATTACTGGCCAGACCAGGCTACAGATTCCTAGGGTACCTACCAGGACTGCCCTGAGACTAACCTTAGTTTCTAGTCCCTCCTAGCTCTCCCCAATGCAGTCGTCCTACCGCAAAGCATGATGCGATGTCCACATAAATACCGATTGGGCCATGCCGTCCATGTACTATGCCCCTCTTCAAGTGGATCCACCCTCAAAGTTAATAACCCGTCCACGTTATCATAAGAGGCCCTAGTACGGGGGACTAGCCACGTACAGATGCGATCCGTAACGCATCCATTAACATGATCATAACTGAATAGTAACCACTGGTCGGAATGGGGTTTTCCATATGTATTTGTAAACAGAAAGGCAATTTACCCGGCCGTCAGGAAAGAATCAGGTCATTAACATTTTCAGCAAAAATCCCCATCCACTAGTCACCATATGCTCATGCAAATTTCATAATTATGCCAATGCCAAATCTATATTCATGCATGTCAAAACATGTAATTTTTCAAGTTATAACATTTTCCAACATATGAATTTCCAGAAAAACGTGTATACCACCAAATTCTTTTTCACCACAATAATAGTCTGATTTAAAAGGAGAACACCTATATGAAGCACAGCTCCTATGCATTTTCTAAAGAACATGTTACACCTTGTGGAGAACATCTCCGAAAACATGCTGAGTTATATCATTCAAAAGTAGCAAACATTTTGTGATTGGTTCGAAAAACATATATGTCTCGTACTATTTGAGATAACATAATAAAACGGATTTTGTGGACTCACCTGGATGCAGATCTAGTGCTAAGATCCTACAAAATAATAATACAAAAATACTTAATACCTCCGTACCAATCAAATAGCCCTAGTTCCTAAATAATATTGAGAGCCTACAAAATGAACTTAGGGTGTATATATATCTATATATTTTTCCCCTAAAGTAGATCCAAAATATTATAATCTCAAAAATCTTTAATTTGAATACTTACTAAAAGCGCCTAAACTACTTAAAATATAAAACCTACAAATTAATCTCAAAATTAACTATATGCTAAAATCTATTTAAAATATTTAAATCCTAAAATAAATCAACCTAAACTATATATGTAAGCTTATACTATATAATACAACTAATAAGCAAATAGGGAAAAAAAAAAAAAAGAAAACTAACCTAAAAAATGGCTGCTCACAAGCTTAAAGGAAAAAAAAAAACTCTTAATATATTTTATATATAGGTGCCAAAAAGCTAAGGGAAAAAAAGAAGACTCATGACATATATATACATGATGATGGCGGTTTGGTGGAAGAGAAGAAAGGAAAAGAAAAAAAGAAAATGGTGAGGGAGTGACGAGTGGCTAATAGGTGGTAGTAATTTTTTAATAGCTAATGTTTTTTTTTTTTTTTGAAATGTCAAGTACTTAAATTTCTAAAATAAACACCAGGTATTAAAAACAAAATCCACTTAAAGGCATTTACAAACATTAAGAAGAAAACCTCAATATAATAAAATTTTACTCTCATTCCTAAATATCTCCAAAATACCACTAAGTGTCGAAAACACTATACTCCACTAGGTCAGGTCCCAAACCCTACTTTCATAACACCTGCAATTTTTAGACTCATGCTAGGTACTTACTAGGTGAGGTGTTACACCCCACCTCTCTCTCTCTCTCTCGCAGATCCATCTGCCCACTCTAGTCCTCCGTAGATCAATCTATTTACCCGCACCCCTTCCCTTCTCACTCTCAGTCCATTGTGCCTCTCCCTTTTGAGCAGCCCAATTCTTCCACTTTTAGACCCAGGCCCTCCTATCCTCCACTATGCTATTGCTTGCTGGCCCTTCTTTGAATCTAAAATCTGCAAGTGGCCTCACCGAAAGGGGGAGTCTTGTTGATCTTCATTCTGTTGACTTACCTCTCCACCACAGTACTCGGACCACATACCCACCAACAAAATTATCATATTAGAAATGTTATTGCATGCAAGCTCCTTTCCATTCCTCTGCTCCACTTACTTTTTAGTTTCTTCGAGTACATGTCCTTACCCCCTTTGTCGCTTATGATAATTGTGATTGTTTCTCTGCTACCTATAGTGGTTTCCTTGCAACAGTATAGATTGAGGTTGAACCTACTCTGTTTTTCTGAAGCCGTTAAACATGATAAATGGCCTATTTCCATGCAACATGAAATTGATGCTCCTGAACAAAATGCCACTTGGACTCTCACAATTCTGCCCCCTCGGAAGAAAGCCCTCTGCTACAAGTGGGTGTATCAAATTAAAATTAAGTTTGATGGTACTGTGGAGCGCTTGGTAATTCTTGGAAACACATAGATGGAAAGTGAAGATTTTATTAAAACATTTGCCCCGGTCACAAAGCTTATTACTGTTAGCACTCTTTTGGCTATTGTTGTTGCCAAGGGCTAGGAAATGCATCAGATGGACATCCATAATGCACTTCTTCAAGGAGATCTGAAGAAGTCTACATGAACTTGCGGGCTTGTTGGGCGCTAATCTATGTCACTATCACATGTCTGGAACTTACCTACTCTATTTATACTTTGGCTCAGTTTATGCAAAAACCACATCTTCAATATTGGAAAGCTGTCTTACGGGTTGTTCGGTAGCTGAAATCGTGTCCATGTCAAGGCATTTTTCTTAGCTCTTCCAATAACATGGTGCTCACCGCTTGGGTGATTGAACTCAACAATGATTTAAACAATTTCCATTTCATGGTACCGTCTAAGATCATAGATTAGAAAATTTGAAATTTCCTGAATTTGATGTAGAGGGTTGTCAAGGTTCCATTTAAAGCTGTGGCTAAGAACTCCATAATTTCTTGTAGACGAAATTTTCGATATGTGGGATTAGTCAAGTACGCCATTAATGAAGTTCAATCAAACATCTTCCCTCTACCATTAACTTTTACTCCAAACGAATATGACTTAGTCAACTTTGATAAATAAAATATCATCGGTTTCTCCGTGAGCTTGTGCAACTTTATATCCTCGTACAAGCAAGAGTTATGGTTAGTACTATTAATATAAATACAAGGAAAAAATGTTTTTTTTAATATGTTTGCGACAATCTTGACCACTTTATCACACAATTTAGATACACTTATTTGATTCTAAAGTGAAAAAAATTACAAATTGACTCTAGTTAAATAGAAACGCACATATAATTAAGACTAATATTAGTACAATAAAATATTCAAAATAAAACAAAGCAATCTTTAACTACATGTATAGATGCTAGGATTCTTTTTTTCCCTTAAACTCCGCCATTCAAAACACTATTTTCTTTTGCTATAACTATTTATTTATAAACACACACATACACATATACACATATATATACATATATGTATATATGTGTGTGTCTATGCCCGTGCGTGCGTGCACATGCGCATGCGTGTAGCCTATCTATCGTCATAAACTCTTCTTTTTCTCTTTATAGTTACAAGCTTTGATTTTATCTTTTTCTAATCATGACTATTTTTATCATGACTATTTTTTTTCTAGAAATACTCATGAACTATTGTAATAAATTGCTATATCAGAGAAGTCAAAAATAGTTCATGGCTATAAGGAGAAAGGCAAAATAGTTCATGCCTAAAAAAATTAAAATCAAAGTTTGTGACTATAAAGAGAAAAGAAATAGTTTATTGCTATAAATAGTCAATTTCTCATATATATATATATATGTATTGTTAGAAGGACTAGAAGTGTAATAATGTTTATTGAGTTGTATTCAATGTGGATTTAAATTGTTTGTGTAGTAGAAAATGATAAATAAAACTAAGGAAAATATCTTGAGATTACCTGAGGAATTCTTATTTGGAATGTCTCTTGCTTTTTAGTAGGATAAGATGAAGAGGAAGAGGTGTTAATTTGCTTAAAAGAAAATTGATGAAACCGGCCCTAAAGATCATACTTTCACGTTATCGGAAGTAATGAGTCCAAAGATAAAAAAAATCCTCTCTTCACCTTTCAAGAGTCACGTCCTCACCCCATCTCTGGAAAAAAATGAGAGAGATAGAGAGAGAGAGAGAAGAGAACGTTTTTATTATTTTTTCAATACGTAATTCTCTTTGTCATGTAGCATATCTTTTCTTTCCCTTAAAAAACATATCTTTTCTTTCTCTTTTAATTATTTTACCGTTGTATGTTTTTCGTATATTAATTATTTCCCTTCTAATTACTACAAACATTATTCTTTTAATTGAATACACTACCATAGATAGAAGGGGTGATAATCTATACTAAGAAAATTTCAAAAATATTAAAATCTGAAATCAAAAAAAAAAATCTAAAAACTAAAGAAAATTAACATTTCTAAATAATTTTACTATCGTTAAGGATGTTTGGCACTCATTGGCCCCTTAAGCATACAACCTAAATTGTGTATTTGTATAGTCTAGCACAAATGAGCACAAACAATTTCCTAACCTTCTCAATCCTTACTGACATTGGATCACTTGCTTTAAAGGATCATTAGCCTCCTCAACTTCCTGCTCCAGCAAGCAAAAAGCAAGATACATGCTAGGATCTTTGTCAATTTTTACAATGTGGCTACATGAACCATAGACGGAACAAAGCAGCGGAAACAGTAACAACACTCAACATCTCTAAAAACTCTTCAATTGTTTTGGGTTGGCCGTGTAAGGCTTCTAAGGTCCCCAATAAAAAAAAAAGAGTCAATTAGGATTATATTTTTAAACATTTTGGATTTTAAATTCTTCCTTCCAACATTTTGAAAATTTTATCTATAAAGATGCTCAATCCCCCCAAAAGTTCATGTTTGGTATCTAAAATTTTTTTGTTTTAATATTGTATATTTACCCTCATTTAGGATTTTTTTTTTGAACAGATGGTAGTTGATGCAAAAAATGTGAAGGTTGTGAGCATGAATGTTAAGCCCTAGAATGGTGTTGAGAATGTGGCAAATAGACTTTCTCTCGTAGTTAGTCAGTATGGTGCATGCAATTTTTCTCCTCAGAGAGATAATCAAGGTTATGAAGTTGGAAATTTCCTTAATTTGATGTCGAATTGTATTGAGTCAACTTAAAGCTGTGGCTAAGAATTCCATAATTACTTCTAAACAAAATTTTGGATATGTAGGATTGGTCAAGTACGCCATTAATGAAGTTCAATCAAGCATCTTCCCTCCACCACTAACTTTTACTCCAAACGAATATGACTTGGTCATCTTTGATCAAATACAATATCATCGGTTTCTCCGGGAGTATGGTGCAGGTTTGTATCTTCCTACAAAGAAGAGTTATGGTTAGTACTATTAACAAAAATACTTGGAAAAAATGTACTATAATATGTTTGAGATGATCTTGACCACTTTATCACACAATTTAGATATACTTGTTTGACGTTAAAGTAAAAAATGACTAATTGACTTTAGTTAAATAGTATTATGCATATAATTAAGACTAATATTAGTACGATAAAATATTCAAAATAAAACAAAACAATCGTTAACTAGTGTATAGAAGCTAGGATTCTTTTTTTCCTCAAACTCCACCATTCAAAATGCTATTTTGTTTTGCTATAACTGTTTATATATATAAATATATCTGTGGGTTTGTCCGCATCCGTACGCATGTGTGCTAGCTATCTATAGTCATAAACTATTTTTTCGTCTTTATAGTTACAAACTTTGATTTTATCATTTTCTAGTCATTACAAATTTTTTTCTAGAAATACTCATGATCTATTGTAATAAATTGCTATATCAGATAGGTCAGTAATAGTTCATTGCAATATGGAGAAGGCAAAACAGTTCATGTCTAGAAAAGAATTAAAATTTGAGTTTGTGACTATAAAGAGAAAAGAAATAGTTTATGGCTATAAATAGTCACTTTCTCATATATATATATATATATATATAAAAAAGGGCTAGAAGTGTGATAATGTTGATTCAGTTGTATTCAAAGTGGATTTAAATTGTTTTTGTACTGGAAAATTATAAATAAAATTTAGGAAAATATCTTGAGAATACATGAGGAACTCTTATTTGCAATGTCTTTTACTTTTAATAGGATAAGATGATGAGGAAGAGGTGTGAATTTGCTTACAAGAAAATTGATGAAACTGGCCCTAAAGATCATATTTTCATGTTCCCGGAAGTAATGAGTCCAAAGATAAACAAAAATTCTCTCGTTGCCTTTCAAGGGTCACGTCCTCACCCCATCCCTGACAAAAAAAAAATGAGAGAGATAGGGAAGAGAACGTTTTTATTATTTTTTTCAATATGTAATTGTCTTTGTCATGCAGGATATCTTTTCTTTTCATTAAAAAACATATCTTTTTCACTCTTTTTAATTATTTTACCTCCTTATTTTTTTTGTACATTAATTTTTTCCTTTCTAATTATTACAAACGTTATCCTTTTAATTAAATGCACTACCATAGATAAAAGGGGTGATAATTTATGTTAAGAAAATTTCAAAATTATTATAATATGAAATTAACAAAAAAATCTTAAAATTAACTAAATTAACATTTCTAAATAATTTTGCTATTGTTGAGGATGTTTGGCACTCCTTGCCCCCTTTAACGCACAAATGAGCACAAAAAATTTCCAAACCTCCTGATTCTGTCACTCCTCAATCCTTGCTCACATTGGATTACTTATTTTAAAGGATCATTAACCACATAAATTTCCCGCTCAATAAAGCAAAAAGCAAGACACATACTAGGATCCTTGTCGATTTTTGTAATGTAGCTACATGAACCACAGACGGAACCATGCTGTAGAGACACTAACAACACTCAACAATTTTGAAAACTCTTAATTAGGATTATATTTTCTTAATTTTTTTAAACCTTTTGAATTTTAAATTCCCCCTTCCAACATTCTGAAAATTTTATCTATATAGATGCTCAATCCCATAAAAGTTAATGTTTGGTTTCTCAATTTTTTATCTTGTTTTAATATTATATATTTACCCTCACTTAGGATTTTTTTTTAAAAGATGGTAATTGATGCCAAAAAATGTGAAGTTTGTGAGCGTGAATGCCAAACCCTATAGTGTTGTCGAGAATATGGCGAATAGACTTTCTCTCATAGTTAGTCGATATGGTGGACGCAGTTTAGCTCCTTAGATGGATAATCAAGATTACAAAATTGGAAATTGTTTGGATTGATGCCGAATTGTGTCGAGGATCCATTTATAGCTGTGGCTAAGAACTCCATAATTTCTTGTGGACGAAATTTTGGATATGTAGGATTGGTCAAGTATGCCATTAATAAAGTTCAATCAAACATCTTCCCTCCCCCATCAACTTTTACTCCAAACGAATATGACTTCGTCATCTTTGATCAAATACAATATCATCGGTTTCTCCGGGAGTTTGGTGCAAGTTTATATCCTCGCACAAACAAGATTTATGGTTAGTACTATTAATAAAAATACTAGGAAAAAAATGTACTATAATATGTTTAAGAAAATGTTGACCACTTTATCACACAATTTAGATATATTTATCTGACGCTAAAGTGAAAAAATTATTAGTTGACTTTAGTTAAATAGTATTATGCACATATAATTAAGACTAATATTAGTACGATTAAATATTCAAAATAAAACAAAACAATTGTCATCTACATGTATAGAAGCTAGGATTCTTATTTTTCCTCAAACTCTGCCATTTTAAAATGATATTTGGTTTGCTATAACTGTTTATATGTATACATACATACATATATATCTGAGTACGTGTGCACGTTAGTACGTATGCGTGTTAGCTATCTATCCTCATAAACTATTTTTTTTCTCTTTAGAGTTACAAACTTTGATTTTATCATTTTTTAGTCATGTCAATTTGTTTCTAGAAATACTCATGACTTATTGTAATAAATTGCTATATTAGAGAGGTCAAAAATAGTTCATGGCTATAAGGAGAAAGGCAAAATACTTCATGTCTAGAAAAAAATAAAATTGAAGTTTGTGACTATAAAGAGAAAAGAAATAGTTTATGACTATAAATAGTCAATTTGTCATATATATATATAAATTAGAAGGACTAGAAGTGTGATAATATTGATTGAGTTGTATTCAAAGTGCATTTAAATTGTTTGTGTTGCCAAAAATGATAAATAAAATTAAGGAAAATATCTTGAGAATACATGAGGAACTCTTATTTGCTTTTAATAGGATAAGATGAAGAGGAAGAGGTGTGAATTTGCTTATATTAATGAAACTGTCCCTAAAGATCATATTTTCACGTTCTCAGAAGTAATGAATCCAAAGATAAGAAAAAATTATCTCTTTGCCTTTCAAGGGTCACGTCCTCACCCCATCCCCAGAAAAGAAAGAGAGAGAGAGAGAGAGAGAGAGAGAGAGAGAGAGAGAGAGGGAAGATAACGTTTTCATTATTTTTTAATATGTAATTCTATGTCCTATAGGATACCTTTTCTTTCCCTTAACAAACATATCTTTTCTTTCCCTTTTTAACTATTTTACCACCATATGTTTTTCGTATATTAATTGTTTCCTTTCTAATTATTACAAACATTATTCTTTTAATTGAATACACTACTATAGATAGAAGGGGTGATAATCTATACTAAGAAAATTTCAAAAATGTTACAATATGAAATTAATAAAAAAATCTTAAAGTTAAACTAAATTAACATTTCAAAATAATTTTACTATTGTTGAGGATGTTCGGCACTCCCTGCCCCCTTTAACATACAACCTAAATTGTTTATTTGTATCATGGAGCACACATGAGCATAAACAATTTCCTAACCTCCTCATTCTCTCACGCCTCAATCCTTGCTCACAATGGATCACTTACTTTAAAAGATCATTAGCCACCTCAATTTCCTACTCCCATAAGTAAAAAGCAAGGCGCATACTAGAATCTTTGTCGTTTTTTGCAATATTGCTACATGAACCATAGACGGAACCAAGCTGTAGAGATAGTAACAACACTCAACAATTTTAAAAACTCTTAATTAGGATTATATTTTCTTAAATTTTTTAAAACAATTTGAATTTTAAATTCTCCCTACCAACATTTTAAAAATTTTATCTATATAGATGCTCAATCCTCCCAAACTTAATGTTTGGTTTCTCAAATTTTTTTTTCTTAATATCATATATTTACCCTCATTTAGGGATTTTTTTTTGAAGAGATGGTAATTGATGCCAAAAATGTGAAGGTTGTGAGCATGAATACTAAGCCCTATAGTATTGTCGAGAATGTGGCGAATAGACTTTCTCTCGTAGTTAGTCGATATGGTGGATGCAATTTTGCTCCTCATAGGGACAATCAAGATTATTCGAATTTCTTCGAGAGGGACAATTCTTTGAAATCAAATAACTATATATTGGAGGATTTCATATTATCATTAATCTGTGCCTATTTGGTTTTGTATATTGTTTCAACGAAAGTTGGTTTTTCTCCAATGGATTTTGTATGACAAGGTTTATATTTATGTCGAAGTAATCAACATCGACAGGCCATTCTTAAGATCAGGAAGCTTGTGTGTTCAAAGTCAACAATGATTTAAACATTTTCCAGTTCATGGTATCGTCTAAGATCATATCACATGGGAAAAGAAGGACTAACTAAGAAGCTAAGAATCGAGCAGAAGAAGTAGAAGATGCCTGCAAAAGTTGATTTAGGTTTAAGAAAATGGGGATTCTTTGGAGATACCTTTGTTAATAAATAAAAGTATCATAAAGCAATTTATGAAACTTAGAGAGCATATGATGGGAGGATCGTAAAGCGATTTATGTAAATAAAAGGCTTTAGTTTTGGGCTAAGAGGAGTTTTGATTCAGTTATTTTTAGGCTAAATATCACATGATTAAGGCCAACTGACCTAGGTGATCAGGTAAAGGTCGAGAAGGTTTCAAAAATTCTTTTATAAGAATCCCACATCGATTGTCTAGAAAAAATTTCAAGACACAAGACCTATAAATGGTACTATCCACATTTACCTTATTATGTTATCTTTACTTATTGTTACTCTGCCAAATTTACACCTCTTTGTTGATATAAGTATTGGAGGTAATATGGGATTTAACAAGATAAGAAACCAGGATTAATCATACTGGTTGAGAAATTACATTCTCATCAGCAAAAATGGACCATTCAACAACCACAAAATCCCAGACAGCCCAGTCGAAAACAAACCCCTATAGGTAAGATTTTTCTTTTCTAACTTCTGCTGCCTTTTGAAAAGATTTAATCTCGCTTCACCTTTCACAAGTCACAACCTCACCCTATCCCTGGAAAAAAAATGTTAGAGAGAGAGAGAGGAGAATATTTCTATTATTTTTTTCAATATATAATTCTCTTTGTCAGGTGCATATCTTTTCTTTCCCTTAAAAAACATATCTTTTCTTTCTCGTTTTAATTATTTTGCCATCTTATGGGTTTCGTATATTAATTTTTTCCTTTCTAATTATTACAAACATTATTCTTTTAATTGAATAAACTACCATAGAT
This sequence comes from Catharanthus roseus, assembly GCA_028651295.1. Lineage (NCBI taxonomy): Eukaryota > Viridiplantae > Streptophyta > Magnoliopsida > Gentianales > Apocynaceae > Catharanthus > Catharanthus roseus. The sequence continues at coordinate 3,364,218 of JAPQWS010000142.1, forward strand.
AGAAGGGGTTAAAATGTATACCAAGAAAATTTCAAAAGTATTAAAATATTAAATTAATAAAAATATATAAAAATTAAACTAAATTATTATTTCTAAATAATTTTAATACTCGTTGAGGACGTTTGGCACTCCTTGCCCCTTTAGCGTACGACCTAAATTATTTATATGTATCGTCGAGCACAAATGAGCACAAATAATTTCCAAACCTCCTCATTCTTTGACTCCTCAATCCGTTGCCCACATTTCATCGCTTACTTTAAAGGATCACCATCCTCCTCAATTTCCCCCTCTAGCAAGCAAAAAAAGCAAGATATATACTAGGATCTTTGTCGATTTTTTGCAATGTGGCTACATGAACCATAGAGCGGAACCAAGGGGTGGGGACGAGTAACAACACTCAATATTTATAAAAAATCGTCATTAGGATTACATCTTTTTTAATGTTTTTAAACATTTGATTTTTAAATTCTCCCTTCCAACAATTTGAAAATTTTATCTATATAGATGTCCAATCCCCCAAAAAGTTAATGTTTGGTTTCTCAATTTTTTTGTTTTAATATTATATATTTACCCTCTTTTATATTTTTTTTAAGAGATGGTAATTGATGCAAAAGATATGCAGGTTGTGAGCATGAATGCTAAGCCCTATAGTGGAGTCGAGAATGTGGCGAATAGACTTTCTCACATAGTTAGTCGATATGGTGGAATGCAATTTTGCTCCTCAGAGAGATAATTAGGACTACAAAATTGGAAATTTCCTAAATTTGATGTCGAATTATGTTGAGGGCCCATTCGAAGCTGTGGCTAAGAACTTCATAATTTCTATTAAACGAAATTTTGGATATGTTGGATTGGTCAAGTAGGCCATTAATGAAGTTTAATCAAACATCTTCCCTCCACCATTAACTTTTACTCCAAACGAATATGACTTGGTTAACTTTGATAAAATACAATATCATCGTTTCTCCGGGAGTTTGTGCAACTTTATATCCTCGTACAAACAAGAGTTATGGTTAGTACTATTAATAAAAAATACTAGGAAGAAATGTATATAATATGTTTAAGACGATCTTGACAACTTTATACAATATTTAGATATACTTATTTGACGTTAAAGTGAAAAAATTACAAATTGACTCTAGTTAAATATTATTATGCACATATAATTCAGACTTCAAAATAAAACAAAAAATCTTTAACTACATGTATAGAAGCTAGGATTTATTCTTTTCCTCAAACTCCGCCATCCAAAAAACTATTTTGTTTTGCTATAACTATTTATACACACATATGTGTGAGTGTGAGTGTGCGAGTGCGTGCGCGCACGTACGCATGCTTCGTAGCTATCCATCGTCATAAACTATTTTTTTTTTCTCTTTATATTACAAACTTTAATTTTATCTTTTCTAGTCATGACTATTTTTTTTCTAGAAATACTCACGAGCTATTGTAATAAATTGCTATATTAGAGAGGTTACAACAATTCATGGCTATAAGGAGAACGGCAAAATAGTTCATGTCTAAAAAACAAAAAAATCAAAGTTTGTGACTGTAAATAGAAAAGAAATATTTTATGGCTATAACTAGTCAATTTGTCGTATATATATATTGTAAGAATGACTAGAAGTGTGATACTGTTGATTGAGATGTATTCAAAGCGGATTCAAATTGTTCATGTAGTAGAAAATGATAAATAAAATTAAGGAAAATATCTTCAGATTACATGAGGAACTCTTATTTGCAATGTCTAAGATGAAGAGGAAGAGGTGTGAATCTGGTTACGAGAAAATTGATGAAACTGGCCCTAAAGATCATACTTTCATGTTCTCGGAAGTAATAAGTCCAAAGATAAACAAAAATTCTCTCTTCGCCTTTCAGGGGTCACATCATCTCCCCATCCTTGGAAAAAAATTAGAGAGAGAGAGAGAGAGAGAGAGAGAAGAGAACATTATTATTATTTTTTTCAATATGCAATGCTTTGTCATGTAGCATATCTTTTCTTTCCCTTAGAAAACATATCTTTTCTTTCTCGTTTTAATTATTTTATCATCGTATATTTTTCGTATATTATTTTTTTCCTTTCTAATTATTAGAAACATTATTCCTTTAATTGAATACACTACCGTAGATACAAGGGGTGATAATCTATGCTAAGAAAATTTCAAAAATATTAAAATATGAAATTAAATAAAAAAGTATGTAAAAACTAAACAAAATTAACATTTCTAAATAATTTTACTATTGTTGAGGACGTTTGGCACTCCTTGCCCTCTTTAATGGACAACCTAAATTGTGTATTTGTATCGTCGAGCACAAATAATTTCCTAAACTCCCCATTCTCTTACGCCTCAATCCTTGCTGACATTGGATCACTTACTTTAAAGGATCATTAGCCTCTTCAATTTCCTGCTCCATCAAGCAAAAAAAAAAAAGATACATACTAGGATATTTGTCGATTTTTGCAATTTAGCTACAAGAACCATAGATGGAACAAAGCGGCAAAAATAGTAACGACACTCATTATTTTTAAAAACTCTTTACTAGGATTAATTTTTTTAAAATGGTTTTAAAATTTTTTAATTTTTAATTCTTCCTTCCAACATTTTGAAAATTTTTTCTATATAGATGCTCAATCCCCCCAAAATTTAATGTTCGGTTTCTCAAATTTTTTTGTTTCAATATTATACATTTATCCTCATTTAGGATTTCTTTTGAACAGGTGGTAATTGATGCAAAAAATATGAAGGTGGTGAGAATGAATGCTAATCCGTATAGTGCTGTCGAGAATGTGGCGAATAGACTTTCTCTCGTAGTTAGTCAATATGGTGGACGCAATTTTGCTCCTCAGAGGGGTAATCAAGATTACGAAATTGGATATTTCCTGAATTTGATGTCGAATTATGTTGAGGGTTCACTTAAAGCTTCGGCTTTAGAAATCCATAATTTCTTGTAGATGAAATTTTGGATAGGTAGGATTGGTCAAATACGCTATTAATGAAGTTCAATCAAACATCTTCCCTCCACCATTAACTTTTACTCCAAACGAATATGACTTGGTCATCTTTGGTCAAATACAATATTATTGGTTTCTCCGGGAGCATAGTACAGCTTTATATCATCGTACAAACGAGAGTTATGGTTAATACTATTAATAAAAATACTAGGAAAAAATGTACTATGATATGTTTGAGACGATCTTGACCACTTTATCACACAATTTAGATGTACTTATTTGACGTTGAAGTGAAACAATTACTAATTGATTTTATTTATATAGTATTATGGACATATAATTCAGGCTAATATTAGTATGATAAAATATTCAATAAAACGAACAATCGTTAACTGCATGTATAGAATCTAGGATTCTTTTTTCCCTCAAACTCCACGATTCAAAATGCTATTTTGTTTTGCAATAACTGTTTCTCTAGATATATATAGACATATTTATATATATATCTGTGTGTGTGCGCGTCCGTGCACATGTGTGTTAGCTTTCTATGGTCATAAACTATTTTCTTACTCTTTATGGCTACAAACTCTTATTTTTATCTTTTTCTAGTCATGACTATTTTATTTTCTAGAAATATTCATGAACTATTAAAATAAATTGCGATATCAGAGAGGTTAAAAATAGTATATGGCTATAAGGAGATAGGCAAAATAGTTCATGTCTAGAAAAAAATAAAATCAAAGTTTGTGACTATAAAGAGAAAAGAAACAGTTTACAGCTATAAATAGTCAATTTCTCATATATATATTATTAGAAGGACTAGAAGTGTGATAATGTTGATTGAGTTGTATTCAAAGTGGATTTAAATTGTTTTTTGTAATAGAAAATGATAAATAAAATTAAGGAAAATATCTTGAGAATATATGAGGAACTCTTATTTGCAATGTCTTTTGCTTTTAATACGATAATTTGAAGAGGAAGATGTGTGAATTTGCTTACAGGAAAATTGATGAAACTGGCCCTAAAGATCATATTTTCACATTCTTAGAAGTAATGAGTCCAAAGATAAACATAATCCTCTCTTCGCCTTTCAAGGGTCACGTCCTCACCCCGTCCCTGGAAAAAAATAAGAGAGAGAGAGAGAGAAGAGAACGTTTTATTTTATTTTTTTCGATATGTAATTCTCTTTGTCATGTAGCATTTCTTTTCTTTCCCCTAAAAAACATATCTTTTCTTTCTCTTTTTAATTATTTTACCATCTTTTGCTTTTTGTATATTATTTTTCCTTTCTAATTATTGTAAACATTATTGTTTTCATTGAATACACTTCATAGATGGAAGGGATGATAATCTATACTAAGAAAATTTCAAAAATATTAAAATTAAATTAAATTAACATTTCTAAGTAATTTTACCATTGTTGAGGACGTTTGGCACTCCTTGCCCCTTTACCATATAACCTAAATTGTGTATTTGTATTGTCGAGCACAAACAATTTCCTAACCTCCTCATTCTATCACTCCTCAATCCTTGCTCACATTGGATCACTTACTTTAAAGGATCATTAGCCTCGTTAATTTCCTGCTTGAGCAAGCAAAAACCAAAACACATACTAGGATCTTTGTCCATTTTTGTAATGTGGCTACATGAACCATAGACGGAACCAAGCGGTAGAGACGGTAACAACGCTGAACAATTTTAAGAACTCTTCATTAGGATGATATTTTCTTAAATTTTTTTAAACATTTTGTATTTTAAGTTCTCAATCCCTCCAACATTTTGAAATTTTTATCTATATAGATGCTCAATCCCCCCAAAAGTTAATGTTTGGTTTCTCAATTTTTTTTTTTGTTTTAATATTATATATTAACCCTCATTTAGGATTTTTTTGGAAGAGATGGTAATTGATGCCAAAAATGTGTAGGTTGTTAGCATGAACGCTAAGCCCTACAGTGATATCAAGAATATGGTGCATAGACCTTCTCTCGCAGTTAGTAGTGGGTGCAATTTTGCTTCACAGAGGGATAATCAAGATTATGAAATTGGACATTTTCTGAATTTGATATCGAATTGTGTCGAGGATCCATTTAAAGTTGTGGCTAAGAACTCCATAATTTTTTGGAGACGAATTTTTTTATATGTAGGATTTGTCAAGTATGCCATTAATGAAGTTCAATCAAGCATCTTCCCTCTACCATTAACTTCTACTCCAAACAAATATGACTTCGTCATCTTTGATCAAATACAATATCATCGGTTTCTCCGGGAGTTTCGTGCAGCTTTATATTCTTGTACAAACAAGTGTTGTGGTTAGTACTATGAATGAAAATACTAGGAAAAAATGTACTACAATATGTTTGAGACGATCTTGGCCACTTTATCATACAATTTGGATATACTTATTTGATGTTAAAATGAAAAAATTACTAATTGACTTTAGTTAAATAGTATTACACCCATACAATTAAGACAAATATTAGTACGATAAAATATTCAAGGTAAAACAAAACAATCTTTAACTTCATATACAGAAGCTAGAATTTTTTTTCCTCAAACTCCACATTCAAAACACTATTTTGTATCACTATAACTATTTATCCATATACATATATATATATGTGACAGTAATTAGTAGAGCTCGATAAAGTCTCTACCTTTACCTCACAATGTGAATTCTATTAGATGCACATCAAACCCATTTTGAAGCATTGCGTGAAGCTTCATAACAACTCTGCTTATCGCTATTCTCATCGTTCCGTCCTCTTGGTGGGCTCTACTCCTATAAGGTCTCTAACTGAATTTATTTCAGTTTTTGTTGAAATTAATTTATGAAATTACTTTTGGGTTTTTTTAATCCAAATGGGGTTTTCTTTATTTGTTTTTTCAACTCATAGTATTAATCAATGTTGATTCTTACTTTGTCCATTCTGGAGGCTGAAGATGCTCTATACTCAAATAAATGTAAATAATGGAATATTACATATACTTTTTAAAGGGAACTATACCAATTTCAAGAGAAAATGCAAGATGGGCCAACAAAAATTGAATGCCTGCTTATGTTTGAGAATGCAAATATTCCTGAAGATCTCAACAACTTTTATATCCGCCATATCTGTGTCAGTTCAATGGTGATGGAGAAGCTTTCAGGACTACAATCTACTAATTGTCTCGACATGGTTGCACTTGTAAGAATCCCTTCCACATTCCGTAATGTAGTTGATAATCTGCAAGAAAAAGATTGTCATGCATGGTTCCCATTTCCACATCGGATTCTAGTGCTTGATGGAATTCAGGTTATCCTTTAACTTTTGCCAATAGTTCTTTCTTTAGATTAAGGTTAATTTATCGGTTTTCTTGTTGTGGAATAGGTTCTTGTTTACTTTCGACTTTATATCTGGAAAGTTACTTAAAGAATAGGTTCCTTTTTATGTAAGCACCTTGTAGGCTTTTGAGCCTTTGTCTTCCCAATATTTTTCATTTTTTCAGCCCATTTTCATATCCCAATGATGACCATGGGCCTCAACTGAACAGGAGGTGACCTGTTTTGACTGGGTCAGAGATGCCAGGTCGGGCCGGGCTGGGCCAACCCAGGCTACCCATTGTGACTTGACCTATTTAATCCTAATTTCTCCCCTTGGTATTGGTGCAACTGTTATCTTCTCCTCTTCTATTAATTTCTTCTTCTCTTCTCTTACCTTGGCTGTTGGTATCCGACTCAACTCTTTTTCTTCCCTTTCTTCTTCATGACTTCCGCCACTGCTCTCCTCCGTCCCGTCGGTCTTCTGTGACGCTGTCACTGCGATCAGCTTCTGTTGATCGTCCTGTTGTCCGATCATTCGTTTGGTGAGTATTTGAGGGAGAGCCGAAAGAAGGAGAGAGAGGAGAGTGGCACCGGTGACTCTTTCCAAGGTTGAGGCTCGAATTTTGAGGGACTCTCGTCATACCATCACTTACTGGCGACACCTTGACGCTCTCTGTGAACGGCAACTGCTACCTGGCATCTTATCAGTCTCGGTGCTCCCATCTTTCCCGCCGGCGGTACCTTCTGCGGTGGTGGTAAGTTTTCTGTTCTTGTTGTTCTGTTTTTTAATGTGCTAAATGTTTTACTTGCAGCTATTTTTGGCACCCTTGATTGGCCATTACCGATCTAGTTGGAGAAGAAGTTTTCATTTGTAATAGAATAGGTTTTGTTAATTTCCACTTTGCTTATTCTTTTTGGTATGTAATAGTAAATAGATTTGTGTAATAGTAATTAGCTCCTACAAGTAGTATCAGAGCCATGGTTATCTTGTCGGTGCCAGGAACCTCGGAAGAATCCAGATCTGAGAGAACTGTTGAGTTCCTCAGAACTGGCCATTGAAGTATTGCTAAACTCCTCTTTTTTCGATTGTCAGTTTTTTTTTCTTTTCTGTTTTTTCCCCGCTTTCGGCTTTCTTTGTTGGTTTTTTCTGTTTTTTACTTCAACTTGCCGCTGATTGTTTCTATTTTTTGTTGCTTCGACTTGCCGCTGGGTTGTTTCGTTTGGGGGTGATTGCTATTACTATTTTTACTAAATCGCATTACGGTTCAATTTTTTTCTGTTTACTATATTGTGTTATGCCTGCTTCTGTTTTTTTTTTTATTTTGGTACATCTACTGCTATTAGTTGTTGTTCTGGTTTTTCATTCTGGGTTTCACTCAGTCTTTTCTTTTTTTTTACAAGACTATAAAACCCAAGCCTGGCTTGAATCTGTGAGATTTCAAGTATCTGTGTCTTGGCACGTTTTTCTGATTTTTTAAAATATTTATTTATTATTTTTTTTGTTATTCTTTTTTTCTGTTTGTCTTTTTCTGCTCTTTTCTGAGATATAGTACTGTTTCTGCCATTTTTCCCGTTTTTCAGTTATATACATTGCTGCTATTTTCTTTACATGTTTACTTGGGTTGCCTCACACTTTGTTGCGACGTTTTTTTTAAAAGAACAACAAGCAAGCAAACAAAACCAACACCATTTTTCTTTAAAATATTTTTTTTTCTAAAACGAAAAAAATCCGTGTATTTTATTTTTAAAAACAAACTTTTTCAAATCTTTCATTTTTCCTAGCCACTAAATTACACTTATTTGCCTTTAAAACACGTCAGTTCCGAAAATTGAAACTGATAAGTTTGATGGCAAGAGAAAAATGAAAGCAGTTTTGGTACAAAATAAAATTGCACCCCGTTATCGGTAACCCCGAGGAATATCCAGAATCTTGGAGGGGTGAAGTTTTTACGAAAAAACTAGGTGATGTGCATAGTTACCTCACCTTGCATTTAACCGACAATATTTTATGAGAAATCGATGAAAAAGAAATGCGTCCGAAATTTGGGCTAAATTGAAAAAAACTATATTTGGAAAAAATCACTTTCAAATAAAATTTATTTAAAAGAGCATCTTTTCGGTTTAAAATGAGTGGGTCAAAAACACTTTCAGAAAATATGGATGATTTAAATAAAATTGTTTTGGAAACTGAAAACATTGGAGAGAAAATCTCTGATAAAAATATTGCAGTCATTTTATTAAATGTCTTACCTGATTCTTTTAAGGATGTAAAATCTGCCATTAAATATAGCAGAGATGGTTTATTTCTTTCCGATGTTAAAAACGCTTTGAAATCGAAAGATTTGGATTTAAAAAAGGAAAATAAATCACACGGTGAAAACCTTTATGTGCGAGGGAGAGTTGACCGGAGGGAACCTCTTAGTCACAGATCTAAAAGTAAAAAGTGGTCCAAATCTCGAGAAAAAAACAAAGTGAAATGTTTTTACTGTGGTAAGGAGGGTCATAGGAAAAACAAGTGTTTTAAAAGGATTAAAGATGAAAAACAACGTAAACATGATAAAGGGAGTAATAAAATCGACAAAACCCACAATTTTGATTCAGATGGTAATTCTATGTTTTCAGTGATTTTGTGTGTTTCCCTTTCCCCTTCTTGTTCTAAAGTTGTTGATCATTGGGTTCTTGATTCTGGTTTTACATTTCACATGACATCCAACAAACACTGGTTTTCAGATTTCAAACCCTTAAATCAAGGAAAGGTTTACATGGGAAACAATTAAGTTTGTGATGTTAGAGGCATTGAAAATTTTCATTAAAATGCATGATGGTGTGACTAGGGAACTCACTGAGGTGAGATACGTACCTGACCTTCGTCGTAATCTTATCTCTCTTGGTTATTTAGATTCTCTTGGTCTTTCTTTTAAATCCAAAAATGGTATTTTACATATTTGCAAAAGAAACCTAGTCATGCTAAAAGGTCTTAAAAGAGATAGTCTATACATCCTTATTGGTAAAACAGTTTGTAACTCCACTACATTGATTTCAAAAACTTTTCCCGGAAAATGTATGTTGTGCCATCGTCGGATTGGCCACATTAATGAAAAGGGACTTTATTATTTACAAAACCAAAATCTATTATGTGGTGACAAAATTGATTCCTTGGATTTTTGTCACCACTGCGTTTTGGGAAAATCACACAAAATCAGTTTTTCAACTAGCAGACACAAGTCTTCTGCCATACTTGATTATGTGCATTGTGATCTGTGGGGACCTGAAAAGGTTCCAACTTATGGTGGTAATGTTTATTTCTTGTCTATCATTGATGATTTTTCAAGGCATGTTTGGGTCTTTCTTTTAAAAACTAAAGATCAAACTTTTGAAAACTTTTGTTAATCAAAACGTTTTGCTGAAAATCATTCTAGAAATAAACTAAAAACCATCAGGACTGATAACGGTCTTGAGTTTTGTAATCGGAAGTTTTCTGATTTGTGTGCATCGCATGGCATTTTACACCATAGGACAGTTAGGTATAACCCCCCAGCAGAACGGAGTAGAAAATTATAAATAAAATTCAGGAAAATATCTTGAGAGTACATGAGGAACTCTTATTTGCAATGCGTTTTACTTTTAATAGGATAAGATGAATAGGAAGAGGTGTGAATTTGCTTACAAGAAAATTGATGAAACTTGCCCTAAAGATCATATTTTCATGTTCTCGGAAGTAATGAGTCCAAAGATAAACAAAAATTCTCTCGTCGCCTTTCAAGGGTCAAGTCCTCACCCCATCCCTGAAAAAAAAATGATAGAGATAGAGAAGAGAACGTTTTTATTATTTTTTTCAATATGTAATTATCTTTGTCATGTAGGATATCTTTTCTTTCCCTTAAAAAACATATCTTTTCGTATATTAATTTTTTCATTTCTAATTATTACAAATACTATCCTTTTAATTGGATGCACTACCATAGGTAAAAGGGGTGATAATTTATATTAATAAAATTTCAAAAATATTATAATATGAAATTAATAAAAAAAAATCTTAGAATTAAGCTAAATTAAAATTTCTAAATAATTTTGCTATTGTTGAGGACTTTTGGCACTCTTTGCCCCCCTTAACGTATAACCTAAATTATGTATTTGTATCGTTGAGCATAAATGAGCATGAACAATTTCCTAACCTCCTCATTCTCTCACTCCTCAATCCTTGCTCACATTAGATTACTTACTTTAAAGGATCATTAGCCACCTAAATTTCTTGCTCTAGAAAGCAAAAAGTAAGAAACATACTAGGATCCTTGTCGATTTTTGTAATGTGGCTACATGAACCAAGCTGTAGAGACAGTAACAACACTCAACAATTTTAAAAACTCTTAATTTGGATTATATTTTCTTAATATTTTTATACCTTTTGAATTTTAAATTCCCCCTTCCAACATTTTGAAAATTTTATCTATATAGATGCTGAATCCCTGCAAAAGTTAATGTTTGATTTATCAATTTTTATCTTGTTTTAATATTAAATATTTACCCTCATTTAGGATTTCTTTTTTTTTTTTTTTGTTGAAGAGTTGGTAATTGATGCCAAAAATGTGAAGTTTGTAAGCATGAATGCCAAGCTCTATAGTGTTCTCGAGAATATGGCGAATAGACTTTCTCTCATAGTTAGTCGATATGGTGGACGCAATTTTGCTCCTTAGATGGATAATCAAGATTACGAAGTTGGAAATTTCCTGGATTTGAGGTCGAATTATGTCGAGGATCCATTTATAGCTGTGGCTAATTACTCCATAATTTCTTGTGGACGAAATTTTGGATATGTAGGATTGGTCAAGTACGCCATTAATGAAATTCAATCAAACATCTTCCCTCCCCCATCAAATTTTACTCCAAACGAATATGACTTGGTCATCTTTGATCAAATACATATCATCGATTTCTCCGGAAGTTTGGTGCAGCTTTATATCCTCGTACAAACAAGAGTTATGGTTAGTACTATTAATAAAAATACTAGGAAAAAATGTACTATAATATGTTTGAGAAAATGTTGACCACTTTATCACACAATTTAGATATATATCTGACGTTAAAGTGAAAAAAATTATTAGTTGACTTTAGCTAAATAGTATTATGCACATATAATTAAGACTAATATTAGTATGATCAAATATTCAAAATAAAACAAAACAATCGTTATCTACCTGTATAGAAGCTAGGATTCTTATTTTTCCTCAAACTCCACCATTTTAAAATGATATTTGGTTTGCTATAACTGTTTATACATATATATCTGAGTATGTGTGCACATGCGTGCGTATGCGTGTTAGCTATCTATCCTCATATACTATTTTTTTTTTCTCTTTAGAGTTACAAACTTTGATTTTATCATTTTTTAGTCATGTCAATTTTTTTCTAGAAACACTCATGACCTATTGTAATAAATTGCTATATCAGAGAAGTAAAAAAATACTTCATGGCTATAAGGAGAAAGGCAAAATAGTTCATGTCTAGAAAAAATAAAATTGAAGTTTGTGACTATAAAGAGAAAAGAAATAGTTCATGACTAAATAGTAAATTTTTCATATATATAAATATATATTGTTGGAAGGACTGGAAGTGTGATAATATTGATTGAGTTGTATTCAAAGTGGATTTAAACTGTTTGTGTAGCCAAAAATGATAAATAAAATTAAGGAAAATATCTTGAGATTACATGAGGAACTCTTATTTGCAATGTCTTTCGCTTTTACTAGGATAAGATGAAGAGGAAGAGGTGTGAATTTGGTTACAAGAAAATTGATGAAACTGGCCCTAAAGATCATACTTTCACGTTTTCATAAGTAAAAACTCCAAAGATGAAAAAAATTCTCTCTTCACCTTTCAGGGGTCACGTCCTCACCCCATCCCTCGAAAAAAATGAGAGAGAGAGAGAGAGAGAGAGAGAGAGAGAGAGAGAGCAATTTTATTATTTTTTTCAATACGTAATTCTCTTTGTCATGTAGCATATCTTTTCTTCCTCGTTTTAATTATTTTATCATCGTATGTTTTTCGTATATTAATTTTTTCCTTTCTAATTATTAGAAACATTATTCTTTTAATTGAATACATTACCGTAGATACAAGGGGTGATAATCTATACTAAGAAAATTTCAAAAATATTAAAATATGAAATTAATTAAAAAATATGTAAAAACTAAACAAAATTAACATTTCTAAATAATTTTACTATTCTTGAGGACGTTTGGCACTCCTTGACCCCTTTAAGGTACAACCTAAATTGTGTATTTGTATCGTCGAGCACAAATGAGCACAAACAATTTCCTAACCTCCTCATTCTCTCACTCCTGAATCCTTGCTCACATTGGATCACTTACATTAAAGGATCATTAGCCTCCTCAATTTCCTGCTCCAGCAAGCAAAAGATCTTTGTCGATTTTTGCAATGTGGCTACATGAACCATAGACGGAGCAAAGCGGTAGAAATAGTAACAACACTCAACATTTTTAAGAACTCTTTATTAGGATTATATTTTTTTAAATGATTTTAAGATTTTTGAATTATAAATTCGTCCCTCCAACATTTTGAAAATTTTTTCTATAAAGATGCTCAATCCCCCCAAAATTTAATGTTTGATTTCTCATTTTTTTTATTTTAATATTATAGATTTACCCTCATTTAGGATTTTTTTTTTTAACAGACGGTAATTGATGCAAAAAATGTGAAGGTTGTGAGAATTAATGCTAATCCGTACAATGCTATTGAGAATGTGGCGAATAGACTTTCTTTTGTAGTTAGTCAATATGGAGGACGCAATTTTTCTCCTCAGAGGGATCATCACGATTACCAAATTGGATATTTCCTGAATTTGATGTTGAATTGTGTTGAGGGTTCACTTAAAGCTTTGGCCTAAGAACTCCATAATTTCTTCTAGAGGAAATGTTGGATATGTAGGATTGGTCAAGTACGCCATTAACGAAGTTCAATCAAACACCTTCCCTCGACCATTAACTTTTACTCCAAAAGAATAGGACTTGGACATCTTTGATCAAATACAATATTATCGGTTTCTCCGGGAGTATAGTGCAGCTTTATATCCTCGTACAAACGATAGTTATGGTTAGTACTATTAATAAAAATGCTAGGAAAAAATGTACTATAATATGTTTGGGACAGTCTTGACCACTTTATCACACAATTTAGATATACTTATTTGACGTTAAAGTGAAAAACTACTAATTGATTTTAGTTAAATTGTATTACGTACATATAATTCAAGCTAATATCAGTATGATAAAATATTCAATAAAACAAACAATCGTTAACTGCATGTATAGAAGCTAGGATTCTTTTTTTCCTTCAAACTTCACGATTCAAAATGCTATTTTGTTTTGCAATAACTGTTTCCCTAGATATATATATAGATATATATATCTGTGCGTGAGTGTACTGCGTGCGTGCGCGTGCGTGTTAGCTTTCTATGCTTTGAAAAACTATTTTCTTTCTCTTTATAGCTACAAACTTTGATTTTATTTTTTTTCTAGTCATGACTATTTTATTTTTCCGGAAATATTCATGAACTATTGTAATAAATTGCTATATCAGAGAGGTTAAAAATAGTTTATTGCTATAAGGAGATAGGAAAAATAGTTCATGTCTAGAAAAAATAAAATTAAAGTATGTGACTATAAAGAGAAAAGAAATAGTTTACGGCTATAAATAGTCAATTTCTCATATATATTATTATTAGAAGGACTAGAAGTGTGATAATGTTGATTGAGTTGTATTCAAAGTGGATTTAAATTGTTTGTGTAGTAGAAAATGATAAATAAAATTAAGCAAAATATCTTGAGAATACATGAGGAACTCTTATTTGCAATGTTTTTTGCTTTTAATACGATAATTTGAAGAGGAAGATGTGTGAATTTGCTTACAAGAAAAATTGATGAAACTGGCCCTAAAGATCAAATTTTCACGTTCTTAGAAGTAATGAGTCCAAAGATAAATAACATCCTTTCTTCGCCTTTTAAGGGTCACGTCCTCACCCCGTCCTTGGAAAAAAATAAGAGAGAGAGAGAGAGAGAAGAGAACAATTTATTTTTATTTTTTCAATATGTAATATTCTTTGTCGTGTAGCATCTCTTTTCTTTCCCCTAAAAAACATATCTTTTCTTTCTCTTTTTAATTATTTTACCATCTTATGCTTTTCGTATATTAATTTTTCCTTTCTAATTAAAACATTATTGTTTTCATTAAATACACTTCAGAGATTGAAGGGATGATAATCTATACTAAGAAAATTTCAAAAATATTAAAATATGAAATTAATAAAGATAATATCTTAAAATTAAATTAAATTAACATTTCTAAGTAATTTTAATGTTGTTGAGGACGTTTGGCTCTCCTTGCCCCTTTAGCGTGCAACCTAAATTGGGTATTTGTATCGTCGAGCACAAACAATTTCCTAACCTCCTCATTCTCTCACTCCTCAATCCTTGCTCACATTGGATCGCTTACTTTAAAGGATCATTAGCCTCCTCAATTTCCTGCTCGAGCAAGCAAAAAGCAACACACATACTAGAATCTTTGTCCATTTTTGTAATGTGGCTACATGAACCATAGACGGAACCAAGCGGTAGAGACAGTAACAACACTTAACAATTTTAAAAACTCTTCATTAGGATGATATTTTCTTATATTTTTTTTGAACATTTTGAATTTTAAGTTCTTAACCCCTCCAACATTTTGAAATCTTTATCTATATAGATGCTCAATCCCCCCCAAAATTAATGTTTGGTTTCTCAATATATATTATTTTTTGTTTTAATATTATATATTAACCCTCATTTAGGATTTTTTTTAAGAAATGATAATAGATGCCAAAAATGTGAAGGTTGTTAGCATGAATGCTAAGCCCTACATTGATATCAAGAATATGGTGAATAGACTTTCTCTCGTAGTAAGTTGATATGGTCGGCACAATTTTGCTCCACAGAGGGATAATCAAGATTATGAAATTGGAAATTTTCTGAATTTGATATCGAATTGTGTCGAGGATCCATTTAAAGCTGTGGCTAAGAACTCCATAATTTCTTGGAGACAAAATTTTGGATATGTAGGATTGGTCAAGTACGCCATTAATGAAGTTCAATCAAGCATCTTCCCTCCACCATGAACTTTTACTCCAAACAAATATAACTTGGTCATCTTTGATCAAATACAATATCATCGGTTTCTCCGGGAGTTTCGTGCAGCTTTATATTCTTGTACAAACAAGTGTTATGGTTAGTAGTATGAATAAAAAAAAATTTTTGCTATTGGAACGTATCTTTCTTCGACTCTCCGAATATCCTATTATGATCAAGCATGCAAGTTTCAAACATGAGTTACTAAAATGGGCAAAATTCCTATTATTTTTTGTTATTCTTGCTCAAGTTAATATAGTTCATTTGTTCTTTTGTTACTCGGAAGGAACGGAAACACTAAAATATATCATATATGCCTATTGCTCTGCAGGATGGTGTCTTTTTACTCTATGGTTGTTGTGATCCATTCAATGAGAAAGCACTACGGGCAAGTAGAGGAGCCTTCTTTCAACTTCCTATAGTTTCTGGTGAATGGACACATTTAAAATCTTTGAAAGAAGAGTCTGAAATAAGGATTTTGGCTGAGCATCCTGCAAACAGTGCAGAATCGAAGCTTGTATCTTCTCTTTCTTGAGACTTTGCAGATTCTTGAGCAAAGACTCCTTTGTGCCTTGTACTGGGCAGTGAAGGAATTGGCCTTTCTGAGAATAGTAGACAAGAATGTGAACTTGTAAGCATTCCAATGGCGAAAAGAATTTGAGTCACTTAACGTTTCAGTAGGCTGGTGGGATATTCCCTGTACATGTTGCAACCTAATAACAGTGGTAGCAATTGAGTCGTTGCTTATGAGGTTCATACAACTAAAAGCAGTTTGAATCATTAGTTCACAATGTACTCGAGAATTATTGTCATTGAGGTATCGTCACATATTTTTCATATTTATTCTGATGAACGGAACATTTTAATCATAATTGATTCTCAAACCCTTTTGTTCATACATTATAACATTCCTATGCTCAGGTCCAAAGCATCATGATTGGAAGCTATGAATTTTTTGCACATGAAGTTGAGAATCAACCAGTTTGGCTTGTCTCTGCTGATGATCTTAACCATGGCAAGAGGTATAAACTTTAGATAAAGTTCTGCCTGATTTGGATATCTTGGAAATAAATTTTGAAGCCCTGACTAGGTTAGTTTTAGGTGACAATAGAAGTTAGAAAATAGCGAAATTATTATAGCTTTGTTCTAGAATAGTAGTATGAAATGAAGCAATAATATTGCAGTATACTTGGAAGTTATCTTGGACTATATAGTCTTGTTTCGACATTAATGTTCTGGAATTCACAAAATTTTTTTTCTAATTTCTCTTCGAAGTTTGGATAATCACTTTGCAATATTTCTTGGCTAACTTGTTTTGTTTAGCTTGCTTTTACTTATTTTGATTCTTGTCTTCTCAAGTAAAGTTGAAGATGAGATATAGTCAGGGGATTTTGGAAATGTTTATAATTGAAATCTTCTAGAGTAGAAACGAGGTCTTCTTATCAGGATAAATGACCATATTTGCTTGTATCTAATCAGGAAGCAAGAACCCCCAGCCCGAATAAATGAATGAATATCTTCCACGAGTGCAGTGCAGATCGGTGGAGTTTACAAAATTTCATGAATATACCAAATTGTTTACAAGAGTTACATTGGCGATCATCCCCTATTACATAAACAAAACCTCTACAAACTATTACAAAAGCAGTGAAAGAACAAAATATAACTATTCTAATCTATTAAAAATATCCAGATGATGGAATCGGATAAGAACTCTTTAAAATAGCTCTTCAAAATCAGATGAGGTGTTCGAAAAATGGACGACTGATTCTTCAATCCGAAGTACATGCAAAAATCGGACTACAAAATTAGATGAGCAAGCAAAAGTCGGACGTTCAATTTTTGCCAGTATCGGACTACCAACACACAAAATTGGATGTCCATTTTCAAAACCGGACGACCAACACAGAAAAATATGACAACCGATTTCTGTGTAAAAGAGGGGAACAGAGCTATTCGGACGCAAAAAACGGATGAGGAAAATTCAGATTCTCGATCAAACCCTCAGAACAATGGATGAGCCTCACACACAAGAACAATCTAATCTCTCACTCTCGGTTCTCTCCTTCACAAGCCACCCAAGCACGCAGTGGCAATAACAGAAGAATTCACAGAGAACAGACAGTAACAAAGAAATAAGAAACTGCTGAGAAAAGGAAGAAGAGAGAATAAAACGTAAGAAAGCTTCACACAGAGTTATTAGTCACCTCCATCTTATCCGCAATAGTAAGGATGAGAGTATTTATAGAGTTTCTTAGGTAGACTCAATCAGCAACAAATAAGTCATCTGGAAGAATCGTTAAAAAACAGAACAACCAAGAACCTGGAAGACTCATTCAAAAAGACCAACAACCAAGTCACCTGGGGAAGGCACAAGAATAGATTGTGCTATTTACCAACTCGGCCCACACGGCAGAACCAAGTAACCTGGGGAACTCACATGAAGAGATTGGACTGTTTACCAACCCGGCCCACCTGACATCTTGGGGTAAAAGTAAACTCATCCTATTTGGGTTGTGAGGCTCAATCCAACTCTTCATAGGGTATAAGAACATGAACTGAAAAAGAAAAGGAACAAAAATGTGTTAACAACCGGTCCATTAGGCCTACACAAACTTCATTCATTCATTCTACAACAAACTCTAGAAATCTGATGCCAAAAGATAAGGAATGGAGGCATCCCATGGAGGTTAATGACAAATTCCAATTCAGAAAGCAAGATTATAAGGGTGGTGGACAGCCCAGCCCAACCCCTCTTTAAGCAATTTCATCATTTTTATCAGCTACAAATTTGCCTGATAGAAGCACTCATGGTTGAAGATTTTAATAGCTCCCACTGAAACATAACAGTTAACTATTTTTCTTCTCTAAACTTCATATTGAAGTGTATTCCTGATTGCGTATTCAAGGTCAGGATTTCATAAACTCTATTGAATATAATAGGAATGGGCATCTTGGATTATCATTACTCAGAAAGCAAGCAAATATGCTGAAACTGGTCACCCAATCGACTCTATTCCAATATTCAGACAAGTCCTGATACCTCAAGAGAAGATGTTTAGTTTAGTTCTTGAAGGAAGTTTAAAACTTAACGTGTAAGTCGAGCTATTGGTTATGCTATCATCTCAATATGCTATCTCTATTAAGCTTCTTTGATATTCAAGAATATTGGGCTTTTCTATCTAATCAGGGCATGGAGAAACATTTCTAAGCTTATTATTTACCTTTATTTGCTTGAAGTATTTCAAGGAGAAACACCCATATCTTACCGTAAGCATATTCGGAAGGGGAAATTTTTTTAATCAACTTAAAAACAGAGTCGGCATAAAGAACTCTTACGGCCAAGAAGGCTCAAAGGAAAATCAACTTTCAAGTCTCAATATACTACGTTCTAAGGAAGTCTTTCAACCGCATGAAATCGGTTAGGTCTGTCTTAATCGACCATTACTACATGGTTTCCGCACTTTAACTCCCTATTTAATATCCTACTTATCTATGCTATTTTTTGGAAGGGAAAAATCATACCGATGTTGAAATTTGCATAATCTAATGGCACATATTTGCTCTAATTTTTTTCATGATTCTATATCCTTCGTCGATTTCACACTTGGATTTCAAGTCATGTGAAAAGATTGTAGGTCTCCATCTTTCAAGAGCGCATATTATTCATATCCAATTTCTTTTATTGTTGGAAAGCACAACCTAATTTATCAGATATCTTGATCTGTGCTATTAGGATTTATTCACAACAACTCGATTGAATATATTGAGTAACTTTGACCATAGAAAAATCCTAATTCGATTGTATGAGGTTATGCCCTCAAACTCGTTTTTGTTGAAGATATGTAGGATATGGAAAATTTGGAGCAACCCCTAATTTAGAAACTTGAAACACATTTCTTAATGTAAATATCTTAATTGCCTTCAGTATAGTAGCTTGTATGATAATCATGACATGTATGATTTATTTTCCATATTTAGTTTTTCAAATTATGTAGGATATACGTTGGTCACATTGGCCACTGTAAAATAGACTTGAGGAATAAACTTTTCCCAATTCGTCAAATATCGTGCTTTGTTTTCTTTCATGGTATCCATGCCCACTATGTTAATAATCCTCAAACGTTTTTACAATATCATTTTGTCCTTCAATTTTTTTTGAAAATTCTGGTATATTACAATCTTAACTATTTTTTAGTACCATCTGCATGCTTAAAATTTTCTTATATTTATTTTCATCCTTGGAATATTTTACAGTACAAAAATAGTCCTAAACTCTAATTATTAAGGGATAAAAATGTCCACACATTCATTCCCTCCAAAATTCAACATGTTCCCTCCAAACCTAAGTTGGATCATGCGGCTTATTTTACAAATGTAAAATAGATAATTCCTAAATTCAAAAAATAAAAAAAAATTCTTCAAATCTCTCTCATTCATCAAAATGAAATTCATAACAGAATAATCCTTATACTTGCAAACTTTAAAAAGCATATTTTCTTTTCTCTCTCATTTGGATAATTTACAAACTTTTAAAAAGGGTAAAATGCTTCAGTGCCCCAAAACTTTTTCAAATTTTAATTTTGGACCCTAAACTTCAAAATAGCAAGTATTAGACCTTGAGCTTAAATAATTCATTAACGATCAAATAAGTCAAAGGGTATGATTGGAATTTTGCTTACAAAAATTTTCTTCTAATCCTTTAGAAGAAAAAAATTTTCAATTAGGTCCCAATTTTCAATTATTAACTATTTCAAGGATCTAATATTAATTAATAAAAATTCTATCAGTATTTTTATCTTCTTCAACCTCCTCCACACATTCTCCATACTACCACCACTACTACTATCGGACAACAACTACCACTGTTGCTGACAGCCACTCTCAATACCGGATAGCGGCCGTTGCTGTCTACTTCTTCTTCTTCTTCTTCTTCTACTGAAGTGCAAGAAGAAGGAGGAGAAGAAGAAGAAGAAGGAGGAGGAGGAGGAGGAAGAAGGAGAAGGAAGAGGAGGAGAAAGTAGCAGGAGAAGACGACAGCGGTGACTGTTGGTGGTAGCGAGGCTATCGGTGGCCAGGGCTATCAACGACGGTGGGTGTTCGGCAGTAGCGGTAGTGGTAGTCTGTGGAATTTATGGAGGAGGTTGAAGAAGAAGATAAAAATATGGATAGAATTTTCATAAATTAACATTAGATCCTTGAAAATGTTAATAATTGAAATAGGGACCTATGTGAATTTTTTAGATTGTGAAGGATTAAACGAAAATTTTGTAAGTGAAATTCCAATCATACCCTTTGACTTATTTGACTATAATGAATTAACGGTCAAAATGGAGAGAAGGTCCGATTTTTGATACGTTATTGAAGTTCAGGGTCAAACACATACTATTTTATGGTTGAGAGTCCAAAATCAAAATTTGGAAAATTTCGGGAGGCTCTGGTGCTTTTTACCCTTTAAAAAAAATTATCAAACCTTCAAGTTCTAAACTAGAAAAAGATGAATTATGGTATAGTCTTTTAGACAAGTGCCTTCAATAAAAATGAGTTTTCTACAAGACAAACAAGTGAGAAATGATATATATACATATGTATAATTACAAACATGGCCTAAAAAGCGTAACAATGATATATTAGAAGAATGAACTACATTAATTTATAGGCTTTATAACAAAAGACCACCTTGAATTTCGGGGTAAAAGTAATTTGTCTCCTAAAGTTCAAATATATGCATTTTATTCTAAGACTATTAGTCAAAGGTGAAATTAAATAAAATGACCAAAATGTTATTTATGTAAGGCTTTCGGGGTAAGTTCATAGCTCCTCACGATGTCTTCTTAAGGGCATTAATATCCGATTCCTCATTCCTCTAGAAGCCCCAAATCCCTCCCCCCCCCCTCTTCTCTTCCCCCCTCCCTTCGAACAAAGTGCCTTGCGTCAGCTGCCACAAAACCAGAGTACTTGCTTGTCACCGCTATTCTTTTAGCTTTTGTACTTGATCTTATTTTCGAAATGATCAAAATATCAGGTTTAAATGTGTCAGATAATTCCACAAAATTACACAAAAAATTGAGATGATTTGGCCCTAAACAATTCCAACTAATTATATTTATAAAAAATTTGGACATCCATCGTATCTTTCTTACCTGGGGCAACGATAGTGCTTACAAAAATGGCTTCTAAACCCTCTTCCAGTGTATTTTCAGGTAACTCTTCTCAATCGTCTTCCATTATTTCTTCATCATTGAAATTGTGTCTCTTCCCTTTGAGCTTCTTATCAGGTAAGTGCTCTTTCACAGTCGTGTTGTCAACTTCCGCACCATTTTTACTCTATTCCAACCTTTTTGGAACCTTTTCTAGGAATATTGATGGGCGTCTATCAGCATTACGTAAAAATAACAATGAATCCACCTTAAAACATGCATATTTCCAACTAATTATGCTAATAATATCCGTCGCATCCCGTTTACCCGGGGATTGATTTTGCAATTTAGAAACATTGATTTTGCACAATTCTTTAGATGAACAAAACATATCCATTTGGGATGAAATTTTCCATTTTGGAAACCTAATTAAATTCTATACAAAATTACATAAGGGCACAAATTTATTTGGAAACTCTAAGGACCTCAAAATTCACTTGAATACAGGCTTTCTTCAGGACATCCTTTCCCAAAATTTTATGCATGATTTTGAATCCTTTTAAGCTCTGGGAAGTCTTTACAACATGGTAAAATTGGTCTTGAAATGCCGCTCATGTTTCTTCAGTTGTTCACTCTTGGAATATCCTTAAATTCCCAATCTTCATAATATTAGTATTCCCTTGCAAGAAGTTGAAGACTCCCAAGAACGGCCATGTGGATGCTTAGTCATGGCCTTATCATAATCCTTCCAAAGCGTCTTGCATCATTTCTTCATCATTGAAATTGTGATTCTCCCCTACGAGCTTCTTATCAAGTGAGTGCTCTTTCACAGTCGTAGCCTTAACTTCTATAGAATTCTTACATTATTCTAAACTTTCTAGGAACTTCTATAGGAATGTTGTTGGGTGTCTCTCATGTGTGGGTTGTGTATTTTGAGGGCTGTGTTGAACCAGAGTAGTATGGATTAGATTAGATGGACTTTTAGAAACATAACCTTGTTGGCCCACACCCTTTCTAGATGGGTAGGCCTTGTTCTATTTTAATTGGATCTCTTTGAGTAGAACTCGGGGCCTTTAGAATTCTCTATTTTTACCTTTGGTTGAAGATTTGGGAAGTGACTCCGTCATGACCTAAGACTTTAATCTTAGGCTAGGAGCCTTTTCTTTCTAGGGGGGGGAAGGGGGGAGGGACGAGATATGGAATTTTTTGTGGACCCAAGACCACATAGATGTCTTTTTTTGAGCTTTTACATATAAGTTTGGGCCACTTTGCCCACTTGCTCATGCTCCTCTTCCACCAAAAGGCTAAAGCGGGATACAATACCCCTAAGATTCAAAGTAGCCATTGTTTTTCACATTTGAGCATGTGAGGCTGTACAATTACTGTGTCTCAAAGGTGGAAGCTAGACA
The DNA here is from genome assembly GCA_028651295.1 of Catharanthus roseus. Lineage (NCBI taxonomy): Eukaryota > Viridiplantae > Streptophyta > Magnoliopsida > Gentianales > Apocynaceae > Catharanthus > Catharanthus roseus. The sequence continues at coordinate 3,387,197 of JAPQWS010000142.1, forward strand.
CCAATACCTTGCACACGCCTTTCAGAGAAATGAGTATTACTTTCCATGATGCGGAGCAGATACTTGAGATACCTGCTTATGGTGGTATTTTGGATGTTTAGTATTCCCAGGAGCAGTTGGTCAGGATTGTTCAGACCGGCTTGGGCATCTTACATATATGGTGGTATAAATGCTCATAAACTTTCATATGTTGCAAAGGATCCCCATAGTGGAGTTTTCCCATAGTTGAGGGTAACATATTATATCGCGTACATACTTGGGAGTTCCCTCTTCACCGATAAGAGTGGGAACATCGTGCATGCCAAACTTTAGCCTGTTGTGAAGAATTTTGATGATGTGTGAAGTTGGCTTGGCATGCGATGACGTTGGTGTTTTTATACCAGTGTCTTGGTTAGGCTTGCATGTAAACGTGAATGAATTACCAATATGGTTATGAATTGGAATCTTTTATTTCCAATATGTTTCTTATATGCCATTCGTCCAGTGGTATTTCTACATTCAACAGAGTAGAAATCTTGCTGCTTCTTAAATTACATTTCAAATATATTGAAGCAAAGACTTTTGATATTGGATTATAAGATTTCCATTTGCATATGATATTGGACATCTTCAGCTCACTCGAGCATTCATCCATTACCTATGATATTTAAATTAATGCCACAAGATCATTCGAACCATATTGATATATGGCAATACTTATGAGGGGTCAATTTCATCTAAAAACAATTCCTAGTTTTATTAAATGAATTTATCAAGTAGTTTTCGAGAGCTTTTAATAATTATTATAAACAAACTTCTTTATTTCCAACAGGTCATTTATGTTGCCATATATACCTGCAGTTGTGGATTTTCTACATCTACAATCAGGATACAAGTACCTCAATAGAAAAGTCTTCACCATATCGTCTCAATATGCTATCTCTATTAAGCTTCTTTGATATTCAAGAATATTGGGCTTCTCCATCTAATCAAGACATGGAGAAATATTTCTAAATTTGTTATTTACCTTTATTTGCTCGAAGTATTTCAAGGAGAAACACCCATATCTTCCTATAAGCATATTCGGAAGGGAAAGATTTTTAATCAACTTAAGGCTGGAGCTGGCATAAATAACTCTTACCAACCAAGAAGGCTCAAAGGAAAATCGATTTTCAAGTGTCAATATACAAAATTTTAAGGAAGTCTTTCAATCGCATGAAATCAGTTAGGCTTTCTTAATCAGCAATAACAATATCCTACTTTCGGCTAAAAATGCATCCACAAATGTATGCTATTTTTTGGAAGGGAAAAATCATACTGATGTTGAAATTTAAATAGTCTAACAGTAAATATTTGCTCTAATTTTTTTCACAATTTTATATCCTTCGACGAATTCACACGTGGATTTCAAGTTATTTGAAAAGATTGCAGCCCTCCATCTTTGAAGAGCGTATATTGTTCATATCAGATTTCTTTTATTGTTGGAAAGCACAACAACCTAATTCATCAAATATCCTGATTTGTGCTATCAGGATTTATTCACAACAACTCGATTGAATATATTGGGTAACTTTGATCATAGAACAATCCTAATTCGATTGCATCAGGTTATGCCTTCAAGCTCGTTTTTGTTGAAGGTATATAGGATACGGAAGATTTGGAGCAATCTCTAATATAGGAAACGTGAAACACATTTCTTAATGCACATATCTTAATTGCCTTTAGTATAGTAGCTTGTATGGTAACAATGACAAGTATGATTTATTTTCCATATTTTGTTTTCCAAATTGTGTAAGAAAATTTACTGGTCATATTGGCCACTGTAAAATAGATTTGAGAAATAAACTTTTCCCAATTCTCCAAATATCGCTTTTTTGTTTTCTTTCATGGTATCAGTGCCTACTATGACTAAAAATATTTCAGAACCTATCTTGAAACAAGTTCAGAAATATGATGAAGTGGATGAATACTACCTAGGACCAAATGATAGTTTAGGTAGCTTGATTACTCTCGTCCAATTGAAGGATGAGAGTTTTGATGAATGGCCAGACGCGATCGAGTTGGCCCTTCGACTCTAAAAATAAATTGGGATTTCTTGATGGATTTATTCCACAACCTGAAGAAGATGATCCAAAGTTTAAAAGGTGGAAGAAAATCAACACCTTGATTAGATCATGGATGCTAAACATTATACGAGCTTCAATCACAAAGACGCGGGTGGCAAAAACTATGTGGATTACTTACTACAACGGTTTCGTGCACAAAATGGACCCTGATATTATGAGTTGAAGTAGCAATATTCAACTGTAAGCAAACGGGACTTTCAGTAGCTACCTTTTTTGCAAAATTAAAGAAATTTTGGGAAGAACTTTCAAATTATGACCAATTTTGAGAAAACTGTGAGGGAAAAAACAATACGACACGAGAAGGAGAAACTTTTATCATTTCTCTTTGGCTTGGACGCTAATCATTTTGGAACAATACATTCCTCAATACTAGGAGAGACCCTCTACCTAATGTCAACCAAGCCTATTCTAAGGTAATACAAGCGGAGCTAGTGAAAAGTATGACCAAGGAAGAAGTAGAAGTTGGTAGCGGTGCAAAATGTTCGCAGTCCGCAGCCAATATGGACATCACACAGAAAAATCATCTCTTGTTTGCAGCCATTGTCCCAAAACAGAGCATGACTCCAAAAGCTGCTTCCAAGTGATTGGATTCCCAGAGTGGTGGTTGGAGAAAAACAAAACTACAGAGGCTGCGGACACACCAGAAAAGGAGGAAAAAGTCGCAAAGGCACTGGAAGTGTGCGTCGTGGCTCACATGGTGGAAAATCGGCAACGATCCAACACGTTTGGGTGCCATAACATACTAGCACTGTCGACCACACTGGTTCGTCTAGGAATGCCGCTGGTGTCCGGGTTTCACCGTAAAGCAGTGGAGTCACTGATGAGCTTTGTGCAAAGCCAAGCATATCCTTCAAGCACGGAAAAACTCTGGTAAAATTTTTTCGAAAATTGGCTAATTGACTCAAGAGTAACCCATAACATGACCTACAATATTGATCTTTTATTTGCTGTTCATGTCATTCCTCCATGGCCGATCACCTTGCCAAATGGAGGCATCACTTATGCAACCACATATGGCAAAGTCCAACTTGGTCCCAATTTTATTTTGGAGAAAGTTTTGTTTATCCCATAGCTTACTTGCAATATTATTTGTGTCTCAATTTCTAAAATATGATTCATGGGATTGCTTGGTTTACATCTTCAATGTGTGGTTTACAAGACTGGTCCTCGAGGACCCTGATTAGATCGATTGAGCAACGAAATGGGTTCTACTATCTTCAGAATGTGACGCTAGGCAAAGTGAATAAAGTTGTGGATCCTGACTCTAGATTTCTGTGGCATCAAAGGTTGGGGCACCCTTTAGATTCTTTTCTTAAATTTTTACTTCATGTATCCTATTGCACAAATAATGACCTTTGTGATACATGTTTTCGTACGAAACAGAGACGTGACATTTTTTCAACTTCCTTAAATAAAGCTTCTGAAATATTTTCCTTAATTCATTATGATGTGTGGGGTCCTTGTAGAGTTAAATCTGATGATAATACCAAATATTTTCTTACTATTGTTGACGATTATGCGCGTGCCGTTTGGATATTTTTAATAATTGAAAAGGGAGAAGTTTGTTCTATACTATCCAAAATTTACAGAATGGTCCAAACTCAACAACTACTGTTAAAACAATCCGATCTGATAATAGGGGAGAATATATGGGTCTAAAATCTTTCTTTGTCGAAAATGGAATATATCATCAAACTATAATTCCTTATACACCTCAGCAAAATGGTCATGCTGAGTGCAAAAACGGCCACATTCTTAATATGGCTCGGGTCCTTCCTTTTCTAGCTAATCTACCCCTCTCTTTATGGGGAGAATATGTCCTCACAGCTAGTTATCCCATTAACCGAACCATCTCCACCCTTCTTAATGGAAAATCTCCTTTTGAGTTGTTGCATAAAACTCCACCCAACTACTCTCTTTGGTGCACCTTTGGCTGTTTATGTTATAGTCAACATGCCACTATTGATAAATTTCTTTCTAGGAGTAAAAAACGCATCTTTATTGGCTACTTGCTTGGAAAAGGGGGTTGGCGGGTCTATGATACTGAATCCAAAGTTTTTATCATTTTTGGAGATGTTATTTTTTATGAGAGCATTTTTTCCTTACAAAACTGACATTTCCTTAACTGGGCAAGGCGAAAGTTCATTTCCCGAATCTGTCCAACCTATGCAATCTTCCCATATAAACCACGCAACCCCTACCACCCCTTAATTCATCCACAAGCATACCCTCAGCCACAAATAAATCCTCCATCCAGTCCACAAGTCCCTCCCCAGTCCAACATAGTTGTCCTAGCCCAACCTCTTGCACATTCTGACTTGCGGCCCACTCCGTGTGACATCCCCAGCCCTGCCACGAGGTCAACTGAGGCTAAGTAGAGCATCTGTGTGCCTCTCAGCACTAAATTGTAAGTCCCAAAATAAAACACAACCCTGGAACAACACTACCAGGTATATACACAAAGTAGGCAGCGGAAAACTTAAGTAAACTAGATACTACTAGTGCGCTCAAAACACAAGATTAAAAAAAAACTTCTCATGATCATTTTAATATAAAAATGAAAGTATCTTATATCACCAACTTTACACGACAAAATAAAAAGAAAAACTTTACAAACGGTTCGAGTCTAGGAAAGAAAAAACATAAACATATGTCCTACTGGGGACATTTGATCCAAAAACTCTCGGCCTAAAACTTCAGCGGCTTGCTGGGCCCATGACCGTCCTAGGTTAATCTGAGGAGAAAACATGAAATGGAAAAACATGAGCATGAACGCCCAGTGAGTCCATGTGTGTGTGCGCTGTCGTGATTTCTTTAAAACAACAGTGGTGCAGTTTCATGAAAACAACTCATGAAATGTTATAAGAAAATTTATTTTTTTTTTTGTTTTTTTAACAACACTGATGCTTGACCCTACATGAGGGTTTCGAGCGCAACTGAGAAGTCTGAGCGAATCAAGACACATCAGCACATCTTCAACATCCCAAATTTAAAAAAACATGTAATGCCACAGTCGGACTCCACGGGCAAGGTCCGGATCCCAAAACAAGGTCATCGGAATCAAGTTCTGGCATCTCATAGTCAATACCAGCCAAACACCATACGAGTGCTCCATTCCATAACAACCGCTCTCCCATATCACTGGCCAAACCAGGCTAAAGATTCCTGGGGTACCTACCAGGACTGCCCTGAGACTAATGTTAGTTTCAATCCCTTCTAGCTCTCCCCAAGGTAGTTGTCCTATCGCAGAGCATGATGCGATGTCCACATAAATACCGATTGGGCCACGCCCTCCAGGTACAACGCCCCTCTTTAAGTGGATCCACCCTCGAAAGTCAGTAACCCGTCCACATCATTGGAAGAGGCCCTAGTACGGGGGACTAGCCAAATACAATGTGATTCGGTAACGCGTCCGTTCACATGATCATAACGAGAATAATAATACTTGTCGAAATGGGGTTTTTATACGTATTTGTAAATAGAAAGGCCATTTACTCGGCCGTTCGGACAGAATCAAGTCCTTAACATTTTCAGCAAAATCCCCATCTGCCAGTCACCACATGCTCATGAAAATTTCACAATTATGCCAATGCCAGATCTATATTCATGCATATCAAAACATGTAATTTTTCAAGCTAGAACATTTTCCAACATATGAATATTTCAGGAAAAACCTGTGTACCACCAAATTCTTTTTCACCACAATAATAGTCTAATTTAAAAGGAGAACACCTATATGGATCACAACTCCTATGCATTTTCTGAGGAACATGTAACACCTTGTGGAGACCATCTCCAAAAACATGCTGAGTTATATCGTTCAAAAGTAGCAAACATTTTGTGAGGTTTGAAAAATATACTTATATGTCTAGTAATATTTGAGATAACAGAATAAAATGGAGTTTCTGGACTCACCTGGATGCAGATCTGGTGCTAAGATCCTACAAAATAATAATACAAAAATACTTAATACCTGGGGTACCAATCAAATAGCCCTAGTTCCTAAATAATATCGAGAGCCTACAAAATGAACTTAGGGTGTATATATATCTATATATTTTTCCCCTAAAGTAGATCCAAAATATTATAATCTCAAAAATCTGTAATTTGAATACTTTCTTGAAGCGCCTAAATTACTTAAAATATAAAACCCGGAAATTAATCTCCAAATTAACTATATACTAAAATCCGTTAAAAATATTTAAATCCTAAAATAAATTAACCTAAACAATATTTATAAGCTTATACTATATAATATAACTAATAAGCAAATAAGAAAAAAAAAAAAAAAAGAAAACTAACCTCAAAAATGGCTGCTCACAAGCTTAAAGGAAAAAAAATCTTAATATATTTTATATATAGGTGTCGAAAAGCTAAGGAAAAAAAGAAGACTCATGACATATATATACATGATGATGGTGGTTTGGAGGAAGAAAACAAAGGAAAAGGAAAAAAAGAAAATGGTGAGGGGGTGATGGGTGGCTTTGGTGGCACTAATTTCTTAATAGCTAAGGGGTGAAATGTCAAGTACTTAAATTTCTAAAATAAACACACTAGGTATTAAAAACAAAATCCACTTAAAGGCATTTATAAACATTAAGAAGAAAACCTCAATATAATAAAATTTTACTCTCATTCCTAAATATTTCCAAAATACTACTAAGTATAAAAAACAATATACTCCACTAGGTCAGGTCCCAAACCTTACTTTCATAACGCCTGCAATATTTAGAGTCATGCTAGGTATTACTGGGTGGGGTCTTTACCCCCCACCTCTCTCTCTCTCTCTCTCTCTCTCTCTCTCTCTCTCTCTCTCGCAGATCCATGTGCCCACTCTAGTCCTCCGTAGATCAATCCGTCGACCCGCACCCCTTCCCTTCTAACTCTCAGTCCACTGTGCTTCTCCCTCTTGACCAGCCCAATTCTTCCACTTTTGGACCAGGCCCTCCCATCCTCCTCTAGGTTGTTGCTTGCTGGCCCTTCTTTGAATCCAATATCTGCAGGTGGCCTCATCGAAAGTGGGGGTCTTGTTGATCATCCTGTTGACTTCCTCTCTGCCACAGTACTCGAACCACATACCCACCAACAAAATTATCATATTAGAAATGTTATTGCATTCAAGGTCCTTTCCATTCATCTGTTCCACTTACTTTTCATTTTCTTCAAGTACATGTCCTTACCCTATGCTGTTTATGATAATTGTGATTATTTCTCTGCTACTTATAGAGGTTTCCTTCCAACAGTACAGATTCAGGTTGAACCTACTCTCTTTTTCTTAAGCTGTTAAACATGATAAATGGCCTATTGCCATGCAACATGAAATTGATGCTCTTGAACAAAATGCCACTTGAACTCTCACAATTCTGCCCCCTCGGAAGAAAGCCCTCTGCTACAAGTGGGTGTATCAAATTAAACTTAAGTCTGACGGTACTGTGGAGCGCTTGGTTACTTGGAAACACATAGATGGAAGGTGAAGATTTTATTGAAACATTTGCCCTGGTCACAAAGCTTATTATTGTTCGCACTCTTTTAGTTGTTGTTATTGCCAAGGGCTAGGAAATACATCAGATGGACATCCATAATGCATTTCTTTAAGGAGATCTGAAGAAGTCTACATGAACTTGCGAGGTTGTTGGGCGCTAATCTATGTCACTATCACATGTCCGGAACTTACCTACTCTATGTATACTTTTGGTCAGTTTATCCAAAAACCGCATCTTCAATATCGGGAAGCTATCTTACCGGTTGTTCGGTAGCTGAAGTCATGTCCATGTCAAGGCATTTTTCTTAGCTCTTCCAATAACGTGGTCCTCACTGGTTATTGTGATGTTGATTGGGCAAGTTGTTCTATTACCCACAGGTCTCTCAAAGGCTATTTCGTTTTCTTGGGTGACCTCCCAATTCTTGTAAAACAAAGAAACAACCCACCATCTCATGATCTTCTGCAGAGGCAGAATACCGATCCATGAGTGTTACCTGTTTTGAGCTCAAATGGCTCCATCAATTACTTGCTGGGCTTCGAGTCCTATATTCACTTCCCGTCCTCTTGCATTGTGATAATCAAGCTACTATTCATATTGCTGCTAATCCTATCTATCACAAATGCACAAAACATATTGAGGTTGATTGTCATTTTGTGCATGATGAATTCCAAGCTAAACGGATTTCTCTACTGCATGTTCCCTCAAAATCTCAGCTTGTCGATATTTTCACCAACACTCTTGGTCAAACCTTATTTTTTACACTCTTACCCAAGTTGGACATTCAGAATCTTCATGCTCTAACTTGAGAGAGAGTGTTGAAGATATGTAGGGTTGGAAGTTTTGGAGCAGCCCCTAATATAGGAAATGTGAAACACATTTCCTGATGTAAATATGTTCATTGCGTTTAGTATATTAGCTTGTACGGTAACCATGACATGTTTGATTTTCCAAATTGTGTAGGATATATACTGGTCACATTGGCCACTGCAAAACAGATTTGAGAAATAAATTTTTCCCAACTCTCCAAATATTGTTCTTTGTTTTCTTTCAGTTTTAACATGAAGGGCCTGACAAGAGACACACCTAAAATGTGCACAATCAAAAATGGTGTTTAAGACACAACTAGGCCTTTAGGTTTATAGAACCTTAGGAAGTTGCAAAAAGCCTGCACTTCCCATACCATATCATCAGGACATCAAATTAGTATATTGAAGTCATAAGTCTAGGATTTTTTCAGAAAATGTCAACAAGACAATACCAAAATTCGAAAATGAGATTATAACAAGATCTCACAAATTCGAATGCAATTCTGACACAAGAAAACACTTTGCTATATATCTTCTCATGCAATCAAATATCAATTATTGGATTTCTTAAGTCAGATTTGTAGTTTCACAGATCTCCTCTTTTATCAGGAAAAAAAGAAGATGAACATAGTTAGTACAGTTTTTCACATACATAAATTTTTCGAAAGGCAAACGATATATATGTATTTGATCTATTAGAATATTTACCTTCATCAGAAAATCTTTTTCTTTCAAGTAATTAGGAAAACACCAAGATTTATTCTTTGAAGGAAACATCTCACATATTCTTTCTCCAAATAGAAAAAAGATATTTTGGAATTCTATTCATTATACAAAGTTGATATTTTTTTTATTGGAATTCCTTCGAGTGGGACAATTCTTCAAAATCAGAAAACTATATATATTGGAGGATTTCATATAATCATTAATCTCTTCCTATTTAGTTTTGCATATTGTTTCAATGAAAATTGGTTTTTCTCCTATGGATTTTGTAAGACAAGGTTTATATTTATATCGAAGTAATCAACATCTACTGGCCATTCATAAGATCGGGAAGCTTATGTGATCAAACTCAACAATGATTTAAGCATTTTCCATTTCATGGTACTGTCTAAGATCATCATAGATTAGAAACTTGGAAATTTCATGAATTTGATGTAGAAGGTTGTCGAGGTTCCATTTAAAGCTGTGGCTATGAACTCTATGATTTCTTGTAGATGAAATTTCGGATATGTAGGATTGGTCAAGTACACCATTAATGAAGTTCAATCAAACACCTTCCCTCCACCATTAACTTTTACAACAAACGAATATGACTTTGTCAACTTTGATAAAATGCAATATCATCGGTTTCTTCGTGACTTTTTGCAACTTTATATCCTCATACAAAAACGAGTTATGTTAGTACTTTTAATAAAAATACTAGGAAAAAATGTACTGCAATATGTTTGAGACGATCTTGACCACTTTATCACATAATTTAGATATACCTATTTGACGTTAAAGGGAAAAAATTACAAATTGACTCTAGTTAAATAGTATTACGCACATATAATTAAGAATAATATTAGTACAATAAAATATTCAAAATAAAACAAAGCAATCTTTAACTATATGTATAGAAGCTAGGATTCTTTTTATCCCTTAAACTCCGCCATTCAAAACACTATTTTCTTTTGCTGTAACTATTTATATATAAACACACACACATATACACACAAATATACACATATATATGTATATATGTGTGAGTGTGTCTGTGCATGTGCGTGCATGCACATGCGCATGCGTGTTAGCTATCTATCGTCATAAACTATTCTTTTTCTCTTTATAGTTACAAACTTTGATTTTATCTCTTTTAGTCATGACTATTTTTTTCTAGAAATACTCATGAACTATTGTAATAAATTGCTATATCAGAGAAGTCAAAAATAGTTCATGGCTATAAGGAGAAAGGCAAAATAGTTCATGTCTTAAAAAAAATAAAATCAAAGTTTGTGACTATAAAGAGAAAAGAAATAGTTTATTACTATAAATAGTCAATTTCTGATATATATATATATATATAAATGTATATTGTTATAGGGACAAGAAGTGTGATAATATTGATTGAGTTGTATTCAAAGTGAATTTCACATATATATATATATGTATTGTTAGAAGGTCTAGAAGTGTGATAGTGTTGTTTGAGTTGAATTCAAAGTGGATGTAAATTGTTTGTGTAGTAGAAAATGATAAATAAGGAAAATATCTTGAGAATACATGAGAAACTCTTATTTTGCAATGTCTTTTACTTTTAATAGGATAAGATGAAGAGGAAGAGCTGTGAATTTGCTTACAAGAAAATTGATAAAACTGGCCCTAAAGATCATATTTTCACGTTCTCGGAAGTAATGTGTCCAAAGGTAAACAAAATTTCTCTTGTCCCCTTTCAAGGGTCACATCCTTACCCCATCCCTGGAAAAAAATGAGAGAGATAGAGAAGATAACGTTTTTTATTTTTTTTTTCAATATGTAATTCTCTTTGTCATGTAGGATATCTTTACTTTCCCTTAATAAACATATCTTTTCTTTCTCTTCTTAAATATTTTACCACCTTATGTTTTTCGTATATTAATTTTTTCCTTTCTAGGTACCGAAAGGCGAAATCCCTTGCCTACAGGGTCCCTAACAAATTGCCCAACCCCCAAGTGGAAGATGTAAATCATGGTGACTCAACGGCTCTGCAGACTGGAGGCCAGGCACTGGTGCGCACAAGGAACCACCGCCCACATTACCATTGCTAGCATTTGAACCTTTTACCTTGGTACCAACTATGCAGCCCCAAAACCAACTGAGCTATGCCTATGCGGGCATTAATTTTTTCCTCTGTAATTATTACAAACATTATCCTTTTAATTGAATGCACTACCATAGATAAAAGGGGTGATAACTTATACAAAGAAAATTTCAAAAATATTATAATATGAAATTAATAAAAAAAATCTTAAAATTAAACTAAATTAACATTTCTAAATAATTTTACTATTGTTGAGGACGTTTGGCACTCCTTACCCCTTTTTAACGTACAACCTAAATTGTGTATTTGTATCGTCCAGCACAAATGAGAACAAACAATTTCCTAACCTCCTCGTTCTCTCACTCTGGATTACTTACTTTAAAGGATCATTGGCCTCCTAAATTTCCTACTCTAGAAAGCAAAAAGAAAGACACATACCAGATCCTTGTCGATTTTTGTAATATGGCCACATGAACCATAGACGGAACCAAGCTGTAGAGACAGTAACAACACTCAATAACTTTAAAAGCTCTTAATTAGGATTATATTTTCTTAATTTTTTTAAACCTTTTGAATTCTAAATTCCCTCTTCCAACCGTTTGAAAATTTTATCTATATAGATGCTCAATCCCCCCAAAAGTTAATGTTTGGTTTCTCAATTTTTATTTTGTTTTAATATTATATATTTACCCTCATTTAGGATTTCTTTTTGAAGAGATGGTAATTGATGCCAAAAATGTGAAGTTTGTGATCATGAATGCGAAGCCCTATAGTGATGTCTAGAATATGGCGAATAGACTTTCTCTCATAGTTAGTTGATATGGTGGATACAATTTTTCTCCTTAGAATAATCAAGATTACGGAGTTGGAAATTTCCTAAATTTGATGTCGAATTGTGTCGAGGGTCCATATATAGCTGTGGCTAAGAACTCCATAATTTCTTATAGACGAAATTTTGGATATGTAGGATTGTTCAAGTACGCCATTAATGAAGTTCAATCAAACATCTTCCCTCCACCATCAACTTTTACTCCAAATGAATATGACTTGGTCATCTTTGATCAAATACAATATCATCGGTTTCTCTGGGAGTTTGGTGCAGCTTTATATCCTCGTAGAAACAAGAGTTATGGTTATTACTATTAATAAAAATACTAGGAAAAAATGTACTTTAACATGTTTGAGGCAATCTTGACCACTTTATCACACAATTTAGATATATTTATCTCGACATTTAAGTGAAAAAAATTAGTAGTTGACTTTAGTTAAATAGTATTACGCACATATAATTAAGACTAATATTAGTACGATAAAATATTCAAAATAAAACAAAATAATCGTTAACTACATGTATAGAAGCTAGGATTTTTTTTTCCTCAAACTCTTCCATTTTAAAATGATTTTTGTTTTGCTACAACTGTTTATATATATACATATATATCTGTGTGTATGCACGCGCGTGCGCATGCGTGTTAGCTATCTATCGTCATAAACTATTTTTTTCTCTTTATAGTTACAAAGTTTGATTTTATCATTTTTTAGTCATGTCAATTTTTTTTCTAGAAATACTTATGACCTATTGTAATAAATTGCTATATTAGAGAGGCCGAAAATAGTTCATGGCTATAAGGAGAAAGGCAAAATACTTCATGTCTAGAAGAAAATAAAATCGAAGTTTGTGACTATAAAGAGAAAAGAAATAGTTTTTGACAATAAATAGTCAATTTGTCATATATATCTATATATATATAAATGTATATTGTTAGAAGGACAAGAAGTGTGATAATATTGATTGAGTTGTATTCAAAGTGAATTTGAATTGTTTGTGTAGCCAAAAATGATTAATAAAATTAAGGAAAATATCTTGAGAATATAAGAGGAACTCTTATTTGCTTTTAATAGGATAAGTTGGAGAGGAAGAGGTGTGAATTTGCTTACGAGAAAATTAATGAAACTGGCCCTAAAGATCATATTTTCACGTTCTCAGGAGTAATGAATCCAAAGATAAGCAAAAATTCTCTCTTCACCTTTCAAGGGTTACGTCCTCCGCCCATCACTGGAAAAAGATAAGAGAGAGAGAGAGAGGGAAGAGAACATTTTTATTATTTTTTCAATATGTAATTCTCTTTGTCATGTAGTATATCTTTTCTTTCCCTTAACAAAAGTATCTTTTCTTTCTCCTTTTAATTATTTTACCACCTTAAGCTTTTCGTATATTAATTTTTTCCTTTCTAATCATTACAAACATTATTCTTTTAATTGAATACACTACCATAGATAGAAGGGGTGATAATCTATACTAAGAAATTTTCAAAAATATTATAATATGAAATTAATAAAAAAATCTTAAAATTAAAATAAATTAACATTTCTAAATAATTTTATTGTTGTGAACGTTTGGCACTCACTCGCCCCCTTTATCATACAACCGAAATTGTGTATTTGTATCGTCGAGCACAAATGGGCATAAACAATTTCCTAACCTTCTCATTTCTCTCACTCCTCAATCCTTGCTCACAATGGATCACTTACTTTAAAAGATCATTAGCCACCTCAATTTCCTCCTCCAACAAGCAAAAAAGCAAGGTATATACTAGCATCTTTGTCGATTTTTGCAATATTGCTACATGAACCATAGACGGAACCAAGCTATAGAGATTGTAACAACACTCAACAATTCTTAAAACTCTTAATTCGGATTATATTTTCTTAAATTTTTTTAAAACAATTTGAATCTTAAATTCTCCCTTCCAACATTTTAAAAATTTTATCTATATAGATGCTCAATCCCCCTATATTTAATGTTTGGTTTCTCAAATTCTTTTTTTTTGTTTTAATATTATATATTTACCCTCATTTTGGATTTTTTTTGAAGAGATGGTAATTGATGCCAGTGAAGGTTGTGAGCATGAATGCTAAGCCCGATAGTATTGTCGAGAATGTGGCGAATAGACTTTCTCTCGTAGTTAGTCGATATGGTGGACGCAATTTTTCTCCTCATAGGGAAAATCAAGATTATTGGAATTTCTTCGAGAGGGACAATTCTTCGAAATCAGACAACTATATATTGGAGGATTTTATATTATCATTAATCTCTTCCTATTTAGTTTCTTATATTGTTTCAACAAAAGTTGGTTTTTCTCCAATGGATTTTGTATGACAAGGTTTATAGTTATATCGAAGTAATCAACATCTACAGGCCATTCTTAAGATCGAGAAGCTTGTGTGATCAAAGTCAGCAATGATTTCAAACATTTTCCAATTCATGATACCGCCTAAGATCATATCACATGGGAAAAGAAGTGCTAACTGAGAAGCTAAGAATGGAGCAGAAAAAGTAGAAGATGCCTACAAAAGTTTATTTAGGTTTAAGAAAATGGGGAATTCTTTGGAGATACCTTTGTTGATAAATAAAAGTATCATAAAGCAATTTATGAAACTTAGAGGGCATCTGATGGGAGTATCATAAAGCAATTTATGTAAATAAAAGGCTTTAGTTTTGGGCCAAGAGGAGTTTTGATTCAGTTATTTTTGGGCCAAGTATCACATTGTTAAAGCCAACTGACCTAGGTGATCAGGTAAAGGTCGAGAAGGTTTCAAAAATTCTTTTACAAGAATCCCACATCGATTGTCTAGAAAAAATTTCAAGACGCAACACCTATAAATGGTACTATCCACATTTACCTTATTATGTTATCTTTACTTATTGTTACTTTGTCAAACTTATACCTCTTTGTTGATTTAAGTATCGGAGGTAATACGGGATTAATCATAAAGGTTGAGAAATTCCATTCTCAGCAAAAATTTGTCCAGAAATTACATTCAACGACCACAAAATCTTGGACAGCTCAATCCAAAAAAAACCCTTAAAGATTTTTCTTTTCTCACTTCTGCTGCCTTTTGAAAAAATTTGTTGAGGACGTTTGGCACTCCTTGCCCCCTTTAACGTACAACCTAAATTATGTATTTGTATCGTCGAGCACAAATGAGCATAAACAATCTCCTAACCTCCTCATTCTCTCACTCATCAATCCTTGCTCACATTCGATCACTTACTTTAAAGGATCATTTGCCTCCTCAATTTCCTGCTCCGGCAAGCAAAAAACAAGGTACATACTAGGATCTTTGTCGATTTTTGCAATGTGGGTACATGAACCATAGACGGAACAAAGCGGTAGAAATGGTAACTACACTCAACATTTTTAAAAACTCTTTATTAGGATTATATTTTTTTAAAATGTTTTTAAACATTTTGAATTTTAAATTCTTCCCTCCTACATTTTGAAAATTTTTTCTATATAGATGCTCAATCCCCCCAAATATTTAATGTTTGGCTTCTCAATTTTTTTTTTTAATATTATACATTTACCTTCAATTAGGATTTTTTTTTTTTTTTGAACAGGTGGTAATTGATGCAAAAAATGTGAAGGTTGTGAGAATAAATGCTAAGCCGTATAGTGCTGTCGAGAATATGGCGAATAGACTTTCTGTCGTAGTTAGTCTATATGGTGGACGTAATTTTGCTCCTCAAAGGGATAATCAAGATTACGAAATTGGATATTTCCTGAATTTGATGTCGAATTGTGTTGAGGGTTCACTTAAAGCTTTGGCTTAAGAACTCCATAATTTCTTGTCCACGAAATTTAGGATATGTAGGATTGGTCAAGTATGCCATTGATGAAGTTCAATCAAACATCTTCCCTCCACCATTAAGTTTTACTCCAAATGAATATGACTTGGTCATCTTTGATCAAATACAATATTATCGGTTCCTCCAGGAGTATAGTGTAGCCTTATATCCTCGTACAAACGAGAGCTATGGTTAGTATTATTAACAAAAATAGTTCTTCAGGGCGGCGAGGGGGGAAATGGCGCTCTTAATTTTGTGTGCGCATTTTTTTTCCGGTACCGGCCTTACTCAATTTCCTTTCTGATAGGAAATCGTGGCCGGCTCCACCCCCGCTTCGCTGCGCTTCGCCCAAGAAGGGCATTCTCTCATGTACCCCCACGCTACTTCTTTTTGGGAATACGCGTGGGGGGCAGTTAGGAATGAATAGAGGGCTTCCTACACTAGGATTCCATAGGGTACTAGGAAAAAATTGAATATAATATTTTGGAGACGATCTTGACCACTTTATCACACAATTTGGATATACTTATTTGACGTTAAAGTGAAAAAATTACTAATTGATTTTAGTTAAATAGTATTACACACATCTAATTAAGACTAATATTAGTATGATAAAATATTCAATATAAAACAAAACAATCATTAACTACATGTATAGAAGCTAGGATTCTTTTTTTTCTCAAACTTCACGATTAAAAACGCTATTTTGTTTTGCAATAACTATTTCTCCAAATATATGTATATATATACTCGTGTGTGTGCACGTGCGTGCGCATACGTGTTAGCTTTCTATGGTCATAAACTATTTTTTTTCTCTTTATAGTTACAAACTTTGATTTTGTACTTTTCTAGTCATGACTATTTTTTTTTCTAGAAATACTCATGAACTATTGTAATAAATTGCTATATCAGAGAGGTTAAAAATAGTTTATGGCTATAAGTAGATAGGCAAAATAGTTCATGTCTAGAAAAAAATAAAATCAAAGTTTATAACTATAAAGAGAAAAGAAATAGTTTATGGCTATAAATAGTCAATTTCTCATATATATATATATATATATTATTATTCGAAGGACTAGAAGTGTGATAATGTTGATTGAGTTGTACTCAAAGTGGATTTAAACTGTTTGTGTAGTAGAAAATGATAAATAAAATTAAGGAAAATATCTTGAGAATATGTGAGAAATTCCTATTTGCAATGTCCTTTTGCTTTTAATACGATAAGATGAAGAGGAAGAGGTGTGAATTTGCTTAGGGGGAAGTTGATGAAACTGGCCCTAAAGATCACATTTTTGCATTCTTAGAAGTAATGAGTACAAAGATAAACAAAATCCTCTCTTCGCCTTTCAAGGGTCACGTCCTCACCCCATCCCTGGAAAAAATAAGAGAGAGAGAGAGAGAGAGAGAAGACAACGTTTTATTTTATTTTTTTCAATATGTAATTCTCTTTGTCTGTAGCATATCTTTTCTTTCCCTTAAAAATCCTATATTTTCTTTCTCTTTTAATTATTTTACCATCCTATGTTTTTCGTATATTAATTTTTCCTTTCTAATTCTTATAAACATTATTGTTTTAATTGAATACACTACCATAGATGGAAGGGATGATAATCTATACTAAGAAAATTTCAAAAATATTAAAATATGAAATTAATACAGAAAATATCTTAAAATAAACTAAATTAACATTTCTAAGTAATTTTACTATTCTTGAGGACGTTTGGAACTCCTTTCCCCTTTAGCGTACAACCTAAATTATGTATTTGTATCATTGAGCACAAATGAGCATAAACAATTTCCTAACCTCCTCATTTTCTCATTCCTCAATCCTTGCTCACATCGGATCACTTACTTTAAAGGATCATTAGCCTCCTCAATATCCTGCTCGAGCGAGCAAAAAGCAAGACACATACTAGGATCTTTGTCCATTTTTGTAATGTCGCTACATGAACCATAGATGGAACCAAGCAAAAGAGACAGTAACAACACTGAACAATTTTAAAAACTCTTCATTAGGATGATATTTTCTTAGGTTTTTTTAAACATTTTGAATTTTAAATTCTCAATCCCTGCCAAAGTTAATGTTTGGTTTCTCAAATTTTTTTTCGTTTTAATATTATATATTAACCCTCATCTAGGATTGTTTTAGGAAATGGTAATTGATGCCAAAAATGTGAAGGTTGTTAGCATGAATGCTAAGCCCTACAGTGATGTTACGAATATGGTGAATAGACTCTCTCTGGCAGTTAGTTCATATGGTGGACACAAGTTTACTCCACAAAGGGATAATCAAGATTATGAAATTGGAAATATTCTGAATTTGATATCGAATTGTGTCGAGGATCCATTTAAAGCGGTGGCTAAGAACTCCATAATTTCTTGGAGACAAAATTTTAGATATGTAGGATTGATCAAGTACGCCATTAATGAAGTTGAATCAAGCATCTTCCCTCCACCGTTAACTTTTACTCCAAACGAATATGACTTGCTCATCCTTGATCAAATACGATATCATCTGTTTCTCGGGAGTTTTGTGCAGCTTTACATTCTCATACAAACAAGTGTTATGGTTAGTACTATGAATAAAAATACTAGGTAAAAATGTACTATAATATGTTTGAGACAATCTTGACCACTTCATCATACAATTTAGATATACTTATTTGATGTTAAAGTGAAAAAATTACTAATTGACTTTAGTTAAATAGTACTACAAACATATAATTAAGGCTAATATTAGCACGATAAAATATTCAAAGTAAAACAAAACAATCTTTAACTTCATGTATACAAGCTAGAATTATTTTTTTCCTCAAACTCCGCATTCAAAACACTATTTTGTATCGCTATAACTACTTATATATTCATATATATATGATACTAATTGGCAGAGCTCGATGAAGTCTCCACGTTTACCTCACTATGTGAATTCTATTACAAGCATATCAAACCCATTTGTGAAGTATTACGTGAAGCTTCATAACAGCTCTGCTTATCGCTATTCTCATGGTTCCATCCTCTTGGTGGGCTCTACTCCTATAAGGTCCCTGATTGAGTTTATTTCACGTTTGTTAAAATTTGTTTATGAAATTACTTCTGGGTTTTTCATAATCGAAATGGGGTTTTCTTTATTTGTTCTTTCCGTGTATTTTGGTTTCTTGTTTCTATGAATTTGTATTGGTATATGAATGGATTTATTATGTGCATCTTTGGTATATGTTATATCTTCTCTTTCAGCCTCCGCTTTCTTTGTGAAATATAGGGGTACTTTCTGTCCTTTTGGTGAGAATTTGAATCTAGTCTCTGTTATTTGACCTTCAGAAGTTAGAATTATAACTAACTGCAAATAGATGAAAGGAAATTTATTTGTTAAACTTGATTAATCAAAACTTCTTTGTTTGTTTCTGAGATTTTCAGCTCATAGTATTAATTAATGTCGATTCTTACTTCGTCTATTCTAGAGGCTGAAGATGCTCTATGCTCAATTAAATGTCAGTAATGGAATATTACATATGGAATATTACGTATACTTTTTAAAGGGAACTATACCAATTTCAAGGGAAAATGCAAGATGGGCCAACAAAAAATGAATGCATGCTTATGCTTGAGAATGCAGATATTCCTGAAGATCTCAACAACCTTTATATCTGTCGTGTCTGTGTCAGTTCAATGGTGATGAAGAAGTTTTCAGGACTACAATCTACTGATTGTCTCGACGTGGTTGTAATTGTAAGAATCCCTTCCACATTCCGTAATGAAGTTCACAATCTGCAAGAAGAAGATTGTCGTGCATGGTTTCCATTTCCATATCGGATTCTAGTGCTTGATGGAATTCATGTTATTCTTTAACTTTTGCCAATAGTTCATGCTTTGGATTAAGGTTAATTTGTCTGTTTTCTTGTCGTGGAACAGGTTCTTGTTTAGTTTCGACTTTGTATCTGGAAAATTTACTTAAAGAATAGGTTTCTTTTTCAGTAAGCATCTTGTAGGCTTTTGGGTATTTGTCTTCCTAATATTTTTCAGTTTTTCAGCCCATTTTCATATCGCAATGATGACCATGGGCCTCAACTGAAAAATAGGTGATTTGTTTTGATTGGGTCAGAGATGCCAGGCCGGGCCGGACCGAGCCAGCCCGGGCTGCCTGTTGTGACTTGACCTATTTAGTCCCACTTTCCCCCCTCGGTATTGGTGCAGCCATTTGCTTCTCCTCTTTTATTAATTTCTTCTTCTCTTCTCTTGCCTTGGCTGTTGGTATCCGACTCAACTCTTCTTCTTCCCTTTCTTTTTCCCGACTTCCGCCGCTGCTCTCCTCCGCGCGTCGGTCTTCTGTGATGGCATCACTACCGTCAGCTTCTGTTGATCCTGTTGTCCGATCATTCATTTGGTAAGTATTTGAGAGAGAGCCAAAAGAAAGAGAGAGAGGAAGAGAGGAGAGTGGTACCGGTGACTCTTTCCACGGTTGAGGCTTAGATTCGGAGGGACTCCGGTCATACCATCACTTATCGGCGATGCCTCAACGCGGCCTGTTAATGGCAACTGCTGCTTGGCGTCTTCTCGGTCTCGGTGCTCCCATCTTTCCTGGCAGCAATACTTTCCGCGGCAATGGTAAGTTTTCTGTTCTTGTTGTTCAGTTTTCTTATGTGCTAACTATTTTATTTTGCGACTATTTTTGGCACACTTGATCAGCCATTACTGATCTAGTAGTAGAAGAAGAAGTTTTCATTTGTAATAGAATAGGTTTTGTTAATTTCCGTTGCTTATTCTTTTCGTATGTAATAATAAACAAATTTGTGAATAGTAATTACCTCTACAAGTTGTATCATAGCTGCGGTTATCTTGTCGGTACCGGCAAACTCGAAGAATCCATATCAGAGGGAACTGTTGAGTTTCTCAGAACTGGGCTGTGAAGTATTGCTAAACTCCTCTTTTTTCGATTGTCATTTTTTTTTCTTTTATGTATTTCCTGCTTCGGCTTGCCGCTGGTTGTTTCTATTTTTCTGCTTCGACTTGCCGCAGGTTGTTTCTGTTTTTGTTGCTTCGGCTTGTCGCCAGTTGTTTCTGTTTGAGGTGATCGCTAATACCGTTTTTACTGAATCGCTTTATGGTTCAATTTTTTTCTATTTACTATATCTGTGTTATACCTGCTTCTGTTTTTTTTATTCCGATACATCTACTGCTGTTAGTTGTTATTCTGGTTTCTCATTCTGGGTTTCACTCAGTGTTTTCTTTTACAAAACTATAAAACCTAAGCCCGGCTTGAATCCGTGATATTTCAGATATTTATTTATTATTATTTTTGTTATTCTTTTTTTTTCTGTTTGTCTTTCTCTGCTCTTCCTGAGATATAGTACTGTTTCTGCCGTTTTTCTCGTTTTTTAGTTATATACATTGCTGCTGTTTACTTTACGTGTTTACTTGGGTTCCGTGCCTCACACTTTGTTGCACAGCTAAAAAAAAACAACAAACAAGCAAACAAAACCTGTGCTGTTTTTCTTTAAAATATATATATTTTTTCTAAAATGAAAAAAATCCAGGTATTTTATTTTTAAAAACAAACTTTTTGAAATATTTTATTTACACTTATTTGCCTTTAAAACACTTCAGTTCCGAAAGTTGAAACTGATAAGTTTGATGGCAGGAGGAAAATGAGAGCAGTTTTGGTATAAAATAAAATTGCACCCACTATCGGTAGCCCCGAAGAGTATCCGGAATCTTGGAGGGGTGAAGTTCTTAAGGAAAAACTAGGTTATGCGCACAGTTGCCTTACTTTGCATTTAACTGACAATGTTTTACGAGAAATTGATGAAAAAGACAATGCTTTTGAAATTTGGACTAAGCAAGAAAAACTATATTTAGAAAATCACTTTCAAATAAAATTTATTTAAAAGAGCGGGTCAAAAACACTTTCAGAAAATATGGATGATTTAAATAAAATTGTTTTGGAACTTCAAAACGTTGGAGAGAAAATCTCTGATGAAAATATTGCAGTCATTTTATTAAATGTCTTACCTGATTCTTTTAACGATGTAAAATCTGCCATTAAATATAGCAGAGATGGCTTATCTCTTTTCGATGTTAAAAACGCTTTAAAATTGAAAGGTTTGGATTTACAAAAAGAAAATAAATCACACAGTGAAAACCTTTACGTGCGAGCGAGAGTTGACCGGAGGGAACGTCTTAGTCACGGACCTAAAAGTAAAAGGAGGTCCAAATCTCGAGAAAAGAACAAACCGAAATATTGTTACTGTGGTATGGAGGGTCATATTAAAAACAAGTGTTTTAAAAGGATTAAAGATAAAAAAACAACGTAAACATGGTAAAGGGAGTAATAAAATCAAGAAAACCCACGATTTTGATCCAGATGGTAATTCTATTTCTTCAGAGGTTTTGTGTATTTACCTTCCCCTTCTTGTTCTAAAGTTGTTGATCATTGGGTTCTTGATTCTGGTTGTACATTTCACATGACACACAACAAACAATAGTTTTCAGATTTCAAGCCCTTAAATCAAGGAAAATTTACATGGGAAACAATTAAGTTTGTGATGTTAAAGGCATTGAAAATATTTTCATTAAAAGACATGATGGTGTGACTAGGGAACTCAGTGAGATGAGATACGTGCCCTACCTTCGTCGTAATCTTATCTCTCTTAGTTATTTGGATTCTCCTAATCTTTCTTTTAAATCCAAAAATGGTATTTTACATATTTGCAAAGGAAAACCTAGTCATGATAAAAGGTTTTAAAAGAGATAGTTTATACATCTGTATTGGTAAAACAGTTTGTAACTCTACTAAATTGATTTCAAAAACTGTTCTCGAAAAAACTATGTTGTGGCATCGTCGGATTGGCCACATTAGTGAAAAGGGACTTTATTATTTACAAAAACAAAATCTATTATGTGGTGACAAAATTGATTCCTTGGATTTTTGTGACAATTGCGTTTTGGGAAAACAACATAAAATTAGTTTTTCAACTAGCACACACAGGTCTTCAGCCATACCTGATTATGTGCATTGTGATCTGTAGAGACCTGAAAGGTTCCAACTTATGGTGGTAACGTTTATTTCTTGTCTATCGTTGATGATTTTTTCAAGGCATGTTTGGGTCTTTCTTTTAAAAACTAAAGATCAAACTTTTGAAGAATTTTGTGAATGGAAACGTTTTGCCGAAAATCATTCTAGAAAAACTAAAAACTATCAAGACTAGTAACGATCTTGAGTTTTGTAACCGGAAGTTTTCTGATTTCTGTGCATCGCATGTCATCTTACACCTTAGGACAATTAAGTATAACCCTCAGCAGAATAGAGTAGCTGAGAGGATGAACCGTACCATTATGGATAAGGTTAGATGTCTTCTACTTTCTTCGGGTATCCCAAAACCTTTGTGGGGAGAAGCTGTTAGCACAGCTGTCTACCTTATTAATAGATCCCCTTCTGCAGCCTTAAACTTTGGGACTCCTATAGAACTTTGGTATGGTAAACCTCCTAACCTTTCTAACCTTAGAGTTTTTGGGTGTGCGGCCTTTACACATTAGAAGGAGGGTAAGCTAGACCCTAGGTCTAGAAAGGGAGTGTTTATAAGATATCCTAGCAGGGTGAAGGGTTATAGAATATGGTTAAAGAGTGCATCGGGAGTAAGGGTAGTTATCAGTAGGGATGTCATCTTCAACGAGTTATAAGTAGGGATGTCATCTTCCGATATTCCACCTAGTGTTCCCACACCTAGTAGTATTCCTGTGGAGGTGGAGGTCACCTCTGAATCCTCTTTAGAACCCTTTCAGGAACCTAAAACCAATGGAGAGTTACCTGTACAATCCAATAGCACACTAAATCCTCCTAGTATTCCTGAAACCCTTGATCCTGTTTTAGAAGGTTTTGATGAGGAAGAAGAACATCCTGAGGCCCAAGCTCAAGCCCTTAGGAATTACCAGCTCGCGAGAGATAGGGTTAGAAGAGTGCCTAAAGAATATCCTCGGTATGGTTATTCCTACATAGTTTCATATGCTTTTGCAGTTGCATCTTATGTGGAAAAAACAAAAGAACCATTACGTTTTTCTGATGTTCTGAAAAGCTCTAATCGCTCTTTTTAGTTATGTGCTATGAATGAGGAAATGTCGTCTTTAATAAAAATAAAACCTGGATTCTTGTTCCAAAACCCTCAAAACAAATGTTATTTGACTGCAAATGGAATTTTAAAATAAAAGAGCCTGAGTCTTCAAATGAAACTCCAAGGTGCAAGGCCAGGTTGGTTGCAAAAGGTTTTTCACAAGTTGAGGACATTGATTTTAATGAAATATTTTCTCCTATTGTAAAAAACAAAACGATTAGGATTACTCTTGCTCTTGTTACTTTTTATGATCTCAATCTTGAACAAGTCGATGTTAAAACCTCTTTCTTGCATGGTGATCTCGAAGAGACTATGTGTATGCATCAACCACTAGGTTTTGAGGTTAAAGATAAAGAACACATGGCGTGTCTTTTGAAAAAGTCCGTATACGGATTTAAACAATCACCCAGACAATGGTACAAGAGGTTTGATTCTTTTATGTTAAAAATTGGTTTTACTAAAAGCAACTATGATAGTTGCCTTTCTTTCTATGGTAATAATGTTGATAGTGCTATTTACTTATTGTTTTATGTAGATGATATGCTAATTGCTGGCAGACATAAACCTAAGATCGATGATCTAAAATCCTCGCTAAAATCTGAATT
Organism: Catharanthus roseus; assembly: GCA_028651295.1. Classification (NCBI taxonomy): domain Eukaryota; kingdom Viridiplantae; phylum Streptophyta; class Magnoliopsida; order Gentianales; family Apocynaceae; genus Catharanthus; species Catharanthus roseus. The sequence goes on from JAPQWS010000142.1 coordinate 3,411,710, forward strand.
CGATATGAAGGATTTAGGGGTTGCATCCAGAATTCTTGGGATGAGTATTATTAGAGATAGAGCTGATCATTTAATCTTTCTATCTCAAAAGCCCTTTCTTCATAAAATTGTATCCAAATTTTCCATGCACTTGTGTAAGCTCGTTATAACTCCACTTGTGAGCCATTTCAAACTTTCTGACAAAACCTATCTTAAAACTAAAAGTGAGAAAAGAGATATGGAAAATATCCCTTACAGAATGATATACTCAATGATATCTACCTGACCAGACATTGGTTTTTCTATAAGCTTTCTCAGCAGATTCATGTCTAACCCTGAAAGAGATCACTAGGCTTCTCTCAAGTGGCTACTGCATTATCTTAATAGAACCTTAGATCGAGGCTTACACTATCATAATTGGTCTGATACATTTGAACTAATTGGATATGTTGATTCTGATTTTGCAGGTGATAAGGATGGTAGAAAATCTACCTCATCCTATTTCTTTACCTTAGCGAGTAATTGCGTCTCATTGAAATCTCAACTGCAGCTGGTAGTTGCCTTATCAACTACCGAGGCTGAATACATCATAGCTACATAAGCTATCAAAGAAGCCATCTGGCTTCAAGGGTTATTGAATGAATTTCAAGTTTTGTATTCAAAAGATATTATTTATACTGATAGTCAGAGCTTTTACATTTATGTAAAAATTTGGTCTATCACGAACGGACAAAACATATGGATGCCAAATATCACTTTATTAGGGAAAAAGTCTCCAGTTGTTTAGTTGACACAGACAAGATTAGTACTGGCAGTGATCCAACAAATTTTGGTACTAAAATTGTAAGCTCTAACAAGTTTATATTTTGCAGGGATTTCCTTCACTTGGACACGGTCTGACTCATGATGAGTCTTTGTTTGAGGTGGAGATTGTAGGCTTTTGGGCCTTAGTCTTCCCAATATTTTTTATTTTTCTAGCCCATTTTCATAACCTAATGATGACCATGGGCCTCAGATGAAGTGTAGGTGATCTGTTTTGACTGGGCCAGAGATGCGGGGCTGCCCGTTGTGACTTGACGTATTTAATCCCACTTTCCCCCTCGGTATTGGTGCAGACATTTTCTTCTCCTCTTTTATTAATTTATTCTTCTCTTCTCTTGCCTTGGGTCTTGGTATCCGACTTGACTCTTCTTCTTCCCTTTCTTCTTTGTGGCTTCCGCCGCGGCTCTCCTTTGCCTGTCGGTCTTCTGTGATACGTCACTGTCATCCTCTTCTGTTGATCGTCCTTTTGTCCGATCACTCGTTTGGTGAGTATTTGAGAGAGAACCGAAAGAAAGAGAGACATGGGAGTGGCACTGGTGACTCTTTCCATAGTTGAGGCTCGGATCTGAGGGACTCCGGTTATACCATCACTTATCGGTGACGCCTCAATGCCCGTGAATGGCTATCGCTGCTCTGCGTTTTCTCGGTCTCGGTGCCCCATCTTTCCCGCTAGCGGTACCTTCCGCGGCGGTGGTAAGTTTTCTATTCTTGTTGTTCAGTTTTCTTATGTGCTAACTGTTTTATCTTGCAGCCGTTTTTGGCACACTTGATCAACCATTACCGATCTAGTTGGAGAAGAAGTTTTCATTTGTAATAGAATAGGTTTTGTTAATTTCCGCTGCTTATTCTTTTGGTATGTACTAGTAAATAGATTTGTGTAATAGTAATTAGCTTCTACACATTTAAAGTCGTAAAGAACTGTTAATCGCAGGACCCTGGTAACCTTGGCACACTCCTAAGATCTGCGCTAGCCTTTGGATGGGTAAGTAAAATTCTTATGCTGCAAGTGTTATTTTTAATTTATTTTACAATAACACTTTTGTTTTACTAAGAACTGGTGTATTCAATCTGGCATCTATCATGATCTTTGAGGCTTTCTAATACTCCATATTAATATGAGTTTTGCTATAAATTATAATGTTCTGCATAGTTCTACTTGGAATATACCCCTTGTGATTATAGCAACTTTGACAACGTAGAGAGTTCATGATTTCCTTTTTTTAATTGATGATCCAACCTCGTTCATTTTATTCCCTTAAGACATCAATGTATCTGCAGAGAGTAGTACACAAAGCTGTAGCTTTGTTATTCTTAATAATTTATCTTTGTAAATTAGGCGTTGTTTTTCCTGTAAAATAAAATTTTTTTCTGCTATTGGAACTTATCTTCCTTCCACTGGTCTAGCATGCAGGTTTCAAACACGAGCTACTAAAATGGGCAAAAGTCCTATTATTTTTCGTTATTCTTGCTCAAGTTAATATATTTTATTTGTTCTTTTGTACTCGAAAGGAACAGAAACACTGAAATCTATCATATATGCCTATTGTTCTACAGCATGGTGTCTTTTTACTCTATGGTTGTTGTGATCCATTCAATGAGAAAGAACTACGGGCAAGTGGAGGAGCCTCCTTTCAACTTCCTATAGTTTTTGGTGAATGGACACATTTAAAATCTTTGAAAGAAGAATTTGAAATGAGGATTTTGGCTGGGCATCCTGCAAATAGTGCAGAATCGAAGCTTGTATCTTCTCTTTCTTGAGACTTTGCAGATTATTTAGCAGAGACTCCTTTGTGCCTTAAACTGGGCAGTGAAGGAAGTGGCCTTTCCGAGAAGAGTAGACAAGAATGTGAACTGGTAAGCATTCCAATGGCAGGAGAATTCGAGTCTCTTAACGTTTCAGTAGCTGCTGGGATATTCCTGTACATGTTGCAACCTAATAACAGTGATAGCAATTGATTCGTTGTTGATGAGGTTCATACAAGTGAAAGTAGTTTGAAGCACTAGTTCACAATATACTCGAGAATTATTGTCATTGAGGTATCGTCACATATTTTTCATATTTATTCTGATGAACAGAACATTTTAATCATAATTGATTCTCGAACCCTTTTTTTCATACATTATAACATTCCTATGTTCAGGTCCATAGCATCATAATTGGAAGTTATGAATTTTTTGCACATGAAGTTGAGAATCAACCAGTTTGGCTTGTCTCTGCTGATGATCTTAACCATGGCAAGAGGTATAAACTTTAGATAAAGTTATGCCTAATTGGGATATCTTGGAACTAAATTTTGAAGCCCGGACTAGGTTAGTTTTAGGTGACAAAAGAAGTCAGAAATCAGTAGAATTATTATAGCTTTGTTCTAGAATAGTAGTATGAAACGAAGCAATAATATTGGCAGTACACTTGGAAGTTATCTTGGACTATATAGTCTTGTTTCAACATTAATGTTCTGGAATTTAAAATTTTTTTTTCTAATTTCTCTTCAAAGTTTAGATAATCACTTTGCAATATTTCTTGGCTAACTTGTTTTGTTTAGCTTGCTTTTTGTTTATTTTGATTCTTGTCTTCTCAAGTAAAGTTGAAGATGAGATATAGTCAGGGGATTTTGGAAATGTTTATAATCGAAATCTTCAAGAGTAGAAGTGGGGTCTTCTTATCAGGATAAATGACCATATTTGCTTGTATCTAAACAAGAAGCAAGAACCCCAGCTCGAATGAATGAATAAATGCCTTCCACTAGTGCAGTGCAGCTTGGTGGAGTTTGCAAAATTTCATGAATATACCAAATTGTTTAGACGAGTCACATTGGCGATCAGCCCCTGTTACATAAACAAAACCTCTACAAACTATTACAAAAGCAGCGGAAGAACATAATATAGCTATTTTAATCTATTACAAATAGCCAGATGATGGAATCGGATAACAACTCTTTAAAATGGCACTTCAAAATCAGATGAGGTGTTCGAAAAACGGACTACTGATTCTTCAATCCAAAGTGCCTGCAAAAATCGGACTACAAAATTGGATGAGCAGGCAAAAGTCGGACATTCGATGTTTGCCAGTATCAGACGACCAACTTACAAAATTGGACGTCCATTTTCAAAATCGGATGACTGACACAGAAACATATGATGACTGATTTCTGTATAAAAGAGGGGAACAGAGATATTCGAACGCAAAAAAAATGGACGAGGAAAATTCGATTCTCGATCAAACTCTCAGAACAATGGATGAGCCTCACATACAAGAAAAATCTAATCTCTCACTCTCTGTTCTCTCCTTTACAAGCCACCCAAGCACGCAGTGGAAATAGCAGAAGAATTTACAGAGAACAGACAGTAATAGAGGAATAAGAAACTGCAGAGAAGAAGAAGAAGAGAGAACAAAACGTAAGAAAGCTTCACACAGAGTTATTAGTTTGCTCATCTTATCAGCAATAGTAAGGATGAGAGTATTTATAGAGTTTCTTAGGTAGAGTCAATCAAGAACAAATAAGTCATCTGGAAGAATCGTTAAAAAACAGAACAACCAAGAACCTAGAAGACTCATTCAAAAAGACCAACAACCAAGTCACCTGGAGAAGACACAAGAATAGATTGGGTTGTTTACCAACCCGGCCAGTCCGACATAACTAAGTAACCTGGGAAAGACACACGAAGAGATTAGCTGTTTACCAACCCGGCCCGCCCGATATCTTGGGGTAAAAATAAACTCATCCTATTTAGGTTGTGTGGCTCAGTATAACTCTTCATAGGGTATAAGAACATGAACTGAAAAATAAAATAAACAAAAATGTGTGAACCAGTCCAATAGGCCTACACAAACTTCATTCATTCATTCTAAAACAAACTCAAGAAATCTGATGCCAGAAGACCAGGAATGGCGGCATCCCATAGAGTTTAATTACAAATTGCAATTCAGAAAGATAGATTATAAGAGTGGTGGACAGCCCAGCCCAACCCCCCTTTAAGCAATTTCATCATTTTTATCAGCTACAAATTTGCCTGCTAGAAGCACTCATGGTTGAAGATTTTAATAGCTCCCATTGAAACATAACAGTTAATTATTTTTCTTCTCTAAACTTCATATTGAAGTGTATTCCTGATTGCGTATTCAAGGTCAGGATTTCACAAGCCCTATTGAATATAATAAATGGGCATCTTGGATTATCATTACTCAGAAAGCAAGCAAATATGCTAAAACTGCTCTCCCAACTGACTCTATTCCAATATTCAGACAAGTCTTGATACCTCAAGAGCAGATGTTTAGTTTAGTTCTTAAAGGAAGTTTAAAACTTATCATGTAAGCCGAGCTATTGGTTATGCTATCATCTGAATATACCATCTCTATTAAGCTTCTTTGATATTCAAGAATATTGGGCTTCTCCATCTAATCAGGACATGGAGAAACATTTCTAAGTTTGTTATTTACCTTTATTTGCTCGAAGTATTTCAAAGAGAAACGCCCATATCTTACTGTAAGTATATTCGGAAGGGGAAATTTTTTAATCAACTTAAACTGGAGTTGGCATAAAGAACTCTTACCGGCCAAGAATGCTTAAAGGAAAATCAACATTCAAGTCTCAATATACTACGTTCTAAGAAAGTCTTTCAACCGCATGAAATTAGTTAGGTTGTCCTAATCAGCCATAACAATATGGTTTCTGTACTTTAACTCCCTGTTTAATATCCTACTTACATACGCTCTTTTTGGAAGGGAAAAATCGTACTGATGTTGAAATTTGAATAATCTAACGGCACATATTTGCTCTAATTTTTTTCACGATTTTATATCCTTTGTCTAGTTCATACTTGGATTTCAAGTCATTTGAAAAGATTGTAGGTCTCCATCTTTCAAGGGCGTTTATTGTTAATATCCACTTTCTTTTATTGTTGGAAAGTACAACAACCTAATTTATCAGATATCTTGATATGTGCTATCATGATTTATTCACAACAACTCGATTGAATATATTGAGTAACTTTAACCATAGAACAATCCTAATTTAATTGTATCAGGTTATGCCCTCAAGCTCGTTTTTGTTGAAGAAATGTAGGATATGGAAGACTTGGAGCAACCCCTAATATAGGAAACTTGAAACACATTTCTCAATGTAAATATCTTAATTGCCTTTAGTATAGTAGCTTGTATGATAATCATGACATGTATGATTTATTTTCCATATTTAGTTTTTCAAATTGTGTAGGATATATGTTGGTCACATTGGCCACTGTAAAATAGATTTGAGAAATAAACTTTTCCACTAATTCGTCAAATATCGTGATTTGTTTTCTTTCATGGTATCAGTGCCTACTATGGCTAAAGATATTACAGAACCTATCATGAAACAAGTATAGAAATACGATGAAGAGGATGAATACTACCTAGGACCAAATGATGGTTCAGTTAGCTTGATTACTCTCGTCCAGTTGAAGGATAGGAATTTTGATAAATGGGTAGACGCGATCGAGTTGGCCCTCGACTCTAAAAATAACTTGGGATTTCTTGATGGATCTATGCCACAACCTGAAGAAGATGATCCAAAGTTTAAAAGGTGGAAGAAAATCAACACCTTGATTGGATCATGGATACTAAACACTATACGGCCTTCAATCACAAAGACGAAGGTGGTGAAAACTATGTGGGATTAGTTACTGCAACAGTTTCATGCACAAAACGGGCCCTAATATTATGAGTTGAAGCAGTAATATTCAATTTTAAGCAAAAGGGACTTTATGTTTTCACAAAATTAAAGAAATTGTGGGAAGAAATTTCAAACTATGAGCAATTTTCGGTGTGAAATTGAGAGAAAACTATGAGGGATTAACAATACGACACGAGAAGGAGAAACTTCTATAATTTCTCTTTGGCTTTGACACTAATGTTTCTAGAACGATATATTCCTCAATACTAGGAGAGAACCTCTATCTATTGTTAACTAAGCCCATTCTAAGGTAATACAAGTGGAGCATGTGAAAAATATGACTAAGTAAGAAGTGGAAGTTGGGGGCGGTACGGCAATCTTTGCCGTCCGCAGCCAATATGGATATCACATAGAAAAATCATCTCTTGTTTCCAGCCATTGTCACAAAAAAGAGCATGACTCCAAAAGCTGCTTCCAAGTGATTGGATTCCCAGAGTGTTGTTTGGAGAAAAGCAAAACTAACAGAGGCTGGAAACACAAAGGAGGAAAAAGTCGCGGAGGCACTGGAGGTATGCATCATGGCACACAAGGTGGACAACTGGAGACGATCCAATATGTTTGGGTGCCACAACAGACTAGCACCAGTAACCCTTCCATACCTGGTTCGTCTCCAAATGATGCCGGTGTGCCCATTTTCACTGCAGAGCAGTAACAGTCACTGATAGGCTTTGTGCAAAGCCAGTCACATCCTGCATCTAAGGAAAGATCTGTAAAATTTTTTTTGACAATTGGTTGATTGACTCAGGAGTAAACCATCACATGACCTTCAATATTGATCTTTTATTTGTTGTTCATGTGATTCCTCCATGGCCAATCACCTTGCCGAACGGAGCCGTCACTTTTGCAACCAAATATGGCAAAATCCAACTTGGTCCCAATTTTATTTTGCAAAAAATTTTGTTTGTCCCATAGCTTACTTGCAATATTATTTATTTGTCTTAATTTCTAAAATCTGATTCATGGATTGCTTGGTTTACATATTCAATGTGTGGTTTATGGTACTGTTTCTCAAGGATCTTGAATGGAGCGGATGAGCAACGAAATAGGTTGTACTATCTTTAGAATGTGATGCCAGGGAGAGTGAATAAAGTTGTGGGTCCTGACTCTAGATTTCTGTGTCATCAAAGGTTAGGGTACCCTTAACATTCTGTTCTTAAATTTTTACCTCCTTTATCCTCCTCCACAAATTCTGACCCTTGTGATACGTGTTTTTGTGCTAAACAGACACGTGCCATTTTTCCAACTTCCTTAAATAAAGCTTCTGAAATATTTTCCTTAATTCATTGTGATGTGTAGGGCCCTTATAGAGTTAAAACTCATGATAATGCTGAATAATTTCTTATTATTGTTGATGACTATTCACGTGGCATTTTGATATTTTTAATGATTGAAAAGCGAGAAGTTCGTTCTACATTATCCAAATTTTGCAAAATGGTCCAAACTCATCAACTAGTATTAAAACTGTCCGGTTTGATAATAGGGGAGAATATGCGAGTCCAAAAATAGAATACATCATCAAACTACAATACCTTATATATCTAAACAAAATGGTCGTGCTGAGCGCAACTATTTCAAGCTAATCTACCCCTCTCTTTATTGGAAGAATGTGTCCTCACAGCCGGTTATCCAATTAACTGAACCCCCTCCAACCTTCTTAATGAAAAATCTCCTTTTGTGTTGGTACATAAAACTCCACCCAACTACACTCTTCTTTGCAGCTTTGGTTGTTTATGCTATAGTCATCATGCCACTACTGATAAATTTCTTTCTCAGGGTCAAAAGTACATCTTTATTGGCTACCCTCTTGGAAAATGGGGTTGGCAGGTCTATGATATTGAATCCAAAGTTTTTATTATTTCTCGAGATGTGATATTTAATGAGATAATTTTTCCTTACAAAACTGACCTTTCCTTAACTCGGCAAGGCAAAACTTCATCTCCCGAATCTGTCCAACCTATGCAATATTCCCGACATAAACCCATGCAACACCCGCCACCCCTTAGTTTATCCACAAATATACCCTCGACCCAAAAATAAATCCTCCATCCAAATCCCATAAGTCCCTCCCCAGTCCAATCCAGTTGTCCCAACCTAACCTCTTGCAAATGCTGACCCGTGGCCCACCGAAAAATGCACTTCCCTCTCTCTTTCTCTCTCTCTCTCTCTCTCACGGATCCATTTGCCCTATCCCAATCCTCCGTCGATCAATCCACCGACCCGCGCCCCTTCCCTTCTCATTCTCAGTCCATTGTGCCTTTCTCTCTTGACCTCCCAAATTCTTCCAATCTTGGACCCAGGCCCTTCCATCCTCCTCTGGGTTGTTACTTCCTGGCCCTTCTTTGAATCCAGAATCTGTAGGTAGCCTCACCGAAAAGGGGAGTCTTGTTGATCCTCCTGTTGACTTACCTCTCCACCACAGTACTTAGACCACATAGCCACCAGCAAAATTATTAGATTACAAGTTTTATTCCATGCAAGGTCCTTTCTATTCCTCTGCTCCACCTACTTCTTTAGTGTCTTCAGGTAAATGTCTTTACCCCTTTGCTGCTTATGACAATTGTTTCTCTGCAACCCATAGAGGATTCCTTGCCATAGTACAGATTGAGGTTGAACCTACTCTCTTTTTCTGAAGCTGTTAAACATGACAAGTGTCGTATTTCCATGCAATAGAAAATTGATGTTCTTGATCAAAATGCCACTTGGATTCTCATAACTCTTCCCCCTCGGAAGAAAGGCCTTGGCAGCAAGTGGGGTGTATCAAACTAAACTTAAGTCTGATAGTGCTGTGGAATGCTTGGTTATTTTGGGAAACACATTAGTGGAAGGTGAAGATTTTATTGAAACATTTTCCCCGGTCACAAAGCTTGTTACTATTCACCAATAATGATCCTCATGCTATTGCTTGCTTTAAATCTCATTTGTGCAAGTGCTTTCATATGAAGGATCTTGGCTCTTTAAAATACTTTTTGGGTATTGAAGTCCCTCAAAATGCTTTTGGTCTATATTTTAATTAACGCAAGTATGCTCTTGATATTATTTCTGAGACCGAATTATCTAGCGCTAAACCTGCTTCTACTCCTATTAAGCAAAATCATCATCTGGCCAAAGATCAGAGTCATTTCATGTCAACTCCTGATCAGTACTGCCTGCTTGTTGTGTGCTAATCTATCTCACTATTACATGTCCGGAACTTGCCTACTCTGTTCATACTTTGGCTCAATTTATGAAAAAACCACATCTTCAATATCGGGAAGCTTTCTTACGAGTTGTTCGACATCAGAAATCGTGCTTGTGTCAAGGCATTTTTCTTAGTTCTTCCAATAACTTGGTGCTCACTGCTTATTGTGATGCTGATTGAGCAAGTTGTTCTATTACCCGCAGGTCTCTCACAAGCTATTTTGTTTTCTTTGGTGATTCCCCAATTCTTGGACATTGCAATCTTCATGCTTCAACTTGAATGGGAGTCTTGAAGGTATGTAGGATTGCATGATTTGGAGCAGCCGTCAATATAGGAAATGTGAAACACATTTTCTAATGTAATTATTTTCTAATGTAAATATGTTATTTACCTTTAGTATAGTAGCTTGTATGGTAAACATGACATGTATGATTTATTTTCCATATTTAGTTTTCCATTGTGTAGAATATATAATGGTCATATTGGCCACTGTAAAATGGATTTGAGAAATAAATTTTCCTAATTCTCCAAATATCGTTCTTTGTTTTCTTTTAGTTTTGTCATGAAGGGCCTGAAAAGCAACACACCTAAAATGCAATCAATCTGAACGTGGCATTTAGGATACAACTAGGCCTTCAGGTTCACAAAACCTTCGGAAGTTGGGAAAAGCCCGCACTTCCTATACCATATCATCAGGGCATCAAATCAGTATGCTGAAATTGTAAGTCTAGAATTTTTTTCAGAAAATGTCAACAAGACAATACCAAAATTCGAAAATGAGATTATAACAAGATCTCACAAATTTGAATGTAATTCTGACCCAAGAAAATGCTTTGTTCTATGCAATCAAACATCGATTATTGGATTTTCTTAAGTTATATTCATAGTTTCATAGATCTCCTCTTTTATCAGGGAAAAGAAGACGAAAATTGTTAGTATGGGTTTTTTACATATGTCAGTTTTTTGAAAGGCAAACAGTATGTATGATTTTGATCTATTAGAATATTTATCTTTGTCAGAACATACTTTTCTATCAGGTAATTAGGAAAAAACCAAGCTTGATTTTTTGAAGGAAACATCTTACATATTCTTTCTCCAAACTGAAACAAAAAGATATTTTGGAATTCTATTCATTATAAAAAAGTTGATACACTTTTTGTTGGAACTTCTTCAAGTTGGACAATTCCTCAAAATCAGACATCTATATATATTGGAGGATTTCATATCATCATTAATCACTTCCTATTTAGTTTTGCATATTGTTTTAACGAAAGTTGGTTTCTCTTGAATGGATTTTGTTAGACAAGGTTTATATTTATATCGTACTAATCAACAGGCCGTTCTTGAGATCGGGAAGCTTGTGCGACCAAAGTCAACAATCATTTAAACATTTTCGATTTTATGGTACAATCTAAGATCATATGACATGGGAAAAGAAGTGCTAACTGAGAAGCCGAGAATAGAGCAGAAGAAGTAGAAGATGCCTACAAAAGCTGATTTAGGTTTAAGAAAATGGGGATTCTTTGGATATATCTTTGTTTATAAATAAAAGTATCATAAAGGAATTTATGAAACTTAGAGGACATATGATGTGACCAGCCCATCTAGGCTTTAGTTTTGGGCTAAGATGAGTTATGTTATTCTTAGGCCAAGTATCACATGGTTAAGGCCAACTGACCTAGGTGATTAGGTAAAGGTCCAAAAGGTTTAAATGATTATTTTATAAGAATCCCACATCGATTGTCTAGCCAAAATTTCAAGACGAAACACTCTATAAGTGGTGCTATCCATATTGACCTTATTATATTATCTTTACTTATTGTTACTCAACAAAATTTACACCTCTTAGATACGCAACTTGTCCAGAAATTCTATTCAACGACCACAAAATCCCAAGCAACTTGTCCAGAAATTCCATTCAACGACCACAAAATCCCGGACAGCGCAGTCAAAAATAAAGGTAATAATTTTCTTTTCTCACTTCTACTGCCTTTTGCAAACCTTTAATCTCTCTTCGTCTTTCACAAGTCACGTTCTCACCCTATCCCTAAACAAAATGAGAGAGAGAGAGAGAAAAGAGAACGTTTTTATTAATTTTTTTAATATATAATTCCCCTTGTCATGTAGCATGTCTTTTCTTTCCCTTAAAAAGTATATCTTTTCTTTTTTAATTATTTTACCATCTTATGGTTTTCTTATATTAATTTTTTAATTTCTAATTATTACGAACATTATTCTTTTAACTAAATACACTACTATAGATAGAAGGGGTGATAATCTATACTAATAAAATTTCAAAAGTATTAAAATATGAAATTAATAAAAAAAATATCTACAAATTACATAAAATTAACATTTCTAAATAATTTTACTAATGTTGAGGATGTTCGACACTCCTCTTTCCCCTTTTAGAGTACAACCTAAATTATGTATTTATATCATCGAGTACACGGAACCAAAGGGTAGACACTGTAACAATGCTCAACATTTTAAAAAACTCTTCATTAGGATTATATATTTTTTAATGTTTTTAAACATTTGACTTTTAAATTCTCCCTTCTAACATTTTTAAAATTTTATGTGTATAGATGCTCAATCCTCCCAAAAGTTAACGTTTGGTTTCTCAATTTTTTTGTTTTAATATTATATATTTAACCTTATTTATATATATTTTTTTCCAGAGATGGTAATTGATGCCAAAATTGTGAAGGTTGTGAGCATGAATGCTAAGCCTGATAGTAATGTCGAGAATATGGTGAATAGACTTTCACTCATAGTTAGTCGATATGGTGGACACAATTTTACTCCTCAGAGGGATAATCAAAATTACAAAATTGGAATTTCCTGAGTTTGATGTCAAATTATGTCGATGGCCAATTTAAAGCTGTGGCAAAGAACTCCATAATTTCTTATAGACGAAATTTTGGAAATGTAGGATTGGTCAAGTACGCCATTAATAAAGTTCAATCAGACATCTTCCCTCCACCATTAACTTCTACTCCAAACGAATATGACTCGGTCATCTTTGGTGAAAAATAATATCATCGGTTTCTCCCGGAGTTTGGTCTAGCTTTATATCCTCATACAAACAAGAGTTACGGTTGGTACTATTATTCTTACTCTTTTTTAAAAAAAAATATTATCTCTGGTTTTTTACTTGTCACATTTCAAACGTATACTTTTTAAGAAACATGAATTTTAAATATTGTTAATTTCTTATATGGACTAGAATACTCTTAACTCAATCTTTGATCTCCTCATGAGAGAAATTATGTATAAATAACCATGAGCTATCTTAACTTTTCTATTCATAATCATGAACTTTTATTTATCTTTTTCTAGTCATGAACTATTTTAATTTTCTATTTATAGTCGCAACTTTGATTTTATCTCGTTTCTAGCCATGGACTACTTTTCTTTTTTTTCTGAAATAGCCATGAACTATTTTGACCTCTCAAATATAGCGATTTATTAAAAATAATTCATGGCTATATTTGAGAGGTAAAAAATAGTTGATGCCTATTTCTAGGGAAAAATAATTCATAGCTAGAGAAAGATAAAATCCAAGATTGTGGTTATAAACAGAAAAGTAAAAATAATTTATGTTTAGAAAAAGATAAAACATAAGTTCATGGTTATAAATAGAAAAGTTAAAAGCATTTTATAGCTTGTATTATTTTTACGAGTTTTTATGTAGAATATTTAAAAGGAGTTAGAAAAAATTTAAGTGTAGCCTAGTTTCCATGTTTCGTTAAGATTTTAAATATTGCATTATTAATTTCAAATATGAAAGTATAAAAAACACGAATAATAGTGAAACTAATAAGTAAAAATAACAGAGGAAGTAAATAGGAAAATTAGCAGTGGTTCAAATCCAGGAGTCCTATGATTAGTAGCATTTTTCTATCACTACTAATTCGAAAATGTTGTTACTTATTATCTTTCAATTCATCACATAATGCTGTTCTACTTTTTTTCTAGTGATCAGAAATGACAAATTAAATAAAACTGCAGATTCTATGAATATGAAATTGAACGTAGAAGAACATGAGCAAATAATTGGTTCAACTAGTCATGATTAAGGAACAAAAGGAAGTACAACATATTCTTTGAGGATGACCTTCTCAATACACTTTCAGACAATCGAACTTCTCAAAAAAAGAAGAAATCTGGGTAGTGCCATAATCTTTCAACACTTTTATACTCTCTCCTTTTATGATCCTGGTTTTGTATGGATAATTAGTGAAGAATGTTTTTCTTGAACTTTTTCAGCTTATAGTGGAGATCATCCATTCTACTATTTGTCCAGTAATTTGGGTGATGATTTACGATGGGCAATCGAAGTTTCTCCCTTTTTCATTATTGGTAATAATCCTCAAACTTTTTTTACAATATTATTTTGTCCTTTAATTTTTTTTAAAAATTTTGGTATATTACAATCTTAACTATTTTTTAGTACCATCTGCATGCTTAAAATTTTCTTATATTTATTTTCATCCTTGGAATATTTTACAGTAGAAAAATAGTCCTAAACTCAATTATTAAGGGATAAAAATGTCCACACATTCATTTCCTCCAAAATTCAACATGTTCCCTCCAAACCTAAATTGGATCATGCGGCTTATTTTACAAATGTAAAATAGATAATTCCTATATTCAAAAAATAAAAAAAAAAATCTTCAAATCCCTCTCATTCATCAAGATGAAATTCAAAACAAAATAATCCTTATACTTGCGAACTTTAAAAAACATATTTTCTTTTCTCTCTCATTCGGATAATTTACAAACTTTTAAAAAAGGGTAAAATGGTTCAGTGCCCCAAAACTTTTTCAAATTTTGGTTTTCGACCCTAAACTTTAAAATAGCCAGTATTGGACCTTGAGCTTCAATAATTCATTAACGGTCAAGTAAGTCAAAGGGTATAATTGGAATTTTGCTTACAAAAATTTTCTTCTAATCCTTTAGAAAAAAATTTTCAATTATTAACTATTTCAAGGATCTAATATTAATTTATAAAAATTCTATCCATATTTTTATCTTCTTCAACCTCCTTCACACATTCTCCATACTACCACCACCACTACTATCGGACAACCACTACCACCATTGCTGACAGCCACCCTTAACATCGGATAGCCACTGTCGCCATCTACTTCTTCTTCTTCTTCCTTCTTCTTCTTCTTCTTCTTCTACTGCAATGTAAGAAGAAGAAAAAGAAGAAGAAGAAAAAGGAGGAGGAGGAGGAGAAAGTAGAAGAAGAAGAAGAAGAAGGAAGAGGAAGACGACGGCGGTGACTGTTGGTGGTAGCGAGGCTATCGGCGGCCACGACTATCAATGACAGTGGCTGTCCTGCAGTAGTAGTGTTGGTAGTCTATGGAATTTATGGAGGAGGTTGAAGAAGAAGATAAAAATATGGATAGGATTTTCATAAATTAACATTATATCCTTGAAAGAGTTAATAATGGAAATAAGGACCTATGTGAATTTTGTTAGATTGTGAATGATTAAAAGAAAATTTTGTAAGTGAAATTCCGATCATACCCTTTGACTTATTTGACTGTAATGAGTTAACAGTCAAAATGGACAGAATGTTCGATTTTTGATACGTTATTGAAGTTCAGGGTCAAATACATAGCATTTTATAGTTGAGAGTCCAAAATCAAAATTTGGAAAAATTCTAGAGGCGCTAGTGCTGTTTACCCTTTTAAAAAAAAAACAAAAAAAACCTTCAAGTTCAAAACTAACCTTGAAGTTCAAAACTAGAAAAGGATGAATTATGGTATAGTCTTCTAGACAAGTACCTTCAATTAAAATGAGCTTTCTACAAGACAAACAAGTGAGAAATGATACATGTACATATATATAAATAATTACAAACTTAGCCTAAAGAGCATAACAAGGATATATTAGAAGAATGAACTACATTAATTTATAGGCTTTATAACAAAAACCACCTTGAATTCGGGGTAAAAGTAATTTGTCTCCTAAAGTTCAAATATATGCATTTTATTCTAAGACTATTAGTCAAAGGTAAAATTAAATAAAATAACCAAAATGTTGTTTATGTAAGGTGTGATTTTTTGTAAAGTATCCCTTTGAAGTTCAATATAAAATCAATTTTGTTAATTCTTTAATTTATAATAAATTTTTTCTTACAAATCTATAAAGTTTGAAAAATAATTTTAGTCTATATTCTTTAAAATTAATTACTTAACTCAAAACTCGACTATTTAAGATAAAATAGCATAGTGATTCTAAATATAATTAATGAAAAAATAAATTATTTGGTTATAAATATAATATAAGGTTTTGCGAATCTCAAATTTTTATCTTGAAGTTTTTAATAAATTTTTTTTGAATACTTTTAATAAAAAAATTTTAAACTATTAGGATATGTAGTAATTTCTTGTAACAAGAATTACAATAATAGCTTTTAAGCTACCTAAAAATAATAATAATTTTAAGCAAAGTACTAAAATAATAGTAAAAAATCTAATTTTTTCTTTAAATAAAAGACTATTAAGTTTTTAGACTCATTATAATAAATTAGTGATGAATCATAACATTTTAGTTATTTTGAATAAATATTTCATGTTTGCATAGTCTTTTTCTTTTTTATGACTCATGTTTACATAACTTATATTATATTTATAATCGAATGTTTAATTCTTTACTCAATTAAATTTAACTCACATATGCTATTTTACAAGGAGACCATACATATATAAATATATATTTCAAATTCATTATATTAAGTTCATATACTACTTTACATTATAAAAAATTAAGAATAAAATTTACTATTATAGTATCTTTATGTAGATATCATGTACACAATCAATTTCATGATTTTATTACATTTTATATGCTATCTTATGGCAATATACGCTTAATCATAACCTAATAAAGAAATTGAAAATTATAAAAATTTTAAACTCAAGTGTTTCTTTTCCTCTATTAACTATATGGAATAGTTGGCAGCTATATCTATAAAGATTGTTTAAGTTTTTCATAAATCACGTACTTTAAAAATATTTATGCTTTAAAATGTATAAAATAGAATATTAAGTACAATTGCTTGTATTGAAAAGTACACTTACTTAAAAATTGTCTATTACAATCACATGTATCTAAATATATCAGAATATGGTGATCTTGACCAAGTGATAAAAAAATGTTGATCTCGATTAATAGAGGGAATCGATCAAATTCTAGGATTAAAAGAAAGGACAATTGTAACAATATTTTATTTTTGTATTTTAACGATTTTTTATATACAACATTATATAAATTTTAAGAACGTAAATTCATTACTCTCTCCGTCCCAAAAAGACAGTCTCACTTTTATTTAGACATAAATTTAAAAAGCTAATGCATTTACTTGAATTTTTCTTTTCTGCCATTCTTTAATACTAAATGATTATTAACTTTTTTATCCTAAAACTTTATGAATACAAAAATAAAATTATTAAAATGGTTATGTCTTATTAATATTTCTTGAAAAGTAGAGATACTTAGTGATAAGATATAAAATAATGAAGGGGATAAAAAAGGTAATTAAGAAATTAGTTATCATTTATAAAGAAAGAAAAACGGGACTATAATTTGAATGGAAAAAAAGGAGAAAGTGACCATTTTTATGAAATGGAGGGAGCACTAGTTTGTTGTATTTTTGCATTGCCGAACTCTGATATTATGAAGCACAAGAAGTTGAATCAATAATTGACTCAAATGCCAATTGAACAAGTCGTGAGGAATTGATAATATTTTATAACTCTATTTTTTTCTTTTTTTAACATGTTGTCACATATTCATTCCTAATATGTTTTTATATATTCAGGAAAAGGGACTATGTTGTCTTTCATCATATCTTGAAATGTTCAATGAGTGTGACACATATTTCAATGATAATCCATCAAATAGTAAAGCAGTAGAAAAGCTGGTAAGTTTCATGTTATTTCTTGTTCGTCCTCCTATTAAAATGTACTTGTGTAGATGTTTTTATTTACTAAGCTAAATAGTGTTATGTTATGCATAATGGAGATCAAAACTATAGATGGAACTTAATGGGGAGAAGGGCTTCCAGGAAAAAAAAAATTATATATTATGTATTAGTAATGGCCCTTAAAAATATTATATGTATTTATATTGTTAATTTCATAGTAAGAAATTGTTTATATTCATTCTATTACCATTCAGATTCTTTAATATAATTTCAAATACATCTTATGATATAATTCTGCTATAATAATTTCTTTTAAATTTTACTTTTAGAATTTTAGGTATGACTTTTATTAATAAAAATATTAAAAAAAATGTACTATAATATGTATTAGACGATCTTGACCACTTTATCACATAATTTAGATATATTTATTTAATGTTAAAGTGAAAAAATTACTAATTGACTTTTGTTTAATAGTATTATGCACGTAAAAAATATTTAAAATAAAACAAAAAAATCTTTAACTATATGTATAGATATATAGTAGTTAGGAATCTTTTTTTCCCTCAAACTCTGCCATTCAAAATACTATTTTGTTTTGCTATAACTATCTATATATGTGTGTGTGTGTTAGCTATCTACCGTCATAAACTATTTTTTCTCTTTATATTTACAAATTTTGATTTTATATTTTTCTAATTATGATTATTCTTTTTCTAGAAATAGTCATGAACTATTTTAATAAATTGCTATATCAGAGAGGTCAAAAATAGTTCATGGCTATAAAGAGAAAGGCAAAATAAGTCATGTCTAGGAAAAAAATAGTATCAAAGTTTGTAGCTATAAAGTGAAAAGAAATAGTTTACGGCTATAAATAGTCAATTTCTCATATATATATATATATATATTTAGTTAGAAGGATTAGAGGTGTTATAATGTTGATTGAGTTGTATTCAAAATGGATTTAAATTGTTTGTGTAGTAGAGAATGACAAATAAACTTAAGGAAAATATCTTGAGAATACATGAGGAACTCTAATTTGCAATGTCTTTTGGTTTCAATAGGATGAGATGAATAGGAAGAGGTGTGGATTTGCTATCGAGAAAATTGATAAAATTGGCCCTAAAAGTCATATTTCCACGTCCTTGTGAGTAATGAGTCCAGAGATAAACAGAAGAATTAGAATGTGGGATTATGACGCATCAGATATATGCGGTCAAATGTTAAGTAGCAACAACCCATCAGGAAGCCTCACTTTGGAAGAAAGAGAAACATTGAGAAGATTGAAGCAATAAGCAAGGGAACAAGGCGAGAAAATTACTACTCAAAAGGAATAAATAGCAGTTCAAGTGTCAAGAATGACATTCTGGCACAAACACACTAAGGTATTATTATTCAAAACTCTATATACTTTGTATATGTTAATTACTCTATTTATTGAAATATGTATTTTGATAAAAATATTTCATTTAATTGATTTCAGAAAATTTTTGAATTTTCATTACTAAGTGTACTTTTATGGCTTCTTAATCACTTGGAAAAGATACTTGACATATGTAAAGTTTCTTAATTGTTTTCTAGTGATGAGATTAAACAAAGTTGTGAAATGTCTCCTGTAGAAGGCATGGTTTTATCTTGGAAAGAAATCGCGGTACAACAGAGTTATAGAATTACTGTAATTGACATAATGGGGTTTATTGAAAATTATTTTTTGATATTGAGATACTATTTACTGTTGTTTGGTAGTTCTACTTAGGGTTTAGATCATTTGTAACATCTCTTGTAACACTCTCCTAATATTTCTAATTTGATATGTTTAGGAAATGTTGTACACGAGAAGCTACAAAAATGTTACAGATGATTCTAAGTGTTATTCTTTTTATGACATAGATGTATATGAAATTCTTTTGTTTATATTCTTTTCGTAATAGGTAAGAGAATATGTTTTAGCTCTTGCTTCATGCTTCCTATTTATGTTTGTCTTTAATTGTTTTCCACTTATTTAAAGGTCAGAAAGGCTCATGAAGAATTTATATGATAATGAAGTTTATGTTTTTTCCAGCATATAGATCGACTTAGAATTTGTTAAAGATTTATATTATTAGATTTATATTGTTGACCTATTCACTTATTGTACTTGACATTTATGTAAATGTTTTATTATTTTAAAATTATGTAACAAATATCATACTTTGCTTTTGTTATATGATTTTCTTGATTAGTGTAATTTTATTTTGTCATATTATATAAAATATAATTTATAGGTGCCATAAAAATTTCAATTAATAAATAGCAATTGAATATATAAATATCTATATTTATTAATGATAAAAAACGTCATTATATGTCAAACCTAGAAATACTTTTTAAACAAAGTTTTGATGACGAATAGAGATAAAAATATTATTACATTTATCAGAAGATGGGCATAGTTCCAGTGATTTCATACCAAATGTTCTATCGTTGCTTCCCAGAAGAGATGGTTTCATTTCCTATTTCACGACCCCTATCAATTCTCTCAAAGATGGTGTCATCTCTATATCTTGAGTTTGTCCAAGTGTAGAAGCCCAAGTCTGTAAAATCACAATCTACCAAAGCTCTCCAAAAAGTGGTAGCTCTTCGTCTCCAAACTCTCCGCACCTCCAAATATGTCAATTATGTCCAAAACTTAGTGAAGGTCGCCAACTATTCGCCAAGAGAGAGTGATCGTACTGTCCCAAGGCTTTGGGGTAAGTCCATGGCTCCTCAAAATGTCTTCTTAAGGGCATTAATATCCAATTCTTCCTTCCTCTAGAAGCCCAAAATCCCCCCTCCCCTCCCATCCCCCCTCCCAACAAAGCGCCTAGCCTCACCCTGCCACAAACCCAGAGTACTTGCTCGTCACTCCTATTCTTTTAGCTTTTGTACTCGAACTTATTTTCGAAATGATCAAAATATTAGGTTTAAATATGTAAGTTAATTCCACAGAATTACGCAAAAAATTGCAATGAATTGGCCCCTAAATAATTCCAACTAATTATATTTATAAAAAATTTAGATATCCATCGCATCCTCTTACCTGGAGATGCGATAGTGCTTACAGAAATGGCATCTAAACCCTCTTCCAGTGTATTTTCACGTAACTCTTCTCAAGCGTCTTCCATTATTTCTTCATCATTGAAATTGTGACTCTATCCTGTGAGCTTCTTATTAGGTAAGTGCTCTTTCTTAGACGTGTTGTCAACTTCAGCACTATTCCTACTCTATTCAAAACTTTTTGGAACCTTTTGTAGGAATATTGATGGGTGTCTATCAACATTATGCAAAAATAATAGTGAATCCACCTTAGAACATGTATACTTCCAATTAATTATACTCATAAAAATTTTAGATATCCGTTGCATCCGTTTTACTCGCGGCTAAGATGCTGCTTATTTGAAACAGTATATGAACACTTTTCCATTGGATGGTTGGGTAACGTGATACAAAACTAAGACCTAATACTTATATGAGGGGTCAATTTTATCTCAAAAAAAAATTCAAGCTGTTATTAAAGGAATTCATCAAGTAGTTTTTGAGAACTTTTAATAATAATTATAAACAAAATTCTTTATTTCCAACACGTCATTTATGTTGCCTTGTATACCTTCAGTTATGAATTTTCTACATTTACAATCAGGAAACCAATGCCTCAATAAAAAAAGTCTTCATAATATCATCCCAATATGTTACCTCTATTAAGCTTCTTTGACATTCAAGAATATTGGTCTTCTCTACCGAATTAGGACATTTCCAAGTTTGTTATTTATCTTTATTTGCTTGAAGTATTTCAAGGAGAAACACCTGTATCTTCCTGTAAGCATATTCAGAACGGGAAATTTTTTAATCCACTTAAAAGTGGAGCTGGCATAAAGAACTCTTACCCACCAAGAAGGCTCAATGGAAAATTGACTTTCAAGTCTCAATATAATACATCTGAAGGAAGTTTTTCAACCACATCAGTTAGGCTATGTTAATTAGCCACAATGTTATGGCTTCTATACCTTAGCTCCCTATTTAATACCCAGTCCCAATCCTCCGTGGATAAATCCATTAGCCTGCACCCCTTCCCTTCTCATTCTCAGTCCATTATTTCTCTCCCTCTTGACCTCTCCAATTCTTCCACTTTTGGACCCAGGCCCTTCCATCCTTCTCTGGGTTATTGCTTGCTAGCCTTCCTTCGAATCCAGAATCAGTAGGTGGCCTCACCGAAAAGGGGAGTCTTGTTGATCCTCCGATTGACTTGCTTCTCCGCCACAGTACTCGGACCACATATCCACCAGCAAAATTATCATATTACAAGTGTTATTCCATGCAATGTCCTTTCTATTCCTCTGCTCCACCATCTACTTTAGTGTCTTCAAGTACATGTCCTTACCCTTTGCTGCTTATTATAATTGTGATTGTTTCCCTACAACCCATAGAGGTTTCCTTGCCATAGTACAGATTGAGGTTGAACCTACTCTCTTTTTCTGAAGCCGTTAAACATGATAAGTGGCGTATTGCCATGCAAAAGGAAATTAATGCTCTTAAACAAAATGCCACTTGGATTCTCACAACTCTTCCCCCTCAGAAGAAAAACCTTGGCTACAAGTGGGTGTATCAAACTAAACTTAAGTCTGACAATGCTATTGAGCGCTTGGTTATTCTTGGAAACACATTGGTGGAAGGTGAAGATTTTATCGAAACATTGTCACAAAGCTTGTTACTGTTCACACTTTTTTGGCTATTGCTGTTGCCAAGTGCTAGGAAATACATCGATGGACATCCATAATGCATTTTTTTCATGGAGATCTCTCTTGAGAAGTCTCGTATGAACCTTCCTCCCCGGGTTTTCACTCTTCGAATTCCCGACAGCTTTGCTTACTCAAGAAGTCTGTATATGGCCTCTGCCAGGCTCCTCGGTGTTGGTTATGTAAATTAACTACGGCTCTCACTCAGTACAGTTTTCAACACTCCTATGCTGACGAATCCTTGTTCACCTAAGCTTCCGGTAGCAAATTTATTTGAATCTTGATGTATGTTGATGATTTTATCTATTCCATCAACTGTTGATACGATTTATGGTGCTTCAAATTCTCATAGAATTAGTAACATTTCACCGATAATTCAAAGAATTGATCCTTTGGAGGTATCTAATTTTGAGAGATTATGTTTTCCTTCATCCTGCACTAATAATATAGGTGTAATATTTCTTCAGACTGATATGCAGAGAGCAAATATCAATATCCATCCATCTTTTGAGACAGTATATTTGCCGGTAATATCTGAGAACAATGAGAATCCGGAATCACAAAAAGACCGATCCAATCCTACATTTGAAGCCAGATAGCATTTACATGTCATCCCATCGAGGTGATGAAAAGAGCCTGATGTCTTCAATGTCTCATGCATCAATATATACAGCAGGTTCATCGAGTTTGTACAGGTCAATGACGTCTTGCAGGAATCTGATGCCTTCAACTGCTGATGAAGTTTGTTTGGAGCCAGTGACATCTGAGAGGTTATTTTTGCCTGCAAATTCTCAAGGTATATATACTAAAAACTCCGAAGTCTCACATGATTATATTGGCCAAGGAACATCAGAAACTCTTCCTACTTCTCAGCAGTTATAGGATAATAACTTTCTTTGAGAAATCCCACTACAAATGTTTGTACTGTCTTATCCTTTTAGTCTGTTTCCAAGGGATGTAACAAAGAACTAATAATCTTGCAGTTCAGAATTTACCTCAATAAAAGATTAGTATCTTTTTCTTTCACATCCACTTTCGCATCACATGTTACCATTCCCAGCCTCTCCACAAAAGGACTTTCATACATTGCCGATATGACATTTTAGGTATGTGACACAAATATGAATCCTTTCTTAAATTCATTTTGCTTCTTAAAGTGGTATTTGTAAAAAAAATGAATTGTTAAGTAATGTATACTGAAAGATGATGAAGATGTATATTTCTACGATGGAAATCGATAAATTACGGGTCGAAATATAGAATTTATGCAGGAAAAATTTTTATTTTTACCAAATCATTTTCTCTTTCTTCCCACCTTTTTACCTTCTCCCTACACCTCAAGATTTCAAATGACGATCTTTTCAAATATAACAGTTAAAAATTAAAAAAAAAAAATTCTTAAAACATAATCATATTTCATTTATTTACAATTTAATCGATTTAAAAATTAAAAAAATGCACCAGATTAAAAAAATTGAAAGTGGACTCACAAAATTGTCATACAATGTCGTGCCTCCCTCAATGTCTTATAGCGGAATGATCGGGTCGGACAGAGGCTATCGGCTTTGGGCCGATCATCATCATATGGCGTCGTTCCGAGGATGGCGAAGGCATCCGAAGGGCGAACTCGTTTGTCTACCGGCGATTTTTTGCCGATTTCGACGATGCATGGAAATACAAAAGTTTACATGACATAAAGATCAAAATGGATCTCTTCCTTCTTCCTCGACTTATGACTCAACTTCCGAATCGAATCTCTTTAGAAAAATGTATATAATCATCAAATTGTCTATTTTAATTTTTTAAAATCTTCAAATTTTGAAAAATCACCACATTTCTTTACAGAGAAGATGGTAAAACATGTATAGAGGAAAAATGAATTTTATAAACTTTATATTTTGGTCCATAATTTATGAATCCCCATATTTACGGGCATATATAGCTAATTTCGGGAAAAAAAGTGAAAGATAATTCTTGCCGTTGATTAGAATTTGCCACTCGGAGCAGAGAAGCAACAGAGGAAGGCAGGGCAAGAAAGCAATGTACGTGCAGTTTCTTGCTAATAAAGAGCTAACTTCAAAGCCTAATTCATTAAATTTTCAGCCCAGAAATAAAATTTTGTGTTTTCCTCAAACAATAATTGGCAGAGCTCGATAAAGTCTCTACCTTTACCTCACCATTTGAATTCTATTAAAAGCACATCAAACCATTTGTGAAGCATTGCGTGAAGCTTCGTAACAGCTTTGCTTATCACTATTCTCATGGTTCCGTTCTCTTGGTGGGCTCTACTCCTATAAGGTCTCCGATCGAGTTTATTTCAGCTTTTTGTTGAAATTTGTTTATGAAATTATTTCTGGAGGCTTTTTTTTAATCGGAATGGGGATTTCTTTATTTGTTTTTTCCATCTATTTTTATTTCTTGTTTCTATGAATTTGTATTGGTATATCAACGGATTGATTATGTGCATCTTTTGTAATGTAATATCTTCTCTTTCAGCCTCTGCTTACTTTGTGAAATATAGTGGTACTTTCTGTCCTTTTGGTGAGAATTTGAAACTAGTCTTTGTTATTTGGCCTTCAGAAGTTAGAATTATAATTAACTGCAAATAGATGAAAGGAAAATTTTTTGTTATACTTGATTAATCGAAACTTCTTTGTTTGTTTCTGATTTGACGCCAAATATAATGAAATTATCATTAATTATTTTGCTTTTCTTGATACCATTAGTTGGATTTTTAGTTCATGTTGGTAAGGCCTCTAATTGATATTCTCACTACGGTTGCATGCTCTTTATAATTAGTCTATAATGACTTAGATACTGTCTGAGATTTTTAGCTCATAGTATTAATCAATGTCGATTCTTACTTCATCCATTCTAGAGGCTAAAGATGCTCTATACTCAATTAAATGTTACTAATGGAATGTTATATCTACTTTTTAAAGGGAACTATACCAGTTTCAAGGGAAAATGCAAGATGGGCCAACAAAAATTGAATGCCTGCTTATGCTTGAGAATGCATATATTCCCACCGTGTCTGTGTCAATTCAATGGTGATGAAGAAGCTTTTAGGACTACAATCTACTAATTGTATTGACATGGTTGCACTTGTAAATATCCCTTCCACATTCCGTAATGTAGTTGACAATCTGCAAGAAGAAGATTGCTGTGCATAGTTTCCATTTCCACATCGGATTATAGTGCTTGATGGAATTCAGGTTATCCTTTAACTTTTGGCAATAGTTCTTGATTTAGATTAAGATTAATTTGTTTGTTTTCTTGTCGTGGAACAAGTTCTTGTTTAGTTTCAACTTTATATCTGGAAATTTTACTTAAAGGAATAGGTTCCTTTTCCAATAAGCATCCGAAGTCGTAAAGCACTGTTAATCGTAGGACCCTGGTAACCTTGGCACACTCCTAAGATCTGCGCTAGCCTTTGGATGGGTAAGTAAAATTCTTATGCTGCAAGTGTTATTTTTAATTTATTTTACAGTAACACTTTCGTTTAACTAAGAAATGTTGTATTCAATCTGACATCCATCGTCGATCTTTGAGGCTTTCTAATACTCCATATTAATATGAGTTTTGTTATAATTATACCGTTCTAGATAGTTCTACTTGGAATGTACCCCTTGTGATGACAGCAACTTGGACAACATAGAGAGTGACTTTTAGTTCATGATTTCCTTACTTTTATTGATGATCCAACCTTGTTCCTTTTATTTGCTGAAGACATCAATATGTCTGCAGAAAGTAGTGCCAAAGCTGCAACTTTGTTACTCTTAATAATTTATCTTTGTAAATTAGGCGCTGTCGTTGTTGTAAAATAAAATTTTCTACTATTGGAAGTTATCTACCTTCCACTCTCGTAATATCCTATTCGATCAAGCATGAAAGTTTCAAACATGAGTTACTAAAATGGGCAAAAGTCATATTATTTTTCGTTATTCTTGCCCATGTTAATGTAGTTTATTTGTTCTTTTGTACTCGGAAGGAACAGAAACACTGAAATATATCATATACGCCTATTGTTCTGTAGGATGGTATCTTTTTACTCTATGGTTGTTGTGATCTATTCAACGAGAAAGCACCATGGGCAAATAGAGGAGCCTCCTTTCAATTTCCTATAGTTTCGGGTGAATAGACACATTTAAAATCTTTGAAAGAAGAATTTGAAATGAGATTTTGGCTGGGCATCCTGCAAACAGTGCGTGAATCGAAGCTTGTATCTTCCCTTCTCAAGACTTTGCAGATTCTTTAGCAGAGACTCATTTCTGCCTTGTACTGGGCAGTGAAAGAAGTGGCCTTTCCGAGAAGAGTTGACAAGAATGTGAACTCATAAGCATTCCAATGGCAGGAGAATTCGAGTCTCTCAATGTTTTAGTAGCTAGTGGGATATTCCTGTACTTGTTGCAACCTAATAACAACGGTAGCAATTGATTCGTCGCTGATGAGGTTCATACAACTTAAAGTAGTTTGAAGCACTGGTTCACGATATACTCGAGAATTATTGTCATTGAGGTATTGTCACATATTTTTCATATTTATTCTGATGAATGGAACATTTTAATCATAATTGATTCTCGAACCCTTTTGTTCATACATTATAATATTCCTATGTTTAGGTCCATAGCATCGTAATTGTAAGCTATGAATTTTTTGCACATGAAGTTGAGAATCAACCAGTTTGGCTTCTCTCTGTTGATGATCTTAACCATGGCAAGAGGTATAAACTTTAGATAAAGTTCTGCCTGGTTTGGATATCTTGGTACTGAATTTTGAAGCCCTGACTAGGTTAGTTTTAGGTGAAAAGAGAAGTTAGAAAACAGCAGAATTATTATAGCTTTGTTCTAGAATAGTAGAATGAAATGAAGCAACAATATTGGCAGTGTACTTGAAGTTATTTTGGACTATATAGTCTAGTTTCAACATTAATGTTTTGGAATTCAAAATTTTTTTTCTAATTTCTCTTCAATGTTTGGGTTTGGAGTTTAGAGTTTTAGCTAACTTTTTTTGTTTTAGCTTGTTTTTATTTATTTTAATTCTTGTCTTCTCAAGTAAAGTTGAAGATGAGATATAGTCAGGGGATTTCGGAAATGGTTATAATCGAAATCTTCTAGAGTAGAAATGGGGTCATCTTATCAGGATAAATGACCATATTTGCTTGTGTCTAAATAGGAAGCAAGAACCCCAGACCGAATGAATGAATGTCTTTCACTAGTGCAAAGGTGCGACTTGGCGGAATTTACAAAATTTCATGAATATACCAAACTGTTTAGAAGAGTTACATTAGTGATCAGCCCTGTTACACTAACAAAACATCTACAAACTATTACAAAAGCAATAGAAGAACAGAATATAACTATTCTAATCTATTACAAATAACCAGATGATGGAATCGGATAACAATTCTTTAAAATAGCTCTTCAAAATCGGATGAGGTGTTCAAAAAACGGACGACTGATTCTTCAATCTAAAGTACCTGCAAAAATCAAACTACAAAAATCGGATGAGTAGGCAAAAGTCGGATGTCCAATTTTTGCCTGCAAAACACAGAATAGGACGACTAACTTACAAAATTGGACGTCTGTTTTCAAAACCGGACGACCAACACAAGAATCTGACGACCAATTTCTATGTAAAAGAGGGGAACAGAGATATTCGGACGTAAAAAATGAGCGAGGAAAATTCAGTTCTCGATCGAACCCTCATAACAATGGATGAGCCTCACACACAAGAACAATCTAATCTCTCACTCTCGGTTCTCTCCTTCACAGGTCACCCATGCACCCAGTCAACCAAGAATGACAACTGACGATGGCGATAATAGAAGAATTCACAGAGAACAGGTAGTAAGAAACTGTAGAAAAGAAGAAGATAAAATGGAACGTAGAAAAGCTTCAAACAGAGTTATTGGTCACTTCATCTTATCAGCAATAGTAAGGATACGAGTATTTTTAGAGTTTCTTAGGTAGACTCAATCGACAACAGATAAGTCATCTGGAAGAATCGTTAAAAAACAGAACAACCAAGAACCTGGAAGACTCATTCGGAAGACACAAGAAGAGATCGGGTTGTTTACCAATCCGGTCCGCCCGACATAACCAAGTAGCTTGGGGAAGATATACAAAGAGATTGGGTTGTTTACCAACCCGGTCCGCCCGACATCTTGGGGTAAAAATAAACTCATCATATTTGGGTTGTGAGACTCAGTCCGACTCATCATAGGGCATAAGAACTTGAGCTGAAAAAGAAAAAGGAACAAAAAATGTGAGAACAACCGGCCCAATAGGCCTAAACAAACTTCATTCGTTTATTCTACAACAAACTCAAGAAATCTGATGCCAAACGATCAAGAATGGCAGCATCCCATGGAGTTTAATGACAAATTGCAATTAAAAAAGCACGATTATAAGGGAGGTTGATAGCCCAACCCAACCCCCCTTTAAGCTATTTCATCATTTTTATCAGCTACCAATTTGCTTAATAGAAGCACTCATGGTTGAAGATTTTAATAGCTCCTATTGAAACATAACAGTCAATTATTTTTCTTCTCTAAACTTCATACTGAAGTGTAATTCCTGATTGCGTATTCAAGGTCAGGATTTCACAAACCCGATGAATATAATAGGAATGGGCATCTTGGATTATCTTTACTTAGAAAGCAAGCAAATATGCTCGAAATCGCTCTCCCAATCGGCTCTATTCCAATATTCGGACAAGTCCCGATACCTCAAGAGAAGATTTTAGTTTAGTTCTTGAAGTTTAAAACTTATCGTGTAAGCCTAGCTATTGGTTATGCTATCATCTCAACATGCTATCTCTATTGAGCTTCTTTGATATTCAAGAATATTGGGCTTCTCGGTCTAATCAGGACATGGAGAAACATTTCTATGTTTGTTATTTACCTTTATTTGCTCGAAGTATTTCAAGGATAAACACCCATATCTTACTGTAAGCATATTCAGAAGGGGAAATTTTTTAATCAACTTAAAACTGGAGCTGGCATAAAGAACTCTTACCGGCCAAGAAAGCTCAAAGGAAAATCAGCTTTCAAGTCTCAGTATACTACGTTCTACGGAAGTCTTTCAACTGCATGAAATCAGTTAGGCTGTCTTAATCAGCCATTACAATATGGTTTTTGTACTTTAACTCCCTATTTAATATCCTACTTACATATGATGCTTTTGCAAGGGAAAAATCATACTGATGTTGAAATTTGAATAATCTAACGGCACATATTTGCTCTAATTTTTTTTCACAATTTTATATCCTTCGTCAATTTCACACTTGGATTTCAAGTCATTTGAAAAGATTGTAGGTCTCCACCTTTCAAGTGCGTATATTGTTCATATCTGATTTCTTTTATTGTTGGAAAGCACAACAACCTAATTTATCAGATACCCTGATCTATGCTATCAAAATTTATTCACAACAACTCAATTGAATATATTTAGTAACTTTTATCATAGAACAATCCTAATTCAATTGTATTAGGTTATGCCCTCAAACTCGTTTTTGTTGAAGATATGTAGGATATGGAAGATTTGGAGATATAGGAAACTTGAAACACATTTCTTAATGTAAATATCTTAATTGCCTTTGGTATAGTAGCTTGTATGATAATCATGACAGGTATGATTTATTTTCCATATTTAGTTTTTCAAATTCTGTAGGATATATGCTGTCACATTGGCCAACATAAAATAGATTTGAGAAATAAACTTTTCCCAATTCATCAAATATCGTGCTTTTTTTTCTTTCATGGTATCAGTGCCTATTATGACTAAAGATATTGCAGAACATGTCTGGAAGCAAGTTCAGAAATATGATGAAGAGGATGAATACTACCTAGGACCAAATGATGGTTCAGTTAGCTTGATTACTCTCGTCCAGTTGAAGGATGAGAATTTTGATGAAAGGGTAGACGCGATCGAGTTGGCCCTTGACTCTAAAAATAAATTGGGATTTCTTGATGGATCTATTCCACAACCTGAAGAAGATGATCTAAAGTTTAAAAGGTGGAAGGAAATAAACACCTTGGTTGGTTCATGGATACTAAACACTATACGGGCTTCAATTACAAAGACGAGGGTGGTGAAAACTATATGGGATTAGTTACTACAATAGTTTCGTGCACAAAACGGGCCCCAATATTATGAGTTGAAGCAGTAATATTCAATTGTAAGCAAAAGGGACTTTCTGTAGCCACTTATTTCGCAAAATTAAAGAAATTGTGGGAAGAATTTTAAAACTATGAGCAATTTTCTGTGTGAAATTGAGAGAAAATTGTGAGGGAATTAACAATACGACACAAGAAGGAGAAACTTCTATAATTTCTCTTTGGCTTGGACACTAATGTTTCTGGACGTTCCTCAATACTGGGAGAGAACCTCTACCTAACGTCAACTAAGCCTATCCTAAGGTAATACAAGTGGAGCAAGTGAAAATATGACTACGGAAGAAGTCGAAGCTGGTGGCAGTACGGCAATCTTTGCCATCCGCAGCCAATATGGACATCACACAGAAAAATTATCTCTTGTTTTCAACTATTGTCACAAAAAAGAGCATGACTCCAAAAGCTTCTTCCAAGTGATTAGATTCCCTAGAGTGATGTTTGGAGAAAAGTAAAACCAAAAGAGGCTACAAAAACACCAAAAATGGAGAAAAAAGTCGCAGAGGCACTGGAGGTGTGTATCGTGGCGCACAAGGTGGAAAACTGGCGACGATCCAACACGTTTGGGTGCCACAGCAGACTAGCACCAGTGACCCTTCCATACCTGGTTCATTTCCAAATGCTATCGGTGTGCCCACTTTCACAAGCAGAGCAGTTACCAATGATGGGCTTCGTGCTAAGCCAGTCACATACTGCATCTAAGGAAAACTCTGGTAAATTTTTTTCTAACAAGTGGCTGATTGACTCAGCAGTAATCCATTACATGACCTTCAATATTGATCTTTTATTCGCTGTTGATGTGATTCCTCTATGGCCAATCACCTTGCCGAGTAGAGCCATCACTTATCCAACTTGGTCCCAATTTTATTTTGCAGAAAATTTTGTTTATCCCATAGCTTACTTGCAATATTATTTATGTGTCTTAATTTCTAAAATCTGATTCATGGATTGCTTGGTTTACATAATCAATGTGTGGTTTACAGTACTGTTTCTCAAGGACCCTGATTGGAGCGGATGAGCAATGAAATGGATTGTACTATCATTAGAATATGATAACAGGCAGAGTGAATAAAGTTGCGGGTCCTGACACTAGATTTTTGTGTCATCAAAGGTTGGGGCAACCTTCAGATTCTATTCTTAAATTTTTACCTCGTGTATCCCACTCTAAAAATAATGACCCTTGTGATACGTGTTTTTGTCCTAAACAGACACGTGCCATTTTTCCAACTTCCTTAAGTAAAGCACTTGAAATATTTGCCTTAATTTATTGTGATGTGTGGGGCCATTATAGAGTTAAAACTCATGATAATGCTGAATATTTTCTTACTGTTGTTGACGATTATTCGTGTGCCATTTGGATATTTTCAATGATTGAAAAGCGAGAAGTTCGTTCTACATTATCCAAATTTTGCAAATTGGTCCAAACTCAACAACTACTATTAAAACTGTCTGGTCTGATAATAGGGGAGGATATGTGAGTCCAAAAATGGAATACATCATCAAACTACAATCCTTATAAACCTAAACAAATTGGTCGTGCTGAGCGCAAACAGAGCCGCATTCTTAATGTCGCTCGGGCCCTTCTAGTTCAAGCTAATCTACCCCTCTCTTTATTGGAAGAATGCGTCCTCACAACCGGTTATTCCATTAACCGAACCCCCTCCAACCTTCTTAACAGAAATCTCCTTTTGTGTTGTTACATAAAACTGCACCCAACTACTCTCTTCTTTGCAGCTTTGGCTGTTTATGTTATAGTCATCAATACCAATACTGGTAAATTTCTTTCTCGGGTGTTCCTTATTGGCTACCCTCTTGGAAAATGGGGTTGGCGGGTCTATGATATTGAATCCAAAGTTTTTATTATTTCTCAAGATGTGGTTTTTTATGAGACAATTTTTCCAAACAAAACTGGTCTTTCCGTAACTCTGCAAGGAAAAACTTCATCTCCTGAATCTGTCCAACCTAAGCAATCTTCCCATATAAACCCATGCAACCCCTGCCACCCCTTAATTCATCCACAAATAAATCCTCCATCCAGTCCACAAGTCCCTCCACAGTCTGGCCCAGTTGTCCCGACCAAACCTCTTGCACATGCTGACCTTTGGCCCATTGAAAAAGGCACTACCCTCTCTCTCTCTCTCTCTCTCTCTCTCTCTCTCTCTCTCTCTCTCTCTCTCTCTCTCACAGATCCATCTGCCCACTCCCAGTCCTCTATAGATCAATCCACCGACCTGCGCCCCTTCCTTTCTCATTTTCAGGCCACTATGCCTTTCCCTCTTGACCTCCCTAATTCTTCCACTTTTGGACCCAGGCCCTTCCATCCTCCTCTACGCTGTTGCTTGCTGGCCCTTCTTCGAATCTAGAATCTGTAGGTGGCCTCACTGAAAAGGGGAGTCTTGTTGATCCTTTTGTTGACTTGCCTCTTCGCCACAGTACTCAGACCACATATCCACCAGCAAAATTATAAGATTACAAGTGTTATTCCATGCAAGGTCCTTTCCATTCCTCTGCTCCACCTGCATCTTCAAGTACATGTCTTTACCCCTTTGCAGCTTATGATAATTGTGATTGTTTTCTGGAACCCATAGAGGTTTTCTTGCCACAGTACATATTGAGGTTGAAGCTACTCTATTTTTCTGAAGCCGTTGAACATGATAAGTAGCGTATTGCCATGCAACAGAGAATTGATTCTCTTGATCAAAATGCCACTTGGATTCTCACAGCTCTTCCCCCTCGGAAGAAAGGCCTTGGCTACAAGTGGGTGTATCAAACTAAACTTAATTCTGACAGTGCTTGGTTATTCTTGGAAACATATTGGTGGAAGGTGAAGATATAATTGAAATATTTGCCCTAGTCACAAAGCTTGTTACTGTTCACCGATAACGATCTTCATGCTATTGCTTGCTTTAAATCTCATTTGCGCAAGTGCTTTGACATGAAGGATCTTGGCTCTTTAAAAATAGTTTTTGGGTATTGAAATCGCTAGAAATGCTTCTGGTCTATATCTTAGTTAACGCAAGTATGCCCTCGAGATTATTTTTGAGATCGGATTATCTGGCGCTAAGCCTGTTTCTACTCCTATTGAGCAAAATCATGAACTGGCCAAAGATCAGAGTCATTTCATGTGAGCTCTCGATCAGTATCGCCGGCTTGTTGGGTGCTAATCTATCTCACTATCACATGTCTGGAACTTGCCTACTCTGTTCATACTTTGGCTCAGTTTATGCAAAAACCACATCTTCCATATCGAGAAGCTTTCTTACGAGTTGTTCGGTATCTGAAATCGTGTTTGTGTCAAGGCATTTTT
Source organism: Catharanthus roseus (assembly GCA_028651295.1). Taxonomy (NCBI): domain Eukaryota; kingdom Viridiplantae; phylum Streptophyta; class Magnoliopsida; order Gentianales; family Apocynaceae; genus Catharanthus; species Catharanthus roseus. The sequence goes on from JAPQWS010000142.1 coordinate 3,445,576, forward strand.
CTTAGATCTTCCAATAACTTTGTGCTCACTGCTTATTGTGATGCTGATTGGGCAAGTTGTTCTATTACCCACTGGTTTCTCACAGGCTATTTTGTTTTCTTGGGCGATTTCCCAATTCTTGGAAAATAAAGAAACAGCCCACCGTCTCACTATCTTCTGCAGAGGCAGAATATCGATCCATGACTGTTACCTGTTGTGAGTTCAAATGGCTCTGGCATTTACTTGCTGGCCTTCGAGTCCCACACTCACTTCCCGTCCTCTTGCATTGTGATAATCAGGATACTATTCATATTGCTGCTAACCCCATCTATCACAAATGCACAAAACACATTTAGGTTGATTGTCATTTTGTGCACGATGAATTCCAAGCTAAATGAATTTCTCTCACGCATGTTCCCTCAAAATCTCAGCTTGCCGATATCTTCACCAAAACTCTTTGTTAACATTTATTTTCTACTCTTTTCTGTGAGTTGGACGTTACAATCTTTATACTCCAATTTGAGGGGGAGTGTTGAAGATATGTTGGATTGGAAGATTTGAAGCAGCCCCTAATATAGGAAATGTTAAACACATTTTCTAATGTAAGTATGTTAATTGCCCTTAGTATAGTAGCTTGTACGGTAACCATGACATGTATGATTTATTTTCCATATTTAGTTTTCCAAGTTGTATAGGATATACAATGGTCATATTGGACACTGTAAAACATATTTGAGAAATAAACTTTTCCCAATTCTCCAAATAATGTTGTTTGTTTCTTTCCAGCTTTGTCATGAAGGGACTAACAAGCCACACACCTAAAATGTGCATAATATAAATATGCCATTTAGGATACAGCTAGGCCTTCAGGTTCACAAAACCTTAGGAAGTTGGGAAAAGCCCGCACTTCCCATACCATATCATCAGGACATCAAATCAGTATGCTGAAGTCATAAGTCCAGGATTTTTTTAGAAAATGTCAACGAGACAATACTGTTAGCCCTAAGGCATTAATACTTATGTTTTGATTATGATTAACGTATGCTTGTGTGAGTATTTTAGCTAACCCTTCATAGAACAAAAGAGGTACCTATGAAGTCTCAAAGTCTACAAGCAAAAGATCTTGTTGATGAGGACAAAATGGAGAAGAAGAGACCAAGCCATTCCAAGATCAAATCATTGAAGACATTGAAAGAGTGAATTAGGTACTACCTTGTAAACTCCCTAGTCTTACTCTTTGATTAAGTGATCATATATGAAGCTCCCTGTATGATTTTCTAAGATATAATCTTTTGTTAAAATCTAAGTATTCTTGACTGAAGATGTTTTGGAAAGTTTTTCTTCTCTTTAACATGATTGTCAAAGAATACATGCTTTTGAAACAAGGAAGAAAGTTTTTGTTTAAAAAGAAACTTGGCTGAGGAAAACAAGAATTCGGCAGTCCGGTTTTAGAACCGGTCGTCCGTTTTTTTCAAAGTAAAAAATTCGGCAGTCCGTTTTTCAGAAAATCAAGTCCAAATCTTTCTGTTCAAAAACTCGGTCGTCCGGTTTTAAAACCGGCAGTCCGATTTTCCTATATATCAAAATTCGGCAGATCCGTTTTCTAGCTTGAACAAGTCCGAATCTTTCTGTTTTTAAAGAATAGGCAGTCCGTTTTTAGGAACCGGTCGTCCGGTTTTTGCTGTTACTGTACAAATATTACCGTTGCACAGAATGCATCTGTCATTTCTGAAAAGCAACGGCTATTTTCTAAAGGCAACGGTCTTGTGCTTCAAGACTCTATATAAACACTTGATTTTCAGCCATAAAAGATACAAGTTTGGTGAATATTGATTGAGAACATTTAAGACTTTTAAAGAGCTTCAAAAGTACATTTTATTACAAATTATTTTCAATCCCAAACAAAAAATTCTTCTTGAGCTTCATTGTTGATCATCCATCAAAGAAGAAGAAAAGAGGTGCTTATAGAAGTATTCCATTGAGTTGTAATCTTCCTCTTCTCAAGCTCATTTGGTAATATTGTTCCTTACTCTTTCTATTCTTTTATTGTGATCAAAGGTTTGTGGAAAACCCTTTGGGTGATCCTTTGATATATGTGTTGTATTGTTGTGTTTGAGGTTCTTGTGTAAAACCCTTGGAGGGTGATCCTCATTGTGTAGTTGTGTAACCAACTTTGAAGATAGTGGATTTGTGAAATCCTTTGGGTTGAGTCTCAAGGTAGTGGATGTAGCTCTTTGAGAGAGTGAACCACTATAAATTGTTGTGCATGTTCTTTAATGTTTAATTCTATGCTCATTTCTTAATTGCCAATACTATAAGATTGTATTTTGTGTGGATTCTTATTAAAAAGAGTTTTAGAAATCTTTCACAAACAAATTGGAGGTTTATCTTTCTAATCATACAAAAGATTTTTAAAATTAGCCAAAAACCTTATTCACCCTCCCTCTAAGCTTTTTCAAATACCAAAATTCGAAAATGAGATTATAACAAGACCTCACAAATTCGAATGTAATTCTAACACAAGAAAACACTTTGCTCTATATCTTCTCATGCAATCAAATATCGACTATTAGATTTTCTAAAGTCAGATTCATAGTTTCATACATCTCCTCTTTTATCAGGAAAAAGAAGATGAAAATTTTTAGCGTAGGTTTTTTACATATGTCAACTTTTTCAAAGGCAAAACGGTGTATATGAGTTTGATCTATTAGAATATTTATCTTCGTCAGAACATATTTTTTTGTCAGGTAATTAGGGAAAAACCAAGCTTGATTCACTAAAGGAAACATCTTACATATTCTTTCTCCAAATAGAAATACAAAGATATTTTGGAATTCTATTCATTATACAAAGTTGATATATTTTTTTATTGGAACTTCTTCCAGTCGAACAATTCTTCAAAATCACACAACTATATATACTGGAGGATTTCATATCATCATTAATCACTTCCTATTTAGTTTTGCATATTGTTTCAGCGAAAGTTGGTTTTCTCCAATGGATTTCGTAAGACAAGGTTTATATTTATATCGTAGTAATCAATACTCATAGGTCAACAATCATTTAAACATTTTCGATTTTATGGTACCACCTAAGATCATATCACACGGGAAAAGAAGTGCTAACTGAGAAGCCGAGAATAGAGCAGAAGAAGTGGAAGATGCCTACAAAAGCTAATTTAGGTTTAAGAAAATGGGGATTCTTTTGATATATCTTTGTTGATAAATAAAAGTATCATAAAGCAATTTATGAAGCTTAGAGGGCATATGATGGGACCAGCCCATCTAGGCTTTAGTTTTGGGCTAAGATGAGTTATGATTAAGTTATTCTATGGGCAAGTATCACATGGTTAAGGCTAACTAACCTAGGTGATCAGGTAAAGGTCCAAAAGGTTTAAATGATTATTTTATAAGAATCCCACATGGATTTTCTAGCTGTAATTTCAAGATGCAACACTCTATAAATTGTACTATGCATATTTACCTTGTTATGTTATCTATAAATTATTTTTACTCTGTCAAATTTGCACTTCTTAGATCAGTCTCGGACAACCCATTAGAAAATAAAAACCCCTAAAGGTAAGATTTTTTTTTTCTCACTTCTCCTGCCTTTTGGAAAGCTTTAATCTCTCTTCATCTTTCACAAGTCACGTCCTCAACCCATCCCCGGAAAAAATATGAGAGAAAGGGAAGAGGACATTTTTATTATTTTTTTTAATATATAATTCTCTTTGTTAGTTAGCATATCTTTTCTTTCTCTTAAAAAAATATCTTTTCTTTTTTAATTATTATACCATCTTATGGTTTTTCTATATTAATTTTTTCCTTTCTAATTATTACAAACATTATTCTTTTAATTAAATACACTACCATAGATAGAAGGGGTGATAATCTATACTAAGAAAATTTAAAAAATATTTAAATATGAAATTAATAAAAAAATGTCTACAAATTAAAATAAATTAACGTTTCTAAATAATTTTACTAATGTTGAGGATGCTTGGCACTCCTTTTCCCCTTTAGCGTACAACCTAAATTGTATATTTATATCGTCGAGTACACGGAACAAAGGGGGTAGGCACTCGTAACAATGCTCAACATTTTTTAAAAACTTTTCATTAGAATTATATATTTTTTAATGTTTTTAAACATTTGATTTTTAAATTCTTCCTTCCAACATTTTGAAATTTTTATCCATATAGATGCTCAATTCCCCCAAAATTTATGGTTTGGGTTCTCAATTTTTTTGTTTTAATATTATATATTAACCCTCATTTAGATTTTTGGAAGAGATGGTAATTGATGCAAAAAATGTGAAGGTTGTGAGCATGAATGCTAAGCCCTATAGTGGTGTCGAGAATGTGGCGAATAGACTTTCTCTCATAGTTAGTCGATATGGTGGACGCAGTTTTACTCTTCAGAGGGAAAATTAAGATAACAAAATTGGAAATTTCCTAAATTTGATGTCGAATTGTGTCGATGGCCTATTTAAAGTTGTGGCTAAGAACTCCATAATTTCTTGTAGACGAAATTTTGGATATGTTGGATTGGTCAAGGACGCCATTGATAAAGTTCAATCAGACATCTCCTCTCTACCATTAACTTCTACTCCAAATGAATATGACCCGGTCATCTTTGATGAAAAACAATATTATCAATTTCTCCGGGAGTTTGGTCCAGCTTTATATCCTCGTACAAACAAGAGTTATGGTTAGTACTATTATTCTTACTCTTTTTTTTTTTTAAATATTATCTCTAGTTCTTTACTTGTCACATTTCAAACATACACTTTTTAAGAAACACGTAATTTTAAATATTGCTAATTTCTTATATGGACTAGAATACTCTTAAATCAATCTTCGATCTCCTCATAAGAATAATTAGGTATAAAACTATTTTAATTTTCTGTTCATAATCATGAACTTTTATTTATCTTTTTTTAATAATGAAATATTTTATTTTTCTGTTTATAGCCACAGCTTTGATTTTATCTTTTTCTAGCCATGTACTATTTTTCTTTTTCTTGAAATAGCCATAAACTATTTTGACCTCTCAAGTATAGCAATTTATTAAAAATAGTTCATGCCTATATTTGAGGGGTAAAAAATAGTTGATGGCTATTTCTAGAAAAAAAGTAATTTATAGCTAGAAAAAGATAAAAATCCATGATTGTGGTTATAAATAGAAAAAGATAAAACATAAGTTCATGGTTATAAATAGAAAAATTAAAACATTTTATAGCTTGTATTATTTTTACAAATTTCCATGCAGAATATTTAAAAAGAGTTGGAAAAATTAAAGTGTAGCCAAGTTTCCCTGCTTCGTGAAGATTTTAAATGTTGCATTATTAATTTCACAATATGAAAAGTATAAAAAAATGAATAATAGTGAAACTCATAAGTAAAAATAATAGAGGAAATTAATAGGAAAATTAGAAGTGGTTCAAATCCAGGAGTCCTATATAATTCATAGCATTTTTCTATCACTACTAATTCAAAAATATTGTTAACTATTATCTTTCAATTCATCACATAAATGTTGTTCTGTGTTTTTTCTAGTGATCAAGAAATAACAACTTAAATGAAACTGAAATTTTGTGAACATGAATGTGAACGTAGAAGAACATGAGCAATTAATTAGTTCAACCGGTCATGATCAAGGAGAGAAAAGGAAGTACAGTATACTCTTTGAGGATGACCTTCTCAATACACTTTCAGATTATCAAACTTCTCAAAAAAAGCAGAAATCCGGTTAGTGTTACAATCTTTAAACTCTTTTATACTCTCCTTTTATGATCTTGGTTTTGTATAGATGATTAGTGAAGAATTTTTTTCTTGAACTCTTTCAACTTATAGTGCAGATCATCCATTCTACTATTTGTCCAGTAATTTGGGTGATGATTTACAATGGGCAAACAAAGTTTCTCCTTTTTCATTACTGGTGATAATTCTCAAACTTTTTTACAATATCATTTTGTCCTTCAAATTTTTTTTTAAAAAAATTTTGGTATATTACAATCTTAACTATTTTTTAGTACCATCCGCGTGCTTGAAATTTTCTTATATTTACTTTCATCATTGGAATATTTTACAGTACCAAAATAGTCCTAAACTCTAATTTATTAAGGGATAAAAATGTCCACACATTCATTGCCTCCAAAATTCACACATGTTCCCTCCAAACCTAAATTAGATCATGCAGCTTATTTTTACAAATGTAAAATAGATAATCCTAAATTAAAAAATTAAAAAAAAAAAAACTTCTTCAAATCCCTCTCATTCATCAAAATGAAATTCAGAACATAATAATCCTTATACTTGCAAACTTAAAAAAACATATTTGCATTTCCCTCTCATTCGGATAATTTACAAACTTTTATAAAAGGGTAAAATGCTCTAATTCCCCTGAACTTTTTCAAATTTTAGTTTCGGACCCTAAACTTTAAAATGGCAAGTATTGGACCTTGAACTTGAATAACGTATGAAAATCGGACTTCTGTACATTTTGAACGTTAATTCATTAACGGTCAAACAAGTCAAAGGGTACAATTGAAATTTTGCTTACAAAAATTTTCTTCTAATCCTTTAGAATCTAACAACATTCAATTAGGTCCCTATTTTCAATTATTAATTATTTCAAAGATCTAATATTAATTTATAAAAATTCTATCCATATATTGATCTTCTTCAACCTCCTCCACACATTCTCTATACTACCACCACCACTACTATCGGACAACCACCACTACCGTTGTCGATGGCCGCCTCCAATACTAGATAGCCGTCACTGCTGTCTTCTTCTTCTTCTTCCTCCTTCTTTTGCTACTGAAGTATAAGAAGAAGAAGAAGAAGAAGAAGAAGAAGAAGAAGAAGAAGAAGGAAGAAGAAGAAGGAAAAGGAGGAGAAAGAAGAAGAAGAAGAAGAAGAAGAAGAAGAAGAAGAAGAAGAAGAAGAAAGAAGAAAAAGAAGAAGCAAAATGAGGAAGATGGCGGCAGTGACTGTCGGTGGTGGCGAGGCAATCGGCGGCGATGACTATCGGCGACGGTGGCTGTCCGGCAGTAGTAGTGCTTGTAGTGTGTGGAATTTATGGAGGATGTTGAAGAAGAAGATAAAAATATGGATAGAATTTTCATAAATTAACATTAGATCCTTGAAAGAGTTAATAATTCAAATAGGGACCTAATTGATTTTTCTTAGATTGTAAAGGATTAAAAAAAAAAGTTTGTAAGTGAAATTCCAATCATACCCTTTGTCTTATTTGACCGCAATGAATTAGCGGTCAAAATGGACAGAAGGTTCTATTTTTGATACGTTATTGAAGTTCATGGTCCAATACTTACCATTTTATAGTTGAGAGTCCAAAATCAAATTTTGGAAAAATTAAAGTGGCGCTGGTGCTTTTTACCCTTTAAAAAAAAAGATGAATTATGGTATAGTCTCTCAGACAAGTGTCTTCAATGAAAATGAGCTTTCTGCAAGACAAACAAGTGAGAAATGATATATATAATTACAATCTTAACCTAAAGAGCATAACAATGATGTATTAGAAGAATGAACTACATTAATTTATAGGTTTATAACAAAAGACCACCCTGGATCCCCTAAAATTCAAATATATGCATTTTATTCTAAGACTATTAGTCAAAGGTGAAATTAAATAAAATGACCAAAATGTTATCTAAGTTGTGATTTTTTTTTTGCAAAATATCCCTTTGAAGTTTAATATAAAATCAATTTTGTTAGTTCTTTAATTTATAATTAGTTTTTGTACAAATCTATAAAGTTTGAAAAATAATTTGTCTATATTCTTTAAAATTAATTATTTAACTCAAAACTTGGTTATTTAATATAAAATAGCATAATGATTCTAAGTATAATTAATGAACTCAAATAAACTATTCGGTCATAAATATAAAATAAGATTTAGCCAATTTCAAATCTTTATCTTGAAGTTTTTAATAAATTTTTTTGAATACTTTTTATAAAAAAAATATAAACTATTAGGATATGTAACAAGAATTATAATAATAGCTTTAAGCTACCTAAAAATAATAATAATTTTAAGCAAAGTACTAAAATAATAGACAAACATCTAATTTTTTCTTTAAATAAAAGATAATTAATTTTTTAGACTCATTATATTGAATTGGCGATGACTCATAACATTTTAGTTATTTTGAATAAATATTTAATGTTTACATAGCCTTTTTCTTTTTAATGACTCATATTTACATAACTTATATTATTTTTATAATCGAATCTTTAATTTTTTACTCAATTAAATTTATACTCACATATGCTATTTTTCCTTAGACCAATCTTTCACTTTTTTTTAGTTAAAAAATTAATTTTCAAAGAATATAGACTAAAAAGTGTTATTGCAATTTTTATAGAGGTATTTTGTGATAAATTATAAATATATATATCAAAGTGTTTACAAAACTACTAATTTTATATTAAACATTAGAGGCTATTTTACAACAAATCATAACTTTTATTTAATATTATGAAGCACAAGACGTTGAATCAATAATTTAGTCAAATGCCAATTGAACAAGTCACGAAGAATTGATAATATTTTATTACTCTATTTTTATCTTTTTTTAATATAGTGCCACATATTCATTCGCAATATGTTTTTAAATATTCAGGAAAGGGAACTATATTGTGCTTCATCATATTTTGAAATGTTCAATGAGCGTGAAAGAGATTTTAATGATAATCCGTCAAATAGTAAAGCAGTAGACAAGCTAGTAAGTTTTATATTATTTGTTGTTCGTCCTATTCAAATGTACTTGTGTAGATGCTCTTTATTTTCTATGCTAAAAAGTGTTATGTTATGCATAATGGAGATCAAAACCATAGATGGAACTTAATGGAGACAGGGGCTCCCATAAAAAAAAAATTATATATTATGTATTAGTAATGGCCCTTAAAAAAATTATATGCATTTATATTGCTAATTTCGTAGTAAGAAATTTTTTATATTCATTCTATTACCATTCAGATTCTGTAATATAATTTCAAATACATCTTATGATATAATTCTGCAATAATAATTTCGTTTCAATTTTATTTTTAGAATTTTAGGTATGACTTTTATTAATAAAAATACTAGAAAAAATGTACTATAATATGTATTAGATGATCTTGACCACTTTATCACATAATTTAGATATACTTAAAGTGAAAAAATTACTAATTGACTTTTGTTAAATAGTGTTACGCACATATAATTAAGACTAATATTACGATAAAATATTTAAAATAAAACAAAAAAATCTTTAACTACATGTATACATGTATAGAAGTTAGGAATCTTTTTTTTCTCAAACTCGTGATAAATATTTTTTTTTCTCTTTATAGTTACAAATTTTGATTTTATCTTTTTCTAATTATGACTATTCTTTCTCTAGAAATAGTCATGAATTTAATAAATTGCTATATCAAAGAGCTAAAAAATAGTTCATGGCCATAAGGAGAAAGGGAAAATAATTAATATCTAGAAAAAAAATAAAAAAAAGTTTGTGGCTATAAAGTGAAAAGAAATAAATTACGGCTGTAAATAGTCAATTTCTCATATATATTGTTAGAAGGACTAGAAGTGTAACAATGTTGATTGAGTTGTATTCAAAATGGATTTAAATTGTTCGTGTAGTAGAGAATGACAAATAACTTTAAGCAAAATATCTTGAGAATACATGAGGAACTCTTATTTGCAATGTCTTTTTGTTTTAATAGGATGAGATGAATAGGAAGAGGCGTGGATTTGCTATCGAGAAAATTGATAAAATTGGCCCTAAAGGTCATATTTTCACATTCTTGTGTGTAACGAGTCCAGAGATAAACAGAAGAATTAGAATGTGGGATTATGACGCATCAGATATATACGGTGAAATGTTAAGTAGTAGCAACACATCACAAAGAGTCAGTGTGGAACAAAGAGAAACATAGAGAAGATTGGAGGAACAAGCAAAGGAACAAGGCGAGAAAATTGCTCCTCAAAAGGAATAAATAGCAGTTCAAGTTTTAAGAATTACATCCTGGCATAAACACACTAAAGGTATTATTATTCAAACTCTATATACTTTGTATATATTAATTACTCGATTTATTAAAATATGCATTTTGATATAAATATTCGATTTAATTGATTCCAGAAAATTTTCTAATTTTCATTACTCAGTGTACTTTTATGGCTGCTAAATCACTTGGAAAAGATAATTGACTTGTGTAAATTTTCTTAATTGTTTCTTAGTAATGAAATAAAACAAAGTTGCAAAATGCCTCTTCTAGAGGGAATGGTTTGATCTTGGAAAGAAATCACGGTAAAACTGAGTTATTGATTTAGTATAATTAATATAATGGGGTTGGTTGAATATTGTTTTTTGATATTGAGATACCATTTGTTGTTGTTTGGTAGTTATACTTAGGGTTTGGATTGTTTGTAATATCTTTTATAACACTCTCTTAATATTTCTAGTTTGATCAATTTTCATAACATAAATTTTAAGGGGAAAATATATTATAAAAGGAAATGTTACAGAAAATATTATAGATGATTCTAAGTGTTATTCTTTTTATGGCTTAGATGTATATGAAATTATTTTACTATATATTCTTTCATACTAAGGAAGAGAATATGTTTTAGCTCTTGCTTCATGCTTCCTATTTATGTGTCTTTAATTGTTTTCCACTTATTTACAGGTTAGAAAGGCTCATGAAGAATTTATATGACAATGAAGTTTATGTTTTTTCTAGCATTCAGATCGACTTAGAATTTCATTAAAGATTATTAGATTTATATTATTGACCTATTCACCAATTGTACTTGACATTTATGTAAATGTTTCAAAATTTTAAAATTATGTAGTAGACATTCATATTTTGATTTGTATGATTTTTCTTGATTAGTGTAATTTTATTTTATCATATTATATAAAATCTAATTTGTAGGTGGCATCAAAATTTCAATTGATAAATAGCAATTCAATATATATATTTATTGATGATAAAAACGTCATTATATGTCAAACTAAGAAATACTTTTTAAACAAAGTTTTGTAGATGAATAGAGATAAAAATATTATTGCATTTATTAGAAGAGGGGTATAGTTCCAGTGAGTTCATACCAAATGTTCTATCGTTGCTTCCCGGAAGAGATGGTTTCATTCCTTATTCCACAACCCCTATCAATTCTCTCAAGGATGGTGTTATCCCCATATCTTGAGTTTGTCCAAGTGTAGAAGCCCAAGTCTATTAAATCAGAGTCTACCAAAACTCTCCAAAAAGTGGTAGCTCCTCGTCTCCAAACTCTCCGCACCTCCAAATCTATCATTTATGTCAAAAACTTAGTGAAAGTCAACAACTAATGGCCACGGGAGAGTGATCATACTTGTCCCAAGGCTTTAGGGTAAGTTCATAGCACCTCACGATGTCTTCTTAAGGGCATTAATATCCAATTCTTCCTTCCTCTAGAAGCCCTAAATCCCCCCCCCCCCCTCCCCTCCCCTCCCCTCCCAACAAAGTGCCTTGCCTCAGCTGCCACAAAACAAGAGTAGTTGCTCGTCACCACTATTCTTCTAGCTTTTGTGCTTGATCTTATTTTCGAAATGATCAAAATATCAGGTTTAAATGGGTCAGATAATTCCACAGAATTACACCAACAATTCCGATGAATTGGCCCCAAAACAATTCCATCTAATTATATTTATAAAAAATTTAGATATCCATCGCATCCCTCTTACCTCGAGCTACAATAGTGCTTAAAAAAATGGCTTCTAAACCCTCTTCTAGTGTATTTTCAGGTAATCTTCTCAAGCGTCTTCCATTATTTCTTCATCATTGAAATTGTGCTCTCCCCTGTGAGCTTCTTATCAGGTAAGTGCTCTTTCACAGTCGTGTTGTCAACTTTCGCACCATTCCTACTCTATTCCAAACTTTTTGGAACATTTTGTAGAAATGTTGATGGGTGTCTATTAGCATTATACAAAAATAACAGTGAATCCACCTTAAATCATGTATAGTTCCAACTAATTATGCTCATAAAAAAAATTAGATATCCGTTGCATCGCTTTTACCCGGGGTTAAGATGGCACTCACCGAAAGAGTTTATGAACCCTCTTCCATTCGATGAAATTTGAGTTCCAAGAGGTTGATGAAATTTGAGTTCCAAAGCATTACGAAGCCTTGTTCTTGAAAGTCCTAGCTAGAGATCCACTTTCTTTCTAATCTTCTCACCAAAAATTTAACCCCAATCCAAGATGCAATTAAGATCACAAGTAATTCTAATAGAAGAAGCTACAACAAATTTAAACAATAAACCAAGAAATTGAAAGAATTCACAAGACCCACTTGTAGAAAATTTGAGGAACCCATCAAGAATGCTTGAAGAAAAACATTCAAGAACCAAAAGAAACTTAAAGATGAACAAAGGGTGGTTAATTCCTTGATTTAGCTTTCATAGAGATTCATTATCCTTCAAAGAAATGGAAGAACCCTTAGGGTTTCTTCAAACAAGAGCAAAGCGCAAGGATACAGATTTTCAAGAGGTTTAAAAACTAAATAATGTTTCACCCTTTAAGGTTTTAAATATATGCCAAGATCTAAACTAACTAATATAAAGTCAAATGTGGCTTAAAACCACTTAATTATATCATTTGGAAGGGAAGAGGAGGGGAAATAACAAGTTAAAACAAAAGATATCAGTTAAAAAACTAAGCAAATTAAAATCATGGAATTTTTTCTATCAAATACCGGCACCGAACCTTTTTGGTTTCAAGAACAAAAGTCTCCCAACGAAAGTTTGGCAAAGGACTAGTGACATGTCCGATGCCGATTCATAACTTTGACCCTCCAAATGGAAGAATCATCTATTTTTATCTTCATGAAAGTTTTAGCCCTTTCTCTAGCATTCCAAATGAACAAAAACCACCTCAATTGGATGTCTACAACACAATTTAGAAACATTGATTTTGCAAAACTCTTTGGATGACCAAAACATATCCATTTGAGATGAAATTTTCCATTTTGGAAACATAATTAAATTCTAGACAAAATTACATAAGGACACAATTTATTTGGAAACACTAAGGACCTCAAAATTCACTTAAATACAGGCTATCTTCAGGACATCCTTCCCCAACATTTTCTGCATGATTTTGAAATCCTTTAAGCTCTGGGAATTCTTCATAACATGGTAAAATCGGTCTTGAAATGCCGTTCATGTTTCTTCGGTTGTTCACCTTTGGAATGTCATTAAATTCCCAATCTTCATAATATTAGTATTCCTTGCAAGAAGTTGAAGACTCCCAAGAATGGCCATGTGGATACTTAGTCGTGGCCTTATCACAATCCTTCCAAAGTGTCTTGTCATCATTGAAATTGTGATTCTCCCTTACAAGCTTCTTATCGTGTGAGTGCTCTTTCACAGACTGTAGCCTCAACTTTTATGGAATTTTTTACTTTATTCTAGACTTTCTAGGAGTCTCTCATGTGTGGGTTGTGTATTTTGAGGGCTGTGTTGAACCAGAGTATTATGGGTTAGATTAGATGGACTTTTAGAAATAGAACCTTATTGGCCCACACCCTCTCTAGATGGGTAAGCCTTGTTCTATTTTAATTGGATCTCTTTTAGTAGAACTCGGGGCCTTTAGAATTCTCTGGTTTTACCTTGGGTTGAAGATCTGGGAAGTGACTCCGTATTGACCTAAGACTTTACTCTTAGGCTAGGAGCCTTTTCTTTCTTCCTTTTTGGGATGAGATATGGAATTTTTTGTGGGCCCAAAACCACGTAGATGTCTTTTTTTGAGCTGTTACATATAAGTTTGGGCCACTTTGCCCACTTGCCCATGTTCCTCTTCCACCAAAAGGCTAAAGCGGGATCCAATACCCCTAAGATTCAAAGTAGCCATTGTTTTGGACATTCTAGCACGTGAGGCAGTACCATTACTATGTCTCAAAGGTGGCAGCTAGACACCAATAACTTGCACATGCCTTTAAGAGAAATGACTATTACTTTACATGATGCGGAGTGGATACTTGAGATACCTGCTTATGGTGGTATTGTGGATGTTCAATATTCCCAGGAGCAGTTGGTGAGGATTGTTCAGAGCGACTCGGGCATCTTGCATAAGTGGTGGTATAAATGCTCATGAACTTTCATATATTGCAAAGGATCCCCATAGTGGAGTTTCCCATAGTTGAAGGCAACATATTATATCACGTACATACTTGGGAGTTCCCTCTTCACCGATAAGAGTATGAACTTCATGCATGCCAAACTTTAGCCTTTTGTGAAGAATTTTCGATGATGTGGGAAGTTAGCTTGGCGTGGGATGACGTTGGTGTTCTTATACCGGTGTCTTGGTTAGTCCTGCATGTAAATGTGAATGAATCACCAATATGATTATGAATTGGAATCTTTTATTTCCAATACATTTCTTATATGCCATTCGTCCAGTGGTATTTCTACATTTAACAAAGCAGAAATCTAGATGCTTCCTAAATTGCATTTCAAATATATTGAAGTAAAGACTTTTGATATTGGATTATATGATTTCCATTTGCATATGATATTGGACATCTTCAGCCCACTCGAGCATTCATCCATTACCTATGATATTTAAATTAATGCCACAAGATGATTTGAACCATATTGATATATGGCAATACTTATGAGGGGTTAGTTTCGTCTAAAAAAAAATTCTTGATGTTATTAAAGGAATTTATCAAGTAGTTTTTGAGAGCTTTTAATAATTATTATAAACAAACTTCATTATTTCCAACAGGTCATTTATGTTGCCACATATACCTGCAGTTATGTTTCTACATCTACAATCAAGATACAAATACCTTAATAGAAAAGTCTTCATCATATCATCTCAAGATGCTATCTCTATTAAGCTTCTTTGATATTCAAGAATATTAGGCTTTTCCATCTAATCAGGAAATGGAGAAATATTTTTAAGTTTGTTATTTACCTTTATTTGCTCGAAGTATTTCAAGAAGAGAAACCCATATCTTCCGATATGCATATTCGGAAGTGGAAATTTTTTAATCAACTTAAGAGTGGAGCTGACTTAAAGAACTCTTTCCAGCTAAGAAGGCTCAAAGGAAAATCGACTTTCAAATCTCAATATACGAAATTCTAAGGAAGTCTTTAAACTGCATGAAATCAGTTAGGCTGTCTTAATCAGCCATAACAATATCCTACTTTCTGCTAAAAATTCATCCACAAACGTATGTTGTTTTTGGAAGGGAAAAATCATATTGATGTTGAAATTTAATTAGTCTAACAGCACATATTTGCTCTAATTTTTTTCACGATTTTACATCCTTCGTCGAACTCACATACGGGTTTCAAGTCATTTGAAAAGATTGCAGGCCTCCATCTTTCAAGAGCGTATATTGTTCATATCAGTCTTTTATTGTTGGAAAGCACAACAGCCTAATTCTTTAAATATCTTGATCTGTGCTATCAAGATTTATTCACAACAACTCGATTCAATATATTGGGCAACCTTGATCATAGAACAATCCTAATTCGATTGTATCAGGTTATGCCCTCAAGCTCGTTTTTGTTGAAGATATGTAGGATATGGAAGATTTGAAGCAACCCCTGATATAGGAAACGTGAAACACATTTCGTAATGTACATATCTTAATTGCATTTAGTATAGTAGCTTGTATGATAACAATCACATGTATGATTTATTTTCCATATTTAGTTTTCCAAATTGTGTGGGAAATATTCTGGTCACATTGGCCACTGTAAAATAGATTTGAGAAATAAACTTTTCACAATCCTCCAAATATCGTTCTTTGTTTTCTTCCATGGTATCTATGCCTACTATGGCTAAAAATATTGCAGAACCTATCTTGAAACAAGTTCAGAAATATGATGAAGTGGATGAATACTACCTAGGACCAAATGATGTTTCAGGTATCTTGATTGCTCTCGTCCAGTTAAAGGAGGAGAGTTTTCATGAATGGGCAGACGAAATCGAGTTGGCCCTCGACTCTAAAAATAAATTGGGATTTCTTGATGGATCTATTCCACAACCTGAAGAAGATGATCCAAAGTTTAAAAGGTAGAAGAAAATCAACACCTTGGTTGGATCATGTATACTAAACACTATACGGGCTTCAATCACAAAGACGAGAGTGGCAAAACCTATGTGGGATTAGTTACTACAAAGGTTTCGTGGACAAAATGGACCCTGATATTATGAGTTGAAGTAGCAATATTCAACTGTAAGCAAAAGGGACTCTTTGTAGCCACCTATTTTGCAAAATTAAAGAAATTTTGGGAAGAACTTTCAAACTATGACCAATTTTGAGAAAACTGTGAGGGAATAAACAATAGGACACGAGAAGGAGAAACTTTTATAACTTTTCTTTAGCTTGGACACTAATGGTTTTGGAACAATACATTCCTCAATACTGGGAGAGACCCTCTACCTAATGCCAACCAAGCCTATTCTAAGGTAATACAAGGGGAGCAAGTGAAAAGTATGACCAATGAAGAAGTTGAAGTTGGTGGCAGTGCGAAATGTTCATAGTCCGCAGCCAATATGGACATCACATAGAAAAATCATCTCTTGTTTGCAGCCATTGTCCCAAAACAGGGCATGACTCCAAAAGCTGCTTCCAAGTGATTGGATTCCCAGAGTCATGGTTAGAGAAAAGCAAAACTACAGAGGCTACGGACACACCATAAGAGGAGGAAAAAGTCGCAGAGGTACAGGAGGTGTGCGTCGTGGTGCACATGGTGGAAAATCGGCAACGATCCAACATGTTTGGGTGCCATAACATACTAGCACCAGCGACAACACTGTTTCGTCTACGAATGCCGCTGGTGTCCCGGTTTCACCCCAGAACAGTGGCAGTCACTGATGGACTTTGTGCAAAGCCAAGCATATCATTCAACCACGGAAAAACTCTGGTAAAATTTTTTTCGACAATTGGCTGATTGACTCAGGAGTAACCCATCACATGACCTTCAATATTGATCTTTTATTTGCTGTTCATGTGATTCCTCCATGGCCGATCATCTTGCCGGATGGTGGCATCACTTATGCAACCAAATATGGAAAAGTCCAACTTGGTCCCAATTTTATTTTGGAGAAAGTTTTGTTTATCCCATAGCTTACTCGCAATATTATTTATGTGTCTCAATTTCTAAAATATGATTCATGGAATTGTTTGGTTTACATCTTCAATGTGTGGTTTACAAGACTGTTCCTCGAGGACCCTGATTGGATCGGGTTAGCAATGAAATGGGTTGTACTATCTTCAGAATGTGATGCCAGGCAAAGTGAATAAAGTTGTGGATCCTGACTCTAGATTTCTGTGGTATCAAAGGTTGGGGCACCCTTTAGATTATGTTCTTAAATTTTTACTCCATGTATCCCATTCCACAAATAATAACCCTTGTGATACATGTTTTCGTACTAAATAGACCGGTGACATTTTTTCCACTTCCTTAAATAAGGCTTGTGAAATATTTTCCTTAATTCATTGTGATATGTGGGGTCCCTATAGAGTTAAAACTGATGATAATACTGAATATTTTCTTACTGTTGTTGACGATTATGCGCGTGTCGTTTGGATATTTTTAATGATTGAAAAGGGAGAAGTTCGTTCTATACTATCCAAAATTTTCAAAATAGTCCAAACTCAACAACTACTGTTAAAACTGTCCGGTTTGATAATAGGGGAGAATATGTGAGTCTAAAATCTCTCGTTTCCGAAAATGTAATATATCATCAAACTATAATCCCCTATACACCTCAGCAAAATGGTTGTGCTAAGCGCAAAAATCGCCATATTCATAATGTGGCTCAGGTCCTTCTATTTCTAGCTAATCTACCCCTCTCTTTATGGGGAGAATGTGTCCTCACAGCCAGTTACCATTAACTGAACCCCCTCCAACCTTCTTAACGGAAAATCTCCTTTTGAGTTGTTACATAAAACTCCACCCAACTACTCTCTTTTGTGCACCTTTGGCTGTTTATGTTATAGTCATCATGCCACTATTGTTAAGTTTCTTTCTCGGAGTAAAAAAATGCATCTTTATTGGCTACTCGCTTGGAAAAGGGGGTCGGCGGGTCTGTGACACTGAATCAAAAGTTTTATCATTTTTGGAGATGTGATTTTTTATGAGACCATTTTTCCTTACAAAACTGACCTTTCCTTAACTGGGCAAGGCAAAACTTCATTTCCTAAATCTGTCTGACCTATGTAATCTTCCAACATAAACCCACGAAACCTCTGCCACCCCTTAATTCATCCACAAGCATACCCTCAGCCACAAATAAATCCTCTATCCAGTCCACAAGTCCCTCCAACATAGTTGTCCTAGCCTAACCTCTTGCACATTCTGACTTGCGACCCACTGGGCATCTGTGTCCCTCTCGGCACTAAATTGTAAGTTCCAATAAAACACAACCCTGGAACAACATTAACAGGTATATATACAAAGAACGCAGTGGAAAACTTAAGTAAACTAGATACCACTAGTGCACTAAAAACACAAGATTTAAAAAAAATTCTCATGATCGTTTTAATATAAAAATGAAAGTATCTTATATCAACAACTTTACACGACAAAATAAAAAGAAAAATTTTACAGACGGTTCGAGTCTAGGAAAGACAAAACATAAACATATGTCCTACTAGGGAGAATTGATCCAAAACTCTCAGCCTAAAACTTCGGGGCCGCTTGTCGGGTCCCCCGACCGTCCCCGGGTTAATCCCGAGGAGAAAACATGAAATTGAAAAATATGAGCGCGAACGCCCAGTAAGTCCACATGTGTGTGTGCACTGTCGTGATTTCTTTAAAACAATGGTGATGCGATTTCTTGAAAACAGCTCATGAAATGTTATAAGAAAATTTATTTATTTTTTTGTTACTTTAACAACACTGATGCTTGATCCTACATGAGGGTTTCGAGCGTAGCTGGGAAGTCTGAGCGAATCAAGACACATCAGTACAACTTCGATACCTAAATTTAAAGAAACATGCAATGCCACAGTCGGGTTCCACAGACAAGGTCTGGATCCCAAAAAGAGGTCATCGGAATCAAGTTCCCGCATCTCGTAGTCAATACCAGCCAAACACTATACGAGCGCTCGATTCCATAAGAACCGCTCTCCCATATCCCTGGCCAGACCAGGCTACAGATTCCTGGGGTACTTGCTAGGACTGCCCTGAGAGTAACCTTAGTTTCTAGTCCCTCCAAGCTCTCCCCAAGGCGGCCATCCTATCGTAGAGCATGATGCGATGTCCACGTAAATACCAATTGGGCCACGCCCTCCAGGCACTATGCCCCTCTTCAAGTGGATCCACCCTCAAAGTTAATAACCTGTCCACATCATCGGAAGAGGCCCTACTACGGGGGATTAGCCACGTATAGTGCAATCCGGTAACGCATCCATTCACATGATCATAACCAGAATAGTAACCCTGGTCGGAATGGGGTTTTTCATATGCATTTGTAAGCAGAAAGGCAATTTACCCGGCCGCCAGGACAGAATCAGGTCATTAACATTTTCAACGAAAATCCCCATCCACCAGTCACCACATGCTCATGCAAATTTCATAATTATGTCAATGCCAGATCTATATTAATGCATGTCAAAACATGTAATTTTTCAAGTTAGAACATTTTCCAACATATGAATATTTCCAAAAAAACCTATGTACCACCAAATTCCTTTTCACCATAATAATAGTATATTTAAAAGGAGAACACCTATGTGGAGCAAAGCTCCTGTGCATTTTCTAAGGAACATGTTACACATTGTGGAGAACATCTCCAAAAACATGTTGAGTTATATCATTCAAAAGTAGCAAACATTTTGTTTTAGGTTCGAAAAACATACTTATATGTCTCGTAATATTTTAGATAACATAATAAAATGGAATTTGTGGACTCACCTGGATGCAGATCTGGTGCTAAGATCCTACTAAATAATAATACAAAAATACTTAATACCTGGGCACCAATCAAATAGCCCTAGTTCCTAAATAATATCGAGAGCCTACAAAATGAACTTAGGGTGTATATATATCTAAATATATTGTCCCCTAAAGTAGATCCAAAATCTTATAATCTCAAAAATCTTGAATTTGAATACTTACTTGAAGCACCTAAATTACTTAAAATGTATAACCCAGAAATTAATCTCAAAATTAACTTTATGCTAAAATCCATTTAAAATATTTAAATCCTAAAATAAATCAACCTAAACTATATATATAAGCTTATACTATATAATACAACTAAAAGGCAAATAAGGAAAAAGAAAAAGAAAACTAACCTTAAAAAATGGCTACTCACAAGCTTAAAGGAAAAGAAAAACTCTTAATATATTTTATATATAGGTGCCGAAAAGCTAAGGAAAAAAAATAAGACTCATGACATATATATACATGATGATGGCGGTTTGGAGGAAGAAAAGAAAGGAAAAGAAAAAAGAAAATGGTGAGGGGGTGACGGGTGGCTAATAGGTGGCAGTAATTTCTTAATAGCTAAGGGTTTTTTTTTTTTTTTTAAATATCAAGTACTTAAATTTCTAAAATAAACACACTAGGTATTAAAACAAAATCCACTTAAAGGTATTTAAAAACATTAAGAAGAAAACCTCAATATAATAAAATTTTACTCCCATTCCTAAATATCTCCAAAATACCACTAAGTGTCAAAACACTATACTCCAATAGGTCAGGTCCCAAACCCTACTTTCATAACACCTGCAATTTTTAGACTCATGCTAGGTACTTACTAGGTGGGGTTTTACACCCCGCCTCTCTCTCTCTCTCTCTCTCTCTCTCTCTCTCTCTCTTGCAGATCCATCTGCCCACTCTAGTGCTCCGTAGATCAATCTATTGACCCGCACCCCTTCCCTTCTCACTCTCAGTCCATTGTGCCTCTCCCTCTTGAGCAGCCCAATTTTTCTACTTTTGGACCCAGGCCCTCCCATCCTCCTCTATGCTGTTGCTTGCTGGCCCTTCTTTGAATCCAGAATCTGCAGGTGGCCTCACCGAAAGGGGGAGTCTTGTTGATCATCCTGTTGACTTGCCTCTCCACCACAGTACTCAGACCACATACCCACCAACAAAATTATCAGATTAGAAATGTTATTGCATGCAAGGTCCTTTCCATTCCTCTGCTCCACTTACTTTTCAGTTTCTTCAGGTACATGTCCTTACCGCTTTGCTGCTTATGATACTTGTGATTGTTTCTCTGCTAGCTATAGAGGTTTCCTTGCAACAATATAGATTGAGGTTTAACCTACTCTCTTTTTCTGAAGCCGTTAAACATGATAAATGGCCGATTTCCATGCAACGTGAAATTGATGCTCTTGAACAAAATGGCACATGGACTCTCACAATTCTGCCACAGCAGAAGAAAGCCCTCTGCTACAAGTGGGTCTATCAAATTAAACTTAAGTTTGACGGTACTGTGGAGCGCTTGGTTATTCTTGGAAACACATAGATGGAAGGTGAAGATTTTATTGAGACATTTGTCCCAGGCACAAAGCTTGTTACTATTAGCACTCTTTTAGCTATTGTTATTGCCAAGGGCTAGGAAATACATCAGATGGACATCCATAATGCACTTCTTCAAGGAGATCTGAAGAAGTCTACACGAACTTGCGGGCTTGTTGGGCGCTAATCTATGTCACTGTCACATGTCCGGAACTTACTTACTCTATTTATACTTTGGCTCAGTTTATGCAAAAACCACATCTCTAATATTGGGAAACTGTCTTAGGTATTGTTCGGTAGCAGAAATCGTGTCCATGTCAAGGCATTTTTCTTAGCTCTTCCAATAACATGGTGCTCACTGCTTATTATGATGCTGATTGGGCAAGTTGTTTTATTACTCGTAGGTCTCTCACTGGCTATTTCGATTTCTTGGGTGACTTTCGAATTCTTGGAAAACAAAAACAATCCACCATCTCATGATCTTCTGCAGAGGCAGAATATCGATCCATGACTATTACCTGTTGTGAGCTCAAATGGCTCCGGCAATTACTTGCTGGCCTTCGGGTCCCGTATTCACTTCCCGTCCTCTTGCATTGTTATAATCAAGCTACTATTCATATTGCTACTAATCCTGTCTATCACAAATGCACAAAACACATTGAGGTTGATTGTCATCTTGTGCATGATGAATTCCAAGTTAAACGGATTTCTCCAGCACATGTTCCCTCAAAATCTCAGCTTGTCGATATTTTAAACAACACTCTTGGCCGACCCTTATTTTTTACTCCCTTACCCAAGTTGGACATTCACAATCTTCATGCTCCAACTTGAGGAAAGTGTTGAAGATATGTAGGATTGGAAGTTTTTGAGCAGCCCCTAATATAGGAAATGTGAAACATATTTCCTATTGTAAATATGTTAATTTCATTTGGTATAGTAGCTTGTACGGTAACCATGACATGTTTGATTTATTTTCCATATTTACTTTTCCAAATTGTGTAGGATATATACTGGTCACATTTGCCACTGTAAAACAAATTTGAGAAATAAACTTTTCCCAATTCTCCAAATATTGTTCTTTGTTTTCTTTCAGTCTTGACATGAAGGGCCTGACAAGTGACACACCTAAAATGTGCACAATCTAAACATGGCGTTTAGGACATAACTAGGCCTTTAGCTTCACAAAACCTTAGGAAGTTGGGAAAAGTCCGCACTTCCCATACCATATCATCAGGACATCAAATCACTATATTGAAGTCGTATGTCTAGGATTTTTTCAAAAAATGTCAACAAGACCACCAAAATTCGAAAAATGAGATTATAACAAGACCTCAGAAATTCGAATGTAATTCTGACACAAGAAAACACTTTGCTATATATCTTCTCATACAATCAAATATCGATTATTGGATTTCTTAAGTCAGATTCATAGTTTCACAGATCTCCTCTTTTATCAGGAAAAAGAAGTTGAACATTGGTAGTATAGGTTTTTACATACGTCAATTTTTCGAAAGGCAAACGATATATATGGATTTGATCTATTAGAATATTTATCTTCATCAAAACATCTTTTTCTGTTAGGTAATTAGGAAAACACCAAGCTTGATTCTTTGAAGGAAACATCTTATATATTCTTTCTCCAAATAGAAAAAAGATATTTTGGAATACTATTCATTATACAAAGTTGATACTTTTTTTTATTGGAATTTCTTCGAGTGGCACAATTCTTCAAAATAAAAAAACTATATATATTGGAGGATTCCATATAATCAATAATCTCTTCCTATTTAGTTTTGCATATTGTTTTAATGAAAGTTGGTTTTTCTCCAATGGATTTTGTAAGACAAGATTTATATTTATATCAAAGTAATCAACATCTACAGGCCATTCTTAAGATCGAGAAGCTTGGGTGATCGAACTCAACAATGATTTAAACAATTTCCAGTTTATGGTACCGTCTAAGATCATAGATTTGAAAATTGGAAATTTCCTGAATTTGATGTAGAGGGTTGTCGAGGTTCATTTAAAGCTATGGCTAAGAACTCCATGATTTCTTGTAGACGAAATTTTGGATATGTAGGATTGGTCAAGTGCGCCATTAATGAAATTCAATCAAACATCTTCCCTCTACCATTAACTTTTGCTCCAAACGAATATGACTTGGTCAAATTTGATAAATACAATATCATCGGTTTCTCTGTGAGTTTGTGCAACTTTATATCCTCGTACAAACAAGAGTTATGGTTAGTACTATTAATAAAAATACTAGGAAAAAATGTACTGTAATATGTTTGAGACGATCTTGACCACTTTATCACAGAATTTAGATACACTTATTTGACGTTAAAGCGAAAAAATTACATATTGACTCTAGTTAAATAGTATTATGCACATATAATTAAGACTAATATTAGTACAATAAAGTATTCAAAATAAAACAAAGCAATCTATAACTACATGTATAGAAGCTAGGATTCTTTTTTTCCCTTAAACTCCGCCATTCAAAACACTATTTTCTTTTGCCATAACTATTTATATATAAACACACACATATACACATATGTATATACATATGTGTATATGTGTGTTATCTGTGCACCTGCGTGCGTGCACATGCGCATGCATGTTAGCTATCTATCGTCATAAACTCTTCTTTTTCCATTTATAGATACAAACTTTGATTTTATCTTTTTCTAATCATGACTATCTTTCTAGAAATACACATGAACTATTGTAATAAATTGCTATATCAGAGAAGTCAAAAATAGTTCAGGGCTATAAGGAGAAAGAAAAAATAGTTCATGCAAAAAAAAAAAAAAAAAAGTTTGTGATTATAAAGAGAAAAGAAATAGTTTATTCCTATAAATAGTCAATTTCTCATATATATATATATATATTGTTAGAAGGACTAGGAGTGTGATAATGTTCATTGAGTTGTATTCAAAGTGGATTTAAATTGTTTGTGTAGTAGAAAATGATAAATAAAATTAAGGAAAATATCTTGAGATTACATGAGGAATTCTTATTTGCAATGTCTTTTGCTTTTAGTAGGATAAGATGAAGAGGAAGAGGTGTTAATTTGCTTACAAGAAAATTGATGAAACTGGCCCTAAAGATCATACTTTCACGTTGTCGAAATTAATGAGTCCAAAGATAAAAAAAAAAAAAATTCTCCCTTCGCCTTTCAAGAGTCACGTCCTCACCCCATCCCTGGAAAAAAATGAGAGAGAGAGAAGAGATGTTTTTTTTATTTTTTTTCAATACGTAATTCTCTTTGTCATGTAGGATACCTTTTCTTTCCCTTAAAAAACATATCTTTTCTTTCTCATTTTAATTATTTTACCATCGTATGTTTTTCGTATATTAATTATTTCCTTTTATTACAAACATTATTCTTTTAATTGAATACACTACCATAGATAGAAGGGGTGATAATCTATACCAATAAAATTTCAAAAATATTAAAATCTGAAATCAATAAAAAAAAAAATCTAAAAACTAAACAAAATTAACGTTTCTAAATAATTTTACTGTTGTTGAGGACGTTTGGTACTCCTTGCCCCCTTTAGCATACAACCTAAATTGTTTATTTGTATAGTCGAGCACAAATGAGCACAAAAAATTTCCCAACCTCCTCAATCCTTACTGACATTGGATCACTTACTTTAAGGGATCATTAGCCTCCTCAACTTCCTGCTCCACCAAGCAAAAAGCAAGATACATACTAGGATGTTTGTTAATTTTTACAATGTGGCTACATGAACCATAGACGGAACAAAGTGGCAGAAATAGTACTCACACTCAACATCTCTAAAGCCTCTTCATTAGGATTATATTTTTGTAAAAGTTTTTAAACATTTTGGATTTTAAATTCTTCCTTCCAACATTTTGAAAATTTTATCTATAGAGATGCTCAACCCCCCAAAAGTTAATGTTTGGTTGCTCAATTTTTTTTGTTTTAATATTGTATATTTACCCTCTTTTAGGATTTTTTTTGAACAGATGGTAATTGATGCAAAAAGTGTGAAGGTTGTGAGCATGAATGTTAAGCCCTAGAGTGGTGTCGAGAATGTGGTAAATAGACTTTCTCTCGTAGTTAGTCAATATGGTGCATGCAATTTTGCTCCTCAGAGGGATAATCAAAGTTATGAAGTTGGAAATTTCCTGAATTTGATGTCGAATTGTATTGAGAGCCCCTTAAAGTTGCGGCTAACAACTCCCTAATTACTTGTCGACGAAATTTTTGATATGTAGGATTGGTCAAGTACGCCATTAATGAAGTTCAATCAAACATCTTCCCTCTACCATTAACTTTTACTCCAAACGAATATGACTTGGTCATTATTGATCTAATACAATATCATCGGTTTCTCCGGGAGTATGGTGCAGTTTTATATCTTCATACAAAGAAGAGTTATGGTTAGTACTATTAACAAAAATACTTGAAAAAAATGTATTATAATATGTTTGAGACGATCTTGACCACTTTATCACACAATTTAGATATACTTGTTTGACGTTAAAGTAAAAAATTACTAATTAACTTTAGTTAAATAGTATTACGCATATATAATTAAGTCTAATATTAGTATGATAAAATATTCAAAATAAAACAAAAAAATCGTTGACTACATGCATAGAAGCTAGGATTTTTTTTTTCCCTCAAACTGCACCATTCAAAACGCTATTTTGTTATGCTATAACTGTTTATATATATCTGTGTGTGTGTGTGCGTGCATACGCATGTGTGCTAGCTATCTATAGTCATAAACTATTTTTTTCCTCTTTATAATTTTCTAGTCATGACAATTTATTTTTTCTAGAAACACTCATGATCTATTGTAATAAATTGCTATATCAGAGAGGTCAAAAATGGTTCATGGCTATAAGGAGAAGGCAACACAGTTCATGTGTAGAAAAAAAATAAAATCTAAGTTTGTGACTATAAAGAGAAAAGAAATAGTTTATGGCTATAAATAATCAATTTCTCATATATGTATATATATATTGTTAGAAGGACTAGAAGTGTGATAATGTTGATTGAGTTGTATTCAAAATGGATTTAAATTGTTTTTGTAGTAGAAAATTATAAATAAAATTTAGGAAAATATCTTGAGAATAGATGAGGAACTATTATTTACAATGTCTTTCACTTTTAATAGGATAAGAAGAAGAGGAAGAGGTGTGAATTTGCTTACAAGAAAATTTATGAAACTGGCCCTAAAGATCATATTTTCACGTTCTCGGAAGTAATGAGTGAAAGATAAACAAAAATTCTCTCGTCACCTTTCAAGGGTCACATCCTCACCCCATCCCTGAAAAAAAATGAGAGAGATAGAGAAGAGAACGTTTTTATTATTTTTTTCCATATGTAATTCTCATTGTCATGCAGGATATCTTTTCCTTCCCTTAAAAAACATATCTTTTCTTTCCCTTTTTAAATATTTTACCACCTTATTTTTTTCGTATATTAATTTTTTCCTTTCTAATTATTACAAACATTATCCTTTTAATTGAATGCACTACCATAGATAAAAGGGTTGATAATTTATATTAAGAAAATTTCAAAAATATTATAATATGAAATTAATAAAAAAAATCTTAAAATTAAACTAAATTAACATTTCTAAATAATTTTTCTATTGACGAGGACGTTTGGCACTCCTTGCCCCCTTTAACGTACAAATGAGCACAAACAATTTCCTAACTTCCTCAATCTGTCACTCCTCAATCCTTGCTCACATTGGATTACTTATTTTAAAGGATCATTAGCCACCTAAATTTCCTGCTCAAGAAAGCAAAAAGAAAGACACATACTAGGATCCTTGTCGATTTTTGTAATGTGGCTACATGAACCATAGACGGAACCAATCTGTAGAGACAGTAAAAACACTCAACAATTTTAAAAACTCCTAATTAGGATTATATTTTCTTAATTTTTTTAAAACTTTTGAATTTTAAATTCCCCCTTCCAACATTTTGAAAATTTTATCTATATAGATGCTCAATTCCCGCAAAAGTTAATGTTTGGTTTCTCAATTTTTATCTTGTTTTAATATTATATATTTACCCTCATTTAGGACTTTTTGGAAGAGATAGTAATTGATGCAAAAAATGTGAAGTTTGTGAGCATGAATTCCAAGCCCTATATTGTTGTCGAGAATATGGCCAACAGACTTTCTTTGATAGTTAGTCAATATGGTGGAGGCTGTTTTGCTCCTTAGATGGATAATCAAGATTACGAA
Organism: Catharanthus roseus; assembly: GCA_028651295.1. Lineage (NCBI taxonomy): Eukaryota > Viridiplantae > Streptophyta > Magnoliopsida > Gentianales > Apocynaceae > Catharanthus > Catharanthus roseus. Next base: position 3,473,294 of record JAPQWS010000142.1, read on the forward strand.
ATTGGAATTTTCCTGGATTTGATGTCGAATTGTGTCGAGGATCCATTTATAGCTGTGGCTAAGAACTCCATAATTTCTTGAGGACGAAATTTTGGATATGTAGGATTGGTCAAGTACGCCATTAATGAAGTTCAATTAAACATCTTACCTCCCCCATCAACTTTTACTCCAAACGAATATGACTTGATCATCTTTGATCAAATACAATATCATCGGTTTCTCCGGGAGTCTGGTGCAACTTTAAATCCTCATACAAACAAGAGTTATGGTTAGTACTATTAATAAAAATGCTAGGAAAAAATGTACTATAATATGTTTGAGAAAATCTTGACCACTTTATCACACTAATTAGATATATTTATCTGACGTTAAAGTGAAAAAATTATTAGTTGATTTAGTTAAATAGTATTATGCACATGTAATTAAGACTAATATTAGTACAATTAAATATTCAAAATAAAACAAAACAATCGTTAACTACATGTATAGAAGCTAGGATTCTTTTTTTCCCTCAAACTCCGCCATTCTAAAATGATATTTGTTTTGCTATAACTGTTTATATATATAAATATATATATCTGTGTATGTGCGCACGTGCGTGCGTATGCGTGTTAGCTATCTATCATCATAAACTATTTTTTCTCTTTAGAGTTACAAACTTTGATTTTATCATTTTTTAGTCATGTCAATTTTTTTATAGAAATACTCATGACCTATTGTAATAAATTGCTATATCAGAGAGGTCAAAAATAGTTCATGGCTATAAGGAGAAAGGAAAAACAGTTCATGTCTAGAAAAAAACAATTGAAGTTTGTGACTATAAAAAGAAAAGAAATAGTTTCTGACTATAAATAGTCAATTTGTCATATATATATATATAAATATATATTGTTAGAAGGACTAGAAGTGTGATAATATTGATTGAGTTGTATTCAAAGTGCACTTAAATTGTTTACGTTGCCGAAAATGATAAATAAAATTAAGGAAAATATCTTGAGAATACATGAGGAACTCTTATTTGCTTTTAATAGGATAAGATGAAGAGGAAGAGGTGTGAATTTGCTTACAAGAAAATTAATGAAACTGGCCCTAATATCATATTTTCACGTTCTCAAAAGTAATGAATCCAAAGATAAGCAAAAATTCTGTCTTTTCCTTTCAAGGGTCACGTCCTCACCCCATCCCTAGAAAAAAAATGAGAGAGAGAGAGAGAGAGAGAGAGAGAGAGAGAGAGAGAGAGAGAGAGAAGATAACGTTTTTATTATTTTTTCAATATGTAATTTTGTGTCATGTAGGATACCTTTCCTTTCCCTTAATAAACTTATCTTTTCTTTCTCTTTTTAATTATTTTACTACCTTATTAATTATTTCCTTTCTAATTATTACAAACATTATTCTTTTAATTGAATACACTACCATAGATAGAAGGGGTGGTAATCTATACTAAGAAAATTTTAAATATATTATAATATGAAATTAATAAAAAAATCTTAAAGTTAAACTAAAATAATATTTCTAAATAATTTTACTATTGTTGAGGATATTCGGCACTTCCTGCCCCCTTTAACATACAACCTAAATTGTGTATTTGTATCATCGAGCACAAATGAGCATAAACAATTTCCTAACCTCCTCATTCTCTAACTCCTCAATCCTTGCTCACAATGGATCACTTACTTTAAAAGATCATTAACCACCTCAATTTCCTACTCCAGCAAGTAAAAAGCAAGGCACATACTAGGATCTTTGTCAATTTTTGCAATATTGCTACATGAACCATAGACGGAACCAAGCTGTAGAGATAGTAACAACACTCAACAATTTTAAAAACTCTTAATTAGGATTATATTTTCTTAAATTTTTAAAAACAATTTGAATTTCAAATTCTCCCTTCCAACACTTTAAAAATTTTATCTATATAGAGGCTCAATCCACCCAAAAGTTAATGTTTGGTGTCTCAATTTTATTTGGTCTTAATATTATATATTTACCCTCATTTAGGATTTTTTTTGAAGAGATGGTAATTGATGCCAAAAATGTGAAGGTTGTGAGCATGAATGTTAAGCCCTATAGTATTGTTGAGAATGAGGCGAATAGACTTTCTCTCGTAGTTAGTCGATATGGTGGATGCAATTTTGCTCCTCATAGGGATAATCAAGATTATTGGAATTTCTTCAAGAGGGACAATTCTTTGAAATCAGACAACTATATATTGGAGGATTTCATATTATCATTAATCTTTGCCTATTTGGTTTTGTATATTATTTCAACGAAAGTTAGTTTTTCTCCAATGGATTTTGTATGACAAGGTTTATATTTATATCGAAGTAATCAACATCTACAGGCCATTCTTAAGATTGGGAAGCTTGTGTGATCAAAGTCAACAAAGATTTAAACATTTTTCGATTCATGGTACCGTCTATGATCATATCACATGGGAAAAGAAGTGCTAACGGAGAAGCTAAGAATCGAGTAGACGAAGTAGAAGATGCTTGCAAAAGTTGATTTAGGTTTAAGAAAATGGGGATTCTTTGGGGATACCTTTGTTGATAAATAAAAGTATCATAAAGCAATTTATGAAAATTAGAGGGCATATGATGGGAGTATCGTAAAGCGATTTATATAAATAAAAGCCTTTAGTTTTGGGCTAAGAGGAGTTTTGATTCTATTTTTTTAGGCCAAGTATCACATGGTTAAGGTCAACTGACCTAGGTGATCAGGTAAAGGTCGAGAAGGTTTGAAAAATTCTTTTATAAGAATCCCACATCGATTGTCTAGAAAAAATTTCAAGATGCAACACCTATAAAAGGTACTATCCACATTTACCTTATTATGTTATCTTTACTTATTGTTACTCTGCCAAATTTACACCTCTTTGTTGATCTAAGTATCGTAGCTAATACGGGGTTTAACAAGATAAGCAACAAGGATTAATAATAAGGGTTGAGAAATTCCATTCTCATCAGCAAAAAATTGTCCAGAAATTCCATTCAACGACCACAAAATCCCAGACAACCCAGTCGAAAACAAACCCCTAAAGGTAAGAATTTTCTTTTTCTAACTACTGCTGCCATTTGAAAAGATTTAATCTCTCTTCAGCTTTCAAAAGTCACGACCTCACCTTATCACTGGAAAAAATGTTAGAGAGAGAGAGAGAGAGCAGAATATTTTTATTATTTTTCTCAATATATAATTCTCTTTGTCATGTGCATATCTTTTCTTTCCCTTAAAAAACATATCTTTTCTTTCTCGTTTTAATTATTTTGCCATCTTATGGGTTTCGTATATTAATTTTTTCCTTTCTAATTATTACAAACCTTATTATTTTAATTGAATAAACTACCATAGATAGAAGGGGTGATAATCTATGCCAAGAAAATTTCAAAAGTACTAAAATATTAAAGTAAAAAAAATATACAAAAATTAAACTAAATTATTATTTCTAAATAATTTTAATACTATTGAGGACGTTTGGCACTTCTTGCCCCTTTAGCGTACGACCTAAATTATTTATTTGTATCGTTGACCACAAATGAGCACAAATAATTTCCAAACATCCTCATTCTTTGACTCCTCAATCTGTTGCCCACATTTCATCATTTACTTTAAAGGATCATCAGCCTCCTCAATTTCCCCCTCTAGCAAGCAAAAAGCAAGATACATACTAGGATCTTTGTCGATTTATGCAATGTGGCTACATGAACCATAGACGGAACCAAGGGATGGGGACAGTAACAACGCTCAATATTTTTAAAAAATCGTCATTAGGATTACATATTTTTTTAATGTTTTTAAACATTTGATTTTTAAATTCTCCCTTCCAATAATTTGGAATTTTTATCTATATAGATGTTCAATCCCCCAAAAAGTTAATGTTTGGTTTCTCAATTTTTTTGTTTTAATATTATATATTTACCCTCTTTTAGATTTTTTTTAATAGATGGTAACTGATGCCAAAAATATGAAGGTTGTGAGCATGAATGCTAAGCCCTATAGTGGAGTCGAGAATGTAGCGAATAGACTTTCTCTCATAGTTAGTCGATATGGTGGAATACAATTTTGCTCCTCAAAGGGATAATTAGGATTACAAAATTGGAAATTTCCTAAATTTGATGTTGAATTGTGTTGAGGGCCTATTTGAAGTTGTGGCTAAGAACTCCATAATTTCTGTTAAACGAAATATCGGATATGTAGGATTGGTCAAGTAGGCCATTAATGAAGTTCAATCAAACATCTTCCCTCCACCATCAACTTTTACTCCAAATGAATATGACTTGGTCAACTTTGATAAAATACAATATCATCGTTTCTCCGGGAGTTTGTGCAACCTTATATCCTTGTACAAACAAGAGTTATGGTTAGTACTATTAATAAAAATACTAGGGAAAAATGTATATAATATGTTTAAGACGATCTTGACCACTTTATAACACAATTTAGATATACTTATTTGACGTTAAAGTGAAAAAATTACAAATTGACTCTAGTTAAATAGTATTACGCACAAATAATTAAGACAGATATCAGTACAAAAAAATATTCAAAATAAAACAAAAAATCTTTAACTACATGTATAGAAGCTAGAATTTATTTTTTTCCTCAAAGTCCGCCATTCAAAAAACTATTTTGTTTTGCTATAACTATTTATATACACATATATGTGTGTGAGTGTGCGCGTGCGTGCACGCACGTACGCATGCTTCTTAGCTATCCATCGTCATAAAATTTTTTTTTTCTCTTTATATTGCAAACTTTAATTTATTTTTTCTAGTCATGACTATTTTTTTTCTAGAAATTCTCATGAGCTATTGTAATAAATTGCTATATTAGAGAGGTTAAAACAGTTCATGGCTATAAGGAGAAAGGCAAAAGAGTTCATGTCAAAAAAAAATTAAATTAAAGTTTGTGACTGTAAATAGAAAAGAAATATTTTATGGCTATAACTAGTCAATTTGTCATATATATTGTAAGAATGACTAGAAGTGTGATAATGTTGATTGAGTTGTATTCAAAGCGGATTTAAATTGTTTGTGTAGTAGAAAATGATAAATAAAATTAAGGAGAATATATTGAGATTACATGAGGAACTTTTATGTGCAATGTCTTTCGCTTTTAGTAGGATAAGATGAAGAGGAAGAGGTGTGAATTTGGTTACTAGAAAATTGATGTAATTGGCCCTAAAGATCATACTTTTACGTTCCCGGAAGTAATAAGTCCAAAGATAAACAAAATTCTCTCTTCGCCTTTTAGGGGTCATGTCCTCACCCTATCGCTGGAAAAAAAATGAGAGAGCGAGAGGGGGAGAGAGAGAGAGAGAGAAGAGAACATTTTTATTATTTTTTTCAATATGCAATTCTCTTTGTCATGTAGCATATCTTTCGTTTTCCTTAAAAAAGCATATCTTTTCTTTCTCGTTTTAATTATTTTCTCATTGTATGTTTCTCGTATATTAATTTTTTCCTTTCTAAATATTAGAAAATTATTCCTTTAATTGAATACAGTACCATAGATACAGGGGTGATAATCTATATTAAGAAAATTTCAAAAATATTAAAATATGAAATTAATTAAAAATTTTGTAAAAACTAAACAAAATTAACATTTCTAAATAATTTTACTATTGTTGAGGACATTTGGCACTCCTTGTGTCCTTCAACGTACAACCTAAATTGTGCATTTGTATCGTCGAGCACAAATGAGCACAAACGATTTCCTAACCTCCTCATTCTCTCACTCCTCAATCCTTGCTCACATTGGATCACTTACGTTAAAGGATCATTACCCTCCTCAATTTCCTGCTCTAGAAAGCAAAAAATAGGATACATACTAGGATCTTTGTTGATTTTTGCAATGTGGAACAAAGCGGTAGAAATAGTAACGACACTCAACATTTTTAAGAACTCTTTTTTAGGATTATATTTTTTTTAAAATGATTTTAAAATTTTTGAATTTTAAATTCTTCCTTCCAACATTTTGAAAATTTTTTCTATATAGATGCTCAAACCCCCCAAAATTTAATGTTTGGTTTCTCAATTTTTTTTGTTTTAACATTATAGATTTATCCTCATTTAGGATTTTTTTTGAACCGATGGTAATTGATGCAAAAAATGTGAAGTTTGTGAGAAAGAATGCTAAGCCGTATAGTGCTGCCGAGAATGTGGTGAATAGACTTTCTCTTGTAGTTAGTCAATATGGAGGACGCAATTGTGCTCCTCAGAAAGATAATCAAGATTACGAAATTGTGTTGAGGGTTCACTTAAAGCTTTGGCCTAAGACCTCCATAATTTCTTGGAGACAAAATTTTTGATATGTAGGATTGGTCAAGTACGCCATTAATGAAGTTCAATCAAGCATCTTCCCTCCACCATTAACTTTTACTCCAAACGAATATGACTTGGTCATCTTTGATCAGATACAATATTATCGGTTTCTCCGGGAGTATAGTGCAGCTCTATATCCTCGTACAAACGACAGTTATGGTTAGTACTATTGATGAAAATACTAGGAAAAAATGTACTATAATATGTTTGAGACGATCTTGACCACTTTATCACACAATTTAGATATACTTATTTGACGTTAAAGAGAAAAAATACTAATTGATTTTAGTTAAGTAGTATTACGGACATATAATTCAGGCTAATATTGGTATGATAAAATATTCAATATAAAACAAACAATCGTTAACTGCATGTATAGAAGTTAGAATTCTTTTTTCCTCAAACTCCACCATTCAAAATGCTATTTTGTTTTGCAATAACTGTTTCTCCAGATATATAAATATATATCTGTGTGTGAGTGTGCGCGTGCGTGTTAGTTTCTGTGGTGAAATACTATTTTCTTTCTCTTTATAGCTACAAACTTTGATTTTATATTTTTCTAGTCATGACTATTTTATTTTCTAGAAATATTCATGAACTATTGTAATAAATTTCTATATCAGAGAGGTTAAAAATAGTTTATGGCTATAAGGAGATAGGAAAAATAGTTCATGTCTAGAAAAAAATAAATTAAAGTTTGTGACTATAAAGAGAAAAGAAATAGTTTACGGCTATAAATAATCAATTTCTCATATATATATATATATATATATTATTAGAAGGACTAGAAGTGTGATAATGTTGATTAAGTTGTATTCAAAGTGGATTTAAATTGTTTGTGTAGTAGAAAATGATAAATAAAATTAAGGAAAATATCTTTAGAATACGTGAGGAACTGTTATTTGCAATGTCTTTTGCTTTTAATACGATAAGATGAGGAGGAAGAGGTATGTATTTGCTTGCAGGAAAATTGATGAAACTAGCCCTAAAGATCATATTTTCATGTTCTTAGAAGTAATGAGTCCAAAGATAAGCAAAATCCTCTCTTCGCCTTTCAAGGGTCACGTCCTCACCCCATCCCTGGAAAAAAATAAGAGAGAGAGAGAGAGAGAGAGAGAGAGAGAGAGAGAGAGAGAGAGAGAGAGAGAGAGAGAGAGAGAGAGAGAGAGAGAGAGAGAGAGAGAGAGAAGAGAGCATTTTATTTTATTTTTTTAATATGTAATTCTCTTTGTCGTGTAGCATATCTTTTCTTTCCCTTAAAAAACATATCTTTTCTTTCTCTTTTTAATTATTTTACTATCTTATGTTTTTTGTATATTAATTTTTCCTTTCTAATTATTGTAAACATTATTGTTTTAATTGAATACACTACGTAGATGGAAGGGATGATAATCTATACTAAGAAAAAAATTTATAAATATTAAAATATGAAATTAATAAAGAAAATATCTTAAAATTAAATTAAATTAACATTTCTAAGTAATTTTAATATTGTTGAGGACGTTTGGCACTCCTTGCCCCTTTAGCGTACAACCTAAATTGTGTATTTGTATCGTTGAGCACAAACAATTTCCTAACCTCCTCATTCTCTCACTCCTCAACCCTTGCTCACATTGGATCACTTACTTTAAAAGAACATTAGCCTCCTCAATTTCCTACTCGAGCAAGCAAAAAGCAAGACATATACTAGGATCTTTGTCCATTTTTGTAATGTGGCTACATGAACCATAGACGGAACCAAGCGGTAGAGACAGTAACAACACTGAACAATTTTAAAAACTCTTCATTAGGATGATATTTTCTTAAATTTTTTTAAACATTTTTAATTTTAAGTTCTCAATCCCTCCAACATTTTGAAATCCTTATCTATATTGATGCCCAATCCCCCTAAAAGTTAATGTTTGGTTTCTCAAATTTTTGTTTTTGTTTTAATATTATATATTAACCCTCATTTAGGATTTTATTGGTGCCAAAAATGTGAATGTTGTTAGCATGAATGCTAAGCCCTACAGTGATATCAAGAATATGGTGAATAGACTTTCTCTCGCAGTTAGTTGATATGGTGGACGCAAGTTTGCTCCATTGTGGGATAATCAAGATAATGAAATTGGAAATTTTCTAAATTTGATGTCGAATTGTGTCGAGGATCCATTTAATGCTATGGCTAAGAACTCCATAATTTCTTGGAGACAAAATTTTGATATGTAGGATTGGTCAAGTACGCCATTAATGAAGTTCAATCGAGCATCTTCCCTCCACCATTAACTTTTACTCCAAACGAATATGACTTGGTCATCTTTGATCAAATACAATATCATCGGTTTTTCTGGGAGTTTCGTGAAGCTTTATATTCTTGTACAAACAAGTGTTATGGTTAGTACTATGAATAAAAATACTAGGAAAAATGTACTACAATATGTTTGAGACGATCTTGGACACAATATCATACAATTTAGATATACTTATTTGATGTTAAAGTGAAAAAATTACTAATTGACTTTAGTTAAATAGTATTGCACACATACAATTAAGACTAACATTAGTACGATAAAATATTCAAAGTAAAACAAAACAATCTTTAACTTCATGTATAGAAGCTAGAATTCTTTTTTTTCCTCAAACTCCCCATTCAAAACACTATTTTGTATCACTATAACTGTTTATATATACATATATATGACAGTAATTTGCAGTAATTGGTATCGTCACATATTTTTCATATTTATTCTGATGAATGGAACATTTTAATCATAATTGATTCTCGAACCCTTTTGTTCATACAATATAACATTCCTTTGTTCAGGTCCAAAGCATGATAATTGGAAGCTATGAATTTTTTGCACATGAAGTTGAGAATTAACCAGTTTGGCTTGTCTCTGCTGATGATCTTAACCATGGCAAGAGGTATAAAATTTAGATAAAGTTCTGCCTGATTTGGATATCTTGGAACTAAATTTTGAAGCCCTGACTAGGTTAGTTTTAGGTGACAAAAGAAGTCAGAAAATAGCAGAATTATTATAGCTTCGTTCTAGAATAATAGTATGAAATGAAGCAATAATATTGCAGTATATTGGAAGCAATCTTGGACTATATAGTCTTGTTTCAATATTAATGTTCTGCAATTCGAAAAATTTTTTTTCTAATTTCTCTTCAAAGTTTGGATAATCACTTTGCAATATTTCTTAGCTAACTTGTTTTGTTTAGCTTGCTTTTATTTATTTTCATTCTTGTCTTCTCAAGTACAGTTGAAGATGAGATATAGTCAGGGGATTTTGGAAATGTTTATAATCGAAATCTTCTACAGTAGAAACGGGGTCTTCCTATCAGGATAAATGACCATATTTGCTTGTATCTAAACAGGAAGCAAGAACCCCAGCCCGAATGAATGAATGAATATCTTCCACTAGTGTAGTGTAGCTTGGTGGAGCTTACAAAATTTCATGAATATACCAAATTGTTTAGAAGAGTTACATTGGCAATCATCCCCTATTACATGAACAAAACCTCTACAAACTATTACAAAAGCAGTAGAAGAACAAAATATAACTATTCTAATCTATTACAAATAGCCAGATGATGGAATCGGATAACAACTCTTTAAAATGGCTCTTCAAAATCTGATGAGGTGTTCGAAAAACGGACGACTGATTTTTCAATCCAAAGTACCTGCAAAAATCGGACTACAAAATCAAATGATCAAGCAAAAGTCGGACGCTCGATTTTTGCCAGTATCGGACTACCACCTTCCAAAATTGGACGTCCGTTTTCAAAACTAGACGACCAACGCAGAAAAATATAACGATCGATTTCTATGTAAAAGAGGGGAACAGAGATATTCGGACGCAAAAAAAGGATGAGGAAAATTCAGATTCTTGATCAAACCCTCGGAACAATGGATGAGCCTCACACAAAAGAACAATCTAATCTCTCACTCTCGGTTCTCTCCTTCACAAGCCACCCAAGCACGCAGTGGCAATAACAGAAGAATTTACAGAGAACAGACAATAACAAAGGATAAAAAACTGCAGAGAAGACGAAGAAGAGAGAATAAAATGTAAGAAAGCTTCACACTGAGTTATGAACAATATACTTATTTAACGTTAAAGTAAAAGAATTACTAATTGACCTTTGTTAAATAGTATTATGCACATATAAATTAAGACTAATATTATTACGATAAAATATTTAAAATAAAACAAAAAAATCTTTAACTACATGTATAGATGTATAGTAGTTAGGAAACTTTTTTTCCCTCAAACTCCGCCATTCAAAATACTATTTTGTTTTACTCTAACTGTCTATATATATATATGTGTGTGTGTGTTAGCTATCTACCGTCATAAACTATTTTTTTCTTTATAGTTACAAATTTCGGTTTTATATTTTTCTAATTATGAATATTTTTTTTTCGAAATAGTCATGAACTATTTTAATAAATTGCTATATCAAAGAGGCCAAAAATAATTCATGGCTATAAGGAGAAAGGCAAAATAATTCATGTCTAGGAAAAAAATAAAATCAAAGTTTGTGGCTATAAAGAGAAAAGAAATAGTTTACGGCTATAAATAGTCAATTTCGCATATATATATATGTTAGAAGGATTAGAGGTGTGATAATGTTGATTGAGTTGTATTCAAAATGGATTAAATTGTTTGTGTAGTAGAGAATGACAAATAAAATTAAGGAAAATATCTTGAGAATACATGAGGAACTCTTATTTCCAATGTCTTTTGGTTATAATAGGATGAGATGAATAGGAAGAGCTGTGGATTTGCTATCGAGAAAATTGATAAAATTGGCCCTAAAGGTCATAGTTTCACATTCTTGCGAGTAATGAGTCCAGAGATAAACAGAAGAATTAGAATGTGGGATTATGACGCATCAGATATATGCGGTCAAATGTTAAGTAGCAGCAACCCATCACAAAGCCTCACCTTGGAAGAAAGAGAAACATTGAGAAGGTTGGAGCAACAAGCAAGGGAACAAGGCGAGAAAATTACTGCTCAAAAGGAATAAGTAGCAGTTCAAGTGTCCGGAATTACATTCTGGCACAAACACACTAAAGGTATTGTTATTCAAAACTCTATATACTTTGTATATAATAATTACTCGATTTATTGAAATCTGCATTTTGATATAAATATTCGATTTAATTGATTTTAGAAAATTTTCTAATTTTCATTACTCAGTGTACTTTTATGGCTGCTTAATCACTTGGAAAAGATACTTGACTTGTGTAAAGTTTCTTAATTGTTTCCTAGTGATGAGATTAAACAAAGTTGTGAAATGTCTCCTGTAGAAGGCATGGTTTTATCTTGGAAAGAAATCGCAGTAAAACAGAGTTATAGGTTTACTATAATTGACATAATGGAGTTGATTGAATATTATATTTTTATATTGAGATACTATTTGTTGTTGTTTGGTAGTAATACTTAGGGTTTAGATCGTTTGTAACATCTCTTGTAACACTCTCCTAATATTTCTAATTTAATATATTTAGGAAATGTTGCACAGGAGAAGCTACAGAAAATGTTAATCATGATTCTAAGTGTTATTCTTTTTATGACTAAGATGTATATGAAATTCTTTTGTTATATATTCTTTCGCACTAAGTAAGAGAATATGTTTTAGATCTTGCTTCATGCTTCTTATTTATGTTTGTCTTTAACTGTTTTCCACTTATTTACAGGCCAAAAAGGGTCATGAAGAATTTATATGATAATGAAGTTTATGTTTTTTCTAGCTTTTAGATCGACTTAGAATTTGTTAAAGATTAATATTATTAGATTTATACTGTTGACCTATTCACTTATTGTACTTGTCATTTTATGTGAAGGTTTTTTTATTTTCAAATTATCTAACAAACATCATACTTTGCTTTTGTTATATGATTTTCTTGATTAGTGTAACTTTATTTTGTCATATTATATAAAATCTAATTTGTAGGTGGCATAAAAATTTCAATTGATAAATAGAAATTGAATATATAAATATATATTTATTGATGATAAAAAACGTCATTATATGTCAAACCTAGAAATACTTTCTAAACAAAGTTTTGTTGATGAATAGAGATAAAATATTATTGCAGAAGAGGGGCATAGTTCCAGTGAGTTCATACCAAATGTTCTACTGTTGCTTCCCGGAAGAGATGGTTTCATTTCCTATCTCACAGCCCCTATCAATTCTCTCAAGGATGGTGTCATTCCCATATCTTGAGTTTGTCCAAGCGTAGAAGACCAAGTTTGTTAAATCACAGTCTACCAAAACTCTCCAAAAAGTGGTAGCTCTTCATCTCCAAACTCTTCGCACCTCCAAATATGTAAATTATGTCCAAAACTTAGTGAAAGTCACCAACTAATAGCCACGGGAGAGTGATCATACTTGTCCCAAGGCTTTGGGGTAAGTCCATAGCTCCTCACGATGTCTTCTTAAGGGCATTAATATCCAATTCTTCCTTCCTCTAGAAGCCCAAAATCCCCCCTTCCCCTCCCCCTCCCTCCTAACAAAGTACCTTGCCTCAGCTGCCACAAAACCAGAGTACTTGCTCGTCACTGCTATTCTTTTAGCTTTTGTACTTGATCTTAGTTTCGAAATGATCAAAACATCAGGTTTAAATATGTAAGTTAATTCCACAGAATTATGCAAAAAATTGCAATGAATTGGCCCCAAAACAATTCCAACTAGTTATATTTATAAAAAATTTACATATCCATCGCCTCCTCTTACCTGGAGCTACGATAGTGCTTACAAAAATGGCATCTGAACCCTCTTCCAGTGTATGTTTAGGTAACTCTTCTCAAGCGTCTTCCATTATTTCTTCATCATTGAAATTGTGACTCTATCCTATGAGCTTCTTATCAGGTAAGTGCTCTTTCACAGACGTGTTGTCAACTTCCGCACTATTCCTACTCTATTCTCAAACTTTTTGGAACATTTTGTAGGAATGTTGATGGGTGTCTATCAACATTATGCAAAAATAACAGTGAATCCACCTTAGAACATGTATAATTCCAACTAATTATACTCATAAAAAATTTAGATATCCGTTGCATCCGTTTTACCCGGGGCTAAGGTGGTGCTTGCTGAAATAGTATATGAACCCTTTTCCATTTGATGGTTGGGTAACATGATACAAAACCAAGGCCTACTACTTATATGAGGGGTCAATTTCATCTCAAAAAAAATTCAAGCTGTTATTAAAGGAATTTATCAAGTAGTTTTCGAGAACTTTTAATAATTATTATAAACAAAATTCTTTATTTCCAACAGGTCATTTATGCTGCCTTGTATACCTTCATTTATGAATTTTCTACATTTACAATCAGGACACAAATACCTCAATAAAAAAAGTCTTCATAATATCATCCCAATATGCTACCTCTATTAAGCTTCTTTGACATTGAAGAATGTTAGGCTTCTCTACAGAATTAGGACATGGAAAAACATTTCTAAGTTTGTTATTTATCTTTATTTGCTTGAAGTATTTCAAGGAGAAACACCTGTATCTTCCTGTAAGCATATTCAGAACAGGAAATTTTTTAATCAACTTAAAAATGGAGCTGACATAAAAAACTCTTACCCACCAAGAAGGCTCAAAGGAAAATCGACTTTCAAGTCTCAATATAATACATCCTAAGGAAGTTTTTCAATCGCATCAGTTAGGCTATCTTAATCAGCCATAAAGTTATGGTTTCTATACCATAGCTCCCTATTTAATACTCGGTTCCAGACTTCTGTGGATCAATCTATCGACTTGCACCCCTTCCCTTCTCATTCTCAGTCCATTGTGCCTCTCCCTCTTGACCTCCCCAATCCTTATCCTTTTAGTCTGTTTCCAAGAGATGTAACAAAGAACTAATAATCTTGCAGTTCAGAATTTACCTCAATAAAAGATTAGTATCTTTTTCTTTCACATCCACTTTCTGCATCACATGTTACCATTCTCAGCCTCTCTACAAAAGGACTTTCATACATTCAGAGTTCTTTTTTTATAAGTATAAACTATTTACAGTTTGTTGATATGACATTTTAGGAATGTGACAAAAAATGTGAATCCTTTCTTAAATTCATTTTGCTTCTTAAAGTGGTATTTGAAAAAAAAAAAAAAAAGATGAATTGTTAAGTAATGTATACTGAAAGATGATGAAGATGTATATTTCTAGGATAGAAATCGATAAATTACGGGTGGAAATATAGAATTTATGCAGGAAAAATTTTTATTTTTACCAAATCATTTTCTCTTTCTTCCCTCATTTTTACCTTCTCTCTATACCTCAAGATTTCAAATGACGATCTATTCAAATATAACCGTTGAAAATAAAAAAAATCTTAATACGTAATCATTGTTTCATTTATTTACAATTTAATAGATTTAAAAATTTTAAAAATCACCAAATTAAAAAAATTAAAAACGGATTCATAAAATCTTCAAATTGTCATACAATGCTGCGACTCTCTCAATATCTTATAGTGTATATAATCCTGAAATTATCTATTTTAAATTTTAAAATCTTCAAATTTTAAAAATATCACTACATTTCTTTACAGTGAAGATTGTCAAACATGTATAGACAGAAAATGAATTTTATAAATTTTATATTGTGGCCCATAATTTATGAATCTTCATATTTACGGGCATATATAGCTAATTTCGAGGAAAAAAAGCGAAAGATAGTTCCTGCCGTTGATTAGAATTTGCCACCAGAGCAGAGAGAAGCAATAGAGGAAGGCAGACAAGAATGCATTGTACGAGCAGTTTCTAGCTGGCAACGAGTCCCTTCATTCCTAATAAAGAGCTAACTTCAAAGCCCACTTCTTTGAATTTTCAGCCCAGAAATAAACTTTCGTGTTTTTCTCAAACTTATGCTTCTGCAAGTGATGAAGATGATGACAATAATTGCCAGAGCTCGATAAAGACTCTACCTTTACCTCACCATGTGAATTCTATTACAAGCACATCGAACCCATTTGTGAAGCATTGCATGAAGCTTCGTAACAGCTCTGATTATCACTATTCTCATGGTTCCGTTCTCTTGGTGGGCTCTACGCCTATAAGGTCTCTGACTCAGTTTATTTCAGTTTTCGTTGAAATTTGTTTATGGAATTACTTCTAGAGTTTTTTTTATAATTGAAATGGGGTTTCCTTTATTTATTTTTTCCGTGTATTTTTATATATTGTTTCTATGATTTTGTATTGGTATATCAATGGTTTGATTATGTGCATCTTTTCTATATATAATATCTTCTCTTTCAGCTTCCGCTTACTTTGTGAAATATAGTGGTACTTTCTGTCCTTTTGGTGAGAATTTGAAACTAGTCTTTGTTATTTGGCCTTCAGAAGTTAGAATTATAATTAACTGCAAATAGATGAAGGGAAATTTTTTTAGTTTTAGGTGAAAAAATAAGTCAGAAAACAGCAGAATTATTATAGCTTTGTTCTAGAATAGTAGTATGAAATGAAGCAATAATATTGGCAGTGTACTTAGAAGTTATCTTGGACTATATAGTCTTGTTTCAACATTAATGTTCTGGAATTCGAAAATTTTTTTCTAATTTCTCTTCAAAGTTTGGGTTTAGAGTTTAGGGTTTTAGCTAACTTGTTTTGTTTTAGCTTGCTTTTATTTATTTTGATTCCTGTCTTCTCAAGTAAAGTTGAAGATGAGATATAGTTAGGGGATTTCAGAAATGTTTATAATCGAAATCTTCTAGAGTAGAAACGGGTTATCTTATCAGGATAAATGACCATATTTGCTTCTATCTAAACAGGAAGCAAGAACCCCAACCCGAATGAATGAATGAATGTCCTCCACTACTGCAGTGCAGCTTGGCAGAGTAGACAAAATTTCATGAATATAACAAATTGTTTAGAAGAGTTATATTGGTGATCAGCCCTATTACATAAACAAAACATCTACGAACTACTACAAATGCAGCAGAAGAACAGAATATAACTATTCTAATCTATTACAAATAACCAGATGATGGAACCAGCTAATAATTCTTTAAAATAGCTCCTCAGAATGGGGTGAGGTGTTCAAAAAACGGACGACTAGTTCTTCAATCCAAAGTACCTGCAAAAATCGAACTACAAAATCGGATGAGCAAGACGTCCAATTTTTGCTAGCAAAAGACAGAATAGGACGACCAACTTACAAAATCGGACGTCCGTTTTAAAAACTGGACAACTAACACAAGAATCTGATGACCGATTTGTGTAAAAGAGGGGAATAGAGATATTCAGATGCAAAAAACGGACGAGAAAAATTCAGATTCTCGATCAAACCCTTAGAACAATGGATGAGCCTCACACACAAGAACAATCTAATCTCTCACTCTCGGTTCTCTCTTTCACAAATCACCCAAGCACGCAGTCAACCAAGAACGGCGACTGACAGTGGCAATAACAGAAGAATTCGCAAAGAACAGGCAGTAATAGAGGAATAAGAAACTGCAGAGAAGAAGAAGATAGAATAGAACGTAAAAAAGCTTCACACAGAGTTATTGGTCACCTCATCTTATCCGCAATAGTAAGGATGAGAGTATTTATAGAGTTTCTTAGGTAGACTCAATCAACAACATATAAGTCATCTGGAAGAATCGTTAAAAAACAGAACGGCCAGGAACCTGGAAAACTCATTTAAAAGGACCAACAACCAAGTCACCTGGGGAAGGCACAAGAAGAGATTTGGCTGTTTACCAGTCCAGTCCGCCCGGCATAACCAAGTAACCTACGGAAGACACACAAAGACATTGGGCTGTTTACTAACCCGGCCCCCCAGCATCTTGGGGTGAAAATAAAATCATCATATTCGGGTTATGAGGCTCAGTCCAACTCATCATAGGGTATAAGAACATGAGTTGAAAAAGAAAAGGAACAAAAATGTGTGCACAACCGGCCCAATAGGCCTACACAAATTTCATTCGTTCATTCTACAACAAACTCAAGAAATTTGATGCCAAACGATCAAGAATGGCGGCACCCCATGGAGTTTAATGACGAATTGCAATTCAAAAAGCAAGATTATAAGGGTGGTGGATAGCCCAACCTAGCCCCTTTTAAGCAATTTCATCATTTTTATCAGCTACAAATTTGCCTGATAGAAGCACTCATGGTTGAAGATTTTAATAGCTCTCATTGAAACATAACAGTCAATTATTTTTCTTCTCTTAAATTCATATTGAAGTGTATTCCTGATTGCGTATTCAAGGTCAGGATTTCACAAACCCGATGAATATAATAGGAATGGGCATCTTGGATTATCATTACTCAGAAAGCAAGCAAATATGCTGAAACTGCTCTCCCAATCGGCTCTATTCCAATACTCAGACAAGTCCCGATACCTCAAGGGATGATGTTTAGTTTAGTTCTTGAAGTTTAAAACTGATCGTGTAAGCCGAGCTATTGGTTATGCTATCATCTCAACATGCTATCTCTATTGAGCTTCTTTGATATTCAAGAATATTGGGCTTCTCGGTCTAATCAGGACATGGATAAGCATTTCTAAGTTTATTATTTACCTTCAGTTGCTCGATGTATATCAAGGTGAAACACCCATATCTTACTGTAAGCATACTCAGAAGGGGAAATTTTTTAATCAACTTAAAACCGGAGCTGGCATAAAGAACTCTTACCGGCTAATAAGGCTCAAAGGAAAATCAACTTTCAAGTCTCAATATACTACGTTCTAAGGAAGTCGTTCAATCGCATGAGATCAATTACGCTGTCAAATCAGCCACGACAACATGGTTTCTTTACTTTAACTCCTGTTTAATATCCTACTTATATATGATGTTTTTGGAAGAGAAAAATCATACTGATGTTGAACTTTGAATAATCTAACAGCACATATTTCCTCTAATTTTGTGCACGATTTTATATCATTCGTCAATTTCACACTTGGATTTCAAGTCATTTGAAAAGATTATAGACCTTTCAAGAGCGTATATTGTTCATATCTAATTTCTTTTATTGTTGGAAAGCACAACAACCTAATTTATCAGATATCCTGATATGTGCTATCAGAACTTATTCACAATAACTCAATTGAATACATTGAGTAACTTTGATCATAGAACAATCCTAATTCAATTGTATCAGGTTATGCTATCAAACTCATTTTTGTTGAAGATATGTAGGATATGGAAGATTTGGAGCAACCCCTAATATAAGAAACTTGAAACACATTTCTTAATGTAAATATCTTAATTGCCTTTAGTATAGTAGCTTGTTTGATAATCATGACATGTACGATTTATTTTCCATATTTAGTTTTTCAAATTGTGTAGGATATATGCTGTCACATTGGCCAATGTAAAACAGATTTGAGAAATAAACTTTTCCTAATTCGTCAAATATTCTGCTTTGTTTTCTTTCATGGTATCAGTGCCTACTATGGGTAAAGATATTGCTGAACCTGTCTTGAAACAAGTTCAAAAATATGATGAAGAGGATGAATTCTACCTTGGAACGAATGATGGTTCAGTTAGCTTGATTACTCTCGTCCAGTTGAAGGATGAGAATTTTGATGAAAGGGTATACGCGATCGAGTTGGCCCTTGACTCTAAAAATAAATTGGGATTTCTTGATGGATCTATTACACAACCTGAAGAAGATGATCCAAAGTTTAAAAGGTGGACGAAAATCAACACCTTGGTTGTTTCATGGATACTAAACACTATACGGGCTTCAATCACAAAGACGAGGGTGGTGAAAACTATGTGGGATTAGTTACTACAATAGTTTCGTGCACAAAACGGGCCCTAATATTATGAGTTGAAGCAGTAATATTAGTTGTAAGCAAAAGGGACTTTCTGTGGCCACCTATTTCACAAAATTAAAGAAATTATGGGAAGAACTTTCAAACTATGAACAATTTTCTGTGTGAAATTGAGAGAAAACTATGAGGGAATTAACAATACGACACGGGAAGGAGAAACTTCTATAATTTCTATTTGGCTTGGACACTAAGGTATCTGGAACGATATGTTCCACAATACTGGGAGAGAACCTCTACCTAATGTCAACTAAGCCTATTCTAAGGTAATACAAGTGCAGCAAGTGAAAAATATGACTAAGGAAGAAGTGGAAGTTGGTGGCGGTATGACAATCTTTACCGTTTGCAGCCAATATGGACATCACATAGAAAAATCATCTTTTGTTTTCAGCCAATATGGATATCACACAGAAAAATCGTCTTTTGTTTTCAGCCATTGTCACAAAAAGGAGCATGACTCCAAAAGTTGCTTACAAGTGATTGGATTCCGAGAGTGGTGTTTGGAGAAATGTAAAACCAACAGAGGCTGCAAACACATCGAAAAAGGAGGAAAAAGTTGCGGAGGCACTGGAGGTGTGCATCGTGGCGCACAAGGTGGAAAACCGGCGACGATCCAACACGTTTAGGTGCCACAGCAAACTAGCACTGGTGACCCTTCCATACTTAGTTCGTTTCCAAATGCTGTCTGTGTGCCCAGTTTCACAACAGAGTAGTGAGAGTCACTGATGGGCTTTGTGCTAAGCCAATCACATCCTGCATCTAAGGAAAACTCAAGTAAATTTTTTTTTTGACAATTAGCTGATTGACTCAGGAGTAATCCATTACATGACCTTCAATATTGATCTTTTATTTGCTGTTCATGTGATTCCTCCATGGCCAATCACCTTGCCATATGAAGCCATCACTTATGCAACCAAATATGGCAAAATCCAACTTGGTCCCAATTTTATTTTGCATAAAGTTTTGTTTATCCCATAGCTTTCTTACAATATTATTCGGTGTCTTAATTTCTAAAATCTGACTCATGGATTGCTTGGTTTACATAATCAATGTCTGGTTTACAGTACTGTTTCTCGAGGACCCTGATTGGAGCGGATGAGCAATGAAATGGATTGTACTATCTTTATAATGTGACGCCAGACAGAGTGAATAAAGCTGTGGGTCCTGACACTAGATTTTTGTGTCATCAAAGGTTGGGGCACGCTTTAGATTTTGTTCTTAAATTTTTACCTCATGTATCCCACTCCACAAATAATGACCCTTGTGATACGTGTTTTTGTGCTAAACATACACTTGCCATTTTTCCAACTTCCTTAAACAAAGCTTTTGAAATATTTGCCTTAATTCATTGTGATGTGTGGGGCCCTTATAGAGTTAAAACTCATGATAATGCTGAATACTTTCTTACTGTTGTTGATGATTATTCGTGTACCATTTGGAAATTTTTAACGATTGAAATGCGAGAAGTTCGTTCTACATTATCCAAATTTTGCAAAATGGTCCAAACTCAACAACTACTATTAAAATTGTCTGGTCTGATAATACAGGAGAATATGTGAGTCCGAAAATGGAATACATCATTAAACTACAATCCCTTATACACCTAGGAAAAATGGTCATGCTGAGCACAAACAGAGCCACATTGCTCTGGCCCTTGTATTTGAAGCTAATCTACCCTCTCTTTATTGGAAAAATGTGTCCTCACAGCCGGTTGTTCTATTAAACGAACCTGAAAAACCTTGGGGGGGGTGAATAAGGTTTTTGGCTAATTTTTGAAAAACTTTTGTTAATTAAAGGATAAACTTCCAATTTTATTTAAAAGAGAATTCTAAAACTCTTTTTCATAAAATTCCAAACCAAGCAAAATCGTGTGGTTAAGACAAATGAGTAAGAAGCTTAGAAAGAAAGGCAGAAAGATTTATAGAGGTTCACTCTCTCAAAGAGTTACATCCACTACCTTGATTCAACACCCAAGGATTTTCTAAATCCAATATAAACACAAAATACACCAAATACAAATTTGGGGATCAACCTACAAGGGTTTTGCTCACAACCTCAATTCACAACACAATGTAAACCAAAGGATTACCCAAGGGGTTTTTCAATACAAACCTTTGATATCAATAAGAGAAAGAGATAAGTTTAAGAACAATGTTACCAATTTGAGGTTGAGAAATAGAAGGTACAACGCAATGGAATGTTTCTACAAGCTCCTCATTTCTTCTTCTTCTTCTTCTTTAATGATGATAAATAATGAAGCTCAAGAAGATGTTTGTTTGGGATTGAAAGTGTTTGAAATAAATGTGCTTTGAAACTCTTTAAAAGTCTTAAATGATCTCAATAAATATTTCACCAAACTTGTTACATTTTGGCAGATAAAAAAAGTTTATATATATTTTCACAAGAAAGTGACCGTTCCACTCTGTGTAACGGTAATAATTTTTTATAGTAAATGAGAAAATCGAACGACCGGTTCTTAAACAAAAAGATTCGGACTTGTCCTGCAAGAAATCGGATGACCAATTTTTTCTAAGTGTAGAAAAAATCGAACAACCGGTTCTAAAAGTGGATGGCCAATTTTTGAGATTTTACAGCCGTTTTTTTTAAGATAAAAGGTTTCCTTTCCATTTCAAAAATATGTATTCTTGATACTCATTTTAGAGATAAGAAGAACCTTTCAAAAGCATCAAACCCTCAATCAAGAATACTTGGATTTTAAGAAAGTTTATATTGAGAAAATCGTCAATGAAGCTTCATACATGATCAATAAGCAAAGAATAAGATTAGGGAGTTTTAAAAGGAAATACCTTAGCACACCCTAACTTAGACAAGGTCTTCAATGTCTTCAATGACTTGATCTTGGAATGGCTTGGTCTTTTCTCCTTCATTTTGCCTTCATCACCAAGATCTTTTGCTTTTTGAGAATGTAGACTTGAGACTTCAAAAGTGCTTCTTTTGTTCTATGAAAGGTTAGCTAAATACTCACACAAACATTTGTTAATCATAATCAACATCATAAGTAATAATGCCCTTAGGGCTAACAATCTCCTCCTTTTTTATTATAACAAACACATATGCAAGAAGAGCAAAAGAGCAAGAGTAAAAGTATGGTGATGTTTCAAAGAGATCAATAATGAGAACAAAGCACAACAACCACCATAAGAGAGAGATAGCTCTCCCTCATGACAGGTTTATGTCAATTATGGCTAAAGAAGATAACAAGTCCAAAGTAAGCCAAATATATAGCACTTCTCTAAGGATAAGAAATAGTAAGGCCCCAACAAGGAATAAACATGAGAAAGCATCATCAACATATAACAATATAAGCATCATCAACATATAACAATAATTTCTCCCCCTTACAACTTGTACTATTTTCTCCCCCTTTTGTCATAAATAAAAAAGGGATCCCAGGAGAGAAATTCCAAGGGATCATAGAAGAGGTAGCAATTGGACTTTCAACATTAGGTTATCATCACGAAGTCCATAACAAAATATTCAAAGCAACAAAAGATAGCAACAAATGGATCACTTAGCATAACAAAAGTAAATAAGGATAACATATATCAAGTCAAAAGGCATAACATTAAGAGAAAAATCACTAGGAGTTTGAAAAGAGCCACAGAAAAAACAAGGAAAATAGAGAAGGTTTTGTAAAAAAAATCTTAATCATCTCTATCTCCTCCTCCTTGCTCGAGTCTCATAGCCCGTTCTTGTGTGTCGGTCATTTTGTGATCCAATGCATCAAGCCTTTCTTGAATGTTGGAGACTTTCCCATCCAAAACCTCAAAGCGATCGTCAAATGCATCAAACCAAGTGTTTATTGAAGTTTGTAGAGAGGCTATCATTTCTATTAGGTGATTCATGCTCCCCGAAGATGAGCCTTCCTCTGTTCTTTCTTGTCTCTTCTTTTGTCTTGTTTCTCTTCTTTGGATTTCAGCCTCCATTTCCTCGTCACTTTCCTCTTCTTCCACATTCATACCCTCTTGGTCTTCATCATCATCTTCCTCATCATCGTCATCACCATCTTGTCCACCTCAAATGAATGTCCCATCTTCATTTTTCTCAAACCCTATTCTTTTGAAGGTTTGTTGATTGTAGATCTTGCCATGGCCAATGTGATCACCAATGCCAATTAAAATGACCACAAAGTGTTGGAGGATTTTTGTGATGAAGCAACCATAAGGCAAGCATTTTGTTGAGGAGGATTGTGTAGCTAGCATGTGTTCTATAGCCATATATCCAAAATTCATCCTCCTATGTTCATGTAAGGCTAGCATCACAAATGAGTGCATGTTGGTGATAGATGATTTATGCCCAACATTTGGAATAATGATGTTAGAGATCATGTGATGGAGCAATATCCCATAAGCATCAAGCTTATTAACATTCCTTTCATCATGTCTCTTCAAAACTTCTCCCCTAGTGAAATTTCCTCAAACCGCCTTTCACTGTATAGGTTTGGATCAAAACATTTTTTGTTCTTAATGTAGAATCTTATTCCATCTTGAGGAGGTTCCAAAATTTGATTTAACAATTTATCATCAAATACAATATCTCTACCCCCAATCCTAGTCGAAACCCATTGGTGAGGAATATTATCCACTCTTTCAATTCTTCCCTTGTGGAGATTTGCATAAAACTCATATATCATTTCCACATAATAGAGTTCATTTACAATCAGCAGTGGTATCCAACCAATTAGTTCAAAAAGATGAGGGATAGCCTCCATACCTTGCATGTCATTTAAGTCCACCTGATGACCAAAAGCAACTTTCCGTCGATTCCTAGTCCATTCTTCAAACCTGGTAGCCTCTTTTACTGAAATAAACCTATCTGGAGCCCCAGCTTCAGGAACCCTAGCTCCAGAAGGTACCCTTTTTCCCTTTCCTTTCCCTCTACTAGTGCCTCCTTCTTCAAGATTTTGGTCTTGACCAACATGTGCATTCTTGGTTTTACCATTTTGGAGAAAGACTTGGGTAGGGTTTCAAAGGAGATGGAAAGTTTGAAATTGAGCAGATTTTAACAAAAAAAAGAGAGAAAAACAGTTTCTTTGCTTTGTTGAGAGATGAATTTAAGGAAAATAAGAAGAAGAGTGAAAATCGGAGCAAGAAATCGGATGGGTCTTGTGAAGGAGGGAGTTTTCGGTCGAGAGAGTTGAGAGAAGTGTGAAAAGTTGGAGAAAAATCTGATTTTAAAAGCACAGACCCGACGTTTTTAAGAACTTGCTCAACCGTTTTTCAAAGTCGGTCGTCCAGTATTTTGTAATTTTGAAGAATTCGGACGTCCGAGTTTTTTTGAAGTCGTCCGGTTTTGTCGTTCGAATATCTCTGGAATTTTTAAAAGAGAAATCCTTGAGTCCAGTTTTGAAATCGGACGTCCTATTTTTAAGAGTGGCGTCCGATTTTGAAAAAATCACAGCAAGAAAAAAAAAGTAAGGGAAAAATAGATAATACAAACAACACACATTACTCATTAAATTTGTCGATACCAAGTAATTTTCTTAAATAGAAAAAGTGATCTTCCGAAAGAGGTTTTGTAAAAATATTGGCAATTTGATCCTCTGTGCAAATATATTCTAAAAATACATCACCTTTAGCAATATGATCTCTAATAAAATGATGTTTGATTTCAATATGTTTTGTTTTTGAATGTTGCACAGGGTTTATGGAAATGTTTATGGCACTAGTGTTATCACACATAATAGGTATGCACTTAAAAGAAACACCAAAATCAATCAATATATGTTTCATCTAAAGTACCTATGCACAGCAACAATTGGCTGCGATGTATTCCACTTCGGCAGTTGATAGGGATGCGCACGATTGTTTCTTGCTGTACCAAGATACTAAGCATTCTCCAAAGAATTGGCAATTTCCACTTGTACTCTTCCTTTCTACCTTACATCCGGCATAGTCCGCATCGGTGTAGGCAATAAGATCATAGCAAGATTGTTTATAGTACCATAAGCCATAATCATATGATGAAATTAAGTATCTCAAAATACGTTTTACAACTATTAAATGAGATTCCTTGGGGCAAGCTTGGAATCTAGCACACAAGCATATGACAAACATAATATCTGGCCTACTAGCCGTTAAATAAAGTAAACTACCAATCATACCTCTATATGTCTTTACATCAACCATTTTACCTTTTTCATCTTTGTCAAGCTTCAATGATGAGCTCATTGTAGTGCCAATACCTTTTGCATTGCTCATCCCGAATCTCCTGAGAAGTTCCTTGGTGTACTTCTCTTGATTGATGAAGATTCCTTCTTTCGTTTGCTTGATTTGTAGACCGAGAAAATATGTCAATTCTCCCATCATGCTCATTTTGAATTCTTTTTGTGTAAGGGAGGCAAATTCTTCACATAAAGAGATATTAGTAGCACCAAAAATAATATCATCAACATATATTTGGACAAGAAGAAGATCATTGTTACAAGAGGTTTTTGTAAAGAGTAGTATCCACCACACCCCTTGAAAAGTTATTTGAAAGAAGAAAACCACTTAACTTTTCATACCAAGCCCTTGGGCTTGTTTTAAACCATAGAGTGCTTTTCAGAGTTTGTAAACATAATTTGGAAATTTTTCATGTACAAAACCGGGAGGTTGTTCAACATAAACTTCCTCCTCAATATCACCATTTAGAAAAGCACTCTTAACATCCATTTGAAAAAGCTTGAATCCTTTAAAATAAGCAAAAGATAAAAGCATCCTAATGGATTCAAGTCTAGCAACCGGAGCAAAGGTTTCATCAAAATCTATGTCCTCTTCTTGATTAAATCTTTGGGCAACAAGTCTAGCTTTTTTTCTAATGACTTCTCCGGATTCATTTAGTTTATTTCGAAAACCCATTTTGTGCCAATGGTCGGGTGATCATGGGGTCTTGGGACTAAAATCCAAACCTTGTTTCTTTCAAATTGGTTTAATTCCTCTGGCATAGCAATAATCCAAAACTCATCACATAAAGCATCATCAATAAATTTGGGCTCAAATTGAGATAATAAAGCAAAGTTATCTATGAAGTACCTTCTTGTTCTTACCCCTTGCGATACATCGCCAATGATTTCATCCTTTGAGTGCCTTTTGGGATATATCACATCTTGAGGAATGTTTTGCATTTGTTGATCCTCTTCTAGTATTTCCCCAATTTCCTCTTCTTCTTTAGAATGATTTTCCCAAGCTTGAGTGTGAATAGGTTCATGGCTCAAGGAGTATATCTATGTCATCATCATTTTTCTTTTCAAAAAGGTTAGTTTCATCAAAGTTCACATGGGTGGACTCTTAACACATAAAGTTCTTTTGTTGAAAATTCTAAAAGCTTTCTTGTTTGAAGAGTATGCAAGAAAAATTCCCTCAACAGATTTTCTATCAAATTTTCCAAGATAAGCCTTGTTGTTCAAGATAAAGCACTTGCATCCAAAAATATTGAAGTAACCAATGGAGGGAGTTTTGTTAAAAATGAGTTCAAAAGGAGTTTTATTTAAAAGAAGTCTCTAGAGAACACGATTCGTCACGTAACAAGCGGTGTTCACGGCTTCGGCCCAAAAGTATTTAGGGAGGGATTTTTCACAAAGTATTGATCTTGCCATTTCTTGTAAAGTACGGTTTTTCCTTTCCACAACACCATTTTGTTGTGGGGATTTAGCGGCCGAAAAATTGTGTTATGGTAAAATCATCACAAAGTTTTGTAAAATCTTGATTTTTAAATTCTCTCCCATTGTCAATTCTCATAGAGATCAATTTACAATCAAGGGAGGTTTGAACTCTTTCGAAAAGTTTAACAAACTCATGAAAGGCTTCATCTTTTTTACTTAAAAACAAAGTCCAAGTAAATCTGGATAAATCATCATAATAACAAAGGCATACCTCTTACCACCAAGACTAGTGGTTCTCATAGGTCCAAATAAATCCATATGGACGAGTTCTAAAGGTTTTGAAGTTGAAATAGTTTTCTTTTGTTTAAAAGAGGATTTTATTTGTTTTCCAAATTGGCAAGCATCACAAAGTTTGGTTTTCTCAAAAGTAAGTTTTGGGAATCCTCTAACAAGTTCTTTAGAAGAAAGTTGGTTTAGCAAATCCATACTAACATGGCCAAGCCTTCTATGCCATAGGAATGCATCATCATCATGAACCGAGGGGCTTTTTAGCTTTTATGAGATAAGATCTTCAAGATAAAAGACATAGATGTTTTCAACCCTTTTTGCAAGAAAAATAGTTTTGTTCTCAAACTTGGTTATGATAGAAGAAGAGTTACTTTCAAAAACAACTTTGCATCCACTATCACACAATTGGCTAATACTAAGTAAATTGAACTTCAAACCATCAATTAAAAGAACTTCCTTAATTAAAGAAGATGAACCATAACCAATGTTACCTATACCAATCATATTCCCTTTCTTCTTATCACCAAAGATAACAAAGCCACCTTCGGTTTCTCTTAGCTCATTCATGAGGGATGCATTTCCGGTTATGTGTCTTGAGCATCCACTATCTAGGTACCACTTGGAGCTTGATTTATGTTCCTACAATATGAGAAGAAGAGATGACTTTTGGTACCCATATTCTTTTGGGTACATAAATGTCAGTGGTTTTTACTCTCAAAATAGTTTTAATTCCCATTTCAACCTTTCTTTTCACAAAGCATCTACTAGCCTTATGTCCACTTTTACCACAATAAGTACAACAGGGATGGGAAAAAGATGAAGAAGCTTTAACAACATATGTTTGCTTTGAAGGATCATTAGAGTGGTTGTATCCAATGCCAACTTTATCATAGTTCCAGTGAGTTCATACCAGGAGGATACAGAATGCATGAGTAAGATTCCTTACGCTTCCGCAATTGGATCTATCATGTACGCCATGTTATGCACACGCCCAGATGTCTCGTATGCATTAAGCATGACTAGCAGATTCCAGTCAAATCCTGGTGAACCACATTGGACTGCAGTAAAAAACATTCTCAAGTACTTAAGAAGGACTAAAGAGATGTTTTTGATCTACGGAGGTCAGGAAGGAGAGCTTGTTGTAAATGGTTACACGGATGCTAGCTTTCAGCCTGATGTAGATGATTTTAGATCGCAATCTGGGTTTGTATTTTGCTTGAATGGAGGTGCTGTGAGCTGGAAGAGTTCAAAGCAAGATATCGTGGCCGATTCTACTACAGAGGCTGAGTATGTGGCTGCTTCTAATGCAGCCAAGGAGGCAGTTTGGATCAGAAAGGTCATCACAGAACTAGGTGTAATTCCTAGCAATGTGAACCTAGTGGACCTATATTATGATAATACAGGAGCCATTGCACAAGTTAAAGAACCTAGATCTCATCAACGATCCAAACATATTCTCAGGCTTTTCCATCTCATTCGAGAAATTATTGAGCGTGGAGATGTTAAAATTTTCAAAGTAGACACCAATGACAATGTCGCAGATCCATTGACAAAGCTATGCCCACAACTTAAGCATGAGAGTCATACTAGGTCAATGGGTTTGAGAGTCATGTCAAATTGGTGGTAGGGCAAGTGGGAGATTGTTAGTATATGCCCTAAGACCAACTGACTCACATTTATGATTTATGAAGCATGTATTTTTGAATTGTATTTTATGCTCTTGGTCATCAAGTATGTGACTTGATAGTAAAACCCAATAAAATACTATTCTTATTTGTCCCTAGTTTATTACATCTTGTAAACTAGTGTGAAGTTGATTGATGGTCAAGTTTTACTGATCATGAATATGACATATAAAATCAATTCAAAAATACATATTGAGAATATTGTATTGGACATGACCCAAAGTGAAGAAGAAATATTACATGGGTTTAAGTTATAAGTATTTCTTCTCAGTTTTATATTTGGTGTCCTTTGACCTAATGTTTCTAATGTTTCTTGCATGGGGAGAAAAATATGTTTTGACATAGTCAAACATCACTTTTAATTAGGTGATCATTACGATTATTGGTTGGCTTATTTTCTCGCCATGGCTTGAATATTGGAGATAGTGAAAGGGATTTGTCCCTCTCTTTTTAGAGAGAGATATCCATGGGCCCCTTGATAAGGAAGACTGGAAAATATGCATGGCCATTCTCAAATAAGTATTAATAAGGTGTTATTAATATTATTTGTTGGAACAGTCTTCCTGGTGATCAAGTAAATGGTTAATTAAGTTTTATAAGGATGACTTCATCCATGCCTTATACTTAATTAGGATATCGTGTGACAAAAGGACTAAATATTAAATCTGATGCTAGGTTATTATTACATTTACTTAACTTGGGTAAGCATAATATCTTGCTAGAGGCTGCTTATGTTTTGTGAATAAATATCTAGGACATTTTTTCATTCACTGCCAATGTTAAGTGAACCTACAGGGTCACACGCATACACGATCTTATGAGCATAATATCCACGTTCAATGAATCTAGATTGTGTCCAGATTCGTTGAACGTATACAAAAGGGGAATCAGATTCCATATTGTATTTTCTGGTAGGTTAATAAGTAATTAAATTTATTTAATCGAATAAATGAAATTAATTACTTAATATTACTCATCTAACCATTGGATGATTATAGGAATAGACGGACGAGATTAAACTATCATTAGATGACAGTTAGGGTTTTGATATTGACAGCTATAAAAGGATATGTTAACCTTTTCTTGGTAGCCATCCTTTATCTGATTAAAGAAAAACAAAACCCTAAACCCTAGAACGGTGATATAGTATCTAGCCTCCTTTCTCCGAAATACGACCGATTACCAGATAGTCAGGATCAGTTCTGAACAGTTTTCAGAACACAGAAGGGGCTAGCATCCCGATCACTTGCAGTGGAGTTTGTCGCGGGGATACCAGTAGAGGGCGAAGCGTACAAAGCCGCGCCTCCACAACGAACAATCAAAACATTGAGGTAATTTCTAACCAATCGGTTTTCTAGTATGTGCAAATCCTGTTAGTGGATTTCCTTAGTTTTATTTTACTTTGTTTTTGCCTATGGATTCCAACAGAGAATATGTGGGTCTAAAATCTTTCTTTATCGAAAACGGAATATATCATCAAACTATAATCCCTTATACACCTCAGCAAAATGGTCATGCTGAGTGCAAAAACCGCCACGTTCTCTACCCCTCTCTTTATGGGGAGAATGTGTCCTCATAGCTAGTTATCCCATTAACCGAACCCTATCCAACCTTCTTAACGGAAAATCTCCTTTTGAGTTGTTACATAAAACTCTACCAAACTACTCTCTTTTGTGCACCTTTGGCTATTTATGTTATAGTCATCATGCCACTATTGATAAATTTCTTTCTAGGAGTAAAAAACGCATCTTTATCATTATTGGAAAAAGGGGTTGGCGGGTATATGATACTGAATCCAAAGTTTTTATCATTATTGGAGATGTTATTCTTTATGAGACCATTTTTCCCTACAAAACTTACCTTTCCTTATCTGGGCAAGGCAAAACTTCATTTCCCGAATATGTCCAACCTCTGCAATCTTCCCATATAAACCCACTCAACCACTGCCACCCCTTAATTCATCCACAAGCATACCCTCAGCCACAAATAAATCCTCCATCCAGTCCACAAGTCCCTCCCCAGTCTAGCATAGTCGTCCTAGCCCAACCTCTTGTACATTCTAACTTGCGGTCCACTAAAAAATGCATTGCCCCGTGTGACACCCCCAACCCGGCCACTAGGTCAACTGAGGCTAAGTAGGGCATCTGCGTGCCTCTCGGAACTAAATTGTAAGTCCCAAAATAAAACACAACCTTGGAACAATACTAACAGGTATATACACAAAGTACGCAGCGGAAAACTTAAGTTAACTAGATACTACTAGTGCGCTCAAAACACAAGATTTAAAAAAAAACCCTTCTCATGATTGTTTTAGTATAAAAATTAAAGTATCTTACATCACCAACTTTACAGAATGTTCGAAGGAAAGACAAAACATAAACATATGTCCTACTGGGGAGATTTGATCCAAAAACTCTCGGCCTAAAACTTCAGCAGCTTGCTGGGCCCATGACCATCCTAGGTTAATCTGAGAAGGAAACACGAAATGGAAAAACATGAGCATGAATGCCCAGTGAGTCCACGTGTGTGTGCGCTGTCGTGATTTCTTTTAAACAATGGTGATGCAGTTTCATGAAAACAACTCATGAAATGTTATAAGAAAATTTATTTATTTTTTGTTACTTTAACAACACTGATGCTTGATCCTACATGAGGGTTTCGACTGCAGCTGGGAAGTCTGAGCGAATCAAGTCACATCAGCACAGCTTCGACACCCAAATTTAAAGAAACATGTAATGCCACAGTCAGACTCCACGGACAAGGTCCGGATCCCAAAACAAGGTCATCGGAATCAAGTTCGGGCATCTCGTAGTTAATACCAGCCAAACACCATACCAGCGCTCGATTCCATAACAACCGCTCTCCCATATCATTTGCCAAACCAGGCTACAGATTCCTGGGGTACCTACCAGGACTGCCCTGAGACTAACCTTAGTTTCAAGCCCCTCCTGGCTCTCCCCAAGGTGGTCGTCCCACCATAGAGCATAATGCGATGTCTACGTAAATACCAATTGGGCCACACCCTCCAAGTACTACGCCCCTCTTCAAGTAGATCCACCCTTAAAGTTAATAACCCATCCACATCATCAGAAGAGGCCCTAGTACGGGGGACTAGCCACGTATAATGCAATCCGGTAACGCTTCTGTTCACATGATCATAACGAGAATAATAATCCTAGTCAGAATGGGGTTTTTCATATGTATTTGTAAACAGAAAGGTAATTTACTCGGCCGTCCGGACAGAATCAAGTCATTAACATTTTCAGCAAAAATCCCCATCTTCTAGTCACCACATGCTCATGAAAATTTCACAATTATGCCATAGCCAGATCTATATTCATGCATGTCAAAACATGTAATTTTTCAAGATAGAACATTTTCCAACATATGAATATTTCCAGAAAAACCTATGTACCACCAAATTCTTTTTCACCACAATAATAGTCTGATTTAAAAGGAGAACACCTACATGGAGCACAGCTCCTATGCATTTTCTGAGGAACATGTAACACCTTGTGGAGAACATCTCCAAAAACATGCTGAGTTATATCGTTCAAAAGTAGCAAACATTTTGTGACAGGTTCGAAAAATATACTTATATGTCTCGTAATATTTGAGATAACATAATGAAACGGAGTTTGTGGACTCACCTGGATGTAGATCTGGTGCTAACATCCTAACTTAATAATACCTAGGAACCAATCAAATAGCCCTAGTTCCTAAATGATATCGAGAGCCTACAAAATGAACTTAGGGTGTATATATATCTATATATATTGTCCCCTAAAGTAGATCCAAAGTCTTATAATCTCAAAAATCTTTATTTTGAATACTTTCTTGAAGCGCCTAAATTAGTTAAAATGTAAAACTTGGAAATTAATCTCAAAATTAACTATATACTAAAATCCATTTAAAATATTTAAATCTTAAAATAAATTAACCTAAACAATATATATAAGCTTATACTATATAATATAACTAACAAGCAAATAAGAAAAACAAAGAAAACAAACCTAAAAAATGGCTGCTCACAAGCTTAAAGGAAAAAAAAAAAACTCTTAATGTGTTTTATATATAGTTGCCAAAAAGCTAAGGAAAAAAAAGAAGGCTTATGACATATATATACATGATGATGGTGGTTTGGAGGAAGAAAAGAAAGGAAAAGAAAAAAAAAAAAGAAAATGGTGAGGGGTGATGGGTAGCTAATAGGTGGCAGTAATTTCTTAAAAGCTAACGGTTTTTTTTTTTAAATGTCAAGTACTTAAATTGCTAAAATAAACACACTAGATATTAAAAACAAAATCCACTTAAAGGCATTTATAACATTAAGAAGAAAACCTCAATATAATAATATTTTACTCTCATTCCTAAATATCTCCCAAATACCACTAAGTGTCGAAAACACTATACTCCACTAGGTTAGGTCCCAAACCCTACTTTCATAATGCCTGCAATTTTTGAAGTCATGCTAGGTACTACTAGGTGGGGTCTTTCACCCCGTCTCTCTATCTCTCTCTCTCCCAGATCCATGTGCCCACTCTAGTCCTCCGTAGATCAATCCATAGACCCACACCCCTTCCCTTCTCACTCTCAGTCCATTGTGCCTCCCCTCTTGACCAGGCCAATTCTTCCACTTTTCGACCAGGCCCTCCCATCCTCCTCTAGGCTGTTGCTTGCTGGCCCTTCTTTGAATCAAGAATCTGCAGGTGGCCTCATCGAAAGGGGGAGTCTTGTTGATCATCCTGTTGACTTGCCTCTCCGCCACAGTACTCGGACCACATACCCACCAACAAAATTATCAGATTAGAAATGTTATTGCATGCGAGGTCCTTTCCATTCATCTGCTCTACTTACTTTTCAGTTTCTTCAGGTACATGTCCTTACCCCTTTGCTGCTTATGATAATTGTGATTATTTCTGTGCTACCTATAGAGGTTTCCTTCCAACAGTACAGATTGAGGTTGAACCTACTCTCTTTTTCTGAAGCCGTTAAACATGATAAATGGCCTATTGCCATGCAACATGAAATTGATGCTCTTGAACTAAATGCCACTTGGACTCTCACAATTCTGCCCCTCGAAAGAAAGTCCTCTGCTACAAGTGGGTATATCAAATTAAACTTAAGTGCGGCGGTACTGTGGAGCGCTTGGTTATTCTTGGAAACACATAGATGGAAGGTGAAGATTTATTGAAACATTTGCCCCGGTCACAAAGCTTATTATTGTTCGCACTCTTTTGGTTGTTGTTATTGCCAAGGGCTAGGAAATACATCAGATGGAAATCCATAATGCATTTATTTAAGGAGATCTGAAGAAGTCTACATGAACTTACGAGCTTGTTGGGCGCTAATCTATGTCACTATCACATGTCCGGAACTTACCTACTCTATCTATACTTTAGCTCAGTTTATGCAAAAACCACGTCCTCAATATCGGGAAGCTATCTTACGGGTTGTTCGGTAGCTGAAATCGTGTATATATCAAAGCATTTTTCTTAGCTCTTCCAATAGTATGGTGCTCACTGCTTATTGTGATGCTGATTGGGCAAGTTGTTCTATTACCCGCAGGTCTCTCACAGGCTATTTCATTTTCTTGGGTGACTTCCCAATTCTTGGAAAACAAAGAAATAACAATCCATCTCATGATCTTCTGCAGAGGCAGAATACCAATCCATGACTATTACCTGTTGTGAGCTCAAATGGCTCTGGCAATTACTTGCTGGCCTTCGGGTCCCATATTCACTTCCCGTCCTCTTGTATTGTGATAATCAAGCTACTATTCATATTACTGCTAATCCTATCTATCACAAATGCACAAAACACTTTGAGGTTGATTGTCATTTTGTGCATGATGAATTCCAAGATAAACGGATTTCTCTAGCACATGTTCTTTCAAAATCTTAGCTTGTAGATATTTTCACCAATACTCTTGGTCAAACATTATTTTTTACTCTCTTCCCCAAGTTGGACATTCACAATCTTCATGCTCTAACTTGAGGGAGAGTGTTGAAGATATGTAGGATTGGAAGTTTTGGAGCAGCCCCTAATATTTCACATTTCCTAATGTAAATATGTTAATTGTGTTTAGTATAGTAGCTTGTACGGTAACCATGACATGTTTGATTTATTTTCCATGTTTAATTTTCCAAATTTGTGTAGGCTATATACTGGTCACATTGGCCATCGTAAAACAAATTTGGGAAATAAACTTTTCCCAAATCTCCAAATATTGTTCTTTGTTTTCTTTCAATTTTGACATGAAGGGCCTGACAAGCGGCACACCGAAAATGTGCACAATCTAAAAATGGCATTTAGGACACAACTAGACCTTTAGGTTCACAAAACCCTCGAAAATTGGGAAAAGTCCGTACATCCCGTACCATATCATCAAGACATCAAATCAGTATATTGAAGTCATAAGTCTAGGATTTTTTCAGGAAATGTCAACAAGACAACACCAAAATTCGAAAATGAGATTATAACAAGATCTCACAAATTCAAATGTAATTCTGACACAAGAAAACAGTTTCCTATATATCTTCTCATGCAATCAAATATTGATTATTGGATTTCTTAAGTGAGATTTATAGTTCCACAGATATCCCCTTTTATTATTAGGGAAAAAAGAAGATGAACATTGTTAGTATAGTTTTTACATTCGTAAAGTTTTCGAAACGGATTTGATCGATGAGAATATTTATCTTCAACAGAACATCTTTTTTTGTCAGGTAATTAGGAAAACACCAAGCTCTATTCTTTGAAGGAAACATCTTACATATTCTTTCTCCAAATGGAAAAAAGATATTTTGGAATTCTATTCATTATACAAAGTTGATATTTTTTTATTGGAATTTCTTCGAGTGGGACAATTCTTCAAAATTAGAAAACTATATATATTGAAGGATTTCATATCATCATTAATCTCTTCCTATTTAGTTGTGCATATTGTTCCAATGAAAGTTGGTTTTTCTCCTACGGATTTTGTAAGACAAGGTTTATATTTATATCGAAGTAATCAACGTCTACAGGCCATTCATAAGATCGGGAAGCTTGTGTGATCAAACTCAACAATGATTTAAGCATTTTCCATTTCATGGTACCATCTAAGATCATAGATTAGAAACTTGGAAATTTCCTGAATTTGATGTAGAAGGTTGTCGAGGTTCCATTTAAAGCTGTGGCTATGAACTCCATGATATCTTGTTGACGAAATTTCGGATATGTAGGATTGGTCAAGTACACCATTAATGAAGTTCAATCAAACATCTTCCCTCCACCATTAACTTTTACAACAAACTAATATGACTTGGTCAACTTTGATAAAATACAATATCATCGATTTCTCCGTGAGTTTTTGCAACTTTATTTCCTTGTACAAACAAGAGTTATGGTTAGTACTATAAATAAAAATACTAGGAAAAAATGTACTGTAATATGTTTGAGACGATCTTGACCACTTTATCACATAATTTAGATATACTTATTTAACGTTAAAGTGAAAAAATTACAAATTTACTCTAGTTAAATAGTATTACGCACATTTAATTAAGACTAATATTAGTACAATAAAATATTCAAAATAAAACAAAGCAATCTTTAACTACATGTATAGAAGCTAGGATTCTTTTTTTCCCTTAAACTATGCCATTCAAAACACTATTTTATTTTGCTATAACTATTTATATATATGTCTGTGCACGTGCGTGCATGCACATGTGCATGCGTGTTAGCTATCAATCATCACAAACTATTCTTTTTCTCTTTATAGTTACAAACTTTGATTTTATCTCTTTTACTCATGACTATTTTTTTCTAGAAATACTCATGAACTATTGTAATAAATTTCTATATCAGAGAAGTCAAAAATAGTTCATGTCTAAAAAAAATAAAATCAAAGTTTGTGAATATAAAGAGAAAAGAAATAGTTTATTACTATAAATAGTCAATTTCTCATATATATATAATGTTAGAAGGACTAGAAGTGTGATAATGTTCATTGAGTTGTATTCAAAGTGGATATAAATTATTTACGTAGTAGAAAATGATAAATAAAATTAAGGATATTATCTTGAGATTACATGAGGAACTCTTATTTGCAATGTCTTTTGCTTTTAGTGGGATAAGATGAAGAGTAAGATGTGTTAATTTGCTTACAAGAAAATTGATGAAACTGGCCCTACATATCACACTTTCATGTTATCAGAAGTAATGAGTCCAAAGATAAAAAAAATTCTCTCTTCGCCTTTCACGTCCTAACCCCATCCCCTGGGAAAAAAGAGAGAGAGAGAGAGAGAGAGAGAGAGAGAGAGAGAGAGAGAGAGAGAGAAGAGAAGAGAACGTTTTTATTATTTTTTTAAATACGTAATTCTCTTTGTCATGTAGCGTATCTTTTCTTTCCCTTAAAAAATAAATCTTTTCGTTCTCTTTTTAATTATTTTACGGTCGTTATTAAGTTTTCCTTTCTAATTATTACAAAAATTATTCTTTAATTGAATAGACAACCATTGATAGAAGCGGTGATAATCTATACTAAAAAAATTTCAAAAATACTAAAATCTGAAATTAAAAAAAATATATATAAAAACTAAACAAAATTAACATTTCTAAATAATTTTACTATTGTTGAGGACGTTTGGCACTACTTGCCCCCTTTGGCATACAACCTAAATTGTGTATTTGTATAGTCGAGCACAAATGAGCACAAACAATTTCCTAACCTCCTCAATCCTTACTGACATTGGATCACTTACTTTAAAGGATCATTAGCCTCCTCAACTTCTTGCTCCAGCAAGGAAAAAGTAAGATACGTACTAGGATCTTTGTCGATTTTTACAATGTGGCTACATGAACCATAGACGGAACAAAGCGGCAGAAACAGTAACAACATTCAACATTTTTAATAACTCTTCATTGGGATTATATTTTTTTAAATGTTTTTAAACATTTTGAATTTTAAATTCTTTTTTCCAACATTTCAAAAATTTTATCTATAGAGATGCTCAATTCCCCCAAAAGGTAATGTTTGGTTTCTCAATTTTTTTTTTTAATATTATATATTTACCCTCATTTAGGATTTTTTCTGAACAGATGGTAATTGATGCAAAAAATGTGAAGGTTGTGAGCATGAATGTTAAGCCTAGAGTGGTGTCGAGAATGTGGCGAATAGACTTTCTTTCGTAGTTAGTCAATATGGTGGATGCAATTTTGCTCCTCAGAGGGATAATCAAGATTAC
This sequence comes from Catharanthus roseus, assembly GCA_028651295.1. Lineage (NCBI taxonomy): Eukaryota > Viridiplantae > Streptophyta > Magnoliopsida > Gentianales > Apocynaceae > Catharanthus > Catharanthus roseus. The sequence continues at coordinate 3,511,196 of JAPQWS010000142.1, forward strand.
GAAATTGGAAATTTCCTAAATTTGATGTCGAATTGCGTCGAGGGTCCATTTAAAGCTGTGGCTTAATTTCTTATAGACGAAATATTGGATATGTAGGATTGGTTAAGTAAGCCATTAATGAAGTTCATTCAAACATCTTTCCTCCACCATTAACTTTTACTCCAAACGAATATGACTTGGTCACCTTTGATGAAATACAATATCATCGGTTTCTCTAGGAGTTTGCTGCAGCTTTATATCCTCGTACAAACAAGAGTTATGGTTAGTACTATTAATAAAAATACTAGGAGAAAATGTACTATAATATGTTTGAGACGATCTTGACCACTTTATCACACAATTTAGATATATTTGTCTAACGTTAAAGTGAAAAAATTACTAATCGACTTTAGTTAAATAGTATTACGCACATATAATTTAGACTAATATTAGTACGTTAAAATATTCAAAATAAAACAAAAAAATCGTTAACTACATGTATAGAAGCTAGGATTCTTTTTTTCCTCAAACTCTGCCATTTCAAAACGCTATTTGTTTTGCTATAACTGTTTATATATATACATACATATATATCTATGTATGTGTGCGTACGTGCGCATGTGTGTTAGCTATCTATCGTCATAAACTATTTTTTTCTCTTTATAGTTACAAACTTTAATTTCATTTTTTTCTACTCATGACTATTTTTTTCTAGAAATACTTATGAACTATTGTAATAAACCTATATCATAGAGGTCAAAAATAGTTCATGGCTATAAGAAGAAAGGAAAAATAGTTCATGTCTAGAAAAAAATAAAATCAAATTTGTGACTATAAAGAGAGAAGAGATAGTTCATGGCTGTAAATAGTCAATTTCTCATATATATATATATATATATATATTGTTAGAAGGTCTAGAAGTGTGATAATGTTGATTGAGTTGAATTCAAAGTGGATGTGAATTGTTTGTGTAGTAGAAAATGATAAATAAAATTAAGGAAAATATCTTGAGAATACATGAGGAACTCTTATTTGCAATGTCTTTTACTTTTAATAGGATAAGATGAAGAGGAAGAGCTGTGAATTTGCTTACAAGAAAATTGATGAAACTGGCCCTAAAGATCATATTTTCACGTTCTCGGAAGTAATGAGTCCAAAGGTAAACAAAAATTCTCTCGTCGCCTTTCAACGGTCACGTCCTCACCCCATCCCTAGAAAAAAATGAGAGAGATAGAGAAGAGAACGTTTTTTTTATTTTTTTCAATATGTAATTCTCTTTGTCATGTAGAATATCTTTTCTTTCCCTTAAAAAACATATCTTTTCTTTCTCTTTTTAAAAATTTTACCACCTTATGTTTTTCATATATTAATTTTTTCCTTTCTAGGTACCGAAATACGAAATCCCTCGCCTACAGGGTCCCCACCAAACTGCCTACGCCCAAGTGGAAGATGTAAATCATGGTGACTCAGCGGCTCTACAGATTGGAGGCCAGGCACTGGTGCGCACAAGGAATCACCACCCACATTGGAGAGGTTGAATTCCCACGCTGCCGCTACCAGCATTTGAACCTTGTACCTTGGTATCAACTCTGCAGCCCCAGAACCAACTGAGCTACGCCTATGCGGGCAATAATTTTTTCCTTTTTAATTATTACAAACATTAACCTTTTAATTGAATGCACTACCATAGATGAAAGGGGTGATAATTTATACTAAGAAAACTTCAAAAATATTATAATATGAAATTAATAAAAAAATATTAAAATTAAACTAAATTAACATTTCTAAATAATTTTACTATTGTTGAGGACATTTGGCACTCCTTGCCCCCTTTAACGTACAACCTAAATTGTGTATTTGTATCGTCGAGCACAAATAATTTGCTAACCTCCTCATTCTCTCACTCCTCAATCCTTGCTCACATTGGATTACTTACTTTAAAGGATCATTAGCCTCCTAAATTTCCTGCTCTAGAAAGCAAAAAGCAAGACACATACCAGATCCTTGTCGATTTTTGTAATGTGGCTACATGAACTATAGACAGAACCAAGCTGTAGAGATAGTAAAAACACTCAACAACTTTAAAAACTCTTAATTTGGATTATATTTTCTTAATTTTTTAAAACCTTTTGAATTTTAAATTCCCCCTTCCTTTGAAAATTTTATCTGTATAGATGCTCAATCCCCCCAAAAGTTAATGTTTGGTTTCTCAATTTTTATTTTGTTTTAATATTATATATTTACCCTCATTTAGGATTTTTTTTTTTTTTTTTGAAGAGATGGTAATTGATGCCAAAAATGTGAAGTTTGTGAGAGTGAATGCCAAGCCCTATAGTGATGTCTAGAATATGGCGAATAGACTTTCTCTCATAGTTAGTCGACAAGGTGGATGCAATTTCGCTCCTTAGATGGATAATAGAGATTACGGAATTGGAAATTTCCTAAATTTGATGTCGAATTGTGTCGAGGGTCCATGTATAGCTATGGCTAAGAACTCCATAGACGAAATCTTGGATATGTAGGATTGGTCAAGTACGCCATTAATGAAGTTCAATCAAACATCTTCCCTCCACCATCAACTTTTACTCCAAACGAATATGACTTGGTCATCTTTGATCAAATACAATATCATCGGTTTCTCTGGGAGTTTGGTGCAGCTTTATATCCTTGTAGAAACAAGAATTATAGTTATTACTATTAAAAAAAAAACTAGGAAAAAATGTACTATAATATGTTCGAGGCAATCTTGACCACTTTATCACACAATTTAGATATATTTATCTGACGTTAAAGCAAAAAAATTATTAGTTGACTTTAGTTAAATAGTATTATGCACATATAATTAAGACTAATATTAGTACGATAAAATATTCAAAATAAAACAAAACAATCGTTAACTACATATATACAAGCTAGGATCATTTTCCCTCAAACTCTGTCATTTTAAAATGATATTTGTTTTGCTATAACTGTTTATATATATACATATATATATCTGTGTGTGCACGTGCGTGCACGTGCGTGCGCATGCGTGTTAGATATCTATCGTAATAAACTATTCTTTTCTCTTTATAGTTACAAACTTTGATTTTATCATTTTTTAGTCATGTCAATTTTTTTTTTCTAGAAATACTCATGACCTATTGTAATAAATTGCTATGTCAGAGAGGTCGAAAATAGTTAATGACTATAAGGAGAAAGGCAAAATAGTTCATGTCTAGAAAAAAATAAAATCGAAGTTTGTGACTATAAAGAGAAAAGAAATAGTTTTTGACTATAAATAGTCGATTTGTCATATATATAAATGTATATTTTTAGAAGGACAAGAAGTGTGATAATATTGATTGAGTTGCATTCAAAGTGAATTTGAATTGTTTGTGTTGCAGAAAATGATAAATAAAATTAAGGAAAATATCTTGAGAATACATGAGGAACTCTTATTTGCTTTTAATAGGATAAGATGGAGAGGAAGAGGTGTGAACTTTCTTACAAGAAAATTAATGAAACTGGCCCTAAAGTTCATGTTTTCACGTACTCAGAACTAATGAATCCAAAGATAAGCAAAAATTCTCTCTTCGCCGTTCAAGGGTCACGTCCTCAGCCCATCCCTGGAAAAAGATGAGAGAGAGAGAGAGAGAGAGAGAGAGAGAGAGAGAAGAGAGAATGTTTTATTATTTTTTCAATATATAATTTTCTTTGCCATGTAGTATATCTTTTCTTTCCCTTAACAAATGTATCTTTTCTTTCTCTTTTTAATTATTTTACAACCTTATGCTTTTCGTACATTAATTTTTTCCTTTCTAATCATTACAAACATTATTCTTTTAATTGAATACACTACCATAAATAGAAGGGGTGATAATCTATACTAAGAAAATTTCAAAAATATTATAATATGAAATTAATAAAAAAAAATCTTAAAATTAAACTAAATAAACATTTATAAATAATTTTATTGTTGAGGACGTTTGGCATTCACTACCCCCTTTATCATACAACCTAAATTGTGTATTTGTACCGTTGAGCACAAATGGGCATAAACAATTTCCTAACCTCCTCATTCTCTTACTCCTCAATCCTGCCTAACAATGGATCACTTACTTTGAATGATCATTAGCCACCTCAATTTTCTCCTCCAACAAGCAAAAAGCAAGGCACATACTAGCATCTTTGTCGATTTTTTCAATATTGCTACATGAACCATAGACGGAACCAAGCTGTAGAGACTGTAACAACACTGAACAATTCTTAAAACTCTTAATTTGGATTACATTTTCTTAAATTTTTTAAAACAATTTGAATCTTAAATTCTCCCTTCCAACATTTTAAAAATTTTATCTATATAGATGCGCAATCCCCCCAAAATTTAATGTTTGGTTTCTCATTTACATATTTACCCTCATTTAGGATTTTTTTTGAAGAGATGGTAATTGATGCAAAAAATGTGAAGGTTGTGAGCATGAATGCTAAGCCCTATAGTATTGTCAAGAATGTGACGAATAGACTTTCTCTTGTAGTTAGTCGATATATTGGACGCAATTTTGCTCCTCATAGGGATAATCAAGACTATTGGAATTTCTTCAAGAGGGACAATTCTTCAAAATCAGACAACTATATATTGGAGGATTTCATATTATCATTAATCTCTTCCTATTTAGTTTCTTATATTTCTTCAACGAAAGTTGGTTTTTCTCCAATGGATTTTGTATGACAAGGTTTATAGTTATATCGAAGTTATCAACATCTACAGGACATTCTTAAGATCGGGAAGCTTGTGTGATCAAAGTCAACAATGATTTAAACATTTTCCAATTCATGATATCGTCTAAGATCATATCACATAGGAAAAGAAGTGCTAACTGAGAAGCTAAGAATCGAGCAGAAGAAGTAGAAGATGCCTGCAAAAGTTGACTTAGGCTTAAGAAAATGGGGATTCTTTGGAGATACCTTTGTTGATAAATAAAAGTATCATAAAGAAATTTATGAAACTTAGATGGTATATGATGGGAGTATCGTAAAGCAATTTATATAAATAGAAGGCTTTAGTTTTGGGCTAGGAGGAGTTTTGATTCAGTTATTTTTGGGCCAAGTATCACATTGTTAAGGCGAACTAACCTAGGTGATCAGGTAAAGGTCGAGAAGGTTTCAAAATTTCTTTTATAAGAATCCCACATTGATTGTCTAGAAAAAAAATTTCAAGACGCAACACCTATAATGGTACTATCCACATTTACCATATTATGTTATCTTTGCTTATTGTTACTTTGTCAAAGTTACACCTCTTTGTTGATTTAAGTATCGGAGGTAATACAGGATTAATCATAGGGGTTGAGAATTCCATTCTGATCAAGCAAAAATTTTTCCAAAAATTCCATTCAACGACCACAAAATCCTGGACAGCTCAGTCGAAAACAAACCCCAAAAGGTAAGATTTTTCTTTTCTCACTTCTGCTACCTTTTGAAAAGATTTAATCTCTCTTCAACTTTCACAAGTCACGACCTCACCCTATCCCTGGAAAAAAATGTGTGTGTGTGTGTGTGTGTGTGAGAAAGAGAGAGAGAGAGGAGAACATTTTTATTATTTTTTTCAATACATAATTCTCTTTGTCATGTGCATGTCTTTTCTTTCCCTTAAAAAAACATATCTTTTCTTTCTCGTTTTAATTATTTTACCATCTTATGGGTTATATTAATTGTTTCCTTTCTAATTATTACAAACATTATTCTTTTAATTGAATAAACTGCCATAGATAAAAGGGGTGATAATCTATACCAAGAATATTTCAAAAGTATTAAAATATGAAATTAATAAAAATGTCCAAATATTAAACTAAATTATTATTTCTAAATAATTTTAAAATTGTTGAGGACGTTTGGCACTCCTTGCCCCATTTAGCAAACAACCTAAAGTGTGTATTTGTATCATCGAGCACAAATGAGCACAAATAATTTCCTAACCTCTATATTCTCTGACTCCTCAATCCGTTGCCCACATTTCACCACTTACTTTAAAGGATCATCAGCCTCCTCAATTTCCCCCTCTAGCAAGCAAAAAGCAAGATACATACTAGGATCTTTGTCGACTTTTGCAATGTGGCTACATGAACCATAGACGGAACCAAGGGGTGGGGACAGTAACAACGCTCAATACTTTTAAAAAATCTTCATTAGGATTATATATATATATATTTTTATGTTTTTAAATAATGATTTTAAAATTCTCCTTTCCAACAGTTTAAAAATTTTATCTATATAGATATTCAATCTCCCAAAAAGTTAATTTTTGGCTTCTCAATTTTTTTGTTTTAATATTATATATTTACCCTCTTTTAGATTTTTTTTTAAGAGATGGTAATTGATGCCAAAAATATGAAGGTTTTGAGCATGAATGCTAAGCCCTATAGTGAGTCAAGAATGTGGCGAATAGACTTTCTCTCATAGTTAGTTGATATGGTGGATTCAATTTTGCTCCTTAGAGGGATAATTAGGACTACAAAATTGGAAATTTCCTGAATTTGGTGTCGAATTATGTTGAGGGCCCATTTGAAGCTATGGCTAAGAACTCCATAATTTTTATTAAACGAAATTTTGGATATGTAGGATTGGTCAAGTGGGCCATTAATGAAGTTCAATCAAACATCTTCTCTCCACCATTAACTTTTACTCCAAACGAGTATGACTTGGTCAACTTTGATAAAATACAATATCATCGGTTTTTCCGGGAGTTTGTGCAACTTTATATCCTCATATAAACAAGAGTTATGGTTAGTACTATTAATAAAAATACTAGGAAAAAATGTATATAATATGTTTAAGACGATCTTGACCACTTTATAACACAATTTCGATATACTTATTTGACGTTAAAGTGAAAAAATTACAAATTGACACTAGTTAAATAGTATTACACACATATAATTAAGACTAATATTAGTACAATAAAATATTCAAAATAAAACAAAAAATCTTTAACTACATGCATAGAAGCTAGGATTTATTTTTTTCCTCAAACTCCGCCATTCCAAAAACTATTTTGTTTTGCTATAACTGTTTATACATATACACACACAAAGAGACATATATAGATGTGTGTGTGAGTGTGCGCATGTGTGCGCGCGCGTACGCATGCTTCTTAGCTATCCATCGTCATAAACTTTTTTTTTCTCTTTATATCACAAACTTTGAATTTATCTTTTCTAGTCATGACTATTTTTTTTTCTAGAAATACTCATGAGCTATTGTAATAAATTGCTATATTAGCGAAATTAAAAATAGTTTATGGCTATAAGGAGAAAGGCAAAATAGTTCAGGTCTAAAATAAATAAAATCAAAGTTTGTGACTGTAAAGAGAAAAGAAATATTTTATGGCTATAAATAGTCAATTTCTCATATATATTGTAAGAAGGACTAGAAGTGTGATGATGTTGATTGAGTTGTATTCAAAGTGGATTTAAATTTTTGTGTAGTAGAAAATGATAAATAAAATTAAGGGAAATATCTTGAGATACATGAGGAACTCTTATTTGCAATGTGTTTCGCTTTCATTAGGATAAGGTGAAGAGGAAGAGGTGTGAATTTGGTTACGATAAAATTGATGAAACTGGCCCTAAAGGTCATGCTTTCGCATTCTCGGAAGTAATAAGTCCAAAGATAAACAAAAATTCTCTCTTCGCCTTTCAGGGGTCACATCCTCACCCCATCCCCGGAAAAAAAAAATGAGAGAGAAGGAAAGAGACGAGAACGTTTTTATTATTTTTTCCAATATGTAATTCTCTTTGTCATGTAGCATATCTTTTCTTTCCCTTAACAAACATATCTTTTCTTTCTTGTTTTAATTATTTTACCATCGTATAACTTTCGTATATTAATTTTTTCCTTTCTAAATATTACAAACATTATTCTTTTAAATGAATACACTACCGTAGATACAAGGGGTGATAATTTATACTAAGGAAATTTAAAAAATATTAAAATATGAAATTAATGAAAAAAATATGTAAAAACTAAAAAAATTAACATTTCTAAATAATTTTACTATTGTTGAGGACGTTTCGCACTCCTTGCCCCCTTTAACGTACAACCTAAATTGGATATTTGTATCGTCAAGCACAAATGAGCATAAACAATCTCCTAACCTCCTCATTCTCTCACTCCTCAATCCTTGCTCACATTGGATCATGTACCTTAAAGGATCATTAGCCTCCTCAATTTCCTGCTCCGGCAAGCAAAAAACAAGATACTCTAGGATCTTTGTCGATATTTGCAATGTGGGTACATGAACTATAGATGGAACAAAGCGGTAGAAATAGTAACGACACTCAACATTTTTAAAAACTCTTTATTAGGATTATATATTTTTTAAATGTTTTTAAACATTTTGACTTTTAAATTCTTCCTTCCAACATTTTGAAAATTTTTTCTATATAGATGCTCAATCTCCCCAAAATTTCATGTTTGGTTTCTCAAATTTTTTTATTTTTTTTTTTGTTTTAATATTATACATTTACCCTCATTTAGGATTTTTTTTTGAACAGATGATAATTGATCCAAAACTGTGAAGGTTGTGAGAATGAATGCTAAGCCTTATAATGCTGTCGAGAATGTAGCGAATAGACTTTCTCTCGTAGTTAGTAAATATGGTGGATGCAAATTTGCTCCTCAGAGGGATAATCAAGATTACGAAATTAGATATTTCCTGAATTTGATGTCGAATTGTTTTGAGGGTTCACTTAAAGCTTTGGCTTAAGAACTCCATAATTTCTTGTAGACAAAATTTTGGATATGTGGGATTGGTCAAGTACGCCATTGATGAAGTTCAATCAAACATCTTCCCTCCACAATTAACTTTTACTCCAAACAAATATGACTTCGTCATCTTTGATCAAATACAATATTATCGGTTCCTTTGGGAGTATAGTGCAGCCTTATATCCTCGTACAAATGAGAGTTATGGTTAGTACTATTAATAAGAGTACTAGGAAAAAATGTACTATAATATTTTTGAGACGATCTTGACCACGTTATCACACAATTTGGATATACTTATTTTACGGTAAAGTGAAAAAATTACTAATTGATTTTAGTTAAATAGTACTACGCACATATAATTCAGACTAATATTAGTATGATAAAATATTCAATATAAAACAAATCAATCATTAACTACATGTATAGAAGCTAGGATTCTTTTTTTCTTCAAACTTCACGATTCAAAATGCTATTTTGTTTTGCAATAACTGTTTCTATAGATATATGAGTATATATATATATATACTATGTGTGTACGCGTGCGTGCGCATACGTGTTAGCTTTCTATGGTCATAAACTATTTTTTTCTCTTTATAGTTACAAACTTTGATTTTGTATTTTTCTAGTCATGACTATTTTTTTTCTAGAAATAATCATGAACTATTGTAGTAAATTGCTATATCAGAGAGGTTAAAAATAGTTTATGGCTATAAGGAGATAGGCCAAATAATTCATGTCTAGAAAAAAACAAAATCAAAGTTTATAACTATAAAGAGAAAAGAAAATAGTTTATGGCTATAAATAATCAATTTCTCATATATATATTATTAGAAGGACTAGAAGTGTGATAACGTTGATTGAGTTGTTTTCAAAGTGGATTTAAATTGTTTGTGTAGTAGAAAATGATAAATAAAATTAAGGAAAATATCTTGAGAATACATGAGGAACTCTTATTTGCAATGTCTTTTGCTTTTAATATGATAAGACGAAGAGGAAGAGGTGTGAATTTGCTTACAGGAAAGTTGATGAAATTGGTCCTAAAGATCATATTTTCACGTTCTTAGAAGTAATGAGTCCAAAGATAAACAAAATCCTCCCTTCGCCTTTCAAGGGTCACGTCCTCACCCCATCCCTGGAAAAAATAAGAGAGAGAGAGGGGGGAGAGAGAGAGAGAGAGAGAGAGAGAGAGAGAAGAGAACGTTTTCTTTTATTTTTTTCTATATGTAATTCTCTTTGTCGTGTAGCATATCTTTGTTTCCCTTAAAAAACATATCTTTTCTTTCTCTTTTAATTATTTACCATCTTATGTTTTTCGTATATTAATTTTTCCTTTCTAATTCTTATAAACATTATTGTTTTAATTGAATACACTACCATAGATGGAAGGGATGATAATCTATACTAAGAAAATTTCAAAAATATTAAAATATGAAATTAATAAAGAAAATATCTTAAAATTAAACTAAATTAACATTTCTAAGTAATTTTACTGTTGTTGAGGACGTTTGGCAATCCTTGCCCCTTTAGCGTACAACCTAAATTATGTATTTGTATCGTCGAACACAAATGAGCATAAATAATTTCCTAAGCTCCTCATTCTCTCACTCCTCAATCCTTGCTCACATGGGATCACTTACTTTAAAGGATCATGAGCCTCCTCAATATCCTGCTCGAGCGAGCCAAAAGCAAGACACATACTAGGATCTTTGTCCATTTTTTTAACGTGGCTACATGAACCATAGACGGAACCAAGCAGAAGAGACAGTAACAACACTGAACAATTTTAAAAACTCTTCATTGGGATGATATTTTCCTAAGTTTTTTTAAACATTTTGAATTTTAAATCTTAATCCCTCCAGTATTTTGAAAATTTTATCTATATAGATGCTCAATCCCCGCCAAAGTTAATGTTTTGTTTCTCCATTTTTTTTTGTTTTAATATTATCTATTGACCCTTATTTAAGATTTTTTTTTAGGAGATGGTAATTGATGCCAAAAATGTGAAGGTTGTTAGCATGAATGGTAAGCCCTATAGTGATGCTAAGAATATGGTGAATAGACTTTCTCTCACAGTTAGTTGATATGGTAGACGCAATTTTGCTCCACAGAGGGATAATCAAGATTATGAAATTGGAAATTGTTTGAATTTGATATCGAATTGTGTCGAGGATACATTTAAAGCTGTGGCTAAGAACTCCATAATTTCTTGGAAACGAAATTTTAGATATGTAAGATTGGTCTAGTAAGCCATTAATGAAGTTCAATCAAGCATCTTCCCTCCACCATTAACTTTTACTCCAAATGAATATGACTTGATCATCTTTGATCAAATAGAATATCATCGGTTTCTCGGGAGTTTCGTGCAGCTTTACATTCTTGTACAAACAAGTGTTATGGTTAGTACTATGAATAAAAATACTGGGTAAAAATGTACTATAAATGTTTGAGACAATCTTGACCACTTTATCATACAATTTAGATATACTTATTTGATGTTAAAGTGGAAAAATTACTCATTGACTTTAGTTAAATAGTACTACACACATATAATTAATGCTAATATTAGCACGATAAAATATTCAAAGTAAAACGAAACAATCTTTAACTTCATGTATAGAAGCTAGAATTCTTTCTTTTCCTCAAACTCTGCATTCAAAACACTATTTTGTATCGCTATAACTGTTTATATATATACATATATATGACAGTAATTGGCAGAGCTCGATGAAGTCTCTACCTTTACCTCACCATGTGAATTCTATTACAAGCACATCAAACCTATTTGTGAAGTATTGCGTGAAGCTTTGTAACAACTCTGCTTATCGCTATTCTCATGGTTCCATCCTCTTGGTGGGCTCTACTCCTATAAGGTCTCTCACTGAGTTTATTTCACTTTTGTTGAAATTTGTTTAAGAAATTACTTCTCGGTTTTTTTTATTTTGTTTATTTGTTTTTTCCATGTATTTTTGTTTCTTGTTTCTATGAATTTGTATTGGTATATGAATGGATTGATTATGTGCATCTCTTGTATATGTTATATCTTCTCTTTCAGCCTCTACTTACTTTGTGAAATATAGTGGTACTTTCTGTCATTTTGGTGAGAATTTGAATCTAGTCTTTGTTATTTGGCCTTGAGAAGTTAGAATTATAATTAACTGCAAATAGATGAAAGGAAATTTTTTTGTTAAACTTGATTAATAGAAACTTCTTTGTTTGTTTCTGAGCTTTTCAGCTCATAGTATTAATTAATGTTGATTCTGACTTTGTCCATTCTGGAGGCTGAAGATGCTCTATACTAAATTAAATGTCACTAATGGAATATTACATATACTTTTTAAAGAGAACTATACCAGTTTCAAGGGAAAATGCAAGATGGGCCAACAAAAATTGAATGCCTACTCATGCTTGAGAATGCAGATATTCCTGAAGATCTCAACAACCTTTATATCCGCGGTGTCTGTGTCAGTTCAATGGTGATGAAGAAGCTTTCAGGACTATATGTACTGATTATCTCGACATTGTTGCAACTGTAACAATCCCTTCCACATTTCGTAATGTAGTTGACAATCAACAAGAAGAAGATTGTCGTGCATGGTTTCCATTTCCATATCGGATTCTAATGCTTGATGGAATGCATCGAATGGCATCTTAAACCATGGGACAGTTAAGTATAACCCCCAGCAGAACGGAGTAGCTGAGAGGATGAACTGTACCATTATGGATAAAGTTAGATGTCTCTTACTTTCTTCGGGTATCCCAAAAGGGGAAAGCTGTTAGCACAGTTGTCTACCTTATTAATAGATCCCCTTCTACAACCTTAAACTTTAGGACTCCTATAGAACTTTGGTGTGGTAAGCCTTCTAACCTTTATAACCTTAGAGTTTTTAGGTGTGCGGCCTTTATACATCAGAAGGAGGGTAAGCTAGACCGTAGGTCTAGAAAGGGAGTGTTTATAACATATCCTAGCAGGGTGAAGGGTTATAGAATATGGTTACAGGGTGCATCGGGAGTAAGGGTAGATATCAGTAGGGATGTCATCTTCAACGAATTATCAGTAGGGATGTCATCTTCCGATATTCCACTGAGTGTTCCCACACCTAGTAGTATTCCTGTGGAGGTGGAGGTCACCGCTGAACCCTCTTTAGAACTCTCTCAGGAACCTGAACTAATAGAGAGTTACCTAGATAGCACACCAAATCCTCCTAGTATTCCTAAAACCTTTGATCCTGTTTTAAAAGGTTCTGATGAGGAGGAAGAACATTCTGAGGCCCAAGCTCAAGCCCTTAGGGATTACCAGCTCGCGACAGATAGGGTTAGAAGAGTGCCTAAAGAACATCCTCGGTATGGTTATTCCTACATAATTTCATATGCTTTTGCAGTTGCATCTTATGTGGAAAAAAAAAAGGAACCATTATGTTTTTCTGATGTTCTGAAAAGCCATAATCGCTCTTTTTAGTTACGTGCTATGGATGAGGAAATGTCGTCTTTAAATAAAAATAAAACCTGGATTCTTGTTCCAAAACCCTCAAAACAAAAGTTAGTTGATTGCAAATGGATTTTTAAAATAAAAGAGCCTGAGTCTTCAAATGAACCTCTAAGGTTCAAGGCCAGGTTGGTTGTAAAAGGTTTTTCACAAGTTGAGGACATTGATTTTAATGAAATATTTTCTCCTATTGTTAAATACAAAATGATTAGGATTATTCTTACTCTTATTACTTTTTATGATCTCAATCTTGAACAAGTTGATGTTAAAACCGCTTTCTTCCATGGTGATCTTGAAGAGACTATGTATATGCATCAACCACTAGGTTTTGAGGTTAAAGGTAAAGAACATATGGCGTGTCTTTTGAAAAAGTAATCACCCAGATAATGGTACAAGAGGTTTGATTCTTTTATGTTAAAATTTAGTTTTACTAAAAGCAACTATGATAGTTGTCTTTCTTTCTCTGGTAATAATGTTGATAGTGCTATTTACTTATTGTTTTATGTAGACGATATGCTAATTGCTGGCAGACATAAAGCTAAGATCGATGATCTAAAATCCTTGCTAAAATCTGAATTCGACATGAAGGATTTAGGGGTTACATCCAGAATTCTTGGGATGAGTATTACTAGAGATAGAGCTGATCATTCACTCTTTCTATCTCAAAAGCCCTTTCTTCAGAAAATTGTATCCAAATTTTCCATGCACCTGTGTAAGCCCGTTATAACTCCACTTGTGAGCCATTTCAAACTTTCGGACAAAACCTGTCCTAAAACTGAAAGTGAGAAAAGAGATATGGCAAATATCCCTTACAGAATGGCCATAGGCTCAGTCATGTACTCAATGATATCTACCTGACCAGACATTGCTTTTTCTATAAGCTTTATCAGCAGATTCATGTCTAACCCTGAGAGAGATCACTGGACTGCTCTCAAGTGGCTACTGCGTTATCTTAACGGTCCTTAGATCGAGGTTTACACTATCATAATTGGTCCGATATATTTAAACTAATTGGATATGTTGATTATGATTTTACAGATGATAAGGGTGGTAGAAATTCTACCTCATCCTATTTCCTTACCTTACAGGGGAATTGCGTCTCATGGAAATCTCAACTGCAGCTGGTAGGTTCCTTATCAACTACCGAGGCTGAATATATCATAGCTACAGAAGCTATCAATGAAGCCATCTGGCTTGAAGGGTTATTGAATGAATTACAAGTTTTATATTCAAAAGCTATTATTTATACTGATAGTCAGAGTTTTTTACATTTATGTAAGAATCCGGTCGCAAAACATATAGATGTCAAATATCACTTTATTAGGGAAAAAGTCTCCAGTGGTTTAGTTGACATAGACAAGATTAGTACTGGCAGTAATCCAACAAATTTTGGTACTAAAATTGTAAGCTCTGACAACTTTATGTTTTGCAGGGATTTCCTTCACTTGGACACAGTCTGACTCATGTTGAGTGTTTGTTCAAGGTAGAGATTGTAGGCTTTTGGCCTTAGTCTTCCCAATATTTTTCATTTTTCCAGCCCATTTTCATAACCTAGTGATGACCATGGGCCTCAGCTGAAGAGTAGGTGATCTGTTTTGACTGGGTCAGCTGAAGAATAGGTTCTGGTAATTTCCACTGCTTATTCTTTTTGGTATGTAATAGTAAATAGATTTGTGTAATAGTAATTAGCTCCTACACATTTGAAGTCGTAAAGAACTGTTAATAGCAGGACTCTGGTAACCTTGGCACACTCCTAAGATCTGCGCTAGCCTTTGGTTGCGTTAGTAAAATTCTTATGCTGCAACTGTTATTTTTAATTTATTTTACAGCAACACTTTTGTTTGACTAAGAACTGATGTATTCAATCTGGCATCTATCATCGATCTTTGAGGCTTTCTAACACTTCATATTAATATGAGTTTTGTTATAAATTATACTGTTCTGCATAGTTCTACTTGGAATATACCACTTATGATTACAGCAACTTGGACAACATAGAGAGTTCATGATTTCCTTTTTTTATTGATGATCCGAGCTTGTTCATTTTATTCGCTTAAGACATCAATATATCTGCAGAAAGTAGTACCCAAAGCTGTAGCTTTGTTCCTCTTAATAATTTATCTTTGTAAATTAGGCGCTGTCGTTGCTGTAAAATAAAATTTTTTTCTGCTATTGGAACTTATCTTCCTTCGACTCTCGGAATATCCTATTCTGGTCAAGCATGCAAGTTTCAAACATGAGCTACTAAAATGGGCAAAGTCCTATTATTTTTCGTTATTCTTGCTCAAGTTAATGTTGTTAGCCCTAAGGGCATTAATACTTATGTTTTGATTATGATTAACATATGCTTGTGTGAGTATTTTAGCTAACCCTTCATAGAACAAAAGAAGTACCTATGAAGTCTCAAAGTCTACAAGCAAAAGATCTTGTTGATGAGGACAAAATGGAGAAGAAGAGACCAAGCCATTCCAAGATCAAATCATTGAAGACATTGAAGGCATTGTCTTTGGTAGAGTGAATTAGGTACTACCTTGTAAACTCCCTAGTCTTACTGTTTGATAATTGATCATATATGAAGCTCCCTGTATGATTTTCTAAGATATAATCTTTTGTTAAAATCTAAGTATTCTTGACTGAAGATGTTATGGAAAGTTTTTCTTCTCTTTAAAATGATTGTCAAAGAATACATGCTTTTGAAACAAGGAAGAAAGTTTTTTGTTTAAAAAGAAACTTGGCTGAGGAAAACATAAATTCGGCAGTCCGGTTTTAGAACCGGTCGTCCGTTTTTTTTCCAAAGTAAAAAATTCGGCAGTCCGTTTTTTAGAAAATCAAGTCCGAATCTTTCTGTTCAAAAACTCGGTCATCCGGTTTTAAAACCGGCAGTCCGATTTTTCTATATATCAAAATTCGGCAGTCCATTTTCCAAGTCCGAATCTTTCTGTTTTAAAGAACCGGCAGTCCGTTTTCAGGAACCGGTCGTCCGATTTTTGCTGTTAATGTACAAATTTTATCGTTGCACAGAATGCATCTGTCATTTCTGAAAGCAACGGCTATTGTCTAAAGGCAACGGTCTTGTGCTTCAAGACTCTATATAAACACTTGATTTTCAGCCATAAAAGACATAAGTTTGGTGAAATATTGATTGAGAACATTTAAGACTTTTAAAGAGCTTCAAAAGTACATTTTATTACAAATTATTTTCAATCCCAAACAAAAATTCTTCTTGAGCTTCATTGTTGATCATCCATCAAAGAAGAAGAAAAGAGGTGCTTGTAGAAGTATTCCATTGAGTTGTATCTTCCTCTTCTCAAGCTTATTTGGTAATATTGTTCCTAACTTTTCCTATTTTTCATTGTGATCAAAGGTTTGTGGAAAACCCTTTGGTGATCCTTTGATAGACTTGTTGTATTGTTGTGTTTGAGGTTTTAGTGTAAAACCCTCGAAGGGTGAACCTCATTGTGTAGTTGTGTAACCAACTTTTATTTTAGTGGATTTGTGAAATCCTTGGGTTGAGTCTCAAGGTAGTGGATGTAGCTCTTTGAGAGAGTGAACCACTATAAATTGTTGTGCTTGTTTTTTTTTTTTTTTTTAATTGCCTATACTATAAGATTGTGTTGTGTGTGGATTCTTATTAAAAAGAGTTTTAGAAATCTTTCACAAACAAATTGGAGGTTTATCTTTCTAATCACACAAAAGATTTTTTAAATTAGCCAAAAACCTTATTCACCCCCCCTCTAAGGTTTTTCAAATGTATTTTATTTCTTCTTTTGTATTCAGAAGGAACAGAAACACTGAAATATATCATATATGCCTATTGTTCTGCAGGATGGTGTCTTTTTATTCTATGGTTGTTGTGATCCATTCAATGAGAAAGCACTACGGGCAAGTAGAGGAGCCTCCTTTCAACTTCCTATAGTTTTTGGTGAATGGACACATTTAAAATCTTTGAATGAAGAATTTGAAATGAGGATTTTGGTTGGGCATCCTGCAAACAGTGCAGAATCGAAGCTTGTCTCTTCTCTTTCTTGAGACTTTGAAGATTCTTTAGCAGAGACTCCTTTATGCCTTGTACTGGACAGTGAAAGAAGTGGCCTTTTTGAGAAGAGTAGACAAGAATGTGAACTTGTAAGCATTCCAATGGCAAGAGAATTCGAGAATCTTAATGTTTTAGTAGCTGCTGGGATATTCCTGTACATGTTGCAACCTAATAATAGCGGTAGCAATTGATTCGTTGTTGATGAGGTTCATACAAATGAAAGTAGTTTGAAGCACTAGTTCACAATATACTAGAGAATTATTGTCATTGAGGTAACGTCACATATTTTTTCATATTTATTCTTATGAACGGAACATTTTAATCATAATTGATTCTCGAACCCTTTTGTTCATACATTATAACATTCCTATGTTCGGTCCATAGCATCATAATTGGAAGTTATGAATTTTTGCACATGAAGTTGAGAATCAACCAGTTTGGCTTGTCTCTGCTGATGATCTTAACCATGGCAAGAGGTATAAACTTTAGATAAAGTTTTGCCTGATTTGGATATCTTGGAACTAAATCTTGAAGCCTTGACTAGGTTAGTTTTAGGTGACAAAAGAAGTTAGAAATCAGCAGAATTATTATAGCTTTGTTCTAGAATAGTAGTATGAAATGAAGCAATAATATTGGCAGTACACTTGGAAATTATCTTGGACTATATAGTCTTGTTTCAACATTAATGTTCTGGAATTCGAAAATTTTTTTTCTAATTTCTCTTCAAAGTTTAGATAATCACTTTGCAATATTTCTTAGCTAACTTGTTTTGTTTAGCTTGCTTTTATTTATTTTGATTCTTGTCTTCTCAAGTAAAGTTGAAGATGAGATAGAGTCAGGGGATTTTGGAAATGTTTATAAGCGAAATCTTCTAGAGTAGAAGCGGGGTCTTCTTATTAGGATAAATGACCATATTTGCTTGTATCTAAACAGGAAGCAAGAACCCCAGCTCGAATGAATGCCTTCCACTAGTGCAGTGCAGCTTGGTGGAGTTTACAAAATTTCATGAATATACCAAATTGTTTAGAAGAGTTACATTGGCGATCAGCCCCTGTTACATAAACAAAACCTCTACAAACTATTACAAAAACAGCTGAAGAACAGAATATAACTATTCTGATCTATTACAAATAACCAGATGATGGAATCGGATAACAAATCTTTAAAATGGCACTTCAAAATCAAATGAGGTGTTCGAAAAACGGATGACTGACTCTTCAATCCAAAGTACCTGCAAAAATTGGACTACAAAATCGGATGAGCAGGCAAAACTCGAACGTTCGATTTTTGCCAGTATCAGACGACCAACTTACAAAATTGGACTTCTGCTTTCAAAATCGGACGACCAACACAGAAACATATAACGACTGAATTCTGTTTAAAAGAAGGGAACAGAGATATTAGAACGCAAAAAACAGACGAGGAAAATTCATATTCTCGATCAAACTCTCAGAACAATGGATGAGACTCACACACAAGAACAATCTAATCTCTCACTCTCGGTTCTCTCATTTACAAGCCACCAGAGCACGCAGTGGCAATAACAGAAGAATTTACAGAGAACAAACAGTAATAGAGGAATAAGAAACTACAGAGAAGAAGAAGAAGAGAGAACAAAACGAAAGAAAGCTTCACACAGAGTTATTAGTCAGCTCATCTTATCAGCAATAGTAAGGATGCGAGTATTTATAGAGTTTCGTAGGTAGACTCAATCAAGAACAAATAAGTCATCTGGAAGAATCATTAAAAAATAGAACAGCCAAGAACCTAGAAGACTCATTCAAAAAGACAAACAACCAAGTAACCTGGGGAAGATACAAGAAGAGATTGGGCTATTTACAAACTCGGCCCGCCCAACCTTACTAAGTAACCTAGGGAAGAC
This sequence comes from Catharanthus roseus, assembly GCA_028651295.1. NCBI lineage: Eukaryota > Viridiplantae > Streptophyta > Magnoliopsida > Gentianales > Apocynaceae > Catharanthus > Catharanthus roseus. The sequence goes on from JAPQWS010000142.1 coordinate 3,530,324, forward strand.
ACATGAAGAGATTGGACTATTTACTAACCCGGCCAGCCCGATATGTTGGGGTAAACATAAACTCATCCTATTTGGGTTGTGAGGCCTGGTGCAACTCTTCATAGGGTATAAGAACATGAACTGAAAAAGAAAAGGAACACAAATGTGTGAACCGGTCCAATAGGCCTACACAAACTTCATTCATTTATTCTACAATAAACTCAAGAAATGTGATGCTAAAAGATCAGGAATGGCGGCATCCCATAGAGTTTAATGACAAATTGCAATTCAGAAAGCAAGATTATAAGGGTGGTGGGCAGCCCAGCCCAACCCCCTTTTAAGCAATTTCATCATTTTTATCAGCTACAAATTTGCCTGCTAGAAGCACTCATGGTTGAAGATTTTAATAGCACCTATTGAAACATAATAGTTAATTATTTTTCTTCTCTAAAGTTCATATTGAAGTGTATTCCTGATTGCGTATTTAACGTCAGGATTTCACAAGCCCTATGGAATATAATAGGAATGGGCATCTTGGATTATCATTACTCAGAAAGCGAGCAAATATGCTGAAACTGCTCTCCCAATCCACTCAATTCCAATATTCAGACAAGCCCCGATACCTCAAGAGAAGATGTTTAGTTTAGTTCTTGAAGGAAGTTTAGAACTTATCGTGTAAGCCGAGCTATTGGTTATGCTATCTTCTCAATATGCTATCTTTATTAAGCTTCTTTGATATTCAAGAATATTAGGCTTCTCTATCTAATGAGGAAATGGAGAAACATTTCTAAGTTTGTTATTTACCTTTATTTGCTCGAAGTATTTCAAGGAGAAACACCCATATCTTACTGTAAGAATATTCGAAAGGGGAAATTTTTTAATCAACTTAAAACTGGAGTTGGCATAGAGAACCCTTACTGGCCAAGAAGGCTCAAAGGAAAATCAACTTTCAAGTCTCAATATACTACGTTCTAAGGAAGTCTTTCAACTGTATGAAATTAGTTAGGTTGTCTTAATCAGCCATAACAATATGGTTTCTGTACATTAACTCCTTGTTTAATATTCTACTTACATACGCTCTTTTTGGAAGGGAAAAATCATACTGATGCTGAAATTTGAATAATCTAACGGCACATATTTGCTGTAATTTTTTTCACGATTTTATATCCTTTGTCGAGTTCACACTTGGATTTCAAGTCATTTGAAAAGATTGTAGGTCTCCATCTTTCAAAAGCGTATATTGTTCATATCCAATTCCTTTTATTGTTGGAAAGTACAACAACCTACTTTATTAGATATCTTGATATGTGCTATCATGATTTATTCACAATAACTCGATTGAATATAGTGAGTAACTTTGACCATAGAACAATCAAAATTTGATTGTATGAGGTTATGCCGTCAAACTCCTTTTTGTTGAAAATATGTAGTATATGGAAGATTTGGAACAACCCCTAATGTAGGGAACTTGAAATGCATTTCTTAATGTAAATATCTTAATTGTCTTTAGTATGGTAGCTTGTATGATAATCATGACATGTATGATTTATTTTCCATATTTAGTTTTTCAAATTGTGTAGGATATATGTTGGTCACATTGGCCACTGTAAAACAGATTTGAGAAATAAACTTTTCCACCAATTCATCAAATATCGTGCTTTGTTTTCTTTCATGGTATCAGTGCCCACTGTGGCTAAAGATATTACATATCCTGAAACAAGTTGAGAAATACGATGAAAATGATGAATACTACCTAGGACCAAATGATGGTTCAGTTAGCTTGATTACTCTCGTCCAGTTGAAGGATAAGAATTTTGATGAATGGGTAGACGCGATCGAGTTAGCCCTTGACTCTAAAAATAAATTGGGATTTCTTGATGGATCTATTCCACAACCTGAAGAAGATGATCCAAAGTTTAAAAGGTGGAAGAAAATCAACACCTTGATTGACTCATGGATACTAAACACTATGCGGCCTTCAATCACATAGACGAAGGTGGTGAAAACTATGTGGGATTAGTTACTACAATAGTTTCGTGCATAAAACGGGCCCAAATATTATGAGTTGAAGCAGTAATATTCAATTGTAAGCAAAAGAGACTTTCTATAGCCATCTATTTCTCAAAATTAAAGAAATTGTGGGAAGAAATTTCAAACTATGAGCAATTTTCTATGTGAAATTGAGAGAAATCTATGAGGGAATTAACAATATGACACGAGAAGAAGAAACTTCTATAATTTCTCTTTGGCTTGGACACTAATGTTTCTAGAACGATATGTACTCAATACTAGGAGAGAACCTCTATCTAATGTCAACTAAGCCTATTCTAAGTTAATACAAGTGGAGCAAGTGAAAAATATGACTAAGGAAGAAGTGGAAGTTGGTGGCGTTACGGCAATCTCTGCTGTCCGCAGCCAATATGGATATCACACAGAAAAATCATCTCTTGTTTCCAGCCAATGTCACAAAAAAGAGCATGACTCCAAAAGCTGCTTCCAAGTGATTGGATTCCTAGAGTGGTGTTTGGAGAAAAGAAAAACCAACAGAGGCTGCAAACACACCGAAAAGGAGGAAAAAGTCACGGAGGCACTGGAGGTGTGCATCGTGGCGCACAAGGTGGATAACCGGCGACGATCCAACACGTTTGGGTGCCACAGCAGACTAGCACCAGTAACCCTTCCATACCTAGTTTTTCTCCAAATGCTGCCGGTGTGCCCATTCTTACTGCAGAGCAGTGAAAGTCACTAATAGGCTTTGTGCAAAACCAGTCACATCCTGCATCTAAGGAAAGCTCTGGTAAAATTTTTTTTGATAATTCGTTGATTAACTCAGGAGTAACCTATCATATGACCTTCAATATTGATATTTTATTTGTTGTTCATGTGATTCCTCCATGGTCGATCACCTTGCCGAATTGAGCCGTCACTTATGCAACCAAATATGGCAAAATCCAACTTGGTCCCAATTTTATTTTGCAGAAAGTTTTGTTTATCCCGTAGCTTACTTGCAATATTGTTTATGTATCTTAATTTCTAAAATCTGATTCATGGATTGCTTGGTTTACATATTCAATGTGTGGTTTACAGTACTGTTTCTCTAGGATCCTGAATTGAGCGGATGAGCAACGAAATAAGTTGTACTATCTTTAGAATGTGATGCCAGGCAGAGTGAATAAAGTTGTGGGTCTTGACTCTAGATTTCTGTGTCATCAAAGGTTGGGGTACCCTTCAGATTCTGTTCATAGATTTTTACCTCCTTTATTCCTCTCCACAAATAATGACCCTTGTGATACATGTTTTTGTGCTGAACAGACACGTGCCATTTTTCCAACTTCCTTAAATAAAGCTTCTGAAATATTTGCCTTAATTTATTGTGATGTGTAGGTCCCTTATAAATTTAAAACTCATGATAATGCTGAATATGTTCTTACTATTGTTGATGACTATTCGGGTGCCATTTTGATATTTTTAATGATTGAAAAGCGAGAAGTTCGTTCTACATTATCCGAATTTTGCAAAATGGTCCAAACTCATCAACTACTATTAAAACTATCCGGTCTGATAATAGGGGAGGATATGGGAATCCAAACATGGAATACATCATCAAACTACAATACTTTATACACCTAAGCAAAATGGTCGTGCTGAGTCCAACTATTCCAAGCTAATCTACCCCTCTCTTTATTGGAAGAATGTGTCCTCACAGCCGGTTATTCCATTAACCGAACCTCCTCCAACCTTCTTAACGAAAATCTCCTTTTGTGTTGTTACATAAAACTCCACCCAACTACTGTTTCCTTTGCAGCTTTGGCTGTTTAAGCTACAGTCATCATGCCACTATTGATAAATTTCTTTCTCAGGGTCAAAAGTGCATCTTCATTGGCTACCCTCTTGGAAAATGGGGTTGGCAGGTCTATGATATTAAATCCAAAGTTTTTATTATTTCTCGAGATGTGATTTTTTATGAGACAATTTTTCCATACAAAACTAACTTTTCCTTAACTCGACAAGGCAAAACTTCATCTCCCAAATCTGTCCAACCTATGCAATATTCCGACATAAACCCAAGCAACACCTGCCACCCCTTAATTCATCCACAAATATACCCTCAGCCATAAATAAATCCTCCATCCAGTCACAAGTCCCTCCCCAGTCCAATCCAATTGTCCCAACCTAACCTCTTGCAAATGCTGACCTGTGGCCTATCGAAAAATGCACTTCCCTATCTCTCTCTCACGGATCCATCTGCCCTATCCCAGTCCTCCGTGGATCAATCCACCGACCAGCGTCCCTTCCCTTCTCATTCTCAGACCATTGTGCCTTTCCCTCTTCACCTCCCAATTTCTTCCACTTTTGGACCTAGGCCCTTCCACCCTCTTCTGGGTTGTTGCTTCCCGGCCCTTCTTTGAATCCAGAATCTGTAGGTGGCCTCACCGAAAAGGGGAGTCTTGTTGATCCTCCTGTTGACGTACCTCTCCGCCACAGTACTTGGACCACATATCCACCAGGAAAATTATCAGATTACAAGTATTATTCCATGCAAGGTTCTTTCCATTCCTCTGCTCCACCTGCTTCTTTAGTGTCTTCATGTACATGTCTTTACCCCTTTGCTGCTTATGATAATTGTGATTGTTTCTCTGCAACCTATAGAGGATTCCTTGCCACATTACATATTGAGGTTGAACCTACTCTCTTTTTCTAAAGCCGTTAAACATGATAATTGTCATATTTCCATGCAACATAAAATTGATGTTCTTGATCAAAATGCCACTTGGATTCTCATAACTCTTCCCCCTTGGAAGAAAGGCCTTGGCAGCAAGTGGGGTGTATCAAACTAAACTTAAGTCTGATAGTGCTGTGGAGTGCTTGGTTGTTCTTGGAAACACATTGGTGGAAGGTGAATATTTTATTGAAACATTTGCCCCAGTCACAAGGCTTGTTACTGTTCACCGATAACGATCCTCATGTTATTGCTTGCTTTAAATCTCATTTGTGCAAGTGCTTTCATATGAAGGATCTTGGCTCTTTAAAATACTATTTGGGTATTGAAGTCGCTCGAAACGCTTTTGGTCTATATCTTAATTAACGCAAGTATGCCCTTGATATTATTTCCGAAACCGGATTATCTCGCGCTAAACCTGCTTCTACTCCTATTAAGCAAAATCATCATCTGGCCAAAGATCAAAGTCATTTCATGTCAACTCCCGATCAATACCGCTTGCTTGTTAGGTGCTAATCTATCTTACTATCACATGTCCGGAACTTACTTACTCTGTTCATACTTTGGCTCAGTTTATGAAAAAACCACATATTCAATATCGGCAGCTTTCTTAAAAGGTGTTCTATATCTGAAATCGTGCTTGTGTCAAGGCATTTTTCTTAGTTCTTCCAATAACTTGGTGCTCACTGCTTATTGTGATGCTGATTGGGCAAGTTGTTCTATTACCCGCAGGTCTCCCACAGGCTATTTTGTTTTCTTGGGTGATTCCCCAATTCTTGGACATTGCAATCTTCATGCTCCAACTCGAATGGGAGTTTGAAGATATGTAAAATTGCAAGATTTGGCACAACCCTTCATATAGGAAATGTAAAACACATTTTCTAATGTAAATATGTTATTTGCCTTTGGTATAGTAGCTTGTATGGTAAACATGACATGTTTGATTTATTTCCATATTTAGTTTTGAAATTGTGTAGAATATATAATAGTCATATTGGCGATTGTAAAATAGATTTGAGAAATAAACTTTTCCTAATTCTCCAAATATCGTTCTTTGTTTTCTTTCAGTTTTGTCATGAAGGGCCTGAAAAGCAACACACCTAAAATGCAATCAATCTATACATGGCATTTAGGATACAACTAGGCGTTCAGGTTTACAAAACCTTAGGAAGTTGGGAAAAGCCCGCACTTCCTATACCATATCATCAGGACATCAAATTAGTATGCTGAAATTGTAAGTCTAGAATTTTTTCAGAAAGATGTCAACAAGACAATACCAAGATTTGAAAATGAGATTATAACAAGATCTCACGAATTCGAACGTAATTCTGACCGAAGAAAATGCTTTGCTCTATGCAATCAAATATTGATCATTGGATTCTCTTAAGTTGTATTCATAGTTTCATAGATCTCCTCTTTTATCAGGGAAAAGAAGATGAAGATTTTTAGTCTGGGTTTTTTACATATCTCAGTTTTTCGAAAGGTAAATAGTATGTACGATTTTGATCTATTAGAATATTTATCTTCATCAGAACATACTTTTCTATCAAGTAATTAGGAAAAAACCAAGCTTGATTTTTTGAAGGAAACATCTTACATATTCTTTCTCCAAATAGAAACAAAAACATATTTTGGAATTCTATTCGTTATACAAAGTTGATATACTTTTTTGTTGGAACAAAGTTGATATACTTTTTTATTGGAACTTTTTCGAGTCGGACAATTCTTCAAAATCAGACATCTATATATATTGGAGGATTTCATATCATCATTAATCACTTCCTATTTAGTTTCGCATATTGTTTTAACGAAAGCTGGTTTTTCTCCAATGGATTTTGTAAGACAAGGTTTATATTTACATCGTAGTAATCAACATCCACAGGCCATTCTTAAGATCTGGAAGCTTGTGTGACCAAAGTCAACAATCATTTAAACATTTTCGATTTTATGGTACCATCTAAGATTATATCACATGGGAAAAGAAGTGCTAACTGAGAAGCCGAGAATAGAGCAGAAGAAGTAGAAGATGCCTACAAAAACTGATTTACGTTAAAGAAAATGGGGATTCTTTAGATATATCTTTATTGATAAATAAAACTATCATAAAGGAATTTATGAAAATTAGAGGGCATATGATGGGACCAGCCCATCTAGGCTTTAGTTTTGGGCTAAAATGAGTTATGATTAAGTTATTCTTAGGCCAAGTATCACATGGTTAAGGCCAACTAACCTAGGTGCTTAGGTAAAGGTCCAAAAGGTTTAAATGATTATTTTATAAGAATCCCACATCGATTGTCTAGCCAAAATTTCAAGACGCAACACTCTATAAGTGGTGATATTCATATTGACCTTATTAGATTATGTTTACTTATTGTTACTCAACCAAATTTACACCTCTTAGATAAGCAACTTGTCTAGAAATTCCATTCAACCACCACAAAATCCCAAGCAACTTGTCCAGAAATTCCGTTCAACGACTACAAAATCTCGGACAGCCCAGTCGAAAATATTTCTCACTTCTACTGCCTTTTGCAAACCTTTAATCTCTCTTCGTCTTTCACAAGTCACGTTCTCATCCTATCCCTAAAAAAATGAGAGAGAGAGAGAGAGAGAGAGAGAGAGAGAGAGAGAGAGAGAGAGAGAGAAAGAGAATGTTTTTATTATTTTTTTAAATATATAATTCTCCTTGTGATGGAGCATATCTTTTCTTTCCCTTAAAAAGTATATCTTTTCTTTTTTAATTATTTTACCATCTTATGGTTTTCGTATATTAATTTTTAAATTTCTAATTATTACAAACATTATTCTTTTAACTGAATACACTACCATAGATAGAAGGGGTGATATCTATACTAAGAAAATTTGAAAAGTATTAAAATATGAAATTAATAAAAAAAAATTTAAAAATTACAATAAATTAACATTTCTAAATAATTTTACTAATGTTGAGGATATTTGGCACCCCTCTTTCCCCTTTTAGAGTACAACCTAAATTATGTATTTATATCGTCGAGTACACGGAACCAAAGGGTAGGCACTGTAACAATGCTCAACGTTTTAAAAAACTCTTCATTAGGATTATATATTTTTTAATGTTTATAAACATTTGACTTTTAAATTCTCCCTTTCAACATTTTAAAAATTTTATGTGTATAGATGCTCAATTCCCCCAAAAGTTAATGTTTGGTTTCTCAAATTTTTTGTTTTAATATTATATATTTACCCTTATTTATGTATATTTTTTTGAAGAGATGGTAATTGATGCCAAAATTGTGAAGGTTGTGAGAATGAATGCTTAGCCTGATGGTGATCTCGAGAATGTGGTGAATAGACTTTCACTCATAGTTAGTCGATATGGTGGACGCAATTTTACTCCTTCACATATTTGCTCAATTTTTTTTCACGATTTTATATCCTTCGTCGATTTCACACTTGGATTTCAAATCATTTGAAAAGATAGTAGGTCTCCACCATTCAAGCGCGTATATTGTTCATATCCAGTTCCTTTTATTGTTGGAAAGTACAACAACCTAATTTGTTAGATATCTTGATATGTGCTATCATGATTTATTCACAACAACTCGATTGAATATATTGAGTAACTTTGACCATAGAACAATCCAAATTTGATTGTATGAGGTTATGCCGTCAAACTCTTTTTTGTTGAAGATATGTAGGATACGGAAGATTTGGAGCAACACCTAATGTAGGAAACTTGAAACGCATTTCTTAATGTAAATATCTTAATTGCCTTTAGTATAGTATCTTGTATGATAATCATGACATGTATGATTTATTTTCCATATTTAGTTTTTCAAATTGTGCAGGATATATGTTGGTCACATTGGCCACTGTAAAACAGATTTGAGAAATAAACTTTCCACCAACTCGTCAAATATCGTGCTTTTTTTTTCTTTCACGGTATTAGTGCCTACTATGGCTAAAGATATTGCAGAACTTGTCTAGAAACAAGTTCAAAAATATGATGAAGAGGATGAATACTACCTAGGACAAAATGATGGTTCAGTTAGCTTGATTACTCTCGTCTAGTTGAAGGATGAGAATTTTGATGAATGGGTAGACGCGATCGAGTTGGCTCTCGACTCTAAAAATAAATTGGGATCTCTTGATGGATCTATTCAACAACCTGAAGAAGATGATCCAAAGTTTAAAAGGTGGAAGAAAATCTACACCTTGGTTGGATCATGGATACTAAACACTATACGGGCTTCAACTATGTGGGCTTAGTTACTTTCGTGCACAAAACGGGCCCCAATATTATGAGTTGAAGCATTAATATTCAATTGTAAGCAAAAGGGACTTTCTGTAACCATTTATTTTGCAAAATTAAACAAATTCTGGGAAGAATTTTCAAATTATGAGCAATTTTCTGTGTGAAATTGAGAGAAAACTATGAGGACATTAACAATACGACACGAGAAGGAAAAACTTCTATAATTTCTCTTTGGCTTGGACACTAATGTTTCTGGACATTCCTCAATACTAGGAGAGAACCTCTACCTAATGTCAACAAGCCTATTCTAAGGTAATACAAGTGGAGCAAGTGAAAAATATGACTAAGGAAGAAGTGAAAGTTGGTGGCGGTACGGCAATCTTTGCCGTCCGCAGCCAATATGGAGATCACACAGAAAAATTATCTCTTGTTTTCTGCCATTGTCATAAAAAAGAGCATGACTCCAAAAGCTGCTTCCAAGTGATTGGATTCCCAGAGTGGTGTTTGGAGAAAAGCAAAACCAACAGAGGCTTCAAACACACCGAAAGGAGGAAAAAGTCACGGAGGCAGTGGAGGTGTGCATCGTGGCGCTCAAGGTGGAAAACCGGCGACGATCCAACACGTTTGGGTGCCATAGCAGACTAGCACCGGTGAACCTTCCATACTTGGTTCGTTTCCAAATGCTATCAGTGTGCCCAGTTTCACAGCAGAGTAGTGATAGTCACTGATGGGCTTTGTGCTAAGCCAGTCACATCCTGCATCTAAGGAAAACTCTGGTAAATTTTTTTCTAACAATTGGCTGATTGACTCAGCAGTAATCCATTACATGACCTTCAATATTGATCTTTTATTTGCTGTTGATGTGATTCCTCCATGGCCAATCACCTTGCCGAATAAAGCCATCACTTATGTAACCAAATGTGGCAAAATCCAACTTGGTCCCAATTTTATTTTGCAGAAAGTTTTGACTATCCCATAGCTTACTTGAAATATTATTTATGTGTCTTAATTTCTAAAATATGATTCATGGATTTCTTGGTTTACATAATCAATATGTGGTTTACAGTACTGTTACAGTAGAGCGGATGAGCAATGAAATGGATTATACTATCTTTAGAATGTGATTCCAGGCAGAGTGAATAAAGCTGTGGGTCCTGACACTAGATTTCTGTGTCATCAAAGGTTGGGGCACCCTTCAGATTCTATTATTAAATTTTTACCGCATGTATCCCACTCCACAAATAATGACCCTTGTGGTACGTGTTTCTGTGCTCAACAGACACGTGCCATTTTTCCAACTTCCTTAAATAAAGCTTTTGAAATATTTGTCTTAATTCATTGTGATGTGTGGGGCCCTTATAGAGTTAAAACTCATGATAATGCTGAATATTTTCTTACTGTTGTTGACGATTATTCGTGTACCATTTGGATATTTTTAATGATTGAAAAGCAAGAAGTTCGTTCTACATTATCCAAATTTTGCAAAATGGTCCAAACTCAACAACTACTATTAAAACTGTCTGGTCTAATAGTAGGGGAGAATATGTGAATCCAAAAATGGAATACATCATCAAACTAAAATCCTTATACACCTAAGCAAAATGGTCGTGCTGAGCGTAAACAGAGCCACATTATTAATGTGGCTCGAGCCCTTCTAGTTCAAGCTAATCTACCCCTCTCTTTATTGGAAGAATGTGTCCTCACAACCTGTTATTCCTTTAACCGAACCCCCTCCAACCTTCTTAAGAAAAATCTCCGTTTGTGTTGTTACATAAAACTCCACCCAACTACTCTCTTCTTTGCAGCTTTGGCTGTTTATGTTATAATCATCATGCCACTACTAATAAATTTCTTTCTTGGGGTCAAAAGTGTATCTTTATTGGCTACCCTCTTGGAAAATGGGGTTGGTGGGTCTATGATATTAAATCCAAAGTTTTTATTATTTCTCGAGGTGTGATTTTTTATGAGACAACTTTTCCAAATAAAACTGACTTTTCCTTAACTCTGCAAGGAAAAACTTCATCTCCCGAATCTGTCCAACCTATGCAATCTTCACACATAAACCCATGCAACCCCTGCCACCCTTAATTCATCTAAACATATACCCTCAGCCACAAATAAATCTTCCATATAGTCTGGAAGTCCCTCCCCAGTCCGGCACAGTTGTCCCGACCTAACCTCTTGCACATGCTGACCTGTGGCCCATCGAAAAAGGCACTGCCCTCTCTATCTAATTCTCATAGATCCATTTGCCACTCCCAGTCCTCTATAGATTAATCCACTAACCTGCATCCCTTCCCTTCTCATTCTCAGTCCACTATGCCTTTCCCTCTTGACCTCCCTAATACTTCCACTTTCGGACCCAGGCCCTTCCATCTTCCTCTGTGCTGTTGCTTGCTGGTCCTTCTTCGAATCGAGAATCTGTAGGTGGCCTCACCGAAAAGGGGAGTCTTGTTGATCCTGCTGTTGACTTGCCTCTTCTCCACAGTACTCAGACCACATATCCACCAGCGAAATTATCAGATTACAAGTGTTATTCCATGCAAGGTCCTTTCTATTCCTCTGCTCCATCTGCTTCTTCAGTGTCTTCAGGTACATGTCTTTACCCCTTTGCTGCTTATGATAATTGTGATTGTTTCTCTGCAACCCATAGAGGTTTCCTTGCCATAGTACATATTGAGGTTGAACCTACTCTCTTTTTCTGAAGCCGTTAAACATGATTAGTAGTGTATTGCCATGCAACAGAAAATTGATTCTCTTGATCAAAATGCCACTTGGATTCTCACAACTCTTCCCCCACGAAATAAAGGCCTTGGCTGCAAGTGGGTGTATCAAACTAAACTTAATTCTGACAGTGCTGTGGAGTGCTTGGTTATTCTTGGAAACATATTGGTGGAACGTAAAGATATAACTGAAATATTTGCCCAGGTTACAAAGCTTGTTACTGTTCATCATAACGATCTTCATGCTATTGCTTGCCTTAGCTCTCATTTTCGCAAGTGCTTTGACATGAGAGATCTTGTCTCTTTAAAAGTAGTTTTTGGGTATTGAAATTGCTCAAAACGCTTCTGGTCTATATCTCAGTTAATGCAAGTATGCCCTTGATATTATTTTTGAGACCGGATTATCTGGCGCTAAACCTGTTTCTACTCCTATTGAAGAAAATCATCATCTGGCCAAAGATCAGAGTCATTTCATGTCAGCTTCTGATCAGTACCGCCGGCTTGTTGGTGCTAATCTATCTCACTATCACATGTCCGGAACTTGCCTACTCTGTTCATACTTTGGCTCAGTTTATGTAAAAACCATATCTTCCATACCGGGAACCTTTTTTATGAGTTGTTCGGTATTTGAAATCGTGTTTGTGTCAAGGCATTTTTCTTAGTTCTTCCAATAACTTGGTGCTCACTTCTTATTGTGATATTGATTGGGCAAGTTGTTCTATTACCAGCTGGTCTCTCACAGGCTATTTGTTTTTCTTAGACGATTCCCCAATTCTTGGAAAATAAAGAAATAGCCCACCATCTCACGATCTTTTGCAGAAGAAGAATACCGATCCATGACTGTTACCTGTTGTGAGTTCAAATAGCTCTGGCATTTACTTGCTGTCCTTCGGGTCCCGCACTTACTTCCTGTCCTCTTGCATTGTGATAATTAGGCTACTATTCATATTACTGCTAACCCTATCTATCACAAATGCACAAAACACATTTTGGTTGATTGTCATTTGGTGCACGATGAATTCCAAGCTAAACAGATTTCTCTCACGCATGTTCCCTTAAAATCTCAGCTTGCAGATATCTTCACCAAAATTCTTGGTTAATCCTTACTTTTTACTCTCTTCTGCGAGTTGGACATTACAATCTTTATACTCCAATTTGAGGGGGAGTGTTGAAGATATGTTGGATTGGAAGATTTGGAGCAACCCCTAATATAGGAAATGTGAAACACATTTTCTAATGTAAATATGTTAATTGCCTTTATTATAGTAGCTTGTATTGTAACCATGACATGTATGATTTATTTTCCATATTTTAGTTTTCCAAGTTGTATAAGATATACGATGGTCACATTGGCCACTGTAAAACAGATTTGAGAAATAAACGTTTCCCAATTTTCCAAATATCGTTGTTTGTTTCCTTCCAGTTTTGTCATGAAGGGCCTGACTAGCTACACACCTAAAACGTGCATAATCTAAACATGGCGTTTAGGATACAACTAGGCCTTCAGGTTCACAAAACCTTATGAAGTTGGGAAAAGCCCGCATTTCCCATACCATATCATCAGGACATCAAATCAGTATGCTGAAGTCGTAAGTCCAGGATTTTTTCAGAAAATGTCAACGAGACAATACCAAAATTCGAAAATGACATCATAACAAGATCTCACAAATTCGAATGTAATTCTGATACAAGAAAAAACTTTGCTCTATATCTTCTCATGCAATCAAATATCGACTATTAGATTTTCTTAATTCCGATTCATAGTTTCATACATCTCCTCTTTTATCAGGAAATTAAGATGAAAATTTTTAGCATAGGTTTTTTACATATGTCAATTTTTTGAAAGGCAAACGGTATATATGAGTTTGATCTATTAGAATATTTAGCTTCGTTAGAACATATTTTTCTATCAGGTAATTAGGGAAAAACCAAGCTTGATTCACTAAAGGAAATATCTTACATATTCTTTCTCCAAATAGAAATACAAAGATATTTTGGAATTCTACTCTTATACAAAGTTAATATATTTTTTTATTGGAACTCCTTCCAGTCAAACAATTCTTCAAAATCACACAACTATATATATTGGAGCATTTCATATCATCATTAATCACTTCCTGTTTAGTTTTGCATATTGTTTCAACAAAAGTTGGTTTTTCTCCAATGGATTTCGTAAGACAAGGTTTATAGTTATATCATAGTAATCAGTATTCATAGGCCATCCTTAAGATCGGGAAGAGATCAAAGTCAACAATGATTTAAACATTTTCCATTTCATGATACTGTCTAAGATCATATCACATGAGAAAAGAAGTGCTAACTGAGAAGCTAAGAATCACGCAGAAAAAGTAGAAGATGCCTGCAAAAGCTGATTTAGGTTTAAGAAAATGGGGATTCTCTGGGTATACCTTTATTGATAAATAAAAGTATCATAAAGCAATTTATGAAACTTAGAGGGCATATCATGGGACCAGCCCATCTAGGCTTTAGTTTTGGGCTAAGATGAGTTTTGATTAAATTATTCTTGGGCCAAGTATCACATGGTTAAGGCCAACTAACCAAGGTGATCAACTAATGGTCCGAAAGGTTTAAATGATTATTTTATAAGAATCTCACATCGATTGTCTAGCCGAAATTTCAAGATGCAAAAATCTATAAATTGTATTATCCACATTTACCTTGTTATGTTATCTATAAATTATTGTTACTCTGCCAAATTTACACTTCTTAGATCAGCAACTTGTCCAAAAATTCCATTCAAAGACCACAAAATCTCAGACAACACATTCCATTCACTTCTGCTGCCTTTTGCAAAGCTTTAATCTCTCTTCATCTTTCAAAAGTCAAGTCCTCAACCCATCCCTGGAAAAAATATGAGAGAAAGGGAAGAGGACGTTTTTATTATTTATTTTAATATATAATTCTCTTTGTCAGTTAGCATATCTTTTCTTTCTCTTAAAATATATATCTTTTCATTTTTAATTATTATACCATCTTATGGTTTTTCTACATTAATTTTTTCCTTTCTAATTATTACAAACATTATTCTTTTAATTAAATAAACTACCATAGATAGAAGGGGTGATAATCTATACTAAGAAAATTTCAAAAATATTTAAATATGAAATTAATAAAAAATGTCTACAAATTAAAATAAATTAACACTCCTAAATAATTTTACTAATGTTGAGGACATTTGGCACTCCTTTTTCCATTTAGTGTGTACAACCTAAATTGTATATTTATATCGTCGAGTACACGGAACAAAGGGGAAGGCACTGTAACAATGCTCAACATTTTTAAAAACTTTTCATTAGGATTACATATCTTTTAATGTTTTTAAACATTTGATTTTTAAATTCTTCTTTCCAAAATTTTGAAAATTTTATCCTTATAGATGCTCAATGCCCCCAAAAGTTAATGTTTGGTTTCTCAATTTTTTTGTTTTAATATTATATATTTACCCTCATTTAGATTTTTTCTTTTGAAGAGATGGTAATTGATGAAAAAAATGTGAAGGTTGTGAGCATGAATGCTAAGCATTATAGTGGTGTCGAGAATGTGGCGAATAGACTTTCTCTCATTGTTAGTCGATATGGTGGACGCAATTTTACTCTTCAGAGGGATAATCAAAATCACGAAATTGGAAAGTTCCTGAATTTGATGTCAAATTGTGTCGATGGTCCATTTAAAGTTGTGGCTAAGAACTCCATAATTTCTTGTAGACGAAATTTTGGATATGTTGGATTGGTCAAGGACGCCATTAATAAAGTTCAATCAGACATCTCCTCTCCACCATTAACTTCAACTCCAAATGAATATGACTCGGTCATCTTTGATGAAAAACAATATCATCAATTTCTCCGAGAGTTTGGTCCATCTTTATATCCTCATACAAACAAGAGTTATGGTTAGTACTATTATTCTTACTCTTTTTTTTTTTTAAATATTATCTCTGGTTTTTTTACTTGTCACATTTCAAACATACATTTTTTAAGAAACACATAATTTTAAATATTGTTAATTTATTATGTGGACTAGAATACTCTTAAATCAATCTTTGATCTCCTCATAAGAATAATTAGGTATAAAACTATTTTAACTTTTCTATTCATAATCATGAACTTTTATTTATCTTTTTTTAATCATGAAATATTTTTATTTTTCTAGTTATAGCCACAGCTTTGATTTTATCTTTTTCTAGCCATGGACTATTTTTCTTTTTCTAGAAATAGCCATGAACTATTTTGACCTCTCAAGTATAGCAATTTATTAAAAATAGTTCATGGCTATATTTGAGAGGTAAAAAATAGTTTATGGCTATTTCTAGAAAAAAAAAAGTAATTTATAGCTAGAAAAAGAAAAAAAATCCAAGATTGTAGTTATAAATAGAAAAAGATAAAACATAAGTTCATGGTTATAAATAGAAAAATTAAAACATTTTATAGCTTGTATTATTTTTACAAGTTTCCATGTAGAATATTTAAAGAGAGTTGGAAAAAATTGAAGTGTAGCCAAGTTTCCATGTTTCGTGAAGATTTTAAATGTTGCATTATTAATTTCACAATATGAAAAGTATAAAAAACACGAATAATAGTGAAACTCATAAGTAAAAATAACAAAGGAAATTAATAGGAAAATTAGAAGTGGTTCAAATCCAGGAGTCCTATATAATTCATAGCATTTTTTCTATCACTATTAATTCGAAAATATTGTTAATTATTATCTTTCAATTCATCACATAAATGTTGTTCTACATTTTTTTCTAGTGATCAGAAATGACAAATTAAACGAAACTGAAATTTTGTGAACATGAAATTGAACGTAAAATAACATGAGCAATTAATTAGTTCAACCAGTCATGATCAAGAAGTGAAAAGGAAGTACAATATACTCTTTGAGGATGACCTTCTCAATACACTTTCAGATTATCAAACTTCTCAAACAAAGCAGAAATCCGGCTAGTGTCACAATCTTTAAACTCTTTTATACTCTCCTTTTATGATCTTGGTTTTGTATAGATGATTAGTGAAGAATTTTTTTTCTTGAACTCTTTCAGCTTATAGTGCAGATCATCCATTCTACTATTTGTCCAGTAATTTGGGTGATGATTACAATGGGCAAACGAAGTTTCTCCTTTTTCATTACTGGTAATAATTCTCAAAGTTTTTTTACAATATTATTTTGTCCTTCAAATTTTTTTTTTTAAAAAAAATTTTGGTATATTACAATCTTAACTATTTTTTTGTACCATCTGCATGCTTAAAATTTTCTTATATTTATTTTCACCCTTGGAATATTTTATAGTACGAAAATAGTCCTAAACACTAATATATTAAGGGATAAAAATGTCCACACATTCATTCCCTCCAAAATTCACATATGTTCCCTCCAAACCTAAATTAGATCATGCGGCTTATTTTTCAAATGTAAAATAGAAAATTCCTAAATTCAAAAAATAAAAAAAAAAAAACTTCTTCAAATCCCTCTCATTCATCAAAATGAAATTCACCACATAATAATCCTTATACTTGCAAACTTAGAAAAACATATTTGCATTTCTCTCTCATTCAGATAATTTACAAACTTTTAAAAAAGGGTAAAATACTCCAGTGCCCCTAAACTTTTTCAAATTTTGGTTTTGGACCCTAAACTTCAAAATGGAAAGTATTGGACTTCGAACTTCAATAACGTATCAAAATCGGGCTTTTGTATATTTTGAATGTTAATTTATTAACGGTGAAGTAAGTTAAAGGGTACAATTGAAAATTTTCTTACAAAAATTTTCTTCTAATCCTTTTGAATCTAACAAAATTCAATTAGGTCCCTATTTTCAATTATTAACTATTTCAAAGATCTAATATTAATTTATAAAAATTCTATCCATATATTTATATTCTTCAACCTCCTCCACACATTCTCCATACTACCACCACGACTAACCACCACCACCTTTGTCGATAGCTGCCTCTAACAGTAGATAGCCGCCACCGCTGTCCTCTTCTTCTTCTTCTTCTTCCTCCTTCTTCTGCTACTGAAGTATAAGAAGAAGAAGAAGAAGAAGAAGAAGAAGAAGAAGAAGAAGAAGAAGGAGGAGGAAGACGAAGGAGAAGGAGAAGGAGGAGAAAGAAGAAGAAGAAAAAGAAGGAAGATGGCATCGGTGACTGTCGGTGGTGGCGAGGCTATCGGCGGCGATGACTATCAACGACGGTGGCTGTCCGGCAGTAGTGGTGGTTGTAGTGTGTGGAATTTATGGAGGAGGTTGAAGAAGAAGAAAAAAATATAGAGAGAATTTTCATAAATTAACATTAGATCATTGGAAGAGTTAATAATTGAAATAGTGACCTAATTGAATTTCGTTAGATTGTAAAGGATTAAAAAAAAAGTTTGTAAGTGAAATTCCAATCATAACCTTTGTCTTATTTGACCGCAATGAATTAACGGTAAAAATGGACAGAAGGTTCGATTTTTGATACGTTATTGAAGTTCATAGTCCAATACTTACCATTTTATAGTTGAGAGTCCAAATTCAAAAGTTGGAAAAATTCAAGAGGCGCTGGTGCTTTTTACCCTTTAAAAAAAGGAAAAAATCGAACCTTCAAGTTCAAAACTCGGAAAAGATGAATTATGGTGTAGTCTTTCAGACAAGTGTCTTCAATAAAAATGAGCTTTCTGCGAGACAAACAAGTGAGAAATGATATATATATATATATATATAATTACAATCTTAACCTAAAGAGCATAACAATGATTTATTAGAAGAATGAACTACATTAATTTATAGGCTTTATAACAAAAGACCACCCTGGACTTCGGGGAAAAAGTAATTTATCCCCTAAAGTTCAAATATGTGCATTTTATTCTAAGACTATTAGTCAAAGGTGAAATTAAATAAAATGACTAAAATGTTATTCATGTAAGTTGTGTTTTTTTTTTTTTTTTTTTTTGTAAAATATCCCTTTGAAGTTCATTATAAAATCAATTTTATTAATTCTTTAATTTATAATAAGTTTTTGTACAAATCTATAAAGTTTGAAAAATAATTTGTCTATATTCTTTGAAATTAATTATCTAACTCAAAACTTGGTTATTTAAGATAAAATAGCATAGTGATTCTAAATATAATTAATGAACTCAAATAAACTATTCGGTCATAAATATAATATAAGATTTTGCCAATCTCAAATCCTTATCTTGAAGTTTTTAATAAATTTTTTTGCATACTTTTAATAAAAAAATTTTAAACAATTAGGATATGTAACAAGAATTATAATAATAGCTTTAAGCTACCTAAAAATAATAATAATTTTAAGCAAAGTACTAAAATAATAGACAAACATCTAATTTTTTCTTTAAATAAAAGACGAATAATTTTTTAGACTCATTATAATGAATTGGTGACGAATCATAACATTTTACTTATTTTGAATAAATATTTCATGTTCACATAGCCTTTTTCTTCTTTATGGTTCATATTTGCATAACTTATATTATATTTATAATCGAATATTTAATTTTTTACTCAATTAAATTTAGACTCACATATGCAACTTTTCCTTAGACCAATCTTTCACTTTTTTTTAGTTAAAAAATTAATTTTCAAAGAATATAGACTAAAAAGTATTATTGCAGTTTTTATAGAGGTATTTTGTGATAAATTATAAATATATATTAAAGAGTTTACAAAACTACTAATTTTATATTAAACTTTAGAGGCTGTTTTACAACAAATCGTAACTTTTATCAAGGATATTAATATTATGAAGCACAAGACGTTGAATCAATAATTTAGTCAAATGCAAATTGAACAAGTCACGAAGAATTGATAATATTTTATTACTCTATTTTTATCTTTTTTTAACATATTGTCACATATTCATTCGTAATATGTTTTTACATATCAAGGAAAGGGAACTATGTTTTGCTTCATCATATTTTGAAATGTTCAATGAGCGTGACAGAGATTTTAATGATAATCCGTCAAATAGTAAAGCAGTAGACAAGCTAGTAAGTTTTATATTATTTGTTGTTCGTCCTATTCAAATGTACTTGTGTAGATGCTCTTTATTTCCTATGCTAAAAAGTGTTACGTTATGCATAATGGAGATCAAAACCATAGATGGAACTTAATGGAGACAGGGGCTCCCATGAAAAAAAAAATATATATATTATGTACTAGTAATGGACCTTAAAAAAATTATATTCATTTATATTGCTAATTTCATAGTAAGAAATTTTTTATATTCATTCTATTAGCATTCAGTTCTGTAATATAATTTCTAACACATCTTATGATATAATTCTGCAGTAATAATTTCGTTTCAATTTTATTTTTAGAATTTTAGGTATGACTTTTATTAATAAAAATACTAGAAAAAACGTACTATAATATGTATTAGATGATCTTGACCACTTTATCACATAATTTAGATATACTTAAAGTGAAAAAATTACTAATTGACTTTTGTTAAATAGTATTACACACATATAATTAAGACTAATATTATTACGATAAATATTTAAAATAAAACAAAAAAATCTTTAACTACATGTATAGATGTATAGAAGTTAGGAATCCTTTTTTTTTCAAACTCCGTGATAAATTATTTTTTTCTCTTTATAGTTACAAATTTTTGATTTTATCTTTTTCTAATTATGACTATTCTTTTTCTAGAAATAGTCATGAACTATTTTAATAAATTGCCATATGAGAGAGCTAAAAAATAGTTCATGGCCATAAGGAGAAAGGCAAAATAATTCATGTCTAGAAAAAAAATAAAATAAAAGTTTGTGACTATAAAGTGAAAAGAAAAATTTACGGCTATAAATAGTCAATTTCTCATATATATTGTTAGAAGGACTAGAAGTGTAACAATGTTGATTGAGTTGTATTCAAAATGGATTTAAACTGTTCGTGTAGTAGAGAATGACAAATAACGTTAAGGAAAATATCTTGAGAATACATGAGGAACTCTTATTTGCAATGTCATTTTGTTTTAATAGGATGAGATGAATAGGAAGAGGCATAGATTTGCTATCGAGAAAATTGATAAAATTGGCACGTTCTTGCGAGTAACGAGTCCAGAGATAAACAGAAGAATTAGAATGTGGGATTATGACGCATCAGATATATACGGTGAAATGTTAAGTAGCAGCAACACATCACAAAGCCTCAATGTGGAACAAAGAGAAACATTGAGAAGATTGGAGCAACAAGCAAAGGAACAAGGCGAGAAAATTGCTCCTCAAAAGGAATAAATAGCAGTTCAAGTGTCAAGAATTACATCCTGGCACAAACACACTGAAGGTATTTTTATTCAAAACTCTATATATTTTGTATATATTAATTACTCGATTTATTAAAATCTGCATTTTGATATAAATATTTGATTTAATTGATTCCAGAATTTTCTAATTTTCATTACTCAGTGTACTTTTATGGTTGCTTAATCACTTGGAAAAGCTAATTGACTTGTGTAAAGTTTCTTAATTGTTTCTTAGTAATGAAATTAAACAAAGTTACGAAATGCCTCTTCTAGAGGGCTTGGTTTGATCTTGGAAAGAAATCACGGTAAAACTGAATTATTGATTTACTATAATTAATATAATGTGGTTGGTTGAATATTATTTTTTGATATTGAGATACCATTTGTTGTTGTTTTGTTGTTAAACTTAGGGTTTGGATCGTTTGTAATATCTTTTATAACACTCTCTTAATATTTCTAGTTTGATAAATTTTCATAAAATAAATTTTAAGGGAAAAATATATTATAAAAGGAAATATTACAGAAAATGTTATAGATGATTCTAAGTGTTATTCCTTTTATGAATTAGATGTATATGAAATTCTTTTATTATATATTCTTTCATACTAAGTAAGAAAATATGTTTTAGCTCTTGCTTCATGCTTCCTATTTATGTTTGTCTTTAATTGTTTTCTACTTATTTACAGGTCAAAAAGGCTCATGAAGAATTTATATGACAATGAAGTTTATGTTTTTTTTAGCATTCAGATCGACTTAAAATTTTGTTAAAGATTATTAGATTTATATTGTTGACCTATTCACCAATTGTACTTGACATTTATGTAAATGTTTTAATATTTTCAAATTATGTAGTAGACATTCATATTTTGATTTGTATGATTTTTCTTGATTAGTGTAATTTTACTTTATCATATTATATAAAATCTAATTTGTAGGTGGCATCAAAATTTCAATTGATAAATAGCAATTGAATATATATATATTGATGATAAAAAACGTCATTATATGTTAAACTGAGAAATACTTTTTAAACAAAGTTTTGTAGATGAATAGAGATAAAAATGTTATTGCATTTATTAGAAGAGGGACATAGTTCCAGTGAGTTCATACCAAATGTTCTATCGTTTTTCCCGGAAGAGATGGTTTCATTCCCTATTTCACAGCCCTATCAATTCTCTCAAGGATGGTGTTATCCCTATATCTTGAGTTTGTCCAAGTGTAGAAGCCCAAGTCTATTAAATCGGAGTCTACCAAACTTCTCCAAAAAGTGGTAGCTCCTCGTCTGCAAACTCTCCGCACCTCCAAATCTGTCATTTATGTAAAAAACATAGTGAAAGTCAACAACTAATAGCCACGGGAGAGTGATCACACTTGTCCCAAGGCTTTGGGGTAAGTTCATAGCTCCTCATGATGTCTTCTTAAGGGCATTAATATCAATTTCTTCCTTCCTCTAGAAGCCCCAAATCCCCCCTGCCCTCCCCCCTCCCTCCCAACAAAGTTCCTTGCCTCATCTGCCACAAAACAAGAGTACTTGCTCGTCACCGCTATTCTTTTAGATTTTGTACGTGATCTTATTTTTTGAAATGATCAAAATATCAGGTTTAAATGCGTCAGATAATTCCACAGAATTACAACAAAAATTACAATGAATTGGCCCCAAATTAATTCCATCTAATTATATTTATAAAATGTTTAGATATCCATTGCATCCCTCTTACCTGGGGCTACGATAGTGCTTAAAAAAATGGCTTCTAAACCCTCTTCCAGTGTACTTTCAGGTAACTCTTCTCAAGCGTCTTCCATTATTTCTTCATCATTGAAATTTTGACTCTCACCTGTGAGTTTCTTATCAGGTAAGTACTCTTTCACAGTCGTGTTGTCAACTTTCGCACCATTCTTACTCTATTCCAAACTTTTTGGAACATTTTGTAGAAATGTTGATGGGTGTCTATCAGCATTATGCAAAAATAACATTAAATCCACCTTAAATCATGTATAGTTCCAACTAATTATGCTCATAAAAAAATTAGATATCCGTGGCATCCCTTTTACCTGGGGCTAAGATGGCACTTACCGAAATAGTATATGAACCCGCTTCCATTGGATGAAATTTGAGTTCCAAGAGGTTGATGAAATTTGAGTTCCAAAGCATTCCCAAGCCTTGTTCTTGAAAGTCCTAGCTAGAGATCCACTTTCTTTCTAATCTGCTCACTAGAAATTTAACCCCAATCCAAGATGTAATTAAGATCTCAAGTAATTATAGTAGAAGAAGCTACAACAAATTTAAAAAATAAACCAAGGAATTGAAAGAATTCACAAGACCCGCTTGTAGAAAATTTGAGGAACCCTTCAAGAACGCTTGAAGAAAAACATTCAAGAACCAAAAGAAACTTGAAGATGAACAAAAAAGGTGGTTAATTCCTTGATTTAGCTTTCATAGAGACTCATTATCCTTCAAAGAAATGGAAGAACCCTTAGGGTTTCTTCAAGCAAGAGCAAAGCTCAAGGATACAGATTTTCAAGAGGTTTAAAAACTAAATAATGTTTCACCCTTTAAGGTTATAAATACATGCCAAGATCTAAACCAACTAATATCAAGTCAAATGTGGCTTAAAACCACTTAATTATATCATTTGGAGGGGAAGAGGAGGGGGAAATAACAAGTTAAAACAAAAGATATCAGTTAAAAAACAAAGATAATTAAAACCATGGAATTTTTTCCTATCGAATACTGGCACCGAACCTTTTTGGTATCAAGAACAAAAGTCTCCCAACGAAAGTCTGGCGAAGGACTAGTGAGATGTCTGATGCTGGTTCGTCACTTTGATCCTCCAAATGGAAGAATCATCTCTTTTTATCTTCATGAAAGTTTTAGCTCTTTGTCTAGCATTCCAAAGGAACAAAAACCACCTCAATTGGATGTCTACAACACAATTTAGAAACATTTATTTTGCACAACTCTTTGCAGGAGCAAATCATATCCATTTGAGACGAAATTTTCCATTTTGGAAACCTAATTAAATTCTATACAAAATTACATAAGGACACAAATTTATTTGGAAACAGTAAGGACCTCAAAATTCACTTGAATACAGGCTATCTTCAGGACATCCTTCCCCAACATTTTTTGCACGATTTTGAAATCCTTTTAAGCTCTGGGAAGTCTTCATAACATGGCAAAATTTGTCTTGAAATGCCGCTCATGTTTCATCGGTTGTTCACTCTTGGAATGTCCTTAAATTCCCAATCTTCATAATATTAGTATTCCTTGCAAGAAGTTGAAGACTCCCAAGAACGGTCATATGGATACTTCGTCGTGGCCTTATCATATCCTTCCAAAGCATCTTGCATCATTTCTTCATCATTGAAATTGTGATTCTCCCCTACGAGCTTCTTATCAAGTGAGTGCTCTTTCACAGTCGTAGCCTCAACTTCTATGGAATTCTTACTTTATTCTAGAATTTCTAGGAGTCTCTCATGTGTGGGTTGTGTATTTTGAGGGCTGTGTTGAACCAGAGTATTATGGGTTAGATTAGATGGACTTTTAGAAACAGAACCTTGTTGGCCCACACCCTTTCTAGATGGGTAAGCCTTGTTCTATTTTAATTGGATCTCTTTTAGTAGAACTCGGGGCCTTTACAATTCTCTGGTTTTACCTTGGGATGAAGATTTGGGAAGTGACTCCGTCTTGACCTTAGACTTTACTCTTAGGCTAGGAGCCTTTTCTTTCTTCTTTTTTTTTTTATACGGAATTTTTTGTGGACCCAAGACCATGTAGATGTCTTTTTTTGAGCTGTTACATATAAGTTTGGGCCACTTTGCCCACTTGCTCATGTTCCTCTTCCACCAAAAGGCTAAAGCGAGATCCAATACCCCTAAGATTCAAAGTAGCCATTGTTTTGGACGTTTTAGCACGTAAGGCTATACCATTACTGTGTCTCAAAGGAGGCAGCTAGACACCAATGCCTTGTACATGCCTTTCAAAGAAATGACTATTATTTTACATGATGCGGAGCAGATACTTGAGATACCTGCTTATGGTGGTATTGTGGATGTTCAGTATTCCCAGGAGCAGTTGGTCAGGATTGTTCAGAGCAGCTCGGGCATCTTGCATAAGTGGTGGTATAAATACTCATGAACTTTCATATGTTCCAAAGGATCCCCATAGTGGAGTTTCCCCATAGTTGAGGGCAACATATTACAAGACATATACTAGGATCTTTGTCCATTTTTGTAATGTGGCTACATGGACCATAGACGGAACAAAGCGGTAGAGACAGTAACAACACTGAACAATTTTAAAAACTCTTCATTAGGATGATATTTTCTTAAATTTTTTTAAACATTTTGAATTTTAAGTTCTCAATCCCTCCAACATTTTGAAATCCTTATCTATATAGATGCTCAATCCCCCTAAAAGTTAATGTTTGGTTTCTCAAATTTTGTTTTTGTTTTAATATTATATATTAACCCTCATTTAGGATTTTATTGATGCCAAAAATGTGAAGGTTGTTAGCATGAATGCTAAGCCCTACAGTGATATCAAGAATATGGTGAATAGACTTTCTCTTGCAGTTAGTTGATATGGTGGACGCAATTTTGCTCCATTGTGGGATAATCAAGATAATGAAATTGGAAATTTTCTAAATTTGATATCAAATTGTGTCGAGGATCCATTTAAAGCTGTGGCTAAGAACTCCATAATTTCTTGGAGACAAAATTTTTTATATGTAGGATTGGTCAAGTACGCCATTAATTAAGTTCAATCGAGCATCTTCCCTCCACCATTAACTTTTACTCCAAACGAATATGACTTGGTCATCTTTGATCAAATACAGTATGATCAGTTTCTCCGGGAGTTTCATGCAGCTTTATATTCTTGTACAAACAAGTGTTATGGTTAGTACTATGAATAAAAATACTAGGAAAAAATGTACTATAATATGTTTGAGACGATCTTGGCCACATTATCATACAATTTAGATATACTTATTTGATGTTAACGTGAAAAAATACTAATTGACTTTAGCTAAATAGTATTGCACACATACAATTAAGACTAACATTAGTACGATAAAATATTCGAAGTAAAACAAAACAGTCTTTAACTTCATGTATAGAAGCTAGAATTCTTTTTTTCCTCAAACTCCGCATTCAAAACACTATTTCATATCACTATAACTGTTTATATATACATATATATGATAGTAATTTGCAGTAATTGGTATCGTCACATATTTTTCATATTTATTCTGATGAATGGAACATTTTAATCATAATTGATCCTTTTGTTCATACAATATAACATTCCTTTGTTCAGGTCCAAAGCATCATAATTGGAAGCTATGAATTTTTTGCACATGAAGTTGAGAATCAACCAGTTTGGCTTGTCTCTGCTGATGATCTTAACCATGGGAAGAGGTATAAACTTTAGATAAAGTTCTGCTTGATTTGGATATCTTGGAACTAAATTTTGAAGTCCTGACTAGGCTAGTTTTAGGTGACAAAAGAAGTCAGAAAATAGCAGAATTATTATAGCTTTGTTCTAGAATAGTAGTATGAAATGAAGCAATAATATTGCAGTATACTTGGAAGTAATCTTGGGCTATATAGTCTTGTTTCAATATTAATGTTCTAGAATTCGAAAAAATTTTTTTCTAATTTCTCTTCAAAGTTTGGATAATCACTTTGCAATATTTCTTAGCTAACTTGTTTTGTTTAGCTTGCTTTTATTTATTTTGATTCTTGTCTTCTCAAGTAAAGTTGAAGATGAGATATAGTCAGGGGATTTTGGAAATGTTTATAATCAAAATCTTCTAGAGTAGAAACGAGGTCTTCCTATCAGGATAAATGACCATATTTGCTTGTATCTAAATAGGAAGCAAGAACCCCAGCCCAAATGAATGAATAAATATCTTCCACTAGTGCAGTACAACTTGGTGGAGTTTACAAAATTTCATGAATATACGAAATTGTTTAGAAGAGTTACATTGGTGATCAGCCCCTATTACATAAACAAAACCTCTACAAACTATTACAAAAGCAGGGGAAGAACAAAACATAACTATTCTAATCTATTACAAATAGCCAGATGATGGAATTGGATAACAACTCTTTAAAATGGCTCTTCAAAATCAGATAAGGTGTTTGAAAAACGGACGACTGATTCTTCAATCCAAAGTACCTGCAAAAATCGGACTACAAAATCAAATAATCAAGCAAAAGTCGGACGTTTGATTTTTGCCAGTATCTGACTACCACCTTCCAAAATTGGACGTCCGTTTTCAAAACCGGACGACCAACACAGAAAAATATGACGATCGATTTCTATGTAAAAGAGGGGAACAGAGATATTCGGACGCAAAAAACGGACGAGGAAAATTCAGATTCTTGATCAAACCCTCAAAACAATGGATGAGCCTCACACAAAAGAACAATCTAATCTCTCACTCTCGGTTCTCTCCTTCACAAGCCACCCAAGCATGCAGTGGCAATAACAAAAGAATTTACAAAGAACAGACAATAACAAAGCATAAGAAACTGCAGAGAAGACGAAGAAGAGAGAATAAAATGTAAGAAAGCTTCACACTGAGTTATGAACAATATACTTATTTAATGTTAAAGTAAAAAAATGACTAATTGACTTTTGTTAAATAGTACTATGCACATATAAATTAAGACTAATATTATTACGATAAAATATTTAAAATAAAACAAAAAAATCTTTAACTACATGTATAGATGTATAGTAGTTAGGAATCTTTTTTTCCCTCAAACTCCGCCATTCAAAATACTATTTTGTTTTGCTCCAGTCTATATATATATGTGTGTGTGTGTGTGTGTGTGTGTGTATGTTAGCTATCTACCGTCATAAACTATTTTTTTTTCTTTATAGTTACAAATTTCGGTTCATGGCTATAAGGAGAAAGGCAAAATAATTCACGTCTAGGAAAAAAAATAAAATCAAAGTTTGTGGCTATAAAGAGAAAAGAAATAGTTTACGGCTACAAATAGTCAATTTCTCATATATATATATATAGTTAGAAGGATTAGAGATGTGATAATGTTGATTGAGTTGTATTCAAAATAGATTAAATTGTTTGTGTAGTAGAGAATGACAAATAAAATTAAGGAAAATATCTTGAGAATACATGAGGAACTCTTATTTCCACTGTCTTTCGGTTTTAATAGGATGAGATGAATAGGAAGTGGTGTGGATTTGCTACCGAGAAAATTGATAAAATTGGCCCTAAAGGTCAGAGTTTCACATTCTTGCGAGTAATGAGTCCAGAGATAAACAGAAGAATTAGAATGTGGGATTATGACGCATCAGATATATGCGGTCAAATGTTAAGTAGCAGCAACCCATCACAAAGCCTTACCTTGGAAGAAAGAGAAACATTGAGAAGGTTGGAGCAACAAGCAAGGGAACAAGGCAAGAAAATTGCTGCTCAAAAGGAATAAATAGCAGTTCAAGTGTCAGGAATTACATTCTAGCACAAACACACTAAAGGTATTATTATTCAAAACTCTATCTACTTTGTATATATTAATTACTCTATTTATTGAAATTTGCATTTTGATAGAAATATTCGATTCCATTGATTTCAGAAAATTTTCTAATTTTCATTACTCAGTGTACTTTTATGGCTGCTTAATCACTTGGAAAAGATACTTGACTTGTGTAAAGTTTCTTAATTGTTTCCTAGTGATGAGATTAAGTAAAGTTGTGAAATGTCTCCTGTAGACGGCATGGTTTTATCTTGGAAAGAAATTGCAGTAAAACAGAGTTATAGGTTTACTATAATTGACATGATGGGGTTGATTGAATATTGTTTTTTGATATTGAGATACTATTTGTTGTTGTTTGGTAGAAATACATAGGGTTTAGATCGTTTGTAACATCTCTTGTAACACTCTCCTAATATTTCTAATTTGATATATTTAGGAAATGTTGCACAGGAGAAGCTACAAAAAATGTTAATCATGATTCTAAGTGTTATTCTTTTTATGACTAAGATGTATATGAAATTCTTTTGTTATATATTCCTTTCGTACTAGGTAAGAGAATATGTTTTAGATCTTGCTTCATGCTTCCTATTTATGTTTGTCTTTAACTGTTTTCCACTTATTTACAGGCCAAAAAGGCTCATGAAGAATTTATATGATAATGAAGTTTATGTTTTTTCCAGCATATAGATCGACTTAGAATTTGTTAAAGATTAATATTATTAGATTTATACTGTTGACCTATTCACTTATTGTACTTGTCATTTTATGTGAAGGTTTTTTTATTTTCAAATTATCTAACAAACATCATACTTTGCTTTTGTTATATGATTTTCTTGATTAGTGTAATTTTATTTTGTCATATTATATAAAATCTAATTTGTAGGTGGCATAAAAATTTCAATTGATAAATAGCAATTGAATATATAAATATATATCTATTGATGATAAAAAACATCATTATATGTCAAACCTAGAAATACTTTCTAAACAAAGTTTTGTTGATGAATAGAGACAAAATATTATTGCAGAAGAGGGGCATAGTTCCAGTGAGTTCATACCAAATGTTCTACCGTTGCTTCCCAGAAGAGATGGTTTAATTTCCTATCTCACAGCCCCTATCAATTCTCTCAAGGATGGTGTCATCCCCATATCTTGAGTTTGTCCAAGCATAGAAGACCAAGTTTGTTAAATCATAGTCTACCAAAACTCTCCAAAAAGTGGTAGCTCTTCATCTCCAAACTCTTCGCACTTCCAAATATGTAAATTATGTCCAAAACTTAGTGAAAGTCACCAACTAATAGCCACGGGAGAGTGATCATACTTGTCCCAAGGCTTTGGGGTAAGTCCATAGCTCCTCACGATGTCTTCTTAAGGGCATTAATATCCAATTCTTCCTTCCTCTAGAAGCCCAAAATCCCCCCTTCCCCTCCCCCTCCCTCCCCCCCTCCCTCCTAACAAAGCACCTTGCCTCAGCTGCCACAAAACCAGAGTACTTGCTCGTCACTGCTATTCTTTTAGCTTTTGTACTTGATCTTAGTTTCGAAATGATCAAAACATCAGGTTTAAATATGTAAGTTAATTCCACATAATTACGCAAAAAATTGCAATGAATTGGCCCCAAAATAATTCCAACTAGTTATATTTATTAAAAATTTACATATACATCACCTCCTCTTACCTGGAGCTACGATAGTGCTTACAAAAATGGCATCTGAACCCTCTTCCAGTGTATTTTTAGGTAACTCTTCTCAAGCGTCTTCCATTATTTCTTCATCATTGAAATTGTGACTCTATCCTATGAGCTTCTTATCAGGTAAGTGCTCTTTCACAGACGTGTTGTCAACTTCTGCACTATTCCTACTCTATTCCCAAACTTTTTGGAACATTTTGTAGGAATGTTGATGGGTGTCTATCAACATTACGTAAAAATAACAGTGAATCCACCTTAGAACATGTATAATTCCAACTAATTATACTCATAAAAAATTTAGATATCCGTTGCATCCGTTTTACCCGGGGCTAAGGTGGTGCTTACTGAAATAGTATATGAACCCTTTTCCATTGGATGGTTGGGTAACGTGATACAAAACCAAGACCTACTACTTATATGAGGGGTCAATTTCATCTCAAAAAAATTCAAGCTGTTATTAAAGGAATTTATCAAGTAGTTTTCGAGAACTTTTAATCATTATTATAAACAAAATTCTTTATTTCCAACAGGTCATTTATGCTGCCTCGTATACCTTCAATTATGAATTTTCTACATTTACAATCAGGACACAAATACCTCAGTAAAAAAAGTCTTCATAATATCATCCCAATATGCTACCTCTATTAAGCTTCTTTGACATTGAAGAATGTTAGGCTTCTCTACCGAATTAGGACATGGAAAAGCATTTCTAAGTTTGTTATTTATCTTTATTAGCTTGAAGTATTTCAAGGAGAAACACCTGTATCTTCCTGTAAGCATAGTCAGAACAGGAAATTTTTTAATCAACTTAAAAATGGACTTTCAAGTCTCAATATAATACATCCTAAGGAAGTTTTTCAATCGCATTAGTTAGGCTATCTTAATCAGCCATAAAGTTACAGTTTCTATACCTTAGCTCCCTGTTTAATATCCGGTTCCAGACTTCTGTGGATCAATCTATCGACCTGCACCCCTTCCCTTCTCATTCTCAATCCATTGTGCCTCTCTCTCTTGACCTCCCCAATCCTTATCCTTTTAGTCTTTTTCCAAGGGATGTAACAAAGAACTAATAATCTTGCAGTTCAGAATTTACCTCAATAAAAGATTAGTATCTTTTTCTTTCACATCCACTTTCTACGTCACATGTCACCATTCTCAGCCTCTCTACAAAAAGACTTTCATACATTCAGAGTTCTTTTTTTATAAGTATAAACTATTTACAGTTTTGTTGATATGACATTTTAGGTATGTGACAAAAATATGAATCCTTTCTTAAATTCATTTTGCTTCTTAAAGTGGTATTTGTAAAAAAAAAAAAAGATGAATTGTTAAAAAATGTATACTGAAAGATGATGAAGATGTATATTTCTAGGATGGAAATCGATAAATTACGGTGGAAATATAGAATTTATGCAAGAAAAATTTTTATTTTTACCAAATCGTTTTCTCTTTCTTCCATCCTTTTTACCTTCTCTCTATACCTCAAGATTTCAAATGACGATCTACTCAAATATAACCGTTGAAAATAAAAAAAATCTCAATACGTAATCATTGTTTCATTTATTTACAATTTAATAGATTTAAAAATTAAAAAAATGCACCAAATTAAAAAAATTAAAAGCGGATTCATAAAATCTTCAAATTGTCATACAACTCTGCGACTCTCTCAATGTCTTTAGTGTATATAATCCTGAAATTATCTATTTTAAATTTTAAAATCTTCAAAATTTGAAAATATCACTACATTTCTTTACAGTGAAGATTGTCAAACCTGTATAGACAGAAAATGAATTTTATAAATTTTATATTGTGGCCCATAATTTATGAATCTTCATATTTACGGGCATATATAGCTAATTTTGAGGGAAAAAAAGCGAAAGATAATTCCTGCCGTTGATTAGAATTTGCCACCAAAGCAGAGAGAAGCAATAGAGGAAGGCAGACAAGAATGCATTGTACGAGCGGTTTCTAGCTGGCAATGAGTCCCTCCATTCCTAATAAAGAGCTAACTTCAAAGCCCACTTCATTGAATTTTCAGCCCAGAAATAAACTTTTGTGTTTTTCTCAAACTTATGCTTCTACAAGTGATGAAGATGATGACAATAATTGCCAGAGCTCGATAAAGACCCTACCTTTAGCTCACCATGTGAATTCTATTACAAGCACATCAAACCCATTTGTGAAACATTGCGTGAAGCTTCGTAACAGCTCTGCTTATCACTATTCTCATGGTTCCGTTCTCTTGGTGGGCTCTACACCTATAAGGTCTCTAACTCAGTTTATTTCAGTTCTTGTTGAAATTTGTTTATGGAATTACTTCTAGAGTTTTTTTTTATAATTGAAATGGGGTTTTCTTGATTTATTTTTTCCGTGTATTTTTATTTCTTGTTTCTATGATTTTGTATTGGTATATCAATGGTTTGATTATGTGCATCTTTTGTATATGTAATATCTTCTCTTTCAGCTTCCGCTTACTTTGTGAAATATAGTGGTACTTTCTGTCCTTTTGTTGAGAATTTGAAACTAGTCTTTGTTATTTGGCCTTCAGGAGTTAGAATTATAATTAATTGCAAATAGATGAAGGGAAATTTTTTTAGTTTTAGGTGAAAACAAAAGTCAGAAAACAGCAGAATTATTATAGCTTTGTTCTAGAATAGTAGTATGAAATGAAGCAATAATATTGGCTGCGTACTTAGAAGTTATCTTGGACTATATAGTCTTGTTTCAACATTAATGTTCTAGAATTCGAATTTTTTTTTTCTAATTTCTCTTCAAAGTTTGGGTTTAGAAATTAGGGTTTTAGCTAACTTGTTTTGTTTTAGCTTGCTTTTGTTTATTTTGATTCTTGTGTTCTCAAGTAAAGTTGAAGATGAGATATAGTCAGGGGATTTCAGAAATGTTTATAATCGAAATCTTCTAGAGTAGAAACAGGTCATCTTATAAGGATAAATGACCATATTTGCTTCTATCTAAACAGGAAGCAAGAACCCCAGCCCGAATGAATGAATGTCTTCCACTACTGCAGTGCAGCTTGGCAGAGTAGACAAAATTTCATGAATATAACAAATTGTTTAGAAGAGTTATATTGGTGATCATCCCTGTTACATACAACCTGATTTCCTCAAAGAGATGGGGGCTTTTAGATGTAGCTAATGATCTAAGCATCCGTGCAATCAGGGACCATAACTCTAATATATAGATGTATTTGCTAAACAGCCCATCATAGTTTTGCAATACAACCCCCTAGGTTTCTACACGTTTATAAAAAGACCCCACACTTTTATTAAGATGACAGACCCGCCTATATAAATATAGATTACCTTAATTGGGTCTCAAAATATATATATATATAATCACAAACACGTAATTAAATTAAGCAATACATGTATGTCTACGTGTCCAAATGCTATATAAATACGTGTGCACATGAATTAAGTCCAAAGATCTAACAATCTCCCACTTGGACTAATATTCATGTATACACTTGAACAAACAATTATGTGATTGTCACTGTAGTGGCTAGCACACTTTAATTTGTCATCTTAAACCAACTCTGTCCATTAATTTCATTAATACATGGATCAAAGGGACTTTCACTGCATTAAAAGAATAGTTAAACCCATCATTGGTTACATGCATTAATTCAACTAAACGACCTGAATTGAGTGTGCATGTGTAGCATGGAAATTACATGTGAATGTAATCTATGCATGCCTATTTCCAACTGGTCCAACATAATTAAGATCACTTTAACATATAAATAGGAAATGAACAACTCAACAATATAGTCTTAATGAGTGAATGACAGAAAATTATTGTCACATTAATAATAATAAACAAATAAAGTATGAGCATAAATATATATACAAACTCCCACTGAATTTATACACCATTTAAAGATATAACACCCATATGGGTAGTATGTTCTATAAAGACCTTCAGTGTCAATTCTTTAGTCAACGGATCCGCAAGTATGGAGTTAGACCCAATAAGCTCAATACTAATTATACCATTCTGAACTCGCTCTTTTACAACTAGAAACTTGAGGTCTATATACTTAGATTTTGTACTTTTTGCTCTTTCCTTTGTGTGAAAACAGAGAGAGAGAGAGAGAGAGAGAGAGAGAGAGAGAGAGAACTAGGAAAGGGATGATAGGGGATTGTGCTAAAATGCACAATATGATTAATCAATGAGAGATTTGATTACAGAAAGAGACATGGAGGTTTGTGGAAAAAAAATTAGTGGAAGAACACAAGTGCTTTGGTTGTTTTATTATTAACAAGTTGGGTGATGGAATTGGAGATGAAAAGCTAATCATGTATGGGCAACCTTCTCAACAACTAAGAGATCCGTTTGAGGAACATGGGGACTAGTTGAAGTAATGAGCCTCCCAAATATTATTGTTAGAAAAGTAGACTGCAGCTTTGTTATCACAAAATAATTTAAATGGACTCTCAATATTGTCAACCACATGCAGTCCTGTAATGAGATTACACAGCCAAATATCTTGATTTGATGCCTCAAAACACGCTACAAATTCTACCTCCAAAGTTGAAGAGGCAATGAGTGTCATTTTGACACTTTTCCATGATACCGCCCCTTCAGATAGCAGAAAATATATCCTAACCTGCTTGGCTGCTATCCAATGTGAAGGACCCGGATTACTCAAATATCTGCCCAGCATACCAACTATAAATACAAGGTCTGGACGAATGCAAACTTGTGAATACATAAGGCTTCCAAATACTGAAGCATAAGGAATGCCTTCCATTTGCTTGGATTCAAAGTAATTATTAGGACACTGTTTGAGATTAAACTTATGTCCTTTGGCCACTGGAGTATTAAGTGGTTTACAATCTTGCATTGCAAATCGCTGTAATACCTTCTCGATGTATCCCTTTTGTGATAATCCAAGAATTCCTCGAGGGCGATCTCGATAAATTTAGATTCCTAATACAAAAGATGCTTCACCAAGATATTTCATCTCAAATTACTTCCAGAGAAATTTCTTAGTTTCATGCATTAAGCCTACATCGTTACTAGCAAGCAAGGTGTCATCCACATAAAGTACCAGAAAAATGTACTTATTTTTACAGAACTTGTGATACACACAATCATCCACACCATTTACATAAAAACCAAAAGATAATATCACATTGTGAATTTTACAGTACTACTGACGAGATGCTTGGTTGAGCCCACAGATGGATTTCTTAAGTTTACAAACCAATTGTTTAGAATTTTTGGATTCAAAACCTTCAGGTTGTACCATATAAATTGTCTCATCAATGTTCCTATTGAGAAAAGATGTTTTGACATCTATCTGATGTAACTCAAGGTCAAAATGTGCCACTAGTGCCATAATTATTCTAAAAGAGTCTTTCGAAGAAATAGGAGAGAAAGTCTCTTTGTAGTCAATGCCTTGCTTTTGAGTGAATCGCTTAGTGACTAGACGCGCTTTATATCTCGCCACGTTGTCTTCTGAATCACTTTTGGTTTTAAAAACCCATTTACAACCAATTGGTTTCACCTTCTGGCAAAGGAACGAGATCCCAAACGTCATTATCTTTCATGGATTGAATTTCTTCACCCATGGCATCTATTCATTTACGAGCATTTTAGCTTTCAATGGCTTGACAAAAGGTGATTGGATCATCTTTTGCCGAGTCAATGTTTTCCATATGCTCATTAAGATACATAACATAATCATCTGAAATTCCGCTTCTTCTTTCTCGAATAGATCTTCTTAAAGGCACTGGTTCTTGAGGTTGTTGAGGTTGCTCCATAGGAACAAAAGCTTGAGGAGCGACCGGATGATCAATTTTAGGCAAAGCCTGTTGCTCTATATTATGAGGAAGCACAACATTGTCTTGTACTAAATTTTGTTCTTGAACAAGATCAGGTACGAGAACCTACACATGTTCAAGAACGACACTAGGAACAAGAACTGAGTTCTCATCAAAAACAAAGTTTTTGCCTTATCTTCCCTCCCAACCTCAATATCCTTAAATAACCGGGCATTTTCCATCTCAAAAAATATTCTATTTTGGGAATTATAAAACTTGTAACCCCGTGACCGTTTAGAGTATCCAGCAAAATAGCAACTAACTGTTCTTTCATCCAATTTCTTCTCATTAGGTCTATAAGGCCTTGCCTCAGCTGGACATCCCCACCCTTAAATGTCTTAAGATAGGTTTCTGGGGTTTTTGTTCTTGCTTTAGTTGGAACTCTATTAAGTATATAGACTGCAGTCTTAAGTGCATCCCCCCAGAGTGATTCTGGTAAATTAGTATGACAAATCATACTTCTTACCATGTGCTTGAGGGTTCTATTTCGTCTCTCAGCAACTTTATTCATGCTAGGTGACCCCAGCATAGTATATTGAGAGACGATCCCACACTCTTCTAAGAATTTGGCGAATGGCCCTGGAAGTTGTTCACCTGAACCATCATTTCTTCTGTAATATTCACCTCCACGATCAGATCTGATGCATTTAATCCTTTTGCCTAGGTGATTTTCAACTTCAACTTTAAATGCTTTGAACTTATCCAAGGCCTCTGATTTCTCATGTATCAAATATAGGTAACCATAACGAGAGTAACGTTATAAAGTACTGATGACCATTCCAAGAAGCTACAGAGAATGGTCCACATATATCTGTATGTACTAGTTCTAAAACGTCTTTAGCTCTCTCAACACCTACTCTTTTCTTGTCTATTAATTTACCTTTAATACACTTGACACATATTATATTATCTGAAGTGTCAAGTATTTTAAGAATTCCTTCAGACACAAGTCTGTCAATTCTCCTTTTGGAGATATGACCTAATCTTTTGTGCCATAAAGAATAGGAGTTCTCATTAGCTAATTTTCGTTTAGTACCACGTGTACTTACATGCAAGGATTCATTAGAAGAAGTAGTCTCAAGCTTATATAAATTATCATGAGGATACAAAAAACCAGTTCCCAAAAATTTTGAATCAAAATAGAGACGACACTGTCTATTACCAAATGAACAGAAAAAACCTTCTTTGTCCAAAACAGGAATAGAAACAAAATTCCGTCTAAATGACGGTACAACGAATGTCTCTTTTAATTCTAAAAATAAACCAGTCTTTAATGATACTTTAAAAGTGCCTATTTCTTGAACTTCTGCCGTACTGTCATCTCCCTTATAGATTAATCTTTCATCATCCCTTGGTTGGCGGTAACTCTGGTAACCCTGCATGGATATACTTATGTGAGTAGTGGCAGGCAAATCTAACCACCAAGTATATCTTGGCACCGAAACTAAATTAACCTCTGAACAGATAAAAGTTAGTGGCATACCTTTCTTCATGCACCATGCGTGATACTTAGGGCATTCCTTCTTAACATGTGAGGGATCTTTGCAGAAAAAACAGTTTATGTCTTTCGGCTGTTCCTTCTATTTCTTCTTCGTCGACATATCCGCAGTCATTTTTCCCTTTCTTTTCTTGTTACCTTTTGAGAAAGTGAGATTAACACTCTCGACCTTATGTTGTCTAATTCTCTCTTCCTCTTGCACTAAATGTGAGATGAGTTCATTGACTGTCCATTTGTCCTTTTGATAGTTGTAACTCACCTCAAACTGGCTAAATTGAGGAGGAAGAGACATCAAAATAAGGTACACCAATAGATCATCAGGAAGATCCAACTTCAGTATCTTAAGTTTTGATATAATATGAGACATCTCGAGAATGTATTCCCTAATGTTTCCCGAAACCATTATACCTCATGGCAGTGAGTTTACGCAATTGCGTAATGATCTCTGTCTTTTCGCTTTTTATAAAGCGTTGTTCCAACTGTTCGAGAAACTTGAATGCATTATTCTCATCTGTCACGTTAGCAAGAAAAGTCTCTGGAATTGTACTCTTCATGATCATTAGACTTAACCTATTTGACCGTTCCCACTAAGCCATTTCCCTCTGTTGTTCGAAGGTACTAGTATCCATCAACTCAGCTGGTCGTGGCTCCCTAATGGCCAAGTCCAGATCCAGACAACCCAGATGAATTGCAGTCTTATCTTTCCAAGCTTTAAAGTTGGTACCATTTAATGGTGGAATATTACTCAAACTAGTAGATAATTGCGCAACAGAGATACTAGTAACTGTAACAGAAAACATAATATAACAAAAAATAAATAAAACTCACTCATATATATATAAAACATTAACAATTTATGGGCTATATTCATAACAAATCCAATCACAAGAATATCTGTGCAACACCAAGTCTAGTCTTTGGACAAAGAGTTAGCTTGCAAGTGATTTTCTTGATGTAGTAATCGAGCATTAATAGTAAAATCCAGTCAAGTATCAAGCCTTCCTTTGGGCCGACTTAACACTTACTATGGACACTTAATAACTATTACATGTTCATTACCACATGTGTTTGTAATTCTCAGCTTGACGATAACAATCTTCCTTTGAGCCGATTGCTACCGCATAAGAAATACAAAACACAACATCTAAATAGTTTATTATCGAAAGATTTTATGGGAGAGCCTACTTTGGTAGGATGCCACTTCCACCAATCAATATAAAGCTATTAGACATGCTCGTTAGAGCAACTTAAGTTGTTATGAACATAAGAAAAAACTTTAATTACATATTTTTCCATATTATGTATCAAAATTCAGGATTAATAATAAATTACGATACATAAAAGAATTACATATAATATGTAAATAGCTTGATCCATAATTCACAGTAACATCAATATAATCAATGATATATTAAAAAAAACAAAAGCATAAAAAACCAAAACCAAGAACATATGCATGCATAATTGTAATCCAAACTGCCATGCATGCGGTTATTAGCCAAGCTACGTTCTTTTTTTTTTTTTTTTTTTTTTTAAAAACAACTGAAGAACAGAAACAAGCCGCGGTGGAATCGCATTGAGGGAACCAACTATTTTATCTCATGACCATAACAATAATACTTCATATGAATGCATCAATTCATTCATTCTCATGACCATATACAAGGTGCTAGCTACTACAGTGACAATCACATAATTGTTTGTTCAAGTGTATACATGAATATTAGTCCAAGTGGGAGATTGGTAGATCTTTGGACTTAATTCATGTGCACATGTATATATATAGCCTTTGGACATGTAGACGTACATGTATTGCTTAATTTAATTATGTGTTTGTTATTATATATATTTTGAGACCCAATTAAGATAATCTATATTTATATAGGTGGATCTGTCATCTTAATAAAAGTTTGGAGTCTTTTATAAATGTGTAGAAATCTAGGGGTTGAATTGCAAAACTATGATGGGTTGTTTAGCAAATACATCTATATATTAGGGTTATGGTCCCTGATTACACGGATGCTAAGAACATTAGCCACCTCTAAAAGTCCCCATCCCTTTGAGGAAATCTGGATGCATACGTAGCAATCAGAAGATTCAAACCCAATCTTCAAATCAATCAATTTCCATGGATCAAGGTACACGTTTTGATTTATTATCCTAAATAATCTATTAAGTAAGGTTAATTTCTTTGGTTTTATTTATTTAGTTCCATCAGTTGATGAAATTTGAGTTCCAAAGCATTCTTAGGCCATGTTCTTGAAAGTCCTAGCTAGAGATCCACTTTCTTTCTAATCTTCTCACTAGAAATTTAACCCCAATCCAAGATGTAATTAAGAACTCAAGTAATTATAGTAGAAGAAGCTACAACAAATTTAAACAATAAACCAAGGAATTGAAAGAATTCACAAGACCCACTTGTAGAAAATTTGAGGAACCCTTCAAGAACTCTTGAAGAAAAACATTCAAGAACCCGAAGAAACTTAAAGATGAATAAAGGGTGGTTAATTCCTTGATTTAGCTTTCATAGAGATTCATTATCCTTCAAAGAAATGGAAGAACCCTTAGGGTTTCATCAAACAAGAGCAAAGCTGAAGGATACGTATTTTCTCCCTTCAAAAACTAAATAATGTTTCACCCTTTAAGGTTATAAATGCATGCCAAGATCTAAACCAATTAATATCAAGTCAAATGTGGCTTAAACCCACTTAATTATATCATTTGGAGGGAAAGAGGAGGGAAAATAACAAGTTAAAGCAAAAGATATCAGTTAAAAAACCAAGAAAATTAAAATCATGGAATTTTTTCCTATCAAATACTGGCACCGAACCTTTTTGGTTTCAAGAAGAATAGTCTCCCAACGAAAGTCTGGCGAAGGAGTAGTGAGATGTTTGATGCCGGTTCGTCGTTTTGACACTCCACATGGAAGAATCATCTCTTTTTATCTTCATGAAAGTTTTAGCCCTTTCTCTAGCATTCCAAAGGAACAAAAATGACCTCAATTGGATGTCTACAACACAATTTAGAAACATTGATTTTGCACAATTCTTTGGATGACCAAAACATATACATCTGGGATGAATTTCCATTCTGGAAACCTAATTAAATAAATTCTATATAAAATTACTTAAGGACACAAATTTATTTGGAAACACTAAGGACCTGAAAATTCACTTGAATACAGGCTATCTTTAGGACATCCTTCCCAACATTTTTTGCATGATTTTGAAATCCTTTTAAGCTCTGGGAAGTCTTCATGACATGGTAAAATTAGTCTTGAAATCCCGCTCATGTTTCTTCATAATATTAGTATTCCTTGCAAGAAGTTGAAGACTCCCAAGAACGGCCATGTGAATGCTTAGTCGTGGCCTTATCATAATCCTTCCAAAGCGTCTTGCATCATTTCATTGAAATTGTGATATTCCCCTACGAGCTTCTTATCAGGTGAGTGCTCTTTCACAGTCGTAGCCTCAACTTCTATGGAATTCTTACTTTATTCTAGACTTTCTAGGACCTTCTATAGGAATGTTGTTAGGTGTCTCTCATGTGTGGGTTGTGTATTTTGAGGGCTGTGTTGAACCAGAGTAGTATGGGTTAGATTAGATGAACTTTTAGAAACGGAACCTTGTTAGCCCACACCTTTTCTCGATGGGTAAGCCTTGTTCTATTTTAATTGTATCTCTTTGAGTAGAACTCGGGGCCGTTAGAATTCTCTGTTTTTACCTTGGTTGAAGATTTGGGAAGTGACTCCGTCTTGACCTAAGACTTTACTCTTAGGCTGGGAGGCTTTTCTTTCTTTCTTTCTTTCTTTTTTTTGGGATGATATATGGAATTTTTTGTGGACCCAAGACTACGTAGATGTCTTTTTTTGAGCTGTTACATATAAGCTTGGGCCACTTTGCCCACTTTCTCATGTTCCTCTTCCACAAAAGGCTAAAGCGGGATCCAATACCCCTAAGATTCAAAGTAGCCATTGTTTTGGATGTTTTAGCATGTGAGGCTGTACCATTACTGTGTCTCAAAGGTGTCAGCTAGACACCAATGCCTTGCACATGCCTTTCAGAGAAATGACTATTACTTTACATGATGCGAAGCGGATACTTGAGATACCTGCTTATGGTGGTATTGTGGATGTTCGGTATTCCTAGTAGCAGTTGATCAGGATTGTTCAGAGTGGCTTGAGCATCTTACATAAGTGGTGGTATAAATGCTCATAAACTTTCATATGTTGCAAAGGATCCCCATAGTGGAGT
Organism: Catharanthus roseus; assembly: GCA_028651295.1. NCBI lineage: Eukaryota > Viridiplantae > Streptophyta > Magnoliopsida > Gentianales > Apocynaceae > Catharanthus > Catharanthus roseus. The sequence goes on from JAPQWS010000142.1 coordinate 3,572,045, forward strand.
TTCCCCATAGTTGAGGGAAACATATTATATTGCATACATACTTAGGAGTTCCCTCTTCACGTATAAGAGTGGGAACATTGTGCATGCCAAACTTTGGCCTGTTGTGAAGAATTTTTGATGATTTGGGAAGTTGGCTTGGCGTGCAATAACGTAGGTATTCTTATACCGGTGTCTTAGTCAGGCTTGCATGTAAATGTAAATGAATTACCAATATGGTTATGAATTGGAATATTTTATTTCCAATATGTTTCTTATATGCCATTCGTTCAGTGGTACTTCTACATTCAACAAAGTAGAAATGAAGCTACTTCCTACATTGCATTTCAAGTATATTGAAGCAAACACTTTTGATATTAGATTATAGGATTTCCATTTGCATATGATATTGGACATCTTCAGCTCACTCGAGCATTCAACCATTACCTATGATATTTAAATTAATGCCACAAGATGATTCGAACCATATTGATATATAGCAATACTTATGAGGTTTCAATTTCATCTAAAAAGAAAATTCCTGCTTTATTAAAGGAATTTGTCAAGTAGTTTTCGAGAGCTTTTAATAGTTATTATAAACAAACTTCTTTATTTCCAACAAGTCATTTATGTTGCCACATATACCTGTAGTTATGGATTTTCTACATCTACAATCAGGATACAAATACCTCAATAGAAAAGTCTTCACCATATCGTCTCAATATGCTATCTCTATTAAGCTTCTTTGATATTCAAGAAAATTGGGCTTCTCCATCTAATCAGCACATGGAGAAATATTTCTAATTTTGTTATTTACCTTTATTTTCTCAAAGTACTTCAATGAGAAACACGCATATCTTCCTATAAGCATATTCGGAAGGGGAAATTTTTTAATCAACTTAAGACTGGAGCTGGCATAAATAACTCTTACAAGCCAAGAAGGCTCAAAGGAAAATCGATTTTCAAGTCTCAATATACGAAATTCTAAGGAAGTCTTTCAACCACATAAAATCAGTTAGGCTGTCTTACTCAGCCATAACAATATCCTACTTTCTGCTAAAAATACATCCACAAACGTATGCTATTTTTGGAAGGGAAAAATCATACTGATGTTGAAATTTAAATAGTCTAATAGCACATATTTGCTCTAATTTTTTTCACAATTTTATATTCTTCGACGAATTCACAAATGGGTTTCAAGTCATTTGAAAAGATTGCAGGCCTCCATCTTTGTAGAGTGTATATTGTTCATATCAGATTTATTTCATTGTTGGAAAGCACAACAACCTAATTCATCAGATGTCCTGATCTGTGCTATCAAGATTTATTCACAACAACTGGATTGAATATATTGGGTAACTTTGATCATAGAACAATCCTAATTCGATTGCATCAGGTTATGCCTTCAAGCTCGTTTTTGTTGAAGGTATGTTGGATATGGAAGATTTGGAGCAACCCTTAATATAGGAAATGTGAAACACATTTCCTAATGTACATATCTTAATTGTCTTTAGTATAGTAGCTTGTATGGTAACAATGACATGTATGATTTATTTTCCATATTTAATTTTCCAAATTGTGCAGGAAATTTACTGGTCATATTGGCTACTGTAAAACAGATTTGAGAAATAAACTTTTCCCAATTCTCCAAATATCATTTTTTGTTTTCTTTCAGGGTATCAGGGCCTACTATGACTAAAAATATTGCAGAACCTATCTTGAAACAAGTTCAGAAATATGATGAAGAGGATGAATACTACCTAGGACCAAATGATCGTTCAGTTAGCTTGATTACTCTCGTCCAGTTGAAGGATGAGAGTTTTGATGAATGGGCAGATGCGATCGAGTTGGCCCTCGACTCTAAAAATAAATTAGGATTTCTTGATGGATCTATTCCACAACCTGAAGAAGATGATCCAAAGTTTAAAAGGTGGAAGAAAATCAACACCCTAATTGGATCATGGATACTAAACACTATACAGGCTTCAATCACAAAGACGAGGGTGGCCCAAACTATGTGGGATTAGTTACAACAACGGTTTCGTGCACAAAACGGACCCGATATTATGAGTTGAAGTAGCAATATTCAACTTTAAGAAAAGGGACTTTTTGTAGCCACCTATTTTGCAAAATTAAAGAAATTTTGGGAAGAACTTTCATGTTATGACCAATTTTGAGAAAACTGTGAGGTAAGAAACAATACGACACAAGAAGGAGAAACTTTTATCATTTCTCTTTGGCTTGGACACTAATCGTTTTGGAACAATACGTTCCTCAATATTAGGAGAGACCCTCTACCTAATGTCAACCAAGCCTATTTTAAGGTAATACAAGCGGAGTAAGTGAAAAGTGTGACCAAGGAAGAAGTAGAAGTTGGTAGAAGTGAAAAATGTTCGAAGTTCGCAACAAATATGGACATCGCACAGAAAAACCATCTCTTGTTTACAGCCATTGTCCCAAAACAGAGCATGACTCCAAAAGCTGCTTCCAAGTGATTGGATTCCCAGAGTGATGGGTGGAGAAAAGCAAAACTACAGAGGCTGCGGACACACCAGAAAAGGAGGAAAAAGTCGCAAAGGCACTGGAGTTATGCATCGTGGCGCACATGGTGGAAAATCGGCGACGATCCAACACGTTTAGGTGCCATAACATACTAGCACCGACGACCACACTGGTTCATCTAGGAACGCCGCCGGTGTCCCAGTTTCACCCCAGAGCAGTGGCAGTCACTGATGGGCTTTGTGCAAAGCCAAGCATATCCTTCAACCACGAAAAAACTCAAGTAAAATTTTTTCGGCAATTGGCTGATTGACTCAGGAGTAACCCATCACATGACCTACAATATTGATCTTTTATTTGCTGTTCATGTCATTCCTCCATGGCCGATCACCTTGCCGAATGGAGGCATCACTTATGCAACCAAATATGGCAAAGTCCAACTTAGTCCCAATTTTATTTTCGAGAAAGTTTTGTTTATCCTATAGCTTACTTGCAATATTATTTATGTGTCTCAATTTCTAAAATATGATTCATGGGATTACTTGGTTTACATCTCCAATGTGTGGTTTACAAGACTGGTCCTCAAGGACACTGATTGGATCAGTTGAGCAACGAAATGGGTTGTACTATCTTCAGAATGTGACGCCAAGCAAAGTGAATAAAGTTGTGGATCCTGACTCTAGATTTCTGTGGCATCAAAGGTTGGGGCACCCTTCAGATTCTGTTCTTAAATTTTTACTTCATGTATCCCATTCCACAAATAATGACCTTTGTGATATATGTTTTCGTACAAAATAGACATGTGACATTTTTTCAACTTCCTTAAATAAAGCTTCTGAAATATTTGCCTTAATTCATTATGATGTGTGGGGTCCTTATAGAGTTAAAACTGATGATAATACCAAATATTTTCTTACTATTGTTGACAATTATGCGCGTGCCGTTTGGATATTTTTAATGATTGAAAAGGGAAAAGTTCATTCTATACTATCCAAAATTTACAGAATGGTCCAAACTTAAAAACTACTGTTAAAACTGTCCGATATGATAATAGGGGAGAATATGTGGGTCTAAAATCTTTCTTTGCCGAAAACGGAATATATCATCAAACTATAATCCCTTATACACCTCCGCAAAATGGTCATGCAGAGTGCAAAAACCGCCACGTTCTTAATGTGGCTCGGGTCCTTCTATTTCTAGCTGATCTACCCCTCTCTTTATGGGGAGAATGTGTCCTCATAGCTAGTTATCCCATTAACCGAACCCTCTCCAACCTTCTTAACAGAAAATCTCCTTTTGAGTTGTTACATAAAACTCCACCAAACTATTCTCTTTTGTGCACCTTTGACTATTTATGTTATAGTCATCATGCCACTATTGATAAATTTCTTTCTAGGAGTAAAAAAAGCATCTTTATTGGCTACTTGCTTGGAAAAGGGGGTTGGTGGGTATACGATACTAAATCCAAAGTTTTTATCATTATTGGAGATGTTATTCTTTATGAGACCATTTTTCCTTACAAAACTTACCTTTCCTTAACTGGGCAAGGCGAAACTTCATTTCCCGAATATGTCCAACCTATGCAATCTTCCCATATAAACCCACTCAACCACTGCCACCCCTTAATTCATCCACAAGCATACCCTCAGCCACAAATAAATCCTCCATCCGGTCCATAAGTCCTTCCCCAGTCCAGCATAGTTGTCCTAGCCCAACCTCTTGCACATTCTGACTTGCGGTCCACTAAAAAATGCATTGCCCCGTGTGACACCTCCAACCCGGCCACTACGTCAACTGAGGTTAAGTAGGGCATCTGCGTACCTCTCGGAACTAAATTGTAAGTCCCAAAATAAAACACAACCCTGGAACAATACTAACAGGTATATACACAAAGTACGCAGCGGAAAACTTAAGTTAACTAGATACTACTAGTGCGCTCAAAACACAAGATTTAAAAAAAAAAAAAAATCTTCTTATGATTGTTTTAGTATAAAAATTAAAGTATCTTACATCACCAACTTTACACGACAAAATAAAAATAAAAACTTCACAAACGGTTCGAATCTAGGAAAGACAAAACATAAACATATGTCCTACTGGGGAGATTTGATCCAAAAACTCTCGGCCTAAAACTTCAGCGGCTTGCTGGGCCCATGACCATCCTAGGTTAATCTGAGGAGGAAACATGAAATGGAAAAACAGGAGCACGAACGCCCAGTGAGTCCACGCGTGTGTGCGTTGTCGTGATTTCTTTTAAACAATGGTGATGCAGTTTCATGAGAACAACTCATGAAATGTTATAAGAAAATTTATTTATTTTTTTGTTACTTTAACAACACTGATGCTTGATCCTACATGAGGATTTCGACTGCAGCTGGGAAGTCTGAGTGAATGAAGACACATTAGCACAGCTTCGACACCCAAATTTAAAGAAACATGTAATGCCACAGTCAGACTCCACGGACAAGGTCCGGATCCCAAAACAAGGTCATCGGAATCACGTTCGGGCGTGTCGTAGTCAATACCAGCCAAACACCATACCAGCGCTCGATTCCATAACAACCGCTCTCCCATATCACTAGCCAAACCAGGCTACAGATTCCTGGGGTACCTATCAGGACTGCCCTGAGACTAACCTTAGTTTCAAGCCCCTCCTGGCTCTCCCCAAGGTGGTCGTCCCACTGCAGAGCATAATGCAATGTCCACTTAAATACCAGTTGGGCCACACCCTCCAAGTACTACGCCCCTCTTCAAGTAGATCCACCCTTAAAGTCAATAACCCGTCCACATCATTGGAAGAGGCCCTAGTACAGGGGACTAACCACGTACAATGCAATCCGGTAACGCTTCCGTTCACATGATCTTAACGAGAATAATAATCCTGGTTGGAATGGGGTTTTTCATACGTATTTGTAAACAGAAAGGCAATTTACTCGGCCGTCCGGACAGAATCAAGTCATTAACATTTTCAGCAAAAATCCCCATCTGCTAGTCACCACATGCTCATGAAAATTTCACAATTATGCCATAGCCAGATCTATATACATGCATGTCAAAACATGTAATTTTTCAAGATAGAACTTTTCCAACATATGAATATTTCCAGAAAAACCTATGTACCACCGAATTCTTTTTCACCACAATAATAGTCTGATTTAAAAGGAGAACACCTACATGGAGCACAACTCCTATGCATTTTCTGAGGAACATGTAACACCTTGTGGAGAACATCTCCAAAAACACGCTGAGTTATATCGTTCAAAAGTAGCAAACATTTTGTGACAGGTTCGAAAAATATACTTATATGTCTCGTAATATTTGAGATAACATAATGAAACGGAGTTTGTGGACTCACCTAGATGTAGATCTGGTGCTAACATCCTACAATAATAATAATACCTAGGAACCAATCAAATAGCCCTAGTTCCTAAATAATATCGAGAGCCTACAAAATGAACTTAGGGTGTATATATATCTATATATATTGTCCCCTAAAGTAGATCCAAAGTCTTATAATCTCAAAAATCTTTATTTTGAATACTTTCTTGAAGCGCCTAAATTAGTTAAAATGTAAAACCTGGAAATTAATCTCAAAATATATACTAAAATCCATTTAAAATATTTAAATCCTAAAATAAATTAACCTAAACAATATATAAGCTTATACTATATAATATAACTAACAAGCAAATAAGAAAAACAAAGAAAACAAACCTCAAAAATGGCTACTCACAAGCTTAAAGGAAAAAAAAAACTCTTAATATGTTTTATATATAGTTGCCAAAAAGCTAAGGAAAAAAAAAAAAAGAAGACTCATGACATATATATACATGATGATGGTGGTTTGGAGGAAGCAAAGAAATGAAAAGAAAAAAAAGAAAATGGTGAGGGGTGATGGGTGGCTAATAGGTGGCACTAATTTCTTAAAAGCTAAGGGTTTTTTTTTTTTTTTTAAATGTCAAGTACTTAAATTGCTAAAATAAACACACTAGGTATTAAAAACAAAATCCACTTAAAGGCATTTATAACATTAAGAAGAAAACCTCAATATAATAAAATTTTACTCTCATTCCTAAATATCTCCCAAATACCACTAAGTGTCGAGAACACTATACTCCACTAGGTTAGGTCCCAAACCCTACTTTCATAATGCCTGCAATTTTTAGAGTCATGCTAGGTACTACTAGGTGGGGTCTTTCACCCCGTCTCTCTATCTCTCTCTCTCGCAGATCCATGTGCCCACTCTAGTCCTCCGTAGATCAATCCATAGACCCACACCCCTTCCCTTCTCACTCTCACTCCATTGTGCCTCTCCCTCTTGACTAGGCCAATTCTTCCACTTTTCGACCAGGCCCTCCCATCCTCCTCTAGGCTGTTGCTTGCTGGCCCTTGTTTGAATCCAGAATCTGCAGGTGGCCTCATCGAAAGGGGGAGTTGTTGATCATCTTGTTGATCTACCTCTCCGCCACAGTACTCAGACCACATACCCACCAACAAAATTATCAGATTAGAAATGTTATTGCATGCAAGGTCCTTTCTATTCATCTGCTCTACTTACTTTTCAGTTTCTTCAGGTACATGTCCTTACCCTTTTGCTGCTTATGATAATTGTGATTATTTCTCTGCTACCCATAGAGGTTTCCTTCTAACAGTACAGATTGAGGTTGAACCTACTCTCTTTTTCTGAAGCCGTTAAACATGATAAATGGTCTATTGCCATGCAACATGAAATTGATGCTCTTGAACTAAATGCCACTTGGACTCTCACAATTCTGCCCCTCAGAAGAAAGTCCTCTGCTACAAGTGGGTGTATCAAATTAAACTTAAGTCTGGCGGTACTGTGGAGCGCTTGGTTATTCTTGGAAACACATAGATGGAAGGTGAAGATTTTATTGAAACATTTGCCCCGGTCCCAAAGCTTATTATTGTTCGCACTCTTCTGGTTGTTGTTATTGCCAAGGGCTAGGAAATACATCAGATGGACATCCATAATGCATTTCTTTAAGGAGATCTGAAGAAGTCTACATGAACTTTCAAGCTTGTTAGGCGCTAATCTATGTCACTATCACATGTCCGAAACTTACCTACTCTATCTATACTTTGGCTCAATTTATGCAAAAACCACGTCTTCAATATCGGGAAGCTATCTTACGGGTTGTTCGGTTTCTGAAATCGTGTCTATGTCAAGGCATTTGTCTTAGCTCTTCCAATAGTATGGTGCTCACTGCTTATTGTGATGCTGATTGGGCAAGTTGTTTTATTACTCGCAGGTCTCTCACAGGCTATTTCGTTTTCTTGGGTGACTTCCCAATTCTTGGAAAAAAAAGAAATAACAATCCACCTCATGATCTTCTGCAGAGGCAGAATACCGATCCATGACTGTTACCTGTTGTGAGCTCAAATGGCTCTGGCAATTACTTGCTGGCCTTTGGGTCCCATATTCACTTCCCGTCCTCTTGTATTGTGATAATCAAGCTACTATTCATATTATTGCTAATCCTATCTATCACAAATGCACAAAACACTTTGAGGTTGATTGTCATTTTGTGCATGATGAATTCCAAGATAATCGGATTTCTCTAGCGCATGTTCTCTCAAAATCGCAGCTTCTCGATATTTTCACCAATACTCTTGGTCAAACCTTATTTTTTACTCTCTTACCCAAGTTGGACATTCACAATCTTTATGCTCTAACTTGAGGGAGAGTGTTGAAGATATGTAGGATTGGAAGCTTTGGAGCAGCCCCTAATATTTCACATTTCCTAATGTAAATATGTTAATTGTGTTTTGTATAGTAGCTTGTATGGTAACCATGACATGTTTGATTTATTTTCCATGTTTAATTTTCCAAATTTGTGTAGGCTATATACTGGTCACATTCGCCACTGTAAAACAAATTTGGGAAATGAACTTTTCCCAATTCTCCAAATATTGTTCTTTGTTTTCTTTCAACTTTGATATGAAGGGCCTGACAAGCGACACACCTAAAATGTGCCCAATCTAAAAATGGCATTTAGGACACAACTAGGCCTTTAGGTTCACAAAACCTTAGGAAGTTGGGAAAAGCCCGCACTTTCCGTACCATATCATCAAGACATCAAATCAGTATATTGAAGTCATAAGTCTAGGATTTTTTCAGAAAATGTCAACAAGACAACACCAAAATTCAAAAATGAGATTATAACAAGATCTCACAAATTCGAATGTAATTCTGACATAAGAAAATAGTTTCCTATATATCTTCTCATGCAATCAAATATCGATTATTGGATTTCTTAAGTCAAATTTATAGTTTCACAGATATCCTCTTTTATTAGGGAAAAAAAGAAGATGAACATTGTTAGTATAGTTTTTACATTCGTAAACTTTTCGAAAGGCAAACGATATATATGGATTTGATCGATGAGAATATTTATCTTCAAAAAGGACATCTTTTGTTGTCAGGTAATTAGGAAAACACCAAGCTCTATTCTTTGAAGGAAACACCTTACATATTTTTTCTCCAAATAGAAAAAAGATATTTTGGAATTCTATTCATTATACAAAGTTGATATTTTTTTATTGGAATTTCTTCGAGTGGGACAATTCTTCAAAATCAGAAAACTATATATATATTGAAGGATTTCATATCATCATTAATCTCTTCCTATTTAGTTTTTTCATATTGTTTCAATGAAAGTTGGTTTTTCTCCTATGGATTTTGTAAGACAAGGTTTATATTTATATCGAAGTAATCAACATCTATAGGCCATTCATAAGATCGGGAAGCTGGTGTGATCAAACTCAACAATGATTTAAACATTTTCCATTTCATGGCACCATCTAAGATCATAGATTAGAAAATTGGAAATTTCCTGAATTTGATGTAGAAGGTTGTCGAGGTTCCATTTAAAGCTGTGGCTATGAACTCCATGATATCTTGTAGACGAAATTTCAGATATGTAGGATTGGTCAAGTACACCATTAATGAAGTTCAATCAAACATCTTCCCTCCACCATTAACTTTTACAACAAACTAATATGACTTGGTCAACTTTGATAAAATACAATATCATCGGTTTCTCCGTGACTTGTTGCAACTTTATATCCTTGTACAAACAAGAGTTATGGTTAATACTATAAATAAAAATACTAGGAAAAAATGTACTGTAATATGTTTGAGACGATCTTGACCACTTTATCACATAATTTAGATATACTTATTTGACGTTAAAGTGAAAAAATTACAAATTGACTCTAGTTAAATAGTATTACGCACATATAATTAAGACTAACATTAGTACAATAAAATATTCAAAATAAAACAAAGCAATCTTTAACTACATGTATAGAAGCTAGGATTCTTTTTTTCCCTTAAACTCCGCCATTCAAAACACTATTTTATTTTGCTATAACTATTTATATATATGTCTGTGCACGTGCGTGCATGCACATATGCATGCGTGTTAGCTATCGATTGTCATAAACTATTCTTTTTCTCTTTATAGTTACAAACTTTGATTTTATCTCTTTTAATCATGACTATTTTTTTCTAGAAATACTCATGAACTATTGTAATAAATTTCTATATCAGAGAAGTCAAATATAGTTCATGGCTATAAGGAGAAAGGCAAAATAGTTCATGTCTAAAAAAAAATAAAATCAAAGTTTGTGAGTATAAAGAGAAAAGAAATAGTTTATTACTATAAATGGTCAATTTCTCATATATATAATGTTAGAAGGACTAAGTGTGATAATGTTCATTGAGTTGTATTCAAAGTGGATATAAATTGTTTGTGTAGTAGAAAATGATAAACAAAATTAAGGAAAATATCTTGAGATTACATGAGGAAATCTTATTTGCAATGTCTTTTGCTTTTAATAGGATAAGATGAAGAGTAAGATGTGTTACTTTTCTTACAAGAAAATTGATGAAACTGGCCCTAAAGATCACACTTTCACGTTATCAGAAGTAATGAGTCCAAAGATAAAATAAATTCTCTCTTCGCCTTTCACGTCCTCACCCCATCCCTGGAAAAAGAGAGAGAGAGAGAGAGAGAGAGAGAGAGAGAGAGAGAGAGAGAGAGAGAGTGAGAGAAGAGAAGAGAACGTTTTTATTATTTTTTTAAATACGTAATTCTCTTTGTCATGTAGCGTATCTTTTCTTTCCCTTAAAAAATAAATCTTTTCTTTCTCTTTTTAATTATTTTACGGTCGTATATTAAGTTTTCCTTTCTAATTATTACAAACATTATTCTTTAGTTGAATACACTACCATTGATAGAAGCAGTGATAATCTATACTTAAAAAATTTTAAAAATACTAAAATCTGAAATTTAAAAAAAAAATATCTAAAAACTAAACAACATTAACATTTCTAAATAATTTTACTATTCTTGAGGACGTTTGGCACTACTTGCCCCCTTTAGCATACAACCTAAATTGTGTATTTGTATAGTCAAGCACAAATGAGCACAAACAATTTCCTAAGCTCCTCAATCCTTACTGACATTCGATCACTTACTTTAAAGGATCATTAGCCTCCTCAACTTCTTGCTTCAATAAGCAAAAGAAAGATACGTACTAGGATCTTTGTCAATTTTTACAATGTCGCTACATGAACCATAGAAGGAACAAAGCGGCAGAAACAGTAACAACATTCAACATTTTTAATAACTCTTCATTGGGATTATATTTTTTTAAATGTTTTTAAACATTTTGAATTTTAAATTCTTCTTTCCAACATTTCAAAAATTTTATCTATAGAGATGCTCAATTCCCCCAAAAGTTAATGTTTGGTTTCTCAATTTTTTTTTGTTTTAATATTATATAGTTACCCTCATTCAGGATTTTTTTGAACAGATGGTAATTGATGCAAAAAATGTGAAGGTTGTGAGCATGAATGTTAAGCCTAGAGTGGTGTCGAGAATGTGGCGAATAGACTTTCTTTCGTAGTTAGTCAATATGGTGGATGCAATTTTGCTTCTCAGAGGGATAATCAAGATTACGAAATTCAAAATTTCCTAAATTTGATGTCGAATTGTGTCGAGGGTCCATTTAAAGTTGTGGTTTAATTTCTTATAGACGAAATATTGGATATGTAGGATTGGTCAAGTATGCCATTAATGAAGTTCATTCAAACATCTCTCCTCCACCATTAACTTTTACTCCAAACGAATATGACTTGGTCACCTTTGATGAAATACAATATCATCGGTTTCTCTGGGAGTTTGCTGCAGCTTTATATCCTCGTACAAACAAGAGTTATGGTTAGTACTGTTAATAAAAATACTAGGAGAAAATGTACGATAATATGTTTGAGACGATCTTGACCACTTTATCACACAATTTAGATATATTTGTCTGACGTTAAAGTGAAAAAATTACTAATTGACGTTAGTTAAATAGTATTACGCACATATAATTTAGACTAATATTAGTACGTTAAAATATTCAAAATAAAACAAAAAAATCGTTTACTACATGTATAGAAGCTAGGATTCTTTTTTTCCTCAAACTCTGCCGTTTCAAAACGCTATTTGTTTTGCTATAACTGTTTATATACATACATCCATATATATATCTATGTATGTGTGCATACGTGCGCATTTGTGTTAGCTATCTATCATCATAAACTATTTTTTTCACTTTATATTTACAAACTTTAATTTTATTTTTTTCTACTCATGACTATTTTTTTCTAGAAATACTTATGAACTATTGTAATAAATTGCTATATCATAGAGGTCAAAATAGTTCATGGCTATAAGAAGAAAGGAAAAATAGTTCATGTTTAGAAAAAAAATAAAATCAAAGTTTGTGACTATAAAGAGAGAAGAGATAGTTCATGGCTATAAATAGTCAATTTCTCATATATATTGTTAGAAGGTCTAGAAGTGTGATAATTTTGATTGAGTTGAATTCAAAGTGGATGTGAATTGTTTGTGTAGTAGAAAATGATAAATAAAACTAAGGAAAATATCTTGAGAATACACGAGGAACTCTTATTTGCAATGTCTTTTACTTTTAATAGGATAAGATGAAGAGGAAGAGCTGTGAATTTGCTTACAAGAAAATTGATGAAACTGGTCCTAAAGATCATATTTTCACGTTCTCGGAAGTAATGAGTCCAAAGGTAAACAAAAATTCTCTCGTCGCCTTTCAAGGGACACGTCTTCACCCCATCCCTGGAAAAAAATGAGAGAGATAGAGAAGAGAACGTTTTTTTTTTTTTTTAATTTTTTTCAATATGTAATTCTCTTTGTCATGTAGGATATCTTTTCTTTCCCTTAAAAAACATATCTTTTCTTTCTCTTTTTAAAATTTTTACCACCTTATGTTTTTCATATATTAATTTTTTCCTTTCTAGGTACTGAAAGGCGAAATCCCTTGCCTACAGGGTCCCCACCAAACTGCCCTACGCCCAAGTGGAAGATGTAAATCATGGTGATGCAGCGGCTCTACAGGCTGGAGGCTAGGCACTGGTACACACAAGGAATCACCACCCACATTGGAGAGGTTGAAATTCCCACACTGCCGCTGCCAGCATTTGAACCTTGTACCTTGGTGTCAGCTCTGCAGCCCTAGAACCAACTGAGCTACGCCTATGCGGGCATTAATTTTTTCCTTTCTAATTATTACAAACATTATCCTTTTAAGTGAATGCACTACCATAGATAAAAGGGGTGATAATTTATACTAAGAAAATTTCAAAAATATTATAATATGAAATTAATAAAAAAATCTTAAAATTAAACTAAATTAACATTTCTAAATAATTTTGCTATTGTTGAGGACATTTGGCACTCCTTGCCCCCTTTAATGTACAACTTAAATTGTGTATTTGTATCGTCGAGCACAAATGAGCACAAACAATTTGCTAACCTCCTCGTTCTCTCACTCCTCAATCCTTGCTCACATTAGATTACTTACTTTAAAGGAGCATTAGCCTCCTAAATTTCCTGCTCTAGAAAGCAAAAAGTAAGACACATACCAGATCCTTGTCGATTTTTGTAATGTGGCTACATGAACCATAGACGGAACCAAGCTGTAGAGACAGTAAAAACACTCAACAACTTTAAAAACTCTTAATTAGGATTATATTTTCTTAATTTTTTTAAACCTTTTGAATTTTAAATTCCCCCTTCCAACAGTTTGAAAATTTTATCTATATAGATGCTCAATCGCCCCAAAAGTTAGTGTTTGGTTTCTCAATTTTTATTTTGTTTTAATATTATATATTTACCCTCATTTAGGATTTTTTTTTTTTTTTTGAAGAGATGGTAATTGATGCAAAAAATGTGAAGTTTGTGAGCATGAATGCCAAGCCCTATAGTGATGTCTAGAATATGGCGAATAGAATTTCTCTCATAGTTAGTCGACATGGTGGATGCAATTTCGCTCCTTAGATGGATAATAGAGATTACGAAATTGGAAATTTCCTAAATTTGATGTCAAATTGTGTCGAGGGTCCATGTATAGCTATGGCTAAGAACTCCATAATTTCTTAAAGGTGAAATCTTGGATATGTAGGATTGGTCAATTACGCCATTAATGAAGTTCAATCAAACATCTTCCCTCCACCATCAACTTTTACTCCAAACGAATATGACTTGGTCCTCTTTGATCAAATACAATATCGTCGGTTTCTCTGGGAGTTTGGTGCAGCTTTATATCCTCGTAGAAACAAGAATTATAGTTATTACTATTAATTAAAAAACTAGGAAAAAATGTACTATAATATGTTTGAGGCAATCTTGACCACTTCATCACACAATTTAGATATATTTATCTGACGTTAAAGCGAAAAAATTATTAGTTGACTTTAGTTAAATAGTATTACGCACATATAATTAAGACTAATATTAGTACGATAAAATATTCAAAATAAAACAAAACAATCGTTAACTACATGTATAGAAGCTAGGATTTTTTTTCCCTCAAACTCTGCCATTTCAAAATGATATTTGTTTTGCTATAACTGTTTATATATATACATATATATCTGTGTTTGCACGTGCGTGCACACGCGTGCGCATGCGTGTTAGCTATCTATCGTCATAAACTATTTTTTTCTCTTTATAGTTACAAACTTTAATTTTATCATTTTTTAGTCATGTCAATTTTTTTTCTAGAAATACTCATGACCTATTGTAATAAATTGCTATATCAGAGAGGTGGAAAATAATTCATGACTATAAGGAGAAATGCAAAATAGTTCATGTCTAGAAAAAAATAAAATCGAAGTTTGTGACTATAAAGAGAAAAGAAATATTTTTTTGACTATAAATAGTCGATTTGTCATACATATAAATGTATATTGTTAGAAGGACAGGAAGTGTGATAATATTGATTGAGTTGCATTCAAAATGAATTTGAATTGTTTGTGTTGCAGAAAATGATAAATAAAATTAAGGAAAATATCTTGAGAATGCATGAGGAACTCTTATTTGCTTTTAATAGGATAAGATGGAGAGGAAGAGGTGTGAATTTGCTTACAAGAAAATTAATGAAACTGGCCCTAAAGATCATGTTTTCACGTTCTCAGAAGTAATGAATCCAAAGATAAGCAAACATTCTCTCTTCGCCGTTCAAGGGTCACGTCCTCAGCCCATCCCTGGAAAAAGATGAGAGAGAGAGAGAGAGAGAGAGGGAAGAGAACGTTTTATTATTTTTTCAATATATAATGTCGAATTGTGTTGAAAGTCCATTTAAAGCTGTGGCTAAGAACTCCGTAATTACTCATAGATGAAATTTTGGATATGTAGGATTGGTCAAGTATGCCATTAATGAAGTTCAATCAAACTTCTTCCCTCTACCATTAACTTTTACTCCAAACGAATAAGACTTGGTCATCTTTGATCAAATACAATATCATCGGTTTCTCTGGGAGTATGGTGCAGCTTTATATCTTCCTACAAAGAAGAGTTATGGTTAGTACTATTAACAAAAATACCTGGACAAAATGTACTATAATATGTTTGAGATGATCTTGACCACTTTATCACACAATTTAGATATACTGGTTTGATGTTGAAATAAAAAAATTACTAATTGACCTTAGTTAAATAGTATTTCGCACATATAATTAAGACTAATATTTGTACGATAAAATATTCAAAATAAAACAAAACAATCGTTAACTACATGTATAGAAGCTTGGATTCTTTTTTTTCGTCAAACTCCACCATTCAAAATGCTATTTTGTTTTGCTATAACTGTTTATATATATATATATATAAATATATATATATATATATATCTCTGTGTGTGTGTGTGTGCGCGTCCGTGCGCATGTGTGCTAGCTATCTATAGTCATAAACTATTTTTTTCCTCTTTATAGTTACAAACATTGATTTTATCATTTTCTAGTCATGACAAATTTTTTTTTAGAAATACTCATGATCTATTGTAATAAATTGCTATATCAGAGAGGTAAAAAATAGTTCATGGCTATAAGGAGAAGGCAAAACAGTTCATGTTTAGAAAAAAATTAAAATCTGAGTTTGTGACTATAAAGATAAAAGAAATAGTTTATGGCTATAAATAGTCACTTTCTCATATATATATATATATATATATATAGAAGGGCTAGAAGTGTGATAATGTTGATTGAGTTGTATTCAAAGTGGATTTAAATTGTTTTTGTAGTAGAAAATTATAAATAAAATTTAGGAAACTATCTTGAGAATACATGAGGAACTCTTATTTTTAATGTGTTTTACTTTTAGTAGGATAAGATGAAGAGGAAGAGCTGTGAATTTGCTTACAAGAAAATTGATGAAACTGGCCCTAAAGATCATATTTTCACGTTCTCGGAAGTAATGAGTCCAAAGATGAACAAAAATTGTCTCGTCGCCTTTCAAGGGTCACGTCCTCACCCCATCCCTGAAAAAAAAATGAGAGAGATAGGGAAGAGAACGTTTTTATTATTTTTTTCAATATGTAATTCTCTTTGTCATGCACGATATCTTTTCTTTCCCTTAAAAAACATATCTTTTCTTTCTCTTTTTAAATATTTTACCACCTTATTTTCTCGTATATTAATTTTTTCCTTTCTAATTATTACAAACGTTATCCTTTTAATTGAATGCACTACCATAGATAAAAGGGGTGATAATTTATATTAAGAAAATTTCAAAAATATTATAACATGAAATTAATAAAAAAAAATCTTAAAATTAAACTAAATTAACATTTCTAAATAATTTTGCTATTTGTTGAGGACGTTTGGCACTCCTTGCCCCCTTTAACATACAAATGAGCGCAAACAATTTCCAAACCTCCTCATTCTGTCACTCCTCAATCCTTGCTCACATTGGATAACTTATTTTAAAGGACCATTAGCCACCTAAATTTCCTGCTCTATAAAGCAAAAAACAAGACACATACTAGGATCCTTGTCGATATGGTGGACGCAGTTTTGCTCCTTAGATGGATAATCAGGATTACGAAATTAGAAATTTCCTGGATTTGATGTCGAATTGTGTCGAGGATCCATTTATAGCTGTGGCTAAGAACACCATAATTTCTTGTGGACGAAATTTTTGATATGTAGGATTGGTCAAGTATGCCATTAATGAAGTTCAATAAAAAAATCTTCCCTCCCCCATCAACTTTTACTCCAAACGAATATGACTTGGTCATCTTTGATCAAATACAATATCATCGGTTTCTCCGGGAGTTTGGTGCAGCTTTATATCCTCGTACAATCTTGTACTAGGAAAAAAAATACTAGGAAAAAATGTACTATAATATGTTTGAGAAAATCTTGACCACTTTATCACACAATTTAGATATATTTATCTGACGTTAAAGTGAAAAAATTATTAGTTCACTTTTGTTAAATAGTATTATGCACATATAATTAAGACTAATATTAGTACAATTAAATATTCAAAATAAAACAAAACAATCGTTAACTACATGTATAGAAGCTAGGATTCTTTTTTTTCCTCAAACTCTGCCATTTTAAAATGATATTTGGTTTGCTATAACTGTTTGTATGTATACATACATATATATCTGTGTATGTGTGCACGTGCGTGCGTATGCATGTTAGCTATCTATCCTCATAAACTATTTTTTTTCTCTTTAGAGTTACAAACTTTGATTTTATCATTTTTTAGTCATGTCAATTTTTTTCTAGAAATACTCATGACCTATTGTAATAAATTGCTATATATCAGACAGGTCAAAAATAGTTCATGGCTATAAGGAGAAAGGCAAAATAGTTCATGTCTAGAAAAAAATAAAATTGAATTTTGTGACTATAAAGAGAAAATAAATAGTTTATGACTATAAATAGTCAATTTGTCATATATATATATATATAAATTAGAAGGACTAGAAGTGTGATAATATTGATTGAGTTGTATTCAAAGTGCATTTAAATTGTTTTTGTTGCCGAAAATGATAAATAAAATTAAGGAAAATATCTTGAGAATAGATGAGGAACTCTTATTTGCTTTTAATAGGATAAGATGAAGAGGAAGAGGTGTGAATTTGCTTACAAGAAAATTAGTGAAACTGGCCCTAAAGATCATATTTTCATGTTCTCAGAAGTAATGAATCCAAAGATAAGAAAAAATTATCTCTCTTGCCTTTCAAGGTGTACGTCCTCACCTCATCCCTAGTAAAAAAGAAAGAGAGAGAGAGAGAGAGAGAGAGAGAGAGAGAGAGAGAGAGAGAGAGAGAGAGGGAAGAGAATGTTTTTATTTATTTTTCAATATGTAATTCTATGTCATGTAGGATACCTTTTCTTTCCCTTAATAAACGTATCTTTTCTTTCTCTTTTTAATTATTTTACCACCTTACGTTTTTCGTATATTAATTATTTCCTTTCTAATTATTACAAACATTTTCTTTTAATTGAATACACTACCATAGATAGAAGAGTGATAATCTATACTAAGAAAATTTCAAAAATGTTATAATATGAAATTAATAAAAAAATCTTAAAATTAAACTAAATTAACATTTCTAAATAATTTTACTATTGTTGAGGATGTTCGGCACTCCCTGCCCCCTTTAACATACAAACTAAATTGTGTATTTGTATCATCGAGCACAAGTGAGCATAAACAATTTCCTAACCTCCTCATTCTCTCACTCCTCAATCCTTGCTCACAATGGATCACTTACTTTAAAAGATGATTAGCCACCTCAATTTCCTACTCCAGCAAGTAAAAAGCAAGGCACATACTAGGATCTTTATCGTTTTTTCCAATATTGCTACATGAACCATAAATGGAACCATGCTGTAGAGATAGTAAAAACACTCAACAATTTTAAAAACTCTTAATTAGGATTATATTTTCTTAAATTTTTTAAAACAATTTGAATTTTAAATTCTCCCTACCAACATTTTAAAAAATTTTTCTATATAGTTGCTCAAACCTCCCAAAAGTTAATGTTTGGTTTCTTAATTTTTTTTGTCTTAACATTATACATTTACCCTCATTTAGGATTTTTTTTTCTTTTGAAGAATGGTAATTGATGCCAAAAATGTGAAGGTTGTGAGCATGAATGCTAAGCCATGTAGTATAGTCGAGAATGTGGCGAATAGACTTTCTCTCGTAGTTAGTCGATATGGTGGATGCAATTTTGCTCCTCATAGGGATAATCAAGATTATTGGAATTTCTTCGAGAGGGACAATTCTTCGAAATCAGACAACTATATATTGGAGTATTTCATATTATCATTAATCTCTGCCTATTTGGTTTTGTATATTGTTTTAACAAAAGTTGGTTTTTCTCCAATGGATTTTGTATGAAAAGGTTTATATTTATATCGAAGTAATCAACATCCACATGCCATTCTTAAGATCGGGAAAGCTTGTGTGATCAAAGTCAACAATGATTTAAACATTTTCCAATTCATGGTACCGTCTAAGATCATATCACATGGCAAAAGAAGGACTAACTGAGAAGCTAAGAATCGAGCAGAAGAAGTAGAAGATGCCTACAAAAGTTTATTTAGGTTTAAGAAAATGGGGATTCTTTGGAGATACCTTTGTTGATAAATAAAAGTATCATAAAGGAATTTATGAAACTTAGAGGGCATATAATGTAAGTATCGTAAAGCGATTTATATAAATAAAAGGCTTTAGTTTTTGGCTAAGAGGAGTTTTGATTCAGTTATTTTTAGGCCAAATATCACATGGTTAAGGCCAACTGACCTAGGTGATCAGGTAAAGGTCGTGAAGGTTTCAAAAATTCTTTTATAAGAATCCCACATCGATTGTCTAGAAAAAATTTCAAAACACACCACCTATAAATGGTACGATCCACATTTACCTTATTTTGTTATCTTTACTTATTGTTACTCTGTCAAATTTACACCTCTTTGTTGATCTAAGTATCGGAAGTAATACAGGGTTTAACAAGATAAGAAACCAGGATTAATCATAAGGGTTGAGAAATTCCATTCTCATCAACAAAAAATTGTCCAGAAATTCCATTCAACGACCACAAAATCCTAGACAGCCCAGTCGAAAACAAACCCCTAAAGGTAAGATTTTTCTTTTCTAACTTCTGTTGCCTTTTCAAAAGATTTAATCTCTCTTCACCTTTCACAAGTCACGACCTCACCCTATCCCTGGAAAAAAATGTTAGAGAGAGAGAGAGAGGAGAATATTTTTATTATTTTTTTCAATATATAATTCTCTTTATCATGTGCATATCTCTTCTTTCCCTTAAAAAATATATCTTTTCTTTCTCGTTTTAATTATTTTTCCATCTTATGGGTTTCGTATATTAATATTTTCCTTTCTAATTATTACAAACTTATTCTTTTAATTGAATAAACTACCATAGATAGAAGGGGTGATAATGTATACCAAGAAAATTTCAAAAGTATTAAAATATTATATTAATAAAAATATATAAAAATTAAACTAAATTTTTATTTCTAAATAATTTTAATACTGTTGAGGACGTTTGGCACTCCTTGCCCCTTTAGCATACAACATAAATTAGTTATTTGTATCGTCGAGCACAAATGAGCACAAATAATGTCCTAACCTCCTCATTCTCTGACTCCTTAATCTATTGCCCAAATTTCATCACTTACTTTAAAGGATCATCAGCCTCCTCAATTTCCCTCTCTAGCAAGCAAAAAGCAAGATACATACTAGGATCTTTGTCAACTTTTGTAATGTGGCTACATGAACCATAGATGGAACCAAGGGGTGGGGACAGTAACAAGGCTCAGTACTTTTAAAAAATCTTCATTAGGATTATATATATTTTTTAATGTTTTTAAATATTTGATTTTTAAATTCTCCATTCCAACAATTTGAAAATTTTATCTACATAGATGTTCAATCCCCCAAAAAGTTAATGTTTGGTTTCTCAATTTTTTTGTTTTAGTATTATATATTTACCCTCTTTTAGAATTTTTTTAAGAGATGGTAATTGATGCCAAAAATATGAAGGTTGTGAGCAGGAATTCTAAGCCCTATAGTGGAGTCAAGAATGTGGCGAATAGACTTTCTCTCATAGTTAGTCGATATGGTGGAATGTAATTTTGATCCTCAGAGGGATAATTAGGACTAAAAAATTGGAAATTTCCTAAATTTGATGTCGAATTGTGTTGAGGGCCCATTTGAAGATGTGGCTAAGAACTCCATAATTTCTGTTAAATGAAATTTTGGATATGTAGGATTGGTCAAGTAGGCCATTAATGAAGTTCAATCAAACATCTTCCCTCCACGATTAACTTTTACGCCAAATGAATATGACTTGGTTAACTTTGATGAAATACAATATCATCGTTTCTCCGGGAGTTTGTGCAATTTTATATCCTCGTACAAACAAGAGTTATGGTTAGTACTATTAATAAAAATACTAGGAAAAAATGTATATAATATGTTTAAGACGATCTTGACCACTTTATAACAAAATTTAGATATACTTATTTGACGTTAAAGTCTAAAAATTACAAATTGACTCTAGTTAAACAGTATTACACACATATAATTCAGACTAATATTAGTACATAAAAATATTCAAAATAAAACAAAAAATCTTTAACTACATGTATAGAAGCTAGGATTTATTTTTTTCCTCAAACTCCTCCATTCAAAAAACTATTTTGTTTTGCTATAACTATTTATATACGTGTGTGTGTGAGTGTGCGAGTGTGTGTGTGCAAGTACGCATGCTTCTTAGCTATCCATCGTCATAAAGTATTTTTTTTCTCTTTATATTACAAACTTTAATTTTATCTTTTCTAGTCATGACTATTTTTTTTTCTAGAAATACTCACGAGCTATTGTCATAAATTGCTATATTAGAGAGGTTACAACAATTCATGGCTACAAGAAGAAAGGCCAAATAGTTCATGTCTAAAAAAAAAAAAAAATCAAAGTTTGTGACTGTAAATAGAAAAGAAATATTTTATGGCTATAACTAGTCAATTTGTCATATATATTGTAAGAATGACTAGAAGTGTGATACTGTTGATTGAGTTGCATTCAAAGCGGATTTAAATTGTTTGTGTAGTAGATAATGATAAAAATAATTAAGGAAAATATCTTGAGATTACATGAGGAACTCTTATTTGCAATGTCTTTCGCTTTTAGTAGGATAAGATGAAGAGGAAGAGGTGTGAATCTATTTACGAGAAAATTGATGAAACTGGCCCTAAAGATCATATTTTCACGTTCTCAGAAGTAATAAGTCCAAAGATGAACAAAAATTCTCTCTTCACCTTTCAGGGGTCACATCCTCACCCAATCCTTGGAAAAAAAAAGAGAGAGAGAGAGAGAGAGAGAGAGAGAGAGAGAGAGAAGAGAACATTTTTATTATTTTTTTCAATATGCAATTCTCTTTGTCATGTAGCATATCTTTCTTTCCCTTAAAAAAAATATCTTTTCTTTCTCCTTTTAATTATTTTACCGTCGTATGTTTTTCGTATATTAATTATTTCCCTTCTAATGATTACAAACATTATTCTTTTAATTGAATAAACTACCATAGATAGAAGGGGTGATAATGTACACTAAGAAAATTTCAAAAATATTAAAATCTGAAATCAATAAAAAAAAAAAATCTAAAAACTAAACAAAACTAACATTTCTAAATAATTTTACTATTGTTGAGGATGTTTGGCACTCCTTGCCCTCTTTAACGTACAACCTAAATTGTGCATTTGTATCATCGAGCACAAACGAGCACAAACAATTACCTAACCTTCCCATTCTCTCACACCTCAATCCTTGCTCACATTGGATCGCTTACTTTCAAGGATCATTAGCCTCTTCAATTTCCTGCTCCAGCAAGCAAAAAACAAGATACATACTAGGATCTTTGTCGATTTTTGCAATGTAGCTACATGAACCATAGACGGAACAAAGCGGTAGAAATAGTAACGACACTCATTATTTTTAAGAACTCTTTACTAGGATTAATTTTTTTAAATGGTTTTAAAAATTTTGAATTTTAAATTCTTCCTTCCAACATTTTGAAAATTTTTTCTATATAGATGCTCAATCCCGCCAAAATTTAATGTTCGGTTTCTCAATTTTTTTTTTGTTTTAATATTATACATTTATCCTCATTTAGGATTTTTTTTAATAGGTGGTAATTGATGCAAAAAATGTGAAGGTTGTGAGAATTAATGCTAAGCCGTATAGTGATGTTGAGAATGTGGCGAACAGACTTTCTCTCATAGTTAGTCAATATGCTGGATGCAATTTTGCTCCTCAGAGGAGTAATCAGGATTACGAAATTGGATATTTCCTGAATTTGATGTTGAATTGTGATGAGGGTTCACTTAAAGCTTTGGCCTCAGAACTCCATAATTTCTTGTAGACGAAATTTTAGATATGTAGGATTGGTCAAATACGCCATTAATAAAGTTCAATCAAACATCTTCCCTCCACCATTAACTTTTACTCCAAATGAATATGACTTGGTCATCTTTGGTCAAATAGAATATTATCTGTTTCTCCGGGAGTATAGTACATCTTTATATCCTCGTACAAACGAGAGTTATAGTTAGTACTATTAATAAAAATACTAGGAAAAAATGTACTATAATATGTTTGAGATGATCTTGACCACTTTATCACACAATTTAGATATACTTATTTGACGTTAAAGTGAAAAAATTACTAATTGATTTTAGTTAAATAGTATTACGCCCATATAAGTCAGGCTAAGATTAGTATGATAAAAATATTCAATAAGAAACAAATAATCATTAACTGCATGTATAAAAGCTAGGATTCTTTTTTCCCTCAAACTCCACAATTCAAAATGCTATTTTGTTTTGCAATAACTGTTTCACTAGATATATATAGACATATTTATATATATATCTGTGTTTGTGTGCGCGTGTGTGCGCATGTGTGTTAGCTTTCTATGGTCATAAACTATTTTCTTTATCTTTATGGCTACAAACTCTGATTTTTATCTTTTTCTAGTCATGACTATTTTATTTTCTAGAAATATTCATGAACTATTGTAATAAATTGCTATATCAGAGAGGTTAAAAATAGTGTATGACTATAAGGAGATAGGCAAAATAGATCATGTCTAGAAAAAAATAAAATCAAAGCTTGTGACTATAAAGAGAAAAGAAATAGTTTACAGCTATAAATAGTCAAGTTCTCATATATTTGTACATATATATTAGAAGGACTAGAAGTGTGATAATGTTGATTGAGTTGTATTCAAAGTGGATTTAAATTATTTTTTGTAGTAGAAAATGATAAATAAAATTAAGGAAAATATCTTGAGAATACATGAGGAATTCTTATTTGCAATGTCTTTCGCTTTTAATACGATAATTTGAAGAGGAAGAGGTGTAAATTTGCTTACAGGAAAATTGATGAAACTGGCTCTAAAGATCATATTTTCACGTTCTTAGAAGTAATGAATCCAAGGATAAACAAAATCCTCTCTTCGCCTTTCAAGGGTCACGTCCTCACCCTGTCCCTGGAAAAAAAATAAGAGAGAGAGAGAGAGAGAGAGAGAGAGAAGAGAACGTTTTATTTTATTTTTTTCAATATGTAATTCTCTTTGTCGTGTCGCATTTCTTTTCTTTCCCCTAAAAAACATATCTTTTCTTTCTCTTTTTAATTATTTTACCATCTTTTGCTTTTCGTATATTCATTTTTCCTTTCTAATTATTATAAACATTATTGTTTTCATTGAATACACTTCATAGATGGAAGGGATGATAATCTATACTAAGAAAATTTCAAAAATATTAAAATATGATATTAATAAATAAAATATCTTAAAATTAAATGAAATTAACATTTCTAAGTAATTTTACTGTTGTTGAGGACGTTTGGAACTTCTTGCACCTTTAGCGTACAACCTAAATTGTGGATTTGTATCGTCGAGCACAAACAATTTCCTAACCTCCTCATTCTATCACTCCTCAATCCTTGCTCACATTGGATCACTTACTTTAAAGGATCATTAGCCTCCTTAATTTCATGCTAGAGCAAGCAAAAAGCAAAACACATACTAGGATCTTTTTCCATATTTGTAATGTGGCTACATGAACCATACACGGAACCAAGCGATAGAGACAGTAACAACACTGAACAATTTTAAAAACTCTTCATTAGGATGATATTTTCTTAAGTTTTTTTAAACATTTTGAATTGTAAGTTCTCAATCCCTCCAACATTTTGAAATTTTTATCTATATAAATGCTCAATCCCCCCAAAAGTTAATGTTTGGTTTCTCAATTTTTTTTTTGTTTTAATATTATATATTAACCCTCATTTAGGATTTTTTTGGAAGAGATGGTAATTGATGCCAAAAATGTGTAGGTTGTTAGCATGAACTCTAAGGCCTACAGTGATATCAAGAGTATGGTGAATAGACTTTCTCTCGTAGTTAGTTGATATAGTGGGTGCAAATTTGCTTCACAGAGGGATAATCAAGATTATGAAATTGGAAATTTTCTGAATTTGATATCGAATTGTGTCGAGGATCCATTTAAAGTTGTGGCTAAGAACTCCATAATTTCTTGGAGACAAAAATATTAGTACGATAACATATTCAAAGTAAAACAAAACAATCTTTAACTTCATGTATAGAAGCTAGAATTCTTTTTTTTCCTCAAGCTCCGCATTCAAAGCACTATTTTGTATCACTATAACTATTTATATATATACATATATATGGCAGTAATTGGCAGAGCTCGATAAAGTCTCTTCCTTTACCTCACCATGTGAATTTTATTACAAGCACATCAAACCCATTTTGAAGCATTGCGTGAAGCTTCGTAACAACTCTGCTTATCGCTATTCTCATCGTTCCGTCCTCTTGGTGGGCTCTACTCTTATAAGGTCTCTGACTGAGTTTATTTCAGTTTTTGTAGAAATTTGTTTATGAAATTACTTCTGGGTTTTGTTTTAATAGAAATGGGGTTTTCTTTATTTGTTTTTTAAGCTCATAGTATTAATCAATGTCGATTCTTAATTTGTCCATTCTGGAGGCTGAAGATGCTCTATACTCAATTAAATGTCACTAATGGAATATTACATACACTTTTTAACAGGAACTATACCAGTTTCAAGGGAAAATGCATGATGGGCCAACAAAAATTGAATGCCTGCTTATGCTTGAGAATGCAGATATTCAAGAAGATCTCAACAACCTTTATATCGTCGTGTCTGTGTCAGTTTAATGGTGATGGAGAATCCTTTCCACATTCCGTAATGTAGTTGACAATCTGCAAGAAGAAGATTGTTATGCATGGTTTCCATTTTCACATCGGATTCTAGTGCTTGATGGAATTCAAGTTATCCTTTAACTTTTACCAATAGTTCTTGCTTTAAATTAAGCTTAATTTGTCTGTTTTCCTATCATGGAATAGGTTCTTGTTTAGTTTCGACTTTATATCTGGAAAATTTACTTAAAGAATAGGTTCCTTTTTCAGTAAGCATCTTGTAGACTTTTGAGCCTTTGTCTTCCAAATACTTTTCATTTTTTCAGCCCATTTTCACATCCCAATGATGACCATAGGCCTCAGTTGAACAGTAGGTGATCTGTTTTGACTGGGTCAGAGATGCCAGGCCGGGCCGGCCCGGGCCAACCTGGACTGCCCGTTGTGACTTGACCTATTTAATCCCACTTTCTTCCCTCGGTATTGGTGCAGCCATTATCTTCTCCTCTTTTATTAATTTCTTCTTCTCTTCACTTGCCATGGCTATTGGTATCCTACTCAACTCTTCTTATTCCCTTTCTTCTTCGCGACTTCCGCCTCTGCTCTCCTCTGCCCGTCGGTCTTCTATGATGCCATCACTGCATCAGCTTCAGTTGATCGTCCTATTGTCCAATCATTCATTTGGTAAGTATTTGAGAGAGAGCCGAAAGAAAGAGAGAGAGAGAGGGGGGGAGTGGCACCGGTGACTCTTTCTAAGGTTGAGGCTCGAATTTTGAGGGACTCCAGTCATACCATCACTTACCTGCGATGCCTTGACGTGGCCTGTGAATGGCAACTGCTGCTCATCGTCTTCTCGGTCTCGGTGCTCCTATCTTTCCTGCTGGTGGTACCTTCTGCGGCGGTGGTAAGTTTTCTGTTCTTGTTGTTCAGTTTTTTAATGTGCTAACTGTTTTGTTTGCAGCTATTTTTGGCACACTTGATCGGCCATTACCGATCTAGTTGGAGAAGAAGTTTTCATTTGTAATAGAATAGGTTTTGTTAATTTCCGCTGCTTATTCTTTTGGTATGTAATAGTAAATAGATTTGTGTAATAGTAATTAGCTCCTACAAGTAGTATCAGAGCCACGGTTATCTCGTCGGCGCCAGGAACCTCGGAAGAATCCAGATCTGAGGGAACTGTTGAGTTCCTCAGAACTAGCCATCGAAGTATTGCTAAACTCCTCTTTTTTCGATTGTCAATTTTTTTTTTCTTTTCTGTTTTTCCTGCTTCGGCTTGCCGTTGGTTGTTTAAGTTTTTTTGCTTCGACTTCCTGCCTGCTGTTTCTGTTTTTGTTGCTTTGGCTTTCCACCAGTTGTTTCTGTTTGGGGTGATTGCTATTACTATTTTTACTGAATCGCGTTACGGTTCAGTTTTTTTTCTGTTTACATTATCTGTGTTATACCTGCTTTTGTTTTTCTTATTCCGATACATCTACTGCTATTAGTTGTTGTTCTGGTTTTTCATTCTGGGTTTCACTCAGTTTTTTTTTTACGAAACTATAAAAATCAAGCCTGGCTTGAATCCGTGAGATTTCAAGTATCTGTGTCTTGGCACGTTTTTCCGATTTTTTTAAATATATATTTATTATTTTTTATTTATTCTTTTTTTCTGTTTGTCTTTTTCTGCTCTTTCTAAGATATAGTGTTGTTTCTACCGTTTGCTTTACGTGTTTACTTGGGTTCCGTGCCTCAGACTTTGTTGCGACATTTTTTTTAAAAAAAACAACAAACAAGCAAACCAGCACCATTTTTCTTATAGAATTTTTTTTTTCTAAAACGAAAATAATTCGGGTATTTTATTTTTAAAAACAAACTTTTTCAAATCCTTCATTTTTCCTAGCCACTAAATTACACTTACTTGCCTATAAAACACGTCAGTTCCAAAAATTGAAACTGATAAGTTTGATGGCAAGAGAAAAATGAAAGCAATTTTTTGGTACAAATAAAATTGCACTTGCTATCAGTAGCCCCAAAGAGTATCCGGAATCTTGGAGGGGTGAAGTTCTTAAGGAAAAACTAGGTAATGCGCACAGTTGCCTCACCTTGCATTTAACCAACAACGTTTTATGGGAAATCAGCGAAAAAGATAATGCTTCTGAAATTTGGACTAAACTGGAAAAACTATATTTGGAAAAATCACTTTCAAATAAGATTTATTTAAAAGAGCATCTTTTCAGTTTTAAAATGAGCGGGTCAAAAACACTTTCAGAAAATATGGATGATTTAAATAAAATCGTTTTGGAACTGCAAAACGTTGGAGAGAAAATCTCTGATGAAAATATTGCAGTCATTTTATTAAATGTCTTACCTGATTCTTTTAAGGATGTAAAATCTGCCATTAAATATAGTAGAGATGGTTTATTTCTTTCCGATGTTAAAAATGCTTTGAAATCGAAAGATTTGGATTTACAAAAGGAAAATAAATCACATGGTGAAAACCTTTACGTGTGAGGGAGAGTTGACCGGACGGAACCCCTTAGTCACAGATCTAAAAGTAAAGGGCGGTCCAAATCTCGAGGAAAGAACAAAGCGAAATGTTTCTACTATGGTAAGGAGGGTCATAGGAAAAAAAAATTGTTTTAGAAGGATTAAAAATGAAAAACACCGTAAACATGGTAAAGGGAGTAATAAAATCGATAAAACCCACGATTTTGATTCAGATGGTAATTCTATGTTTTTAGAGGTTTTATGTGTTTCCCTTTCCCTTCTTGTTCTAAAGTTGTTGATCATTAGGTTCTTGATTCTGGTTGTACGTTTCACATGACACCTAAAAAACACTAGTTTTCAGATTTCAAACCCTTAAATCAAGGAAGGTTTACATGGAAAACAGTTAAGTTTGTGATGTTAAAGGCATTGAAAATATTTTCATTAACATCCATGATGGTGTGACTAGGGAACTCACTGAGGTGAGATACGTGCCCAACCTTCGTCGTAATCTTATCTCTCTTCGTTAAATGGATTCTCTTGGTCTTTCTTTTAAATCCAAAAATGGTATTTTACATATTTGCGAAGGAAACCTAGTCATGCTAAAAGGTCTTAAACGAGATAGTTTATACATCCTTATTGGTAAAACAGTTTGTAACTCCACTACATTGATTTCAAAAACTTTTCCCGAGAAAACTATGTTGTGGCATCGTCGGATTGGCCACAATAGTGAAAAGGGACTTTATTATTTACAAAAACAAAATCTATTATGTGGTGACGAAATTGATTCCTTGGATTTCTGTGACCACTGCGTTTTGGGAAAAATAACACAAAATCAGTTTTTCAACTAGCACACACAAAGTCTTCTGCCATACTTGATTATGTGCATTGTGATTTGTGGGGACCTGAAAAGGTTCCAACTTATGGTGGTAATGTTTATTTGTTGTCTATCGTTGATGAGTTTTCAAGGCATGTTTGGGTCTTCCTTTTAAAAACTAAAGATCAAACTTTTGAAAAGTTTTGTGAATGGAAATGTTTTGCCGAAAATCATTCAAGAAACAAACTAAAAACTATTAGGACTGATAACGGTCTTGAGTTTTGTAACCGAAAGTTTTCTGATTTGTGTGCATCGCATGGCATCTTACACCATAGGACAGTTAGGCTTAACCCCCAGCAGAACGGAGTAGCTGAGAGGATGAACCGTACCATTATGGATAAGGTTAGATGTCTCCTAGTTTCTTCGGGTATTTCAAAACCTTTTTGGGGGGAAGCTGTTAGCACAACTGTCTACCTTATTAATAGATCCCCTTCTACAGCCTTAAACTTTAGGACTCCTATAGAACTTTGGTGTGGTAAACCTCCTAACCTCTCTAACCTTAGAGCTTTTGGGTATGCAGCCTTTACACATTAGAAGGAGGTTAAGCTAGACCTTAAGTCTAGAAAGGGAGTATTTATAAGATATCCTAGTAGGGTGAAGGGTTATACAATATGGTTAAAGGGTGAATCGGGAGTAAGGGTAGTTATCAGTAGGGATGTCATCTTTAACGAGTTAGATATGTCCTGTCTTAAGAATAAACCTATCTCCGATAGTCCACTAAATATTCCCACACCTAGTAGTATTCCTGTGGAGGTGGAGGTCACCTCTAAACCCTCTTTGGAACCCTCTTAGGAACCTGAAACCAACAGAGAGTTACCTGCACAATCCAGTAGCACACCAAATCCTCCTAGTATTCCTGAAACCCTTGATCCTTTTTTAGAAGGTTTTGATGAGGAGGAAGAACATCCTGAGGCACAAGCTCAAGCCTTTAGCGATTACCAGCTTGCGAGAGATAGGGTTAGAAGAGTACCTAAAGAACATCCTCGGTATGGTTATTCCTACATAGTTTCATATGCTTTTGCAGTTGCATCTTATGTGAAAGAAAAGGAACCATTATGTTTTTCTGATGTTCTAAAAAGCCCTAATTGGTCTTTTTGGTAACGTGTTATGGATGAGCAAATTTCGTCTTTACATAAAAATAAAACCTAGATTCTTGTTCCGAAACCCTCAAAACAAAAGTTAGTTGATTGCAAATAGATTTTTAAAATAAAAGAGACTGAGTCTTCAAATGAACCTCCAAGGTTCCAGGTAGGTTGGTTGCAAATGATTTTTCACAAGTTGAGGGCATTGATTTTAGCGAAATATTTTCTCCTGTCGTTAAATACAAAACGATTAGGATGATTCTTGCTCTTGTTACTTTTTATGATCTCTATCTTGAACAACTTGATGTTAAAACCACTTTCTTGCATGGTGATCTCGAAGAGACTACATATATGCATCAACCACCAGGTTTTGAGGTTAAAGGTAAAAAATACATGGCATGTCTTTTGAAAAAGTCCCTATATGGATTTAAACAATCACCCAAACAATGGTACAAGAGGTTTGATTCTTTTATGTTAAAAGTTGGTTTTACTAAAGGTAACTATGATAGTTGTCTTTATTTCTTTGGGAATAATGTTGATAGTGCTATTTACTTATTACTTTATGTAGATGATATGCTAATTGCTTGCAGACATAAAGTTAAGATCGATGATCTAAAATCCTTGCTAAAATCTGAATTCGATATGAAGGATTTATGGGTTGCATCCAGAATTCTTGGGATGAGTATTATTAGAGATACAACTAATCTTTCACTCTTTCTATTTCAAAACCCCTTTCTTCAGAAAATTGCATCCAAATTTTCCATGCACCTGTGTAAGGCCGTTATAACTCCACTTGTGAGACATTTCAAACTTTCTGATAAAACTTGTCCTAAAACTAAAAATGAGAAAAGAGGTATGGCAAACATCCCTTAAAGAATGGCCATAGGCTCAATCATTTACTCAATGATATCTACCTGACCAGACATTGCTTTTTCTATAAGCCTTATCAGCAGATTCATGTCTAACTGGGAGAGATCACTAGGCTACTCTCAAGTGGCTACTGCGTTATCTTAACAGAACCTTAGATCGAGGCTTACACTATCATAATTGGTCTCATATATTTGAACCAATTGGATATGTTGATTCTAATTTTCCAGGTGATAAGGATGGTAGAAAATCTACCTCATCCTATTTCTTTACCCTAGCGGGTAATTGCATCTCATGGAAATCTCAACTGTAGCGGGTAGTTGCCTTATCAACTAACGAAGCTGAATACATCACAGCTACAACAGTTATCAAAGAAGCCATCTGGTTTCAAGGGTTATTGAATGAATTACAAGTTTAATATTCAAAAGCTATTATTTATACTGATATTCAGAGTTGTTTACATTTATGCAAAAATTCGGTCTATCATGAACGGACAAAACATACAGATGTAAAATATCACTTTATTAAGGAAATAGTCTCTAGTGGTTTAGTTGACATAGACAAGATTAGTACTGGCAGTAATCCTGCAAATTTTGGTACTAAAATTGTGAGCTTTGACAAGTTTATGTTTTGCAGCGAAAAGTAATCACTTGGATGCGGTCCGACTCATGTTGAGTCTTTGTTCGAGGTGTAGATTGTAGGCTTCAAGGCCTTAGTCTTTCCAACATTTTTCATTTTTCCAGCCCGTTTTCGTAACCCAATGATGACCATGGGCCTCAGCTGAAGAGTAGGTGATCTGTTTTGACTGGGTCAGAGATGCCGGGCCGAGCTAACCTGGGCTGCCCATTGTGACTTGACCTATTTAATCCCACTTTCCCTCCTCGGTATTGGTGCAGCCGTTTTCTTCTCCTCTTTTGTTATTTCTTATTCTCTTCTCTTGCCTTGGCTCTTGGTATCCCACTTGACTCTTCTTCTTCCCTTTCTTCTTCGCGGTTTCCGCTGCTGCTCTCCTCCACTCGTTGGTCTTCTGTGATGCCGTCACTACTGTCCGCTTCTGTCGATCGTCCTGTTGTCCGATCATTCGTTTTGTGAGTCTTTGAGAGAGAGCCGAAAGAAAGAGAGAGAGAGAGGAGTGCACCAGTGACTCTTTCCACGGTTGAGGCTCGGATATGAGGGACTATGATTATACCACCACTTACCGGCGATGCCTCGATGCGGCCCGTGAACGACAACTGCTACTAAGCGTCTTCTCGGTCTCGATGCTCCCATCTTTATCGCTGCCAGTACCTTCTGCGGTGGTAGTAAGTTTTCTGTTCTTGTTGTTCAGTTTTCTTAGGTGCTAACTGTTTTATCTTGGAGCTGTTTTTGGCACATTTGATCGGCCATTACCGATATAGTTGGAGAAGAAGAAATTTTTATTTGTAATAGAATAGGTTTTGTTAATTTCCGCTGCTTATTCTATTGGTATGTAATAGTAAATAGATTTGTGTAATAGTAATTAGCTCCTACACATCTGAAGTCGTAAAGAACTTTTAATCGTAGGACCGTTGTAACCTTGGGAAACTCCTAAGATCTGCACTAGCCTTTGGATAGGTAAGTAAAATTCTTATGCTGCAAGTGTTATTTTTAATTTATTTTACGACAACACTTTTGTTTGACTAAGAACTGTTGTATTCAATCTAACATCTATCATCGATCTTTGAGGATTTCTAATACTTCATATTAATCTGAGTTTTGTTATAAATATATTGTTCTGCATAGTTCTACTTGGAATGTTCCCCTTGTGATTACAGCAACTTGGACAACATAGAGAGTTCATGATTTCTTTTTTTTTATTGATGATTCAACCTTGTTCATTTTATTCACTTAAGACATCAATATATGTGCAGAAAGTAGTACCCAAAGCTGCAGCTTTGTTACTCTTAGTAATTTATCTTTGTAAATGAGGCGCTGTCGTTGCTGTAAAAAATTATTTTTTTGCTATTGGAACTTATCTTTCTTCGACTCTCCGAATATCCTATTCTGATCAAGCATGCAAGTTTCAAACATGAGTTACTAAAATCGGCAAAATTCCTATTATTTTTTGTTATTCTTGCTCAAGTTAATATAGTTTATTTGTTCTTTTGTTACTCGGAAGGAACGGAAACACTGAAGTATATCATATATGCCTATTGTTCTGCAGGATGGTGTCTTTTTACTCTATGGTTGTTGTGATCCATTCAATGAGAAAGCACTACGGGCAAGTACAGGAGCCTCCTTTCAACTTCCTATAGTTTCTGGGCATCCTGCAAACAGTGCAAACTCGAAGCTTGCATCTTCTCTTTCTCGAGACTTTGCAGATTCTTTAGCAGAGACTCTTTTGTGCCTTATACTTGGCAGTGAAGGAAGTGGCCTTTCCGAGAATAGTAGACAAGAATGTGAACTTGTAAGCATTCCACTAGCAGAAGAATTCGAGTCACTTAACGTTTCAGTAGCTGGTGGGATATTTCTGTACATGTTGCAACCTAATAACAGTGGTAGCAATTGATTCGTTGTTGATGAGGTTCTTACAACTGAAAGTAATGTGAAGCACTAGTTCATAATATACTCGAGAATTATTGTCATTGAGGTATCGTCATATATTTTTCATATTTATTCTGATGAACGGAACATTTTAATCATAATTGATTCTCAAACCCTTTTGTTCATACATTATAACATTCCTATGTTCAGGTCTAAAGCATCATATTGGAAGCTATGAATTTTTTGCACATGAAGTTGAGAATCAACCAGTTTGGCTTGTCTCTGCTGATGATCTTAACCATGGCAAGAGGTATAAACTTTAGATAAAGTTCTGCCTGATTTGGATATCTTGGAACTAAATTTTGAAGCCCTGACTAGGTTAGTTTTAGGTGACAAAAGAAGTCAGAAAATAGCAGAATTATTCTAGCTTTGTTCTAGAATGGTAGTATGAAATGAAGCAATAATATTGCAGTGTACTTGGAAGTTATCTTGGACTATTTAGTCTTGTTTCAACATTAATGTTCTGGAATTTGAAATTTTTTTTTCTAATTTCTCTTCAAAGTTTGGATAATCACTTTGCAATATTTCTTAGCTAACTTGTTTTGTTTAGCTTGCTTTTATTTATTTTGATTTTTGTTTTCTCAAGTAAAGTTGAAGATGAGGTATAGTCAGGGGATTTTGAAAATGTTTATAATCGAAATCTTCTAGAGTAGAAATGGGGTCTTCTTATCAGGATAAATGACCATATTTGCTTGTATCTAAACAGGAAGCAAGAAGCCCAGCCCGAATAAATGAATGAATATCTTCCACGAGTACAGTGCAGATTGGTGGAGTTTACAAAATTTCATGAATTTACCAAATTGTTTACAAGAGTTACATTGGCGATCAGCCCCTATTACATAAACGAAACCTCTACAAACTATTACAAAAGCAGCGAAAGAACAAAATATAACTATTATAATCTATTAAAAATAGCCAGATGATGGAATCGGATAACAACTCTTTAAAATGGCTCTTCAAAATCAGATGAGGTGTTCGAAAAATGGACGACTGATTCTTCAATCCAAAGTACATGCAAAAATTGGACTACAAAATCAAATGAGCAAGCAAAAGTCGGACGTTCGATTTTTGCTAGTATCGGACTACCAACATACAAAATTAGACGTCCATTTTCAAAACCAGACGACCAACACAAAAGAATATGACGACCAATTTCTATGTAAAAGAGGGGAACAGAGATATCCAGACGCAAAAAATGGACGAGGAAAATTCACATTCTCGAGCAAACTCTCAGAACAATGGATGAGCCTCACACATAAGAACAATCTAATCTCTCACTCTCGGTTCTCTCCTTCACAAGCCACCCAAGCACGCAGTGACAATAACAGAAGAATTTACAGAGAACAGACAGTAACAAAGGAATAAGAAACTGCAAAGAAGAAGAAGAAGAGAGAATAAAAAGTAAGAAAGCTTCACATAGAGTTATTAGTCACCTCATCTTATCCGCAATGGTAAGAATGAGAGTATTTATAGAGTTTCTTAGGTAGACTCCATCAACAACAAATAAGTCATCTGGAAGAATCGTTAAAGAACAGAACAACCAAGAACCTGGAAGACTTATTTAGAAAGACCAACAACCAAGTCACCTGGGGAAGACACAAGAATAGATTGGGTAGTTTACCAATTCGGCTCGCACGACATAACCAAGTAACCGGGGGAAGACACACGAAGATATTGGACTGTTTACCAACCCGGCCCACCCAACATCTTGGGGTAAAAATAAACTCATCTTATTTGGGTTGTGAGGCTCAATCCAACTCTTTATAGGGTATAAGAACATGAACTGAAAAAGAAAAGGAACAAAAATGTGTGAGCAGCCGGTCTAATAGGCCTACACAAACTTCATTCATTCATTCTACAACAAACTCAAGAAATCTGATGCCAAAAGATAAGGAATGGAGGCATCCCATGGAGTTTAATGACAAATTGCAATTCAAAAAGCAAGATTATAAGGATGGTGGACAGCCCAGCCCAACCCCTCTTTAAGCAATTTCATCATTTTTATCAGCTACAAATTTGCCTGATAGAATCACTCATGGTTGAAGATTTTAATAGCTCCCACTGAAACATAACAGTTAATTATTTTCTTCTCTAAACTTCATATTGAAGTGTATTTCTGATTGCGTATTCAAGGTCAGGATTTCACAAACCCTATTGAATATAATAGGAATGGGCATCTTAGATTATCATTACTCAAAAAGCAAGCAAATATGCTGAAACTGCTCTCCCAATCAACTCTATTCCAGTATTCCGATAAGTCCCGATACCTCAAGAGAAGATGTTTAGTTTAGTTCTTGAAGGAAGTTTAAAACTTATCGTGAAAGCCGAGCTATTGGTTATGCTATCATCTCAATATGCTATCTCTATTAAGCTTCTATGATATTCAACAATATTGGGCTTTTCCATCTAATCAGGACATGGAGAAACATTTCTAAACTTGTTATTTACCTTTATTTGCTTGAAGTATTTCAAGGAGAAACACTCATATCTTACTGTAAGCATATTCAGAAGGGGAAATTTTTTAATCAACTTAAAACAGGTGCTGGCATAAAGAACTCTTACTGGCCAAGAAGGCTCAAAGGAAAATCAACTTTCAAGTCTCAATATACTACGTTCTAAGGAAGTCTTTCAACTACATGAAATCAGTTAGGCTGTCTTAATCAGCCATAACAATATGGTTTCTGTACTTTAACTCCCTGTTTAATATCCTACTTATACATGATATTTTTGGAAGGGAAAAATCATACTGATGTTGAAATTTGAATAATCTAATGGCACATATTTTCTCTAATTTTTTTCACGATTTTATATCTTTCGTCGATTTCACACTTGGATTTCAAGTCATGTGAAAAGATTGTAGGTCCCCATTTTTCAAGAGCGTATATTGTTCATATCCAATTTCTTTTATTGTTGGAAAGCACAACCTAATTTATCAGATATCTTGATCTGTGCTATCAAGATTTATTCACAACAACTCGATTGAATATATTGACTAACTTTGACCATAGCACAATCCTAATTCGATCGTATGAGGTTATGCCCTCAAACTCGTTTTTGTTGAAGATATGTAGGATATGGAAGATTTGGAGCAACCCCTAATATAAGAAACTTGAAACACATTTCTTAATGTAAATATCTTAATTACCTTTAGTATAGTAGCTTGTATGATAATCATGACATGTATGATTTATTTTCCATATTTAGTTTTTCAAATTGTGTAGGATATACGTTGGTCACATTGGCCAATGTAAAACAGATTTTAGAAATAAACTTTTCCCAATTCGTCAAATATCGTGCTTGGATTTCTTCAATGGTATCCATGCCTACTATAGCTAAAGATATTGCAGAACCTGTCTTGAAACAAGTTCAGAAATACGATGAAGAGGATGAATACTATCTAGGACCAAATGATGGTTCAGTTAGCTTTATTACTCTCGTCCAATTGAAGGATAATAATTTTGATGAATGGGTAGATGCGATCGAGTTGGCCCTCGACTCTAAATATAAATTGGGATTTCTTGATGGATTTATTCCACAACCTGAATAAGATGATCCAATGTTTAAAAGGTGGAAGAAAATCAACACTTTGATTGGATCATGGATACTAAACACAATATGGGGCTTCAATCACAAAGATGAAGGTGGTGAAAACTGTGTGGGATTAGTTATTACAACGGTTTCGTGCACAAAACGGGCCCTAACATTATGAGTTGAAGCAGTTATATTCAATTGTAAGCAAAAAGGACATTATGTAGCCACCTATTTCGCCAAATTAAAGAAATTATGGGAAGAACTTTCAAACTATGAGAAATTTTCTGTGTGAAATTGAGAGAAAATTGTGAGGGAATTAACAATACGACACGAGAAGGAGAAACTTCTATAATTTCTCTTTGGCTTGGACACTAATGTTTCTGGAACGATACGTTTCTCAATACTGGGAGAGAACCTCTATCTAATGTCAACTAAGCCTATTCTAAGGTAATACAAGTGGAGCAAGTGAAAAGTATAACTAAGGAAGAGGTGGAAGTTGGTGGCGGTACGGTAATATTTGCCGTCCGCAGCCAATTTGGACATCACAAAGAAAAATCATCTCTTGTTTTCAGCCATTGTCACAAAAAAGAGCGTGACTCCAAAAGTTGTTTCCAAGTGATTGGATTCCCAGAATGGTCGCGAAGGCTGCAAACACAGAAAAAAAAAAGAGCAAAAAGTCGCGGAGGCACTGGAGGTGTGCATCGTGGCACACAGGGTGGAAAACAGGCGACGATCCAACACGTTTGGGTGCCACAGAGGACTAGCACGGATAACCCTTCCATACCTGGTTCATCTCCAAATGCTGCCGGTGTGCCTATTTTAACCGCAGAGCAGTGACAGTCACTGATAGGCTTTGTACAAAGCCAGTCACATCTTGCATCTAAGGAAAACCCTGGTAAATTTGTTTTTTGACAATTGGATGATTGACTCAGGAGTAACACATCACATGACCTTCATTATTGATCTTTTATTTGCTATTCATGTGATTCCTCTATGGCCGATCACCTTGCCGAATGGAGTCGTCACTTATGCAACCAAATATGGCAAAATCCAACTTGGTCCTAATTTTATTTTGGAAAAAGTTTTGTTTATCCCATAGCTTACTTGCAATATTATTTTTGTGTCTTAATTTCTACAATCTGATTCATGGATTGCTTGGTTTACATATTCAATGTGTGGTGTACAGTACTGTTTCTCGAGGATCCTGATTAGAGCGGATGAGCAATGAAATAGGTTGTACTATCTTTAAAATGTGATGCCAGGTAGAGTGAATAAAGTTGTGGAGGTTGGGGTACCCTTCAGATTCTGTTCTTAAATTTTTACCTCATGTATCCGACTCCACAAATAATGACCATTTTGAAACGTATTTTTGTGCTAAACAGACACGTGCCATTTTTCCAACTTCCTTAAATAAAGCTTCTGAAATATTTGCCTTAATTCATTGTGATGTGTGGGGCCCTTATAGAGTTAAAACTCATGATAATGCTGAATATTTTCTTACTATTGTTGACAACTATTCGCGTGCCATTTTGATATTTTTAATGATTGAAAAGCAAGAAGTTCGTTCTACATTATACAAATTTTGCAAAATGGTCCAAACTCAACAGCTACTATTAAAACTGTGAGGTCTGATAATAGCAGAGAATATGCGAGTCCAAAAATAGAATACATCATCAAACTATAATACCTTATACACCTAAGCAAAATGGTCGTGCTGAGTGCAAATACAACCACATTTTTATTGTGGCTCGGGCCCTTCTATTTCAAGCTAATCTACCCCTCTCTTTATTGGAAGAATGTGTCCTCATAGCTAGTTATCCCATTAACCGAACCCCCTCCAACCTTCCTAATGAAAAATCTCCTTTTGTGTTGTTACATAAAACTCCACCAAACTACTCTCTTCTTTGCAGCTTTGGCTATTTTTGTTATAGTCATCATGCCACTACTGATAAATTTCTTTCTCAGGGTCAAAAGTGCATCTTTATTGGCTACGCTCTTGGAAAACAGGGTTAGCGGGTCTATGATATTGAATCCAAAGTTTTTATTATTTCTGGAGATGTGATTTCTTATGAGACAATTTTTCCTTACAAAACTGACCTTTCCTTAACCCGGCAAGGCAAAACTTCATCTCCCAAATCTGTCCAACCTAAGCAATCTTCTCACAAAAACCCATGAAAACCCTGCCACCCCTTAATTCATCCACAAATATACCCTCAGCCACAAATAAATCCTCCATCCAGTCCAGAAGTCCCTCCCCAGTCCAGCCCAGTTGTCCCGACCTAACCTCTTGCACATGCTGACCTGTAGCCTACCGAAAATGCACTGCCCTCTCTCTCTCTCTCTCTCTCTCTCATGGATCCATCTGCCCGATCCTAGTCCTCTGTGGATCAATCCACCGACCCGCGCCCCTTCCCTTCTCATTCTCAGTCTATTGTGCCTTTCCCTCTTGACCTCCCCAATTCTTCCACTTTTGGACCCAGGCCCTTCTATCCTCCTCTGGGTTGTTGCTTGCTGGCCCTTCTTCGAATCCATAATCTGTAGGTGGCCTCATTGAAAAGGGGAGTCTTGTTGATCCTCCTGTTGATTTGCCTCTCCGCAACAGTACTCGGACCACATATCTCCAGCAAAATTATCAGAATACAAGTGTTATTCCTTGCAAGGTCCTTTCCATTCCTCCGCTCCACCTGCTTCCTTAGTTTCTTCGGTACATGTCTTTACCCTTTTGCTACTTATGATAATTGTGATTATTTCTCTGCAACCCATAGAGGTTTCCTTGCCATAGTATAGATTGAGGTTGAACCTGCTCTCTTTTTCTGAAAACTGTTACACATGATAAGTGTCATATTGCCATGCAATAGAAAATTGATGTTCTTGAACAAAATGCCACTTTGATTCTCAAAACTCTTACCCCTCGGAAGAAAGGCCTTGGCTGCAAGTGGGGTGTTTCAAACTAAACGTAAGTTTGACAGTGTTGTGGAGTGCTTGGTTATTCTTGG
The DNA here is from genome assembly GCA_028651295.1 of Catharanthus roseus. Lineage (NCBI taxonomy): Eukaryota > Viridiplantae > Streptophyta > Magnoliopsida > Gentianales > Apocynaceae > Catharanthus > Catharanthus roseus. The sequence goes on from JAPQWS010000142.1 coordinate 3,612,515, forward strand.
AAACACATTGGTGCAAGGTGAAGATTTTATTGAAACATATGCCCCAATCACAAAGCTTGTTATTGTTCATTGATAAAGACCCTTATGCTATTGCTTGCTTTAAATCTAATTTCTCGCAAGTGCTTTCACATGAAGGATCTTGGCTCTTTAAAAAACTTTTTGGGATTGAAGTCGCTCGAAACGCATTTGGTCTATATCTTAATTAATGCAAGTATGCCCTTGATATTATTTTCGAGACCGAATTATCTGGCGCTAAACCTGCTTCTACTCCTCTTAGGCAAAATCATCATCTGGCCAAAGATCCGAGCTATTTCATGTCAGCTCTCGATCAGTATCACCGGCTTGTTGGGTGCTAATCTATCTCACTATCACATGTTCGGATACTTTGCCTACTCTGTTCATACTTTGGCTCAGTTTATGCAAAAACACATCTTCAATATCGGGAAGCTTTCTTACGAGTTGTTCGGTATCTGAAATTATGTTTGTGTAAAGGTATTTTTCTTAGTTCTTCCAATAACTTGGTGCTCACTGCTTATTGTGATGTTGATTGGGCAAGTTGTTCTATTACCCGCAGGTCTCTCACAGGCTATTTTGTTTTCCTGGGTGATTCCCCAATTCTTGGACATTACAATCTTCATATTCCAACTTGAACGGGAGTGTTGAAGATATGTAGGATTGGAAGATTTGGAGCAACCCCTAATATAGGAAATGTGAAACACATTTTCTAATGTAAATATTTTATTTGCCTTTAGTATAGTAGCTTGTATGGTGAACATGATATGTATGATTTATTTTCCATATTTAGTTTTCCAAATTGTGTATATAATGGTCACATTGGCCACTGTAAAACAGATTTGAGAAATAAACCTTTCCTAATTCTCCAAATATCATTATTTGTTTTCTTTCAGTTTTGTCATGAAGGGTCTGACAAGCGATACACCTAAAATGCAAACAATCTAACCATGCCGTTTAGGATACAGCTAGGCCTTCAGGTTCACAAAACCTTAGGAAGTTGGGAAAAGCCCGCACTTCCCTTACCATATCATCAGGATATCAAATTAGTATGCTGAAGTCGTAAGTCCAGGATTTTTTCAGAAAATGTCAACGAGACAATACCAAAATTTGAAAATGAGATTATAACAAGATCTCACAAATTTGAATGTAATTCTAACACAAGAAAACACTTTGCTCTATATCTTCTCATGCAATCAAATATCGACTATTAGATTTTCTTAAGTCAGATTCATAGTTTCATACATCTCCTGTTTTATCAGAAAAAGAAGATGAAAATTTTTAGGATAGGTTTTTTACATATGTCAATTTTTTGAAAGGCAAACGGTGTATATGAGTTTGATCTATTAGAATATTTATCTTCGTCAGAACATATTTTTCCGTCAGGTAATTAGGGAAAAACCAAGCTTGATTCACTAAATGAAACATCTTACATATTCTTTCTCCAAATAGAAATACAAAGATATTTTGGAATTCTATTCATTATACAAAGTTAATTTTTTTTTTTATTGGAACTTCTTCCAGTCGAACAATTCTTCAAAATCACACAACTATATATATTGGAGGATTTCATATCATCATTAATCACTTCCTATTTAGTTTCGCATATTGTTCTAACGAAAATTGGTTTTTCTCCAATAGATTTTGTAACACAAGGTTTACACTTATATCGTAGTAATCAACATCCACAGGCCATTCTTAAGATCGGGAAGCTTGTGCGAGCAAAGTCAACGATCATTTAAACATTTTCGATTTTATGGTACCATCTAAGATCATATCACACAGGAAAAGAAGTGCTAACTGAGAAGCCGAGAATAGAGCAGAAGAAGTGGAAGATGCCTACAAAACCGAATTTAGGTTTAAGAAAATGGGGATTCTTTGGATATATATCTTTGTTGATAAATAAAAGTATCATAAAGGAATTTATTAAGCTCAGAGGGCATATGATGGGACCAGCCCATCTAGGCTTTAGTTTTGGGCTAAGATGAGTTATGATTAAGTTATTCTTGGGGCAAGTATCACATGGTTAAGGCTAACTAACCTAGGTGATCAGGTAAAGGTCCAAAAGGTTTAAATGATTATTTTATAAGAATCCCACATTGATTGTCTAGCCTAAATTTCAAGACGCAACACTTTATAAGTTGTGCTATCACATTGACCTTATTATGTTATCTTTACTTATTGTTACTCAGCCAAATTTACACCTCTTAGATAAGCAACTTGTTTAGAAATTCCATTCAACGACCACAAAATCCCAAGCAACTTGTCCACAAATTCCATTCAACGGCTACAAAATCTCGGACAGCCTAGTCCAAAATAAAGGTAAGATTTTTCTTTTCTCACTTCTGTCGCCTTTTGCAAAGCTTTAATCTCTCTTCGTCTTTCACAAGTCACGTTCTCACCCTATCCCTAAAAAAAAAATGAGAGAGAGAGAAGAGAACGCTTTTGTTATTTTTAATATATAATTCTCCTTGTCATGTAGCATATCTTCTCTTTCCCTTAAAAAGTATATCTTTTCTTTTTTAATTATTTTATCATCTTATGGTTTTCGTATATTAATTTTTTAATTTCTAATTATTAAAAACATTCTTCCTTTAATTGAATACACTACCATAGATAGAAGGGGTGGTAGTCTATACTAAGAAATTTTCAAAAGTATTAAAATATGAAATTAATAAAAAATATCTACAAATTACAATAAATTAACATTTCTAAATAATTTTACTAATATTGAGGATGTTTGGCACTCCCCTTTCCCCCTTTAGCATACAACCTAAATTATATATTTATATCGTCGAGTACATGAAACCAAAGGGTAGGCACTGTAACAATGCTCAACATTTTAAAAAACTCTTCATTAGGATTATATCTTTTTTAATGTTTTTAAACATTTGACTTTTAAATTCTCCCTTCCAACATTTTTAAAATTTTATGTGTATAGATGCTCAATCCCCCCAAAAGTTAATGTTTGGTTTCTCATTTTTTTGTTTTAATATTATATATTTACCCTCATTTATATATATTTCTAGAATACTCTTAAATCAATCTTTGATCTCCTTATAAGAGAAATTATGTATAAATAACCATGAGCTATTTTAACTTTTCTTTTCATAATCATGAACTTTTATTTATCTTTTTCTAATCATGAACTTTTTTTTTCTGTTTATAGTCGCAACTTTTATTTTATCTGTTTCTAGCCATGGACTATTTTTTTTTTTTTTTTTTAGAAATAGCCATGAACTATTTTGACCTCTCAAATATAGCAATTTGTTAAAAATAATTCATGGCTATATTTGAGAGGTAAAAATAGTTGATGGCTATTTCCAGGGGAAAAAATAATTCATAGCTAGAAAAAGATAAAATCCAAGATTGTGGTTATAAACAGAAAAGTAAAAATAATTTATGTTTAGAAAAAGATAAAACATAAGTTCATGGTTATAAATAGAAAAGTTAAAGCATTTTATAGATTGTATTATTTTTACAAGTTTCCATGTAGAATATTTAAAAGCCAAATGATGGTTTAGGTAGCTTGATTACTCTCGTCCAGTTGAAGGATGAGAGTTTTGATGAATGGGCAGACACGATCAAGTTGGCCCTCAACTCTAAAAATAAATTGGGATTTCTTGATGGATCTATTCCACAACCTGAAGAAGATGATCCAAAGTTTAAAAGGTGGAAAATAATCAACACCCTGATTAGATCATGGATACTAAACACTATACGAGCTTCAATCACAAAGACGAGGGTGGTAAAAACTATGTGGGATTACTTACTACAATGGTTTCGTGCACAAAATGGACCCCGATATTATGAGTTGAAGTATTAATATTCAACTGTAAGAAAAAGGGACTTTCTGTAGCCACCTATTTTGCAAAATTAAAGAAATTTTGAGAAGAACTTTCAAACTATGACCAATTTTGAGAAAACTGTGAGGTAAAAAACAGTACGACACAAGGAGAAACTTTTATTATTTCTCTTTGGCTTGGACACTATTCGTTTTGGAATAATACGTTCGTTAATATTAGGAGAGACCCTCTACCTAATGTCAACCAAGCCTATTTTAAGGTAATACAAGCGGAGCAAGTGAAAAGTGTGACCAAGGAAGAAGTAGAAGTTGGTGGCAGTGAAAAATGTTCGCAGTCTGTAACAAATATGGACATCGCACGGAAAAATCATCTATTGTTTGCAGCCATTGTCCCATAACAGAGCATGACTCCAAAAGATGCTTCCAAGTGACTGGATTCCCAGAATGGTGGTTGGAGAAAAGCAAAACTACAGAGGTTGCGGACACACCAGAAAAGGAGGGAAAAATCGCAAAGGCACTGGAGGTATGCTTCGTGGCGCACATGGTGGAAAATCAGTGACGATCCAACACGTTTGGGTGCCATAACATACTAGCACTATCAACCACACTGGTTCATCTAGGAACGCCGCTGGTGTCTAGTTTCACCCCAGAGCAGTGGCAGTCACTGATGAGTTTTGTGCAAAGCCAAGCATATCCTTCAACCACGAAAAAACTCCAGTAAAATTTTTTCGAAAATTGGCTGATTGACTCAGGAGTAACCCATAACATGACCTACAAGATTGATCTTTTATTTGCTGTTCATGTCATTCCTCCATGGCCGATCACCTTGCCAAATGGAGGCATCACCTATGCAACCAAATATGGCAAAGTCCAACTTGGTCCCAATTTTATTTTGGAGAAAGTTTTGTTTTATCCCATAGCTTACTTGCAATATTATCTATGTCTCAATTTCTAAAATGTGATTCATGGGATTCCTTGGTTTACATCTTCAATGTGTGGTTTACAAGACTGGTCCTCGAGGACCCTGATTGGATCGGTTGAGCAACGAAATGGGTTGTACTATCTTCAGAATGTGATGCTAGGCAAAGTGAATAAAGTTGTGGATCCTGACTCTAGATTTCTGTGTCATAAAGTTTGGGGCACCCTTCAGATTTTGTTCTTAAATTTTTACTTCATGTATCCCATTCCACAAATAATGACCTTTGTGATACATGTTTTCGTACTAAATAGACACGTGATATTTTTTCAACTTCCTTAAATAAAGCTTCTGAAATATTTGCCTTAATTCATTATGATGTGTGGGGTCCTTATAGAGTTAAAACTCATTATAATACCGAATATTTTCTTACTATTGTTGACGATTATGCGTGTGACGTTTGGATATTTTTAATGATTGAAAAGGGAGAAGTTCGTTCTATTCTATCCAAAATTTATAGAATGATCCAAACTCAACAACTACCGTTAAAACAGTCTGATCTTATAATAGGGGAGAATATATGGGTCTAAAATCTTTCTTTACCGAAAATGGAATATATCATCAAACTATAATCCCTCATACACCTCAGCAAAATGGTCATGCTGAGTGCAAAAACCGCCACATTCTTAATGTGGCTCAGGTCCTTCATTTTATAGCTAATCTGCCCCTCTCTTTATGGGGAGAATATGTCCTCACAGTTAGTTATCCCATTAACCGAACCCTCTCCAACCTTCTTAACGGAAAATCTCCTTTTGAGTTGTTACATAAAACTCCACCCAACTACTCTCTTTGGGGCACCTTTGGCTGTTTATGTTATAGTTATCATGCCACTATTGGCTGCTTGCTTGGAAAAGGGGGTTGGTGGGTCTATGATACTGAATCCAAAGTTTTTATCATTTTTGGAGATGTTATTTTTTATGAGACCTTTTTCCTTACAAAACTGCTTTCTTCAACTGGGCAAGGCGAAACTTCATTTCCCGAATCTGTCCAACCTATGCAATCTTCCCATATAAACCCACGCAACCCCTGCCACCCCTTAATTCATCCACAAGAATACCCTTAGCCATAAATAGATCCTTCATCCAGTCCACAAGTCCCTCCCCAGTCCAACATAGTTATCCTAGCCCCACCTCTTGCACATTATGACTTGCGGCCCACTAAAAAATGCATTGCCCCGTGTGACATCCCCAACCCTGCCACTAGATCAACTGAGGCTAAGTAGGGCATCTGCGTGCCTCTCAGCACCAAATTGTAAGTCCCAAAATAAAACACAACCCTAGAACAACACTAACAGGTATATACACAAAGTGCGCAGCGGAAAACTTAAGTAAACTAGATACTACTAGTGCGCTCAAAACACAAGATTTAAAAAAAAAATTCTCATGATCGTTTTAATATAAAAATGAAAGAATCTTACATCACCAACTTTACACGACAAAATTAAAAGAAGAACTTTACAAACGGTTCGAGTCTAGGAAAGATAAAACATAAACATATGTCCTACTGGGGAGATTTGATCCAAAAACTCTCGGCCTAAAACTTCAGTGGCTTGCTGGGCCTATGACCGTTCTAGGTTAATCTTAGGAGGAAAAATATGAGCATGAATACCCAGTGAGTCTATGTGTGTGTGCGCTGTCGTGATTTCTTTAAAACAACGGTGATATAGTTTCATGAAAACAACTCAAGAAATGTTATAAGAAAATTTATTTATTTTTTAGTTACTTTAACAATACTGATGCTTGATCCTACATGAGGGTTTCAAACGCAATTGGGAAGTCTGAGCGAATCAAGATACATCAGCACATCTTCGACACCCAAATTTAAAGAAACATGTAATGCCACAGTCGGACTGCACGGACAAGGTCCGGATCCCAAAACAAGGTCATCGAAATCAAGTTCCGGCAACTCGTAGTCAATACCAGCCAAACACCATACGAGCGCTCCATTCCATAACAACCGCTCTCCCATATCACTGGCCAAACCAGGCTCTAGATTCTTGGGGTACCTACCAAGACTGCCCTGAGACTAACCTTAGTTTCAAGCCTCTCCTGGCTCTCCCCAAGGTGGTCCTCCCACCGCAGACCATGATGCGATGTCCATGTAAATACCGATTGGGCCACACCCTCCAGGTACTACGCCCCTCTTCAAGTGGATCCACCCTAAAAGTCAATAACCCGTCCACATTATCGGAAGAGGGCCTAGTACAGGGGACTAGCCACGTACAATGCAATTGGGTAACGTGTCCGTTCACATGATCATAACGAGAATAATAATCCTGGTCGGAATGGGGTTTTTCATACGTATTTGTAAACAGAAAGGCCATTTACTCAGCCGTCCGGACAGAATCAAGTCATTAACATTTTCAGCAAAAATCCCCATCCCCAGTCACCACATGCTCATGAAAATTTCACAATTATACCAATGTCAGATCTATATTCATGCATGTTAAAACATTTTTCAAGCTAGAACATTTTCCAACATATGAATATTTCCAAAAAAACCTATGTACCACCAAATTCTTTTTCACCACAATAATAATCTGATTTAAAAGGAGAACACCTATATGGAGCATAGCTCCTATGCATTTTATGAGGAACATTTAACACCTTGTGGAGAACATCTCCTAAAACATACTGAGTTATAACGTTCAAAAGTAGCAAACATTTTGTGATAGGTTTGAAAAATATACTTATATGTCTTGTAATATTTGAGATAACAGAATAAAACGGAGTTTGTGCACTCACCTGGATGCAGATCTAGTGCTAAGATCCTACCAAATAATAATACAAAAATACTTAATACCTGGGGTACCAATCAAATAGCCCTAGTTCCTAAATAATATCGAGAGCCTACAAAATGAACTTACGGTGTATATATATATCTATATATATTGTCCCCTAAAGTAGATCCAAAATCTTATAATCTCAAAAATCTTTAATTTGAATACTTTCTTGAAGCGCCTAAATTACTTAAAATATAAAGCCCGGAAATTAATCTCAAAATTAACTATATACTAAAATCCATTTAAAATATTTAAATCCTAAAATAAATTAACCTAAACAATATATAAGCTTATACTATATAACATAACTAACAAGCAAATAAGAAAAAAAAAAAAAAAGAAAACTAACCTAAAAAATGGCTGCTCACAAGCTTAAAAGAAAAAAAAACTCTTAATATATTTTATATATAGGTGCCGAAAAGCTAAGGAGAAAAAAGAAGACTCATGACATATGTATACATGATGATGGTGGTTTGGAGGAGGAAAAGAAAGGAAAAGAAAAAAAGAAAATAGTGAGGGGTGATGGGTGGCTTTGGTTGCAGTAATTTCTTAATAGCTAAGGTTTTTTTTTTTTTTTTGAAATGTCAAGTACTTAAATTTCTAAAATAAACACACTTGGTATCAAAAAATAAAATCCACTTAAAGGCATTTATAAACATTAATAAGAAAACCTCAATATAATAAAATTTTACTCTCATTCCTAAATATCTCCAAAATACAACTAAGTGTCGAAAACAATATACTCCACTGGGTCAAGTCCCAAACCTTACTTTCATAACGCCTACAATTTTTAGAGTCATGCTAGGTATTATTAGGTGGGGTCTTACACCCCGCCTCTCTCTCTCTCTCTCTCTCTCTCTCTCTCTCTCTCTCTCTCTCTCTGCAGATCTATGTGCCCACTCAAGTCCTCCGTAGATCAATCCATCGACCCGCACCCCTTCCCTTCTCACTCTCAGTCCATTTTGCTTTTCCCTCTTGACCAGCCCAATTCTTCCACTTTTGGACCAGGCCCTCCCATCCTCCTCTAGGTTGTTGCTTGCTAGCCCTTCTTTCAATCCAGAATTTGTAGGTGGCCTCATCGACAGGGGGAGTCTTGTTGATCATCCTGTTGATTTGCCTCTCCGCCACAGTACTCGAACCACATACCCACCAACGAAATTATCATATTAGAAATATTATTGCATGCATGGTCCTTTCGTTCATCTGCTCCACTTACTTTTCAGTTTCTTCAGGTACATGTCCTTACCCCTTTGCTACTTATGATAATTGTGATTATTTCTCTGCTACCTATAGAGGTTTCCTTCCAACAATACAGATTAAGGTTGAACCTACTATCTTTTTCTGAAGCCGTTAAATATGATTAATAGCCTATTGCCATGCAACATAAAATTGATGCTCTTGAACAAAATGCCACTTGGACTCTTACAATTCTGCCCCCTCAGAAGAAAGCCCTCTGCTACAAGTGGGTGTATCAAATTAAACTTAAGTCTGACGGTACTGTGGACTGCTTGGTTATTCTTGGAAACACATAAATGGAAGGTGAAGATTTTATTGAAACATTTGCCCCGGTCACAAAGCTTATTATTGTTCGCACTCTTCTGGTTGTTGTTATTACCAAGGGCTAGGAAATACATCAGATAGACATCCATAACGCATTTCTTTAAGGAGATCTGAAGAAGTCTACATGAACTTGCGAGCTTGTTGGGCGCTAATCTGTGTCACTATCACATGTCCAGAACTTACCTACTTTATCTGTACTTTTGCTCAATTTATGCAAAAACCATGCCTTCAATATCGGGAAGCTATTTTACGGGTTGTTCGGTAGCTGAAATCATGTCCATGTCAAGGCATTTTTCTTAGCTCTTCCAATAACATGGTGCTCACTGCTTATTGTGATGCTGATTGGGCAAGTTGTTCTATTACCCGCAGTCTCTCACAGGCTATTTCGTTTTCTTGGGTGACCTCCCAATTCTTGGAAAACAAAGAAACAACCCACCATCTCATGATCTTCTGCAGAGGCAGAATACCGATCCATGACTGTTACTTGTTGTGAGCTCAAATGCCTCCGGCAATTACTTGCTGACCTTCGAGTCCCATATTCACTTCCCGTCCCCTTGTATTGTGATAATCAAGCTACTATTCATATTGCTGCTAATCCTATCTATCACAAATGCACAAAACACATTGAGGTTGATTGTCATTTTGTGCATGATGAATTCCAAGCTAAATGGATTTCTCTAGTGCATGTTCCCTCAAAATCTCAGCTTGCCGATATTTTCACCAACACTCTTGGTCAAACCTTATTTTTTACTCTCTTACCCAAGTTGGACATTCACAATCTTCATGCTCTAACTTGAGGGAAAGTGTTGAAGATATGTAGGATTGGAAGTATTGGAGCAGCCCCTAATACACGTTTCCTAATGTAAATATGTTAATTGTGTTTAGTATAGTAGCTTGTACGGTAACCATGACATGTTTGATTTATTTTCCATGTTTAATTTTCCAAATTGTGTAGGATATATACTGGTCACATTGGCCACTGTAAAACAGATTTGAGAAACAAACTTTTCCCAATTCTCCAAATATTGTTCTTTGTTTTCTTTCAGTTTTGACATGAAGGGCCTGACAAGCGACACACCTAAAATGTGCACAATATAAAAATGGCGTTTAGGACACAACTAGGCCTTTAGGTTCACAAAACCTTAGGAAGTTGGGAAAAGCCCGCACTTCCCATACTATATCATCAGGACATCAAATTAGTATATTCAAGTCGTAAGTCTAGGATTTTTTCAGAAAATGTCAACAAGACAACAACAAAATTCGAAAATGAGATTATAACACGATCTCACAAATTCTAATGTAATTCTGACACAAGAAAATACTTTTCTATGTATCGTCTCATGCAATCAAATATCGATTATTGGATTTCTTAAGTTACATTTATAGTTTCACAGATCTCCTCTTTTATCAGGAAAAAACAAGATGAACATTGTTAGTATAGTTTTTTACATACGTAAATTTTTCGAAAGGGAAATGATATATATGGATTTGATCTATTAGAATATTTATCTTCATCAGAACATCTTTTTCCGTCAGGTAATTAGGAAAACACCAAGCTTTATTCTTTGAAGGAAACATCTTACATATTATTTCTCCAAATAGAAAAAAGATATTTTGGAATTCTATTCATTATACAAAGTTGATATTTGTTTTTATTGGAATTTCTTCAAGTGGGACAATTCTTCAAAATCAGAAAACTATATATATTGGAGGATTTCATATCATTATTAATCTCTTCCTATTTAGTTTTGCACATTGTTTCAATGAAAGTTGGTTTTTCTCCTACAGATTTTGTAAGACAAGGTTTATATTTATATCAAAGTAATCAACATCTACAGGCCATTCATAAGATTGGGAAGCTTGTGTGATCAAACTCAACAATGATTTAAACATTTTCCATTTCATGGTACTGTCTAAGATCATAGATTAGAAAATTGGAAATTTAGTGAATTTGATGTAGAAGGTTGTCGAGGTTCCATTTAAAGCTGTGGCTATGAACTCCATGATTTCTTGTAGATGAAATTTCGGATATGTGGGATTGGTCAAGTAAACCATTAATGAAGTACAATAAAACATCTTCCCTCCACCATTAACTTTTGCAACAAACGAATATTACTTGGTCAACTTTGATAAAATACAATATCATCGGTTTCTCCGTGACTTTTTGCAATTTTATATCCGCGTAAAAACAAGAGTTATGGTTAGTACAATTAATAAAAATACTAGGAAAAAATGTACTGTTAATATGTTTGAGACGATCTTGACCACTTTATCACACAATTTTGATATACCTATTTGATGTTAAAGTGAAAAAATTACAAATTAACTCTAGTTAAATAGTATTACGCACCTATAATTAAGACTAATATTAGTACAATAAAATATTCAAAGTAAAACAAAGCAATCTTCAACTATATTTATAGAAGCTAGGATTCTTTTTTTCCCTTAAACACCGCCATTCAAAAAAGTATTTTCTTTTGCTATAACTATTTCTATATAAACATACACACATATGCATGTATATATGTGTGAGTGTGTCTATGCATGTGCGTGCGTGCACATGCGCATGCGTGTTAGCTATCTATCGTCATAAAGTATTCTTTTTCTCTTTATAGTTACAAACTTTGATTTTATCTCTTTTAATCATGACTATTTTTTTTTCTAGAAATACTCATGAACTATTGTAATAAATTGCTATATCAGAGAAGTCAAAAATAGTTCATGGCTATAAGGAGAAAGGCATAATAGTTCATGTATAAAAAAAATGAAATCAAAGTTTGTGACTATAAAGAGAAAAGAAATAGTTTATTACTATAGATAGTCAATTTCTCATATAAATAAATGTATATTGTTAGAAGGACAAGAAGTGTGATAATATTGATTGAGTTGTATTCAAAGTGAATTTCTCATATATATATATATATATATTGTTAGAAGGTCTAGAAGTGTGATAATGTTGATTGAGTTGAATTCAAAGTTGACGTAAATTGTTTATGTAGTAGAAAATGATAAATAAAATTAAGAAAAATATCTTGAGAATACATGAGGAACTCTTATTTGCAATGTCTTTTACTTTTAATAGGATAAGATGAAGAAGAAGAGCTGTGAATTTACTTACAAGAAAATTGATTAAACTAGCCCTAAAGATCATATTTTCACGTTCTCGGAAGTAATGAGTACGAAGGTAAACAAAAATTCTCTCGTCGCCTTTCAAGGGTCACGTCCTCACCACATCCCTGGAAAAAAAATGAGAGAGATAGAGAAGGGAACGTTTTTATTATTTTTTTTCAATATGTAATTCTCTTTTTCATGCAGGATATCTTTTCTTTCCCTTAAAAAACATATCTTTTCTTTCTCTTTTTAAATATTTTACCACCTTATGTTTTTCGTATATTAATTTTTTCCTTTCTAAGTACCGAAAGGTGAAATCCCTTGCCTACAGGGTCCCCACCAAACTGCCCGACACCCAAGTGACTCTGCAGACTGGAGGCCAGGCACTGGTGCGCACAAGGAACCACCACCCACATTGGAGAGGTTGAAATTCCCACACTGCCGCTGCCAGCTTTTGAACCTTGAACCTTGGTACCAACTCTGCAGCCCTAGAACCAACTGAGCTATGCCCATGCGGGAATTAATTTTTTCCTTTGTAATTATTACAAACATTGTCCTTTTAATTGAATGCACTACCATAGATAAAAGGGGTGATAATTTATACTAAGAAAATTTCAAAAATATTATAATATGAAATTAATAAAAAATCTTAAAATTAAACTAAATTAACATTTCTAAATAATTTTGCTATTGTTGAGGACGTTTGGCATTCCTTCCCCCTTTAACGTACAACCTAAATTGTGTATTTGTATCATCGAGCACAAATGAGCACAAACAATTTCCTAACCTCCTCATTCTCTCACTTCTCAATCCTTGCTCATATTGGATTACTTACTTTAAAGGATCATTAGCCTCCTAAATTTCCTGCTCTAGAAAGCAAAAAGCATGACACATACTAGATCCTTGTCAATTTTTGTAATGTGGCTACATGAACCATAGACGGAACCAAGCTGTAGAGACAGTAACAACACTCACTAACTTTAAATACTCTTAATTAGGATTATATTTCTTAATTTTTTAAACCTTTTGAATTCTAAATTCCCCCTTCCAACAGTTTGAAAATTTTATCTATACAGATGCTAAATTCCCCCAAAAGTTAATGTTTGGTTTCTCAATTTTTATTTTGTTTTAATATTATGTATTTACCCTCATTTAGGAATTTTTTTTTAAGAGATAATAATTGATGCCAAAAGTGTGAAGTTTTTGAGCATGAATGCCAAGCCCTATAGTGACGTCTAGAATATGGGAAATAGAGTTTCTCTCATAGTTAGTCAATACAGTGGATACAATTTTGCTCCTTAGATCAACGGTGGCCGACGCTCACCGTTTTCGTCCAGTAAGAGCCAAACATTCACTAACGGACACCTGAGGATTGATATGAACCAATTAAACTGATGAAATTCACTCCTTGAAAATTGACGTCGTGTAACTCGAAGCCGTTTAATATAACATCAGAGAAAAAAATAAGCGATTTGGCCGAAAAAAGTTGTCTCGAAAACTCGTCAAAAATTTTGTGTACGTTCTTAACGTTGTGGAGATTGATGGTACAATGTTTCACCTGAATATCTAGTCCGTAAGGACGGATAAAAAATAAACAAACGTTTTTCGTCAAAAATATCACCGCATCAACGGTGGCCGACGCTCACCGTTTTCGTCCAATAGGAGCAAAACATTCACGAATGGACACCTGAGGATTGATATGAACCAATTAAACTGATGAAATTCACACCTCAAAAATTGACGTCGTTTAACTCGAACCCTTAAATACAACATTAGACCAAAAAATTAGCGATTCAGCCAAAAAAAAGTTGTCTCGAAAACACGTCAAAACTTTTATCTACGTTTCTAATTTTTTGTACATTGAACGTACAGAGTTTCACCTGAATATCTTGTCCGTAAGGACGGATAAAAAATAAACAAACATTTTTCGTCAAAAATATCACCGCATCAACGGTGGCCGACGCACACCGTTTTCGCCCAATAGGAGCAAGGCATTCACGAATGGACACCTGAGGATTGATATGCACCACTTAAACCGATGAAATTCACTCCTTGAAAATTGATGTCGTTTAACTCGAAGCCGTTTAATATAACATTAGACCAAAAAACTAGCGATTCGGCCGAAAAAAGTTGTCTCGAAAACTCGTCAAAAATTTTATGTACGTTATTAATGTTGTGGAGATTAAACACACAAGGTTTCACCTGAATTTCTTGTCCGTAAGGACGGATAAAAAATAAACAAACATTTTTCGTCAAAAATATCACCGCATCAACGGTGGCCGACGCTCACCGTTTTCGTGCAATAGGAGCCTAACATTCACTAAGCGACACCTGAGGATTGATATCAACCAATTAAACTGATGAAATTCGCACCTCGAAAATTGCTGTCGTTTAGCTCGAAGCCGTTTAATATATCATTAGACCAAAAAATTAGCGATTCGGCCGAAAAAAAGTTGTCTCCAAAACTCGTCAAAAAGTTTATGTACGTTCTTAATGTTGTGGAGATCGAACGTACAAGGTTTCACCTGAATATCTTGTCTGTAAGGACGGATAGAAAATAAACAAACGTTTTTCGTCAAAAATATCTCTGCATCAACGGTGGCCGACGCTCACCGTTTTCGTGCAATAGGAGCCTAACATTCACTAAGCAACACCTGAGGATTGATATCAACCAATTAAACTGATGAAATTCGCACCTCGAAAATTGCTGTCGTTTAGCTCGAAGCCGTTTAATATATCATTAGACCAAAAAATTAGCGATTCGGCCGAAAAAAAGTTGTCTCCAAAACTCGTCAAAAAGTTTATGTACGTTCTTAATGTTGTGGAGATCGAACGTACAAGGTTTCACCTGAATATCTTGTCTGTAAGGACGGATAGAAAATAAACAAACGTTTTTCGTCAAAAATATCTCTGCATCAACGGTGGCCGACGCTCACCGTTTTCGTGCAATAGGAGCCTAACATTCACTAAGCGACACCTGAGGATTGATATCAACTAATTAAACTAATGAAATTCACACCTCGAAAATTGACGTCGTTTAACTCGAAGCCGTTTAATAAAACATTAGACCAAAAAATTAGTGATTCAGCCCAAAAAAAGTTGTCTCGAAAACTCGTCAAAAATTTTATGTACGTTCTTAATGTTGTGGAGATTAAACACACAAGGTTTCACCTGAATATCTTGTCCGTAAGGACGGATAAAAAATAAACAAACGTTTTTCGTCAAAAATATCACCGCATCAACGGTGGCCGACGCTCACCGTTTTCATCCAGTAGGAGCAAAACATTCACGAATGGACACCTGAGGATTGATATGAACCAATTAAACTGATGAAATTCACACCTCGAAAATTGACGTCGTTTAACTCGAAGCCGTTAAATAACATTAGACCAAAAAATTAGCGATTCGGCCGAAAAAAAGTTGTTCGAAAACACGTCTAAACTTTTGTGTACGTTCCTAATTTTGTGGACAGCGAACTTACAAAGTTTCACCTGAATATCTGGTCCGTAAAGACGGATAAAAAATAAACAAACGTTTATCGTCAAAAATATCACCGCATCAACGGTGGCCGACGCTCACCGTTTTCGTCCAATAGGAGAAAAACATTCACGAATGGACACCTGAGGATTGATATGAACCAATTAAACTGATGAAATTTACACCTCGAAAATTGACGTCGTTTAACTCGATGCCGTTAAATATAACATTAGACCAAAAAATTAGCGATTCGGCCGAAAAAAAGTTGTCTCGAAAACGCGTCAAAACTTTTGTGTACGTTCCTAATTTTGTGGACAGCGAACGTACAAAGTTTCACCTGAATATCTGGTCCGTAAGGACGGATAAAAAATAAACAAACGTTTATCGTAAAAAATATCACCGCATCAACGGTGGCCGACGCACACCGTTTTCGTCCAATAGGAGCAAAAAATTCATGAATGGACACCTGAGGATTTATATGAACCACTTAAACCAATGAAATTCACTCCTCAAAAATTGACGTCGTTTAACTCGAAGCCGTTAAATATAACATTAGACCAAAAAATTAGCGATTCGGCCGAAAAAAAGTTGTCTCGAAAACACGTCAAAACTTTTGCGTATGTTTCTAATTTTTGGACATCGAACGTACAAAGTCTCATCTGAATATCTGGTCCGTAAGGACGGAAAAAAAATAAACAATCGTTTTTTGTCAAAAATATCACTGCATCATCGGTGCCCGACGCACACCGTTTTCGTGCAATAGGGCCAAACATTCCCTAAGCGACACCTGAGGATTGATATGAACCAATTAAACTGATGAAATTCACTCCTCGAAAATTGACGTCGTTTAACTCGAAGCCGTTTAATATAACATTAGACCAAAAAACTAGCGATTCGGCCGAAAAAAGTTGTCTCGAAAACTCGTCAAAAATTTTATGTACGTTCTTAATGTTGTGGAGATTAAACACACAAGGTTTCACCTGAATATCTTGTCCGTGAGGACGGATAAAAAATAAACAAACGTTTTTCGTCAAAAATATCACCGCATCAACGGTGGCCGACGCTCACCGTTTTCGTGCAATAGGAGCCTAACATTCACTAAGCGACACCTGAGGATTGATATCAACCAACTAAACTGATGAAATTCACACCTCGAAAATTGATGTCGTTTAACTCGAAGCCGTTTAATATATCATTAGACCAAAAAATTAGCGATTCGGCTGAAAAAAGTTGTCCCCAAAACTCGTCAAAAAGTTTATGTACGTTCTTAATGTTGTGGAGATCGAACGTACAAGGTTTCACCTGAATATCTTGTCCGTAAGGACGGATAGAAAATAAACAAACGTTTTTCGTCAAAAATATCTATGCATCAACGGTGGCCGACGCTCACCGTTTTCGTGCAATAGGAGCCTAACATTCACTAAGCGACACCTGAGGATTGATATCAACTAATTAAACTAATGAAATTTACACCTCGAAAATTGACGTTGTTTAACTCGAAGCCGTTTAATATAACATCAGACCAAAAAATTAGTGATTCAGCCGAAAAAAAAGTTGTCTCGAAAACTCGTCAAAAATTTTAAGTACGTTCTTAATGTTGTGGAGATTAAACACACAAGGTTTCACCTGAATATCTTATCCGTAAGGACGGATAAAAAATAAACAAACGTTTTTCGTCAAAAATATCACCGCATCAACGGTGGCCGACGCTCACCGTTTTCGTGCAATAGGAGCCTAACATTCACTAAGCGACACCTGAGGATTGATATCAACTAACTAAACTGATGAAATTCACACCTCGAAAATTTATGTCGTTTAACTCGAAGCCGTTTAATATATCATTAGACCAAAAAATTAGCAATTCGGCCGAAAAAAAAGTTGTCTCCAAAACACGTCAAAACTTTTGTGTACGTTTCTAATTTTGTGGACATCGAACGTACAAAGTCTCATATGAATATCTGGTCCGTAAGGACAGATAAAAAATAAACAAACGTTTTTTGTCAAAAATATCACTGCATCATCGGTGCCCGACGCTCACCGTTTTCGTGCAATAGGGGCCAAACATTCCCTAAGAGACACCTGAGGATTGATATGAACCAATTAAACTGATGAAATTCGCAGCTCGAAAATTGACGTCGTTTAACTCGAAGCCGTTTAATATAACATTAGACCAAAAAATTAGCGATTCGGCCGAAAAAAAGTTGTCTCGAAAACTCGTCAAAAATTTTATGTACATTCTTAATGTTGTGGAGATTAAACACACAAGGTTTCACCTGAATATCTTATCCGTAAGGACGGATAAAAAATAAACAAACGTTTTTCGTCAAAAATATCTCCGCATCAACGGTGGCCGACGCTCACCGTTTTCGTCCAATAGGAGCAAAACATTCACGAATGGACAAGTGAGGATTGATATGAACCAATTAAACTGATGAAATTCACACCTCGAAAATTGACGTCGTTTAACTCGAAGCCGTTAAATATAACACTACACCAAAAAATTAGCGATTCGGCCGAAAAAAAGTTGTCTCGAAAACACGTCAAAACTTTTGTGTACGTTCCTAATTTTATGGACAACGAACATACAAAGTTTCACCTGAATATCTCGTCCGTAAGGACAGATAAAAAATAAACAAACGTTTTTCGTCAAAAATATCACTGCATCAACGGTGGCCGACGCTCACCGTTTTCGTGCAATAGGGGCCAAATATTCCCTAAGCGACACCTGAGGATTGATATGAACCAATTAAACTGATGAAATTCACTCCTCGAAAATTGACGTCGTTTAACTCGAAGCCGTTTAATATAACATTAGACCAAAAAATTAGCGATTCGGCCGAAAAAAAAGTTGTCTCGAAAACTCGTCAAAAATTTTATGTACGTTCTTAATGTTGTGGAGATTAAACACACAAGGTTTCACCTGAATATCTTGTCCGTAAGGACGGATAAAAAATAAACAAACGTTTTTCGTCAAAAATATCACCGCATCAACGGTGGCCGACGCTCACCGTTTTCGTCCAATAGGAGCAAAACATTCACGAATGGACACCTGAGGATTGATATGAACCAATTAAACTGATGAAATTCACACCTCAAAAATTGACGTCGTTTAACTCGAAGCCGTTAAATATAACATTAGGCCCAAAAATTAGTGATTCGGCCGAAAAAAAGTTATCTCGAAAACACGTCAAAAATTTTGTGTACGTTCCTAACTTTGTGGACAGCGAACGTACAAAGTTTCACCTGAATATCTGGTCCGTAAGGACGGATAAAAAATAAACAAACGTTTATCGTCAAAAATATCACCGCATCAACGGTGGCCGACGCTCACCGTTTTCGTGCAATAGGGGCTAAACATTCCCTAAGCGACACCTGAGGATTGATATGAACCAATTAAACTGATGAAATTCACTCCTCGAAAATTGACGTCGTTTAACTCGAAGCCGTTTAATATAACATTAGACCAAAAAATTAGCAATTCGGCCGAAAAAAAGTTGTCTCGAAAACTCGTCAAAAATTTTATGTACGTTCTTAATGTTGTGGAGATTAAACACACAAGGTTCCACCTGAATATCATGTCCATAAGGACGGATAAAAAATAAACAAACGTTTTTCTTCAAAAATATCACCGCATCAACGGTGGCCGACGCTCACCGTTTTCGTGCAATAGGAGCCTAACATTCACTAAGCGACACCTGAGGATTGATATCAACCAATTAAACTGATAAATTCACACCTCGAAAATTTATGTCGTTTAACTCGAAGCCGTTTAATATATCATTAGACCAAAAAATTAGCGATTCGGCCGAAAAAAAGTTGTCTCCAAAACACGTAAAAACTTTTGTGTACGTTTCTAATTTTGTGGACATCGAACGTACAAAGTCTCATCTGAATATCTGGTCCGTAAGGACGGATAAAAAATAAACAAACGTTTTTCGTCAAAAATATCGCTGCATCAACGGTGGCCGACGCTCACCGTTTTCGTGCAATAGGGGCTAAACATTCCCTAAGCGACACCTGAGGATTGATATGAACCAATTAAACTGGTGAAATTCACTCCTCGAAAATTGACGTCGTTTAACTCGAAGCCGTTTAATATAACATTAGACCAAAAAAATTAGCAATTCGGCCGAAAAAAAAGTTGTCTCGAAAACTCGTCAAAAATTTTATGTACGTTCTTAATGTTGATGAGATTAAACGCACAAGGTTTCACCTGAATATCTTGTCCGTAAGGACGGATAAAAAATAAACAAACGTTTTTCTTCAAAAATATCACCGCATCAATGGTGGCCGACGCTCACCGTTTTCGTGCAATAGGAGCCTAACATTCACTAAGCGACACCCTGAGGATTGATATCAACCAATTAAACTGATGAAATTCGCACCTCGAAAATTGATGTCGTTTAACTCGAAGCCGTTTAATATATAATTAGACCAAAAAATTAGCGATTCGGCCGAAAAAAGTTGTCTCGAAAACTCGTCAAAAATTTTATGTACGTTCTTAATGTTGTGGAGATTAAACACACAAGGTTTCACCTGAATATCTTGTCCGTAAGGACGGATAAAAAATAAACAAACGTTTTTCGTCAAAAATATCAACGCATCAACGGTGGCCGACGCTCACCGTTTTCGTCCAATAGGAGCAAAACATTCACGAATGGACACCGGAGGATTGATATGAACCAATTAAACTGATGAAATTCACACCTCGAAAATTGACGTCGTTTAACTCGAAAGCCGTTAAATATAACATTAGGCCCAAAAAATTAGTGATTCGGCCGAAAAAAAGTTATCTCGAAAACACGTCAAAACTTTTGTGTACGTTCCTAACTTTGTGGACAGCGAACGTACAAAGTTTCACCTGAATATCTGGTCCGTAAGGACGGATAAAAAATAAACAAACGTTTATCGTCAAAAATATCACCGCATCAACGGTGGCCGACGCTCACCGTTTTCGTGCAATAGGGGCTAAACATTCCCTAAGCGACACCTGAGGATTGATATGAACCAATTAAACTGGTGAAATTCACTCCTCGAAAATTGACGTCGTTTAACTCGAAGCCGTTTAATATAACATTAGACCAAAAAATTAGCAATTCGGCCGAAAAAAAGTTGTCTCGAAAACTCGTCAAAAATTTTATGTACGTTCTTAATGTTGTGGAGATTAAACGCACAAGGTTTCACCTGAATATCTTGTCCGTAAGGACGGATAAAAAAATAAACAAACGTTTTTTCTTCAAAAAATATCACCGCATCAATGGTGGCCGACACTCACCGTTTTCGTGCAATAGGAGCCTAACATTCACTAAGCGACACTCGAGGATTGATATCAACCAATTAAACCGATAAATTCACACCTCGAAAATTTATGTCGTTTAACTCGAAGCCGTTTAATATATCATTAGACCAAAAAATTAGCGATTCGGCCGAAAAAAAGTTGTCTCCAAAACACGTAAAAACTTTTGTGTACGTTTCTAATTTTGTGGACATCGAACGTACAAAGTCTCACCTGAATATCTGGTCCGTAAGGACGGATAAAAAATAAACAAACGTTTATCGTCAAAAATATCACCGCATCAACGGTGGCCGACGCTCACCGTTTTCGTGCAATAGGGGCTAAACATTCCCTAAGCGACACCTGAGGATTGATATGAACCAATTAAACCCGGTGAAATTCACTCCTCGAAAATTGACGTCGTTTAACTCGAAAGCCGTTTAATATAACATTAGACCAAAAAAATTAGCAATTCGGTAGAAAAAAAAGTTGTCTCGAAAACTCGTCAAAAATTTTATGTACGTTCTTAATGTTGTGGAGATTAAACGCACAAGGTTTCACCTGAATATCTTGTCCGTAAGGACGGATAAAAAATAAACAAACGTTTTTCTTCAAAAATATCACCGCATCAATGGTGGCCGACACTCACCGTTTTCGTGCAATAGGAGCCTAACATTCACTAAGCGACACCTGAGGATTGATATCAACCAATTAAACTGATAAATTCACACCTCGAAAATTTATGTCGTTTAACTCGAAGCCGTTTAATATATCATTAGACCAAAAAATTAGCGATTCGGCCGAAAAAAAGTTGTCTCCAAAACACGTAAAAACTTTTGTGTACGTTTCTAATTTTGTGGACATCGAACGTACAAAGTCTCACCTGAATATCTGGTCCGTAAGGACGGATAAAAAATAAACAAACGTTTATCGTCAAAAATATCACCGCATCAACGGTGGCCGACGCTCACCGTTTTTCGTGCAATAGGGGCTAAACATTCCCTAAGCGACACTGAGGATTGATATGAACCAATTAAAACGATGAAATTCACTCCTCGAAAATTGACGTCGTTTAACTCGAAGCCGTTTAATATAACATTAGACCAAAAAATTAGCAATTCGGCCGAAAAAAAGTTGTCTCGAAAACTCGTCAAAAATTTTATGTACGTTCTTAATGTTGTGGAGATTAAACACACAAGGTTCCACCTGAATATCATGTCCATAAGGACGGATAAAAAATAAACAAACGTTTTTCTTCAAAAATATCACCGCATCAACGGTGGCCGACGCTCACCGTTTTCGTGCAATAGGAGCCTAACATTCACTAAGCGACACCTGAGGATTGATATCAACCAATTAAAGCTGATAAATTCACACCTCGAAAATTTATGTCGTTTAACTCGAAGCCGTTTAATATATCATTAGACCAAAAAATTAGCGATTCGGCCGAAAAAAAGTTGTCTCCAAAACACGTAAAAACTTTTGTGTACGTTTCTAATTTTGTGGACATCGAACGTACAAAGTCTCATCTGAATATCTGGTCCGTAAGGACGGATAAAAAATAAACAAACGTTTTTCGTCAAAAATATCGCTGCATCAACGGTGGCCGACGCTCACCGTTTTCGTGCAATAGGGGCTAAACATTCCCTAAGCGACACCTGAGGATTGATATGAACCAATTAAACTGGTGAAATTCACTCCTCGAAAATTGACGTCGTTTAACTCGAAGCCGTTTAATATAACATTAGACCAAAAAATTAGCAATTCGGCCGAAAAAAAGTTGTCTCGAAAACTCGTCAAAAATTTTATGTACGTTCTTAATGTTGATGAGATTAAACGCACAAGGTTTCACCTGAATATCTTGTCCGTAAGGACGGATAAAAAATAAACAAACGTTTTTCTTCAAAAATATCACCGCATCAATGGTGGCCGACGCTCACCGTTTTCGTGCAATAGGAGCCTAACATTCACTAAGCGACACCTGAGGATTGATATCAACCAATTAAACTGATGAAATTCGCACCTCGAAAATTGATGTCGTTTAACTCGAAGCCGTTTAATATATAATTAGACCAAAAAATTAGCGATTCGGCCGAAAAAAAAGTTGTCTCGAAAACTCGTCAAAAATTTTATGTACGTTCTTAATGTTGTGGAGATTAAACACACAAGGTTTCACCTGAATATCTTGTCCGTAAGGACGGATAAAAAATAAACAAACGTTTTTCGTCAAAAATATCAACGCATCAACGGTGGCCGACGCTCACCGTTTTCGTCCAATAGGAGCAAAACATTCACGAATGGACACCGGAGGATTGATATGAACCAATTAAACTGATGAAATTCACACCTCGAAAATTGACGTCGTTTAACTCGAAGCCGATTAAATATAACATTAGGCCCAAAAAATTAGTGATTCGGCCGAAAAAAAAGTTATCTCGAAAACACGTCAAAACTTTTTGTGTACGTTCCTAACTTTGTGGACAGCGAACGTACAAAGTTTCACCTGAATATCTGGTCCGTAAGGACGGATAAAAAAATAAACAAACGTTTATCGTCAAAAATATCACCGCATCAACGGTGGCCGACGCTCACCGTTTTTCGTGCAATAGGGGCTAAACATTCCCTAAGCGACACTTGAGGATTGATATGAACCAATTAAACTGGTGAAATTCACTCCTCGAAAATTGACGTCGTTTAACTCGAAGCCGTTTAATATAACATTAGACCAAAAAATTAGCAATTCGGCCGAAAAAAAGTTGTCTCGAAAACTCGTCAAAAATTTTATGTACGTTCTTAATGTTGTGGAGATTAAACGCACAAGGTTTCACCTGAATATCTTGTCCGTAAGGACGGATAAAAAATAAACAAACGTTTTTCTTCAAAAATATCACCGCATCAATGGTGGCCGACACTCACCGTTTTCGTGCAATAGGAGCCTAACATTCACTAAGCGACACCTGAGGATTGATATCAACCAATTAAACTGATAAATTCACACCTCGAAAATTTATGTCGTTTAACTCGAAGCCGTTTAATATATCATTAGACCAAAAAATTAGCGATTCGGCCGAAAAAAAGTTGTCTCCAAAACACGTAAAAACTTTTGTGTACGTTTCTAATTTTGTGGACATCGAACGTACAAAGTCTCATCTGAATATCTGGTCCGTAAGGACGGATAAAAAATAAACAAACGTTTTTCGTCAAAAATATCGCTGCATCAACGGTGGCCGACGCTCACCGTTTTCGTGCAATAGGGGCTAAACATTCCCTAAGCGACACCTGAGGATTGATATGAACCAATTAAACTGGTGAAATTCACTCCTCGAAAATTGACGTCGTTTAACTCGAAAGCCGTTTAATATAACATTAGACCAAAAAAATTAGCAATTCGGCCGAAAAAAAAGTTATCTCGAAAACTCGTCAAAAATTTTATGTACGTTCTTAATGTTGATGAGATTAAACGCACAAGGTTTCACCTGAATATCTTGTCCGTAAGGACGGATAAAAAATAAACAAACGTTTTTCTTCAAAAATATCACCGCATCAATGGTGGCCGACGCTCACCGTTTTCGTGCAATAGGAGCCTAACATTCACTAAGCGACACCTGAGGATTGATATCAACCAATTAAACTGATGAAATTCGCACCTCGAAAATTGATGTCGTTTAACTCGAAGCCGTTTAATATATAATTAGACCAAAAAATTAGCGATTCGGCCGAAAAAAAGTTGTCTCGAAAACTCGTCAAAAATTTTATGTACGTTCTTAATGTTGTGGAGATTAAACACACAAGGTTTCACCTGAATATCTTGTCCGTAAGGACGGATAAAAAATAAACAAACGTTTTTCGTCAAAAATATCACCGCATCAACGGTGGCCGACGCTCACCGTTTTCGTCCAATAGGAGCAAAACATTCACGAATGGACACCGGAGGATTGATATGAACCAATTAAACTGATGAAATTCACACCTCGAAAATTGACGTCGTTTAACTCGAAGCCGTTAAATATAACATTAGGCCCAAAAATTAGTGATTCGGCCGAAAAAAAAGTTATCTCGAAAACACGTCAAAACTTTTTGTGTACGTTCCTAACTTTGTGGACAGCGAACGTACAAAGTTTCACTCGAATATCTGGTCCGTAAGGACGGATAAAAAAATAAACAAACGTTTATCGTCAAAAATATCACCGCATCAACGGTGGCCGACGCTCACCGTTTTCGTGCAATAGGGGCTAAACATTCCCTAAGCGACACCTGAGGATTGATATGAACCAATTAAACCGGTGAAATTCACTCCTCGAAAATTGACGTCGTTTAACTCGAAAGCCGTTTAATATAACATTAGACCAAAAAATTAGCAATTCGGCCGAAAAAAAAGTTGTCTCGAAAACTCGTCAAAAATTTTATGTACGTTCTTAATGTTGTGGAGATTAAACGCACAAGGTTTCACCTGAATATCTTGTCCGTAAGGACGGATAAAAAATAAACAAACGTTTTTCTTCAAAAATATCACCGCATCAATGGTGGCCGACACTCACCGTTTTCGTACAATAGGAGCCTAACATTCCCTAAGCGACACCTGAGGATTGATATGAACCAATTAAACTGGTGAAATTCACTCCTCGAAAATTGACGTCGTTTAACTCGAAGCCGTTTAATATAACATTAGACCAAAAAATTAGCAATTCGGCCGAAAAAAAGTTGTCTCGAAAACTCGTCAAAAATTTTATGTACGTTCTTAATGTTGATGAGATTAAACGCACAAGGTTTCACCTGAATATCTTGTCCGTAAGGACGGATAAAAAATAAACAAACGTTTTTCTTCAAAAAATATCACCGCATCAATGGTGGCCGACGCTCACCGTTTTCGTGCAATAGGAGCCTAACATTCACTAAGCGACACCTGAGGATTGATATCAACCAATTAAACTGATGAAATTCGCACCTCGAAAATTGATGTCGTTTAACTCGAAGCCGTTTAATATATAATTAGACCAAAAAATTAGCGATTCGGCCGAAAAAAAGTTGTCTCGAAAACTCGTCAAAAATTTTATGTACGTTCTTAATGTTGTGGAGATTAAACACACAAGGTTTCACCTGAATATCTTGTCCGTAAGGACGGATAAAAAATAAACAAACGTTTTTCGTCAAAAATATCAACGCATCAACGGTGGCCGACGCTCACCGTTTTCGTCCAATAGGAGCAAAACATTCACGAATGGACACCGGAGGATTGATATGAACCAATTAAACTGATGAAATTCACACCTCGAAAATTGACGTCGTTTAACTCGAAGCCGTTAAATATAACATTAGGCCCAAAAATTAGTGATTCGGCCGAAAAAAAGTTATCTCGAAAACACGTCAAAACTTTTGTGTACGTTCCTAACTTTGTGGACAGCGAACGTACAAAGTTTCACCTGAATATCTGGTCCGTAAGGACGGATAAAAAATAAACAAACGTTTATCGTCAAAAATATCACCGCATCAACGGTGGCCGACGCTCACCGTTTTCGTGCAATAGGGGCTAAACATTCCCTAAGCGACACCTGAGGATTGATATGAACCAATTAAACTGGTGAAATTCACTCCTCGAAAATTGACGTCGTTTAACTCGAAGCCGTTTAATATAACATTAGACCAAAAAATTAGCAATTCGGCCGAAAAAAAGTTGTCTCGAAAACTCGTCAAAAATTTTATGTACGTTCTTAATGTTGTGGAGATTAAACGCACAAGGTTTCACCTGAATATCTTGTCCGTAAGGACGGATAAAAAATAAACAAACGTTTTTCTTCAAAAATATCACCGCATCAATGGTGGCCGACACTCACCGTTTTCGTGCAATAGGAGCCTAACATTCACTAAGCGACACCTGAGGATTGATATCAACCAATTAAACTGATAAATTCACACCTCGAAAATTTATGTCGTTTAACTCGAAGCCGTTTAATATATCATTAGACCAAAAAATTAGCGATTCGGCCGAAAAAAAGTTGTCTCCAAAACACGTAAAAACTTTTGTGTACGTTTCTAATTTTGTGGACATCGAACGTACAAAGTCTCATCTGAATATCTGGTCCGTAAGGACGGATAAAAAATAAACAAACGTTTTTCGTCAAAAATATCGCTGCATCAACGGTGGCCGACGCTCACCGTTTTCGTGCAATAGGGGCTAAACATTCCCTAAGCGACACCTGAGGATTGATATGAACCAATTAAACTGGTGAAATTCACTCCTCGAAAATTGACGTCGTTTAACTCGAAGCCGTTTAATATAACATTAGACCAAAAAATTAGCAATTCGGCCGAAAAAAAGTTGTCTCGAAAACTCGTCAAAAATTTTATGTACGTTCTTAATGTTGATGAGATTAAACGCACAAGGTTTCACTGAATATCTTGTCCGTAAGGGACGGATAAAAAAATAAACAAACGTTTTTCTTCAAAAATATCACCGCATCAATGGTGGCCGACGCTCACCGTTTTCGTGCAATAGGAGCCTAACATTCACTAAGCGACACCTGAGGATTGATATCAACCAATTAAACTGATGAAATTCGCACCTCGAAAATTGATGTCGTTTAACTCGAAAGCCGTTTAATATATAATTAGACCAAAAAAATTAGCGATTCGGCTAGAAAAAAGTTGTCTCGAAAACTCGTCAAAAAATTTTATGTACGTTCTTAATGTTGTGGAGATTAAACACACAAGGTTTCACCTGAATATCTTGTCCGTAAGGGACGGATAAAAAAATAAACAAACGTTTTTCGTCAAAAAATATCACCGCATCAACGGTGGCCGACGCTCACCGTTTTCGTCCCAATAGGAGCAAAACATTCACGAATGGACACCGGAGGATTGATATGAACCAATTAAACCGATGAAATTCACACCTCGAAAATTGACGTCGTTTAACTCGAAGCCGTTAAATATAACATTAGGCCCAAAAAATTAGTGATTCGGCCGAAAAAAAGTTATCTCGAAAACACGTCAAAAACTTTTGTGTACGTTCCTAACTTTGTGGACAGCGAACGTACAAAGTTTCACCTGAATATCCGGGTCCGTAAGGACGGATAAAAAAATAAACAAACGTTTATCGTCAAAAATATCACCGCATCAACGGTGGCCGACGCTCACCGTTTTCGTGCAATAGGGGCTAAACATTCCCTAAGCGACACTCGAGGATTGATATGAACCAATTAAACCGGTGAAATTCACTCCTCGAAAATTGACGTCGTTTAACTCGAAGCCGTTTAATATAACATTAGACCAAAAAAATTAGCAATTCGGTCGAAAAAAAGTTGTCTCGAAAACTCGTCAAAAAATTTTATGTACGTTCTTAATGTTGTGGAGATTAAACGCACAAGGTTTCACCTGAATATCTTGTCCGTAAGGGACGGATAAAAAAAATAAACAAACGTTTTTCTTCAAAAAATATCACCGCATCAATGGTGGCCGACACTCACCGTTTTCGTACAATAGGAGCCTAACATTCCCTAAGCGACACCTGAGGATTGATATGAACCAATTAAACTGGTGAAATTCACTCCTCGAAAATTGACGTCGTTTAACTCGAAGCCGTTTAATATAACATTAGACCAAAAAAATTAGCAATTCGGCCGAAAAAAAAGTTGTCTCGAAAACTCGTCAAAAAATTTTATGTACGTTCTTAATGTTGATGAGATTAAACGCACAAGGTTTCACCTGAATATCTTGTCCGTAAGGACGGATAAAAAATAAACAAACGTTTTTCTTCAAAAATATCACCGCATCAATGGTGGCCGACGCTCACCGTTTTCGTGCAATAGGAGCCTAACATTCACTAAGCGACACCTGAGGATTGATATCAACCAATTAAACTGATGAAATTCGCACCTCGAAAATTGATGT
This sequence comes from Catharanthus roseus, assembly GCA_028651295.1. Taxonomy (NCBI): domain Eukaryota; kingdom Viridiplantae; phylum Streptophyta; class Magnoliopsida; order Gentianales; family Apocynaceae; genus Catharanthus; species Catharanthus roseus. The sequence continues at coordinate 3,641,400 of JAPQWS010000142.1, forward strand.
CGTTTAACTCGAAAGCCGTTTAATATATAATTAGACCAAAAAATTAGCGATTCGGCCGAAAAAAAGTTGTCTCGAAAACTCGTCAAAAATTTTATGTACGTTCTTAATGTTGTGGAGATTAAACACACAAGGTTTCACCTGAATATCTTGTCCGTAAGGACGGATAAAAAATAAACAAACGTTTTTCGTCAAAAATATCACCGCATCAACGGTGGCCGACGCTCACCGTTTTCGTCCAATAGGAGCAAAACATTCACGAATGGACACCGGAGGATTGATATGAACCAATTAAACTGATGAAATTCACACCTCGAAAATTGACGTCGTTTAACTCGAAGCCGTTAAATATAACATTAGGCCCAAAAATTAGTGATTCGGCCGAAAAAAAGTTATCTCGAAAACACGTCAAAACTTTTGTGTACGTTCCTAACTTTGTGGACAGCGAACGTACAAAGTTTCACCTGAATATCTGGTCCGTAAGGACGGATAAAAAATAAACAAACGTTTATCGTCAAAAATATCACCGCATCAACGGTGGCCGACGCTCACCGTTTTCGTGCAATAGGGGCTAAACATTCCCTAAGCGACACCTGAGGATTGATATGAACCAATTAAACTGGTGAAATTCACTCCTCGAAAATTGACGTCGTTTAACTCGAAGCCGTTTAATATAACATTAGACCAAAAAATTAGCAATTCGGCCGAAAAAAAGTTGTCTCGAAAACTCGTCAAAAATTTTATGTACGTTCTTAATGTTGTGGAGATTAAACGCACAAGGTTTCACCTGAATATCTTGTCCGTAAGGACGGATAAAAAATAAACAAACGTTTTTCTTCAAAAATATCACCGCATCAATGGTGGCCGACACTCACCGTTTTCGTACAATAGGAGCCTAACATTCCCTAAGCGACACCTGAGGATTGATATGAACCAATTAAACTGGTGAAATTCACTCCTCGAAAATTGACGTCGTTTAACTCGAAGCCGTTTAATATAACATTAGACCAAAAAATTAGCAATTCGGCCGAAAAAAAGTTGTCTCGAAAACTCGTCAAAAATTTTATGTACGTTCTTAATGTTGATGAGATTAAACGCACAAGGTTTCACCTGAATATCTTGTCCGTAAGGACGGATAAAAAATAAACAAACGTTTTTCTTCAAAAATATCACCGCATCAATGGTGGCCGACGCTCACCGTTTTCGTGCAATAGGAGCCTAACATTCACTAAGCGACACCTGAGGATTGATATCAACCAATTAAACTGATGAAATTCGCACCTCGAAAATTGATGTCGTTTAACTCGAAGCCGTTTAATATATAATTAGACCAAAAAATTAGCGATTCGGCCGAAAAAAAAGTTGTCTCGAAAACTCGTCAAAAAATTTTATGTACGTTCTTAATGTTGTGGAGATTAAACACACAAGGTTTCACTGAATATCTTGTCCGTAAGGACGGATAAAAAAATAAACAAACGTTTTTCGTCAAAAATATCACCGCATCAACGGTGGCCGACGCTCACCGTTTTCGTCCAATAGGAGCAAAACATTCACGAATGGACACCGGAGGATTGATATGAACCAATTAAACTGATGAAATTCACACCTCGAAAATTGACGTCGTTTAACTCGAAGCCGTTAAATATAACATTAGGCCCAAAAATTAGTGATTCGGCCGAAAAAAAGTTATCTCGAAAACACGTCAAAACTTTTGTGTACGTTCCTAACTTTGTGGACAGCGAACGTACAAAGTTTCACCTGAATATCTGGTCCGTAAGGACGGATAAAAAATAAACAAACGTTTATCGTCAAAAATATCACCGCATCAACGGTGGCCGACGCTCACCGTTTTCGTGCAATAGGGGCTAAACATTCCCTAAGCGACACCTGAGGATTGATATGAACCAATTAAACTGGTGAAATTCACTCCTCGAAAATTGACGTCGTTTAACTCGAAGCCGTTTAATATAACATTAGACCAAAAAATTAGCAATTCGGCCGAAAAAAAAGTTGTCTCGAAAACTCGTCAAAAATTTTATGTACGTTCTTAATGTTGATGAGATTAAACGCACAAGGTTTCACCTGAATATCTTGTCCGTAAGGACGGATAAAAAATAAACAAACGTTTTTCTTCAAAAATATCACCGCATCAATGGTGGCCGACGCTCACCGTTTTCGTGCAATAGGAGCCTAACATTCACTAAGCGACACCTGAGGATTGATATCAACCAATTAAACTGATGAAATTCGCACCTCGAAAATTGATGTCGTTTAACTCGAAGCCGTTTAATATATAATTAGACCAAAAAATTAGCGATTCGGCCGAAAAAAAGTTGTCTCGAAAACTCGTCAAAAATTTTATGTACGTTCTTAATGTTGTGGAGATTAAACACACAAGGTTTCACCTGAATATCTTGTCCGTAAGGACGGATAAAAAATAAACAAACGTTTTTCGTCAAAAATATCACCGCATCAACGGTGGCCGACGCTCACCGTTTTCGTCCAATAGGAGCAAAACATTCACGAATGGACACCGGAGGATTGATATGAACCAATTAAACTGATGAAATTCACACCTCGAAAATTGACGTCGTTTAACTCGAAGCCGTTAAATATAACATTAGGCCCAAAAATTAGTGATTCGGCCGAAAAAAAGTTATCTCGAAAACACGTCAAAACTTTTGTGTACGTTCCTAACTTTGTGGACAGCGAACGTACAAAGTTTCACTCGAATATCTGGTCCGTAAGGACGGATAAAAAAATAAACAAACGTTTATCGTCAAAAATATCACCGCATCAACGGTGGCCGACGCTCACCGTTTTCGTGCAATAGGGGCTAAACATTCCCTAAGCGACACCTGAGGATTGATATGAACCAATTAAACTGGTGAAATTCACTCCTCGAAAATTGACGTCGTTTAACTCGAAGCCGTTTAATATAACATTAGACCAAAAAAATTTGCAATTCGGTCGAAAAAAAAGTTGTCTCGAAAACTCGTCAAAAATTTTATGTACGTTCTTAATGTTGTGGAGATTAAACGCACAAGGTTTCACCTGAATATCTTGTCCGTAAGGACGGATAAAAAATAAACAAACGTTTTTCTTCAAAAATATCACCGCATCAATGGTGGCCGACACTCACCGTTTTCGTGCAATAGGAGCCTAACATTCACTAAGCGACACCTGAGGATTGATATCAACCAATTAAACTGATGAAATTCACTCCTCGAAAATTGACGTCGTTTAACTCGAAGCCGTTTAATATAACATTAGACCAAAAAATTAGCGATTTGGCCGAAAAAAAGTTGTCTCGAAAACTCGTCAAAAATTTTATGTACGTTATTAATGTTGTGGAGATTAAACACACAAGGTTTCACCTGAATATCTTGTCCGTAAGGACGGATAAAAAATAAACAAACGTTTTTCGTCAAAAAATATCACCGCATCAACGGTGGCCGGCGCTCACCGTTTTCGTCCAATAGGAGCAAAACATTCACGAATGGACACCGGAGGATTGATATGAACAAATTAAGCGATGAAATTCACACCTCGAAAATTGACGTCGTTTAACTCGAAGCCGTTTAAATATAACATTAGGCCCAAAAAATTAGTGATTCGGCCGAAAAAAAAGTTATCTCGAAAACACGTCAAAAACTTTTGTGTACGTTCCTAACTTTGTGGACAGCGAACGTACAAAGTTTCACCTGAATATCTGGTCCGTAAGGGACGGATAAAAAAAATAAACAAACGTTTATCGTCAAAAATATCACCGCATCAACGGTGGCCGACGCTCACCGTTTTCGTGCAATAGGGGCTAAACATTCCCTAAGCGACACCTGAGGATTGATATGAACCAATTAAACTGATGAAATTCACTCCTCGAAAATTGACGTCGTTTAACTCGAAGCCGTTTAATATAACATTAGACCAAAAAATTAGCAATTCGGCCGAAAAAAAGTTGTCTCGAAAACTCGTCAAAAATTTTATGTACGTTCTTAATGTTGTGGAGATTAAACACACAAGGTTCCACCTGAATATCTTGTCCGTAAGGACGGATAAAAAATAAACAAACGTTTTTCTTCAAAAATATCACCGCATCAACGGTGGCCGACGCTCACCGTTTTCGTGCAATAGGAGCCTAACATTCACTAAGCGACACCCGAGGATTGATATCAACCAATTAAACTGATGAAATTCACACCTCGAAAATTTATGTCATTTAACTCGAAGCCGTTTAATATATCATTAGACCAAAAAATTAGCGATTCGGCCGAAAAAAAGTTGTCTCCAAAACACGTCAAAACTTTTGTGTACGTTTCTAATTTTGTGGACATCGAACGTACAAAGTCTCATCTGAATATCTGGTCCGTAAGGACGGATAAAAAATAAACAAACGTTTTTCGTCAAAAATATCGCTGCATCAACGGTGGCCGACGCTCACCGTTTTCGTGCAATAGGGGCTAAACATTCCCTAAGCGATACCTGAGGATTGATATGAACCAATTAAACTGGTGAAATTCACTCCTCAAAAATTGACGTCGTTTAACTCGAAGCCGTTTAATATAACATTAGACCAAAAAATTAACAATTCGGCCGAAAAAAAGTTGTCTCGAAAACTCGTCAAAAATTTTATGTACGTTCTTAATGTTGTGGAGATTAAACAAACAAGGTTTCACCTGAATATCTTGTCCGTAAGGACGGATAAAAAATAAACAAACGTTTTTCGTCAAAAATATCATCGCATCAACCGTGGCCGACGCTCACCGTTTTCGTGCGATAGGAGCCTAACATTCACTAAGCCACACCTGAGGATTGATATGAACTAATTAAACTGATGAAATTCACACCTCGAAAATTGATGTCGTTTAACTCTAAGCCGTTTAATATATCATTAGACCAAAAAATTAGCTATTCGGCCGAAAAAAAGTTGTCTCCAAAACTCGTCAAAAAGTTTATGTACGTTCTTAATGTTGTGGAGGTAGAACGTACGAGGTTTCACCTGAATATCTTGTTCGTAAGGACGGATAAAAAATAAAAAAACGTTTTTCGTCAAAAAAATCTTCGCATCAACGGTGGCCGACGCTCACCGTTTTCGGGCAATAGGAGCCTAATATTCACTAAGCGACACCTGAGGATTGATATCAACTAATTAAACTGATGAAATTCACACCTCGAAAATTGACGTCGTTTAACTCGAAGCCGTTTAATAAACATTAGACCAAAAAATTAACGATTCGGCCGAAAAAAAGTTGTCTCGAAAACTCGTCAAAAATTTTATGTACGTTCTTAATGTTGTGGAGATTAAACACGAAAGGTTTCACCTGAATATCTTATCCGTAAGGACGGATAAAAAATAAACAAACGTTTTTCGTCAAAAAAATCACCGCATCAACGGTGGCCGACGCTCACCGTTTTCGTCCAATAGGAGCAAAACATTCACGAACGGACACCTGAGGATTGATATGAACCAATTAACCTGATGAAATTCACACCTCGAAAATTGACGTCGTTTAACTCGAAGCCGTTAAATATAACATTAGACCAAAAAATTAGCGATTCGGCCGAAAAAAAGTTGTCTCGACAACACGTCAAAACTTTTGTGTACGTTCCTAATTTTATGGACAGCGAACATACAAAGTTTCACCCGAATATCTGGTCCGTAAGGACAGATAAAAAATAAACAAACGTTTTTCGTCAAAAATATCACTGCATCAACGGTGGCCGACGCTCGCCGTTTTCGTGCAATAGGAGCCTAACATTCACTAAGCGACACCTGAGGATTGATATCAACCAATTAAACTTATGAAATTCACACCTCGAAAATTTATGTCGTTTAACTCGAAGCCGTTTAATATATCATTAGACCAAAAAATTAGCGATTCGGCCGAAAAAAAGTTGTCTCCAAAACACGTCAAAACTTTTGTGTGCGTTTCTAATTTTGTGGACATCGAACGTACAAAGTCTCATCTGAATATCTGGTCCGTAAGGACGGATAAAAAATAAACAAACGTTTTTCGTCAAAAATATCACCGCATCAACGGTGGCCGACGCTCACCGTTTTCGTGCAATAGGGGCTAAACATTCCCTAAGCGATACCTGAGGATTGATATGAACCAATTAAACTGATGAAATTCACTCCTGAAAAATTGACGTCGTTTAACTCGAAGCCGTTTAATATAACATTAGACCAAAAAATTAGCAATTCGGCCGAAAAAAAGTTGTCTCGAAAACTCGTCAAAAATTTTATGTACGTTCTTAATGTTGTGGAGATTAAACAACCAGGGTTTCACCTGAATATCTTGTCCGTAAGGACGGATAAAAAATAAACAAACGTTTTTCGTCAAAAATATCATCGCATCAACGGTGGCCGACGCTCACCGTTTTCGTGCGATAGGAGCCTAACATTCACTAAGCGACACCGGAGGATTGACATGAACCAATTAAACTGATGAAATTCACACCTCGAAAATTGATGTCGTTTAACTCGAAGCCGTTTAATATATCATTAGACCAAAAAATTAGCGATTCGGCCGAAAAAAAGTTGTCTCCAAAACTCGTCAAAAAGTTTATGTACGTTCTTAATGTTGTGGAGATAGAACGTACAAGGTTTCACCTGAATATCTTGTTCGCAAGGACGGATAAAAAATAGACACACGTTTTTCGTCAAAAATATCTTCGCATCAACGGTGGCCGACGCTCACCGTTTTCGGGCAATAGGAGCCTAATATTCACTAAGCGACACCTGAGGATTGATATCAACTAATTAAACTAATGAAATTCACACCTCAAAAATTGACGTCGTTTAACTCGAAGCCGTTTAATATCACATTAGACCAAAAAATTAACGATTCGGCCGAAAAAAAGTTGTCTCGAAAACTCGTCAAAAATTTTATGTACATTCTTAATGTTGTGGAGATTAAACACACAAGGTTTCACCTGAATATCTTATCCGTAAGGACGGATAAAAAATAAACAAACGTTTTTCGTCAAAAATATCACCGCATCAACTGTGGCCGACGCTCACCGTTTTCGTCCAATAGGAGCAAAACATTCACGAATGGACACCTGAGGATTGATATGAACCAATTAAACTGATGAAATTCACACCTCGAAAATTGACGTCGTTTAAGTCGAAGCCGTTAAATATAACATTAGACCAAAAAATTAGCGATTCGGCCGAAAAAAAGTTGTCTCGAAAACACGTCAAAACTTTTGTGTACGTTCCTAACTTTGTGGACAGCGAACGTACAAAGTTTCACCTGAATATCTGGTCCGTAAGGACGGATAAAAAATAATCAAACGTTTATCGTCAAAAATATCACCGCATCAACGGTGGCCGACGCTCACCGTTTTCGTCCAATAGGAGCAAAACATTCACGAATGGACACCTGAGTATTGATATGAACCACTTAAACCTATGAAATTCACTCCTCGAAAATTGACGTCGTTTAACTCGAAGCCGTTAAATAGAACATTAGACCAAAGAATTAGCGATTCGGCCGAAAAAGAGTTGTCTCGAAAACACGTCAAAACTTTTGTGTACGTTCCTAATTTTTTGGACATCGAACGTACAAAGTCTCACTGAATATCCCAGTCCGTAAGGACGGATAAAAAATAAACAAACGTTTTTCGTAAAAAATATGACTGCATGAACGGTGGCCGACGCTCACCGTTTTCATGCAATAGGTGCCAAACATTCCCAAAGCGACACCTGAGGATTGATATGAACCAATTAAACTGATGAAATTCACTCCTCGAAAATTGACGTTGTTTAACTCGAAGCCGTTAAATATAACATTAGACCAAAAAATTAGCGATTCGGCCGAAAAAAAGTTGTCTCGAAAACACGTCAAAACTTTTGTGTACGTTCCTAATTTTGTGGACATCGAACGTACAAAGTCTCACCTGAATATCTGGTCCGTAAGGACGGATAAAAAATTAACAAACGTTTTTCGTCAAAAATATCACTGCATCAACGGTGGCCGACGCTCACCGTTTTCGTGCAATAGGGGCCAAACATTCCCTAACCGACACCTGGGGATTGATATGAACCAATTAAACTGATGAAATTCACACCTCGAAAATTGACGTCGTTTAACTCGAAGCCGTTAAATACAACATTAGACCAAAAAATTAGCGATTCGGCCGAAAAAAAGTTGTCTGGAAAACACGTCAAAACTTTTTTGTACGTTTCTCATTTTGTGGACATCGAACGTACAAAGTCTCATCTGAATATCTGCTCCGCAAGGACGGAGAAAAAATAAACAAACGTTTTTCGTCAAAAATATCACTGCATCAACGGTGGCCGACGCTCACCGTTTTCGTGCAATAGGGGCCAAACATTCCCTAAGCGACACCTGAGGATTGATATGAACCAATTAAACTGATGAAATTCACTCCTCGAAAACTGACGTCGTTTAACTCGAAGCCCTTTAATATAACATTAGACCAAAAAATTAACGATTCGGCCGAAAAAAAGTTGTCTCGAAAACTCGTCAAAAATTTTATGTACGTTCTTAATGTTGTGGAGATTAAACACACAAGGTTTCACCTAAATATCTTGTCCGTAAGGATGGATAAAAAATAAACAAACGTTTTTTGTCAAAAATATCACCGCATCAACGGTGGCCGACGCTCACCGTTTTCGTCCAATAGGAGCAAAACATTCACGAATGGACACCTGAGGATTGATATGAACCAATTAAACTGATGAAATTCACACCTCGAAAATTGACGTCGTTTAACTCGAAGCCGTTTAAATATAACATTAGACCAAAAAATTAGCGATTCGGTCGAAAAAAAGTTGTCTCGAAAACACGTCAAAACTTTTGTGTACGTTCCTAATTTTGTGGACATCGAACGTACAAAGTTTCACCTGAATATCTGGTCCGTAAGGACGGATAAAAAATAAACAAACGTTTATCGTAAAAAATATCACCGCATCAACGGTGGCCGACGCTCACCGTTTTCGTCCAATAGGAGCAAAACATTCACGAATGGACACCTGAGGATTGATATGAACCAATTAAACTGATGAAATTCACACCTCGAAAATTGACGTCGTTTAACTCGAAGCCGTTAAATATAACATTAGACCAAAAAAATTAGCGATTCGGCCGAAGAAAAGTTGTCTCGAAACCACGTCAAAACTTTTGTGTACGTTCCTAATTTTGAGGACATCGAACGTACAAAGTTTCACCTGAATATCTGGTCAGTAAGGACTGATAAAAAATAAACAAACGTTTTTCGTCAAAAATATCACCGCATCAACGGTGGCCGAGGCTCACCGTTTTCGTGCAATAGGGGCCAAACATTCCCTAAGCGACACCTGAGGATTGATATGAACCAATTAAACTGATGAAATTCACTCCTCGAAAATTGACGTCGTTTAACTCGAAGCCGTTTAATATAACATTAGACCAAAAAATTAGCGATTCGGCCGAAAAAAAGTTGTCTCTAAAACTGGTCAAAAATTTTACGTACGTTCTTAATGTTGTGGAGATCGAACATACAAGGTTTCACCGGAATATCTATTCCATAAGGACGGATAAAAAGTAAACATACGTTTTTCGTCAAAAATATCACCGCATCAACGGTGGCCGACGCTCACCGTTTTAGTCCAATAGGAGCAAAACATTCACGAATGGACACTCGAGGATTGATATGAACCAATTAAAGCGATGAAATTCACACCTCGAAAAATTGACGTCGTTTAACTCGAAGCCAGTTAAATATAACATTAGACCAAAAAATTAGCGATTCGGCCGAAAAAAAGTTGTCTCGAAAACCACGTCAAAACTTTTGTGTACGTTTCTAATTTTGTGGACATCGAACGTACAAAGTTTCATCTGAATATCTCGATCCGTGAGGACGGATAAAAAATAAACAAACGTTTTTTCGTCAAAAAATATCACCGCATCAACGGTGGCCGACGCTCACCGTTTTTCGTGCAATAGGGGCCAAAACATTCCCTAAGCGACACTCGAGGATTGATATGAACCAATTAAGCGATGAAATTCACTCCTCGAAAATTGACGTCGTTTAACTCGAAGCCGTTTAATATAACATTAGACCAAAAAATTAGCGATTCGGCCGAAAAAAAGTTGTCTCGAAAACTCGTCAAAAATTTTGTGTACGTTCCTAATTTTGTGGACAGCGAACGTACAAAGTTTCACCTGAATACCTGGTCCGTAAGGACGGATAAAAAATAAACAAACGTTTATCGTCAAAAATATCACCGCATCAACGGTGGCCGACGCTCGCCGTTTTCGTCCAATGGGCGCAAAACATTCACGAATGGGCACCTGAGGATTGATATGAACCACTTAAGCCGATGAAATTCACTCCTCGAAAATTGACGTCGTTTAACTCGAAGCCGTTTAATATAACATTAGACCAAAAAATTAGCGATTCGGCCAAAAAAAAGTTGTCTCGAAAACTCGTCAAAAATTTTACGTACGTTCTTAATGTTGTGGAGATCGAACATACAAGGTTTCACCTGAACATCTTGTCCGTAAGGACGGATAAAAAATAAACAAACGTTTTTCGTCAAAAATATCACCGCATCAACGGTGGCCGACGCTCACCGTTTTCGTCCAATAGGAGCAAAACATTCACGAATGGACACCTGAGGATTGATATGAACCAATTAAACTGATGAAATTCACACCTCGAAAATTGACGTCGTTTAACTCGAAGCCGTTAAATATAACATTAGACCAAAAAATTAGCGATTCGGCCGAAAAAAAGTTGTCTCGAAAACACGTCAAAACTTTTGTGTACGTTTCTAATTTTGTGGACATCGAACGTACAAAGTCTCATCTGAATATCTGGTCCGTAAGGACGGATAAAAAATAAACAAACGTTTTTTCTCAAAAATATCACTGCATCAACGGTGGCCGACGCTCACCGTTTTCGTGCAATAGGGGCCAAACATTCCCTAACCGACACCTGACGATTTGTATAAATCAATTAAACTGATGAAATTCACTCCTCGAAAATTGGCGTCGTTTAACTCGAAGCCGTTTAATATAACATTAGACCAAAAAATTAGCGAGTCGGGCGAAAAAAAGTAGTCTCGAAAACTCGTCAAAAATTCTACATACGTTCTTAATGTTGTGGAGATTAAACACACAAGGTTTCACCTAAATATCTTGTTCGTAAGGACGGATAAAAAATAAACAACCGTTTTTCGTCAAAAATATCACCGCATCAACGGTGGCCGACGCTCACCATTTTCGTCCAATAGGAGCAAAACATTCACGAATGGACACCTGAGGATTGATATGAACCAATTAAACTGATGAAATTCACACCTCGAAAATTGACGTCGTTTAACTCAAAGCCGTTAAATATAACACTAGACCAAAAAATTAGCGATCCGGCCGAAAAAAAGTTGTCTCGAAAACGCGTCAAAACTTTTGTGTACGTTCCTAATTTTGTGGACAGCGAACGTACAAAGTTTCACCTGAATATCTGGTCCGTAAGGACGGATAAAAAATAAACAAACGTTTTTCGTCAAAAACATCACCGCATCAACGGTGGCCGACGCTCACCGTTTTCGCCCAATAGGAGCAAAACATTCACGGATGGACACATGAGGATTGATATGAACCACTTAAACTGATGAAATTCACACCTCGAAAGTTGACGTCGTTTAACTCAAAGCCGTTAAATATAACACTAGACCAAAAAATTAGCGATCCGGCCGAAAAAAAGTTGTCTCGAAAACATGTCAAAACTTTTGTGTACGTTCCTAATTTTGTGGACATCTAACGTACAAAGTCTCACCAGAACATCTGGTCCGTAAGGACGGATAAAAATTAAACAAAATTTTTCGTCAAAAATATCAATGCATCAAAGGTGGCCGACGCTCACCGTTTTCATGCAAAAGGGGCCAAACATTCCCTAACCGACACCTGACGATTTGTATGAACCAATTAAAGTGATGAAATTCACTCCTCGAAAATTGGCGTCGTTTAACTCGAAGCCGTTTAATATAACATTAGACCAAAAAATTAGCGATTCGGGCGAAAAAAAGTTGTCTCGAAAACTGGTCAAAAATTTTACGTACGTTCTTAATGTTGTGGAGATCGAACATACAAGGTTTCACCTGAATATCTTGTCCGTAAGGACGGATAAAAAATAAACAAACGTTTTTCGTCAAAAATATCACCGCATCAACGGTGGCCGACGCTCACCGTTTTCGTCCAATAGGAGCAAAACATTCATGAATGGACACCTGAGGATTGACATGAACCAATTAAACTGATGAAATTCACACATCGAAAATTGACGTCGTTTAACTCGAAGCCGTTAAATATAACATTAGACCAAAAAATTAGCGATTCGGCCGAAAAAAAGTTGTCTCGAAAACACTTCAAAACTTTCGTGTACGTTCCTAATTTTGTGGACATCGAACGTACAAAATTTCACCCGAATATCTGGTCCGTAGGGACGGATAAAAAATAAACAAACGTTTTTCGTCAAAAATATCACTGCATCAACGGTGGCCGACGCTCACCGTTTTCGTGCAATAGGGGCCAAATATTCCCTAAGCGACACCTGACGATTTATATGAACCAATTAAACTGATGAAATACACTCCTCGAAAATTGACGTCGTTTAACTCGAAGCCGGTTAATATGACATTAGACCAAAAAATTAGCGATTCGGCCGAAAAAAAGTTGTCTCGAAAACTCGTCAAAAATTTTATGTACGTTCTTAATGCAATGGAGATCGAACATTCAAGGTTTCACCTAAATATCTTGTCCGTAAGGACGGATAAAAAAATAAACAAACGTTTTTCGTCAAAAATATCACCGCATCAACGGTGGCCGACGCTCACCGTTTTCGTCCAATAGGAGCAAAACATTCACGAATGGGCACCTGAGGATTGATATGAACCAATTAAACTGATGAAATTCACACCTCGAAAATTGACGTCGTTTAACTCGAAGCCGTTAAATATAACACTAGACCAAAAATTTAGCGATTCGGCCGAAAAAAAGGTTGTCTCGAAAACTCGTCAAAAATTTTATGTACGTTCTTAAAGTTGTGGAGGTTAAACACACAAGGTTTCACCTAAATATCTTGTCCGTAAGGACGGATAAAAAATAAACAAACGTTTTTCGTCAAAAATATCACCGCATCAACGGTGGCCGACGCTCACCGTTTTCGTCCAATAGGAGCAAAACATTCACGAATGGACACTTGAGGATTGATATGAACCAATTAAACTGATGAAATTCACACCTCGAAAATTGACGTCGTTTAACTCGAAGCCGTTAAATATAACACTAGACCAAAAAATTAGCGATTCGGCCGAAAAAAAGTTGTCTCGAAAACACATCAAAACTTTTGTGTACGTTCCTAATTTTGTGGACAGAGAACGTACAAAGTTTCACCTGAATATCTGGTCCGTAAAGAAGGATAAAAAATGAACAAACGTTTTTCGGCAAAAACATCACTGCATCAACGGTGGCCGACGCTCACCGTTTTCGTGCATTAGGGGCCAAACATTCCCTAAGCGACACCTGACGATTTATATGAACCAATTAAACTGATGAAATTCACTCCTCGAAAATTGACGTCGTTTAACTCGAAGCCGTTTAATATAACACTAGACCAAAAAATTAGCGATTCGGCCGAAAAAAAGCTGTCTCAAAAACTCGTCAAAACTTTTGTGTACGTTCCTAATTTTGTGGACAGCGAACGTACAAAGTTTCACCTGAATATCTGGTCCGTAAGGACGGATAAAAAATAAACAAACATTTTTCGTCAAAAATATCACCGCATCAATGCTGGCCGACGCTCACCGTTTTCGTCCAATAGGAGCAAAACATTCACGAATGGACACCTGAGGATTGACATGAACCAATTAAACTGATGAAATTCACACATCGAAAATTGAGGTCATTTAACTCGAAGCCGTTAAATATATCATTAGACCAAAAAATTATCGATTCGGACGAAAAAAAGTTGTCTCGAAAACACGTCAAAACTTTTGTGTACTTTCCTAACTTTGTGGACATCGAACGTACAAAGTCTCACCTGAACATCTGGTCCGTAAGGATGGATAAAAAATGAACAAACGTTTTTCGGCAAAAACATCACTGCATCAACGGTGGCCGACGCTCACCGTTTTCGTGCATTAGGGGCCAAACATTCCCTAAGCGACACCTGACGATTTATATGAACCAATTAAACTGATGAAATTCACTCCTCGAAAATTGACGTCGTTTAACTCGAAGCCGTTTAATATAACACTAGACCAAAAAATTAGCGATTCGGCCGAAAAAAAGCTGTCTCGAAAACTCGTCAAAACTTTTGTGTACGTTCCTAATTTTGTGGACAGCGAACGTACAAAGTTTCACCTGAATATCTGGTCCGTAAGGACGGATAAAAAATAAACAAACGTTTTTCGTCAAAAATATCACCGCATCAACGGTGGCCGACGCTCACCGTTTTCGTCCAATAGGAGCAAAACATTCTCGAATGGACACCTGAGGAATGATATGAACCAGTTAAACTGATGAAATTCACACCTCGAAAATTGACGTCGTTTAACTTGAAGCCGTTAAATATAACACTAGACCAAAGAATTAGCGTTTCGGCCGAAAAAAAGTTGTCTCGAAAACACGTCAAAACTTTTGTGTACGTTGCTAATTTTGTGGACAGCGAACGTACCAAAGTTACACTCGAATATCCGGGTCCGTAGGGGACGGATAAAAAAAATAAACAAACGTTTTTCGTCAAAAATATCACCGCATCAATGGTTGCCGACGCTCACCGTTTTCGTCCAATAGGAGCAAAACATTCATGAATGGACACCTGATGATTGATATGAACCACTTAAACTGTTGAAATTCACTCCTCGAAAATTGACGTCGTTTAACACGAAGCCGTTCAATATATCATTAGACCAAAAAATTAGCGATTCGGCCGAAAAAAAGTTGTCTCGAAACACGTCAAAACTTTTGTGTATGTTCCTAAATTTTTGGACACGAACGTACAAAGTTTTACCTGAATATCTGGTCCGTAAGGAGGGATAAAAATAAACAAACGTTTTTCGTCAAAAATATCACCGCATCAACGGTGGCCGACGCTCACCGTTTCGTGCAATAGGAGCCAAACATTCCCTAAGCGATACCTGAGGATTGATATGAACCAATTAAACTAATGAAATTCACTCCTGAAAATTGATATAACTAATTTTCCTTTTCTAAAATAATATCGCTCAACTCCTAACTTCTTATGTTTTTAGTTTCACAAATACAAAAACTTCTCATTTTTATCTTTTATCTTTATGTTATCTTTATCTTTATTATTATAAAAGTCCATAAGGGAGTCATGCTCATTTATACCTTTTTTTATTTCTTATTTTTTAAACTACCCAAAATGCCCTTTAGTAATATCAATTATTAGCGCTGGTTATAATGCAATATCGTCATTTTAAAGGCTTTTGGTATACCTAAGTAAATAATATCATTTAAAAAGTTAAATAGAGAGTACAATAATGAGAGTTTAATACATAGAGGAGTGAAAATTTGAACTACCTAAAGTGTCTTTTTAGTCGGATCAAGAAACCACCTGATCGACCTAAATAGTGTGTGCTAAATATTAACAATGATTGAGTTAATATTTTCATTTTGAAGGCTTTGATATATCTAGGTTAATAATATTTATTCAAGAAGTTATATGGAGAGAATTAAATACTGTAATAGAGGAGTTGGAAAGTCTTTAATGTAATAATTAGATGATATTTAAAAGTTACATAGAATAGAAGATAATAAAAATAACATGAAGTAAATTGTGTTAGATAGAAGGATAATAAAAATAATTACATGAAGTTTGCAAGTGAAAAAAAGAATGAATTTGATTTGTAGGGTTAAAATATTTTATTTGCAAAATATAAATTAAAAATATCAAATAAGTTAAATTCAAGAGAATGAAAGCCCAATAAAAATTTAAGAAAAACTGATAATTTAAAAAATTAACTTGAAAAAATTATTGTAAAGGCATTTAATAGAGAATTTAAATAATATTTATTTAGAAGTTAATAATTACAAGGAGAGTAACAAAAATTTCATTAAGAAAATAATAAATTAATAAAATTATTTATAAAATACATTTAACACAAAGAAAAAAGAAGATATTATATCTAGGAGTTATGTAAATGATTACATAGAGAAATAATTACTCCAAAATTATTATTTTTAAAGTTTAGATGAAAACATATAGATGAAAACAGAAACTGTTTTGAAACTTTTTCGTGTACGAATGCACATGAAATTAATTTAGTAAGTTATTAAATGTCGTACTAAGTTAAAGTAAATGAATATAACACCCATATATTATATATATTACAACATCTTTCCAGAAATATCTATATAGTATATCTTATATGGAAGGTTGCTATGGAAATGACCAATAAATAGTGGTTATTCTTGCTGTTTTGATTTTTTGCAGTCCATGCAAAATGCTATATTTTTCTAAAATGAAAATGCATTTTTTTTTTTTTTCAAAGTAAATTATTTGTGGGATTTGAAGTAAAAATTAGTTTTACTTAAAAAGTGAATTCAAATAAATAAAGTTTGATTATTTGCCAAAATTTAGAAAGAGGGGGTGAGTGAGGTGGTGAAGGAAGGACAGGCGTTGAGGTAAAAATGCAGTAATTTTTGGGGAAGTGGTGGAATGGAAGGAAGGAGGATTCTTAAGAAGAAGATGAAGGTGGACTCCTATCATTTCGGGGAATCAATCATTCCATCTTCATTTGTTTTAACAAAATAATAATTAATCAAAATAAACAAACTCTTGGACTTTATTTTCTTTTCTTTTCCTTTCCTTTCTTGTTTTATCTTAACAGCCAAATGAATTGAGAAATCAGCTGCCACCATTGTTTCTTGAAACTCAATCAAATCTTCCCCTTGTTGTTGGGTATCGTTTCATCATCGTAATCTTTCCTCCAGCAGCAACAAAGACACATTCCGGGAAAAAAACCTTGTCTCTTGTTGTTCAACATGAACCCCCCCCCCTGATCCATTTTTACAGGTCTCTCTCTTCTTTCCGCATATGCATAATTTTTTCAATATTTCTTTCCGCATATGCATATATCTAAGATTGTGTCATCTATACTGTATCAGCTTCAATATTTTGTTACTTCAACTATACATACATATATATATATATATATATATATGGATCCATCCATCCAGTTTCATTCATTATTATGATTTACAGCATTTTCTTTTGGGTGTTTTCTACAATATAGTGATTGTTATGATGAATGTTTTGCTTCAAAAGTAAATGATTAGTGTTTTGCTGACTCATGGACATGTGATGATGAGACAAAAATAAATAAATATATCCTCAATCATATTGTATTATTGTATTGTGTTGTAGGAAGAAAAATTGTACTAGGTGGATACCATGTTTGGGTTTAACATAAGAACGAGGAGTAATGGCCCTGAATCTCCATCTCCAAGGCCCAGAGGGTCTCCCTCTCCCGGCAGCTCCTTGGTTTCTGTTGGTTCTCCTAAATTGGGAGACACGCCTAGATCAAGCGGTTCTCCAAGAACAGCTGAAGTTGGAGAGATAGACACCAGAGCTCCCTTCGAATCTGTAAAGGCTGCTGTTAGTTTATTCGGTGATCAAGTTGTTGGTGCTTCTCCTAAGGTACTCAAACCCGTACCCAAGAAGCCTAAAAATGTTGAAGAGGTACCCCCCCCTACCCACTCACTGCCTCCTATTTCCTTTTTTTTTTTAATTAATTCATTCTGTTGATTGATTCACAGAGAGTTCTGGAGAAGGAAACACAGCTTCACTTGGCCATCAGAGAACTTGATGATTACAGAGCTCGTTTTAGAGCTACAGAGAGCACCAGAGCTCAAGCACATCGCGAACTCGACAAAGCTAACAGAACTTTACAAGAACTAACCAACAAGCTCGAAATAGTTAGCGAATCCAAGCAAACTGCAATTGAAGCCACTGAATCTGCTAAACTCAAATCTGCCCAACTTGAAGAACACAAATCAAACAAACAACATTCAATTGCTGGTGATGCTTGGAAAAGTGATGTTGACAGTGAAAGAGAGCAATATAAGGCCTCTGCTGCAGAACTCATTTCTGCTAAACAAGAGCATACTACCCTCAGGCAAGACTTCGATGTTGCTCTAGAAGCAAAAGTTTCTGCATTTCAACAGGCCGCAGATGCCCAACATATCGCCCAAGTTAACCGAGACAAAGTCGCTCAGCTTTCTAGAGAAATTACTCATTTGAGGGATGCACTTTCTCATATAAAGCTCGCTTCTCTTCAGGCACAACAAGAGCAACAAAAACGCAATTCTGAAACCCTTTCTCGCCTCCAATCCCTTAAGAATGCCAAGGAACAAGTCCAGAAAAACATCACATCCTTGAAACAAGAATCAGGCCCCGAGCTTGATGAAGATCTCGAGGAAAAACTAGAAGAAACAACAGAGGCCATCAAGGTTTTGCAAGAACAACTTAATAATGTCAGGGGAGTCAGATCGGGCTTCTTGGGTTCAAGCAACTTCGGAACTTCATGAAGCCAGAAAGACGATGCAGGAAATCTTAGAGGAGCAAAAGTCACTTCAGAGCTTCGTGGATGGCATTCAACTGGAGCTTCACAATGTGAAGGAGGAATATTCTGAGTTAAAGAACAAGGCATGCGAGGCAGAATCAGCAGCAGATAATTTGCAGGCTGACCTTGAGAGAAACAAAACAGAGCTCCAAGCGGCTCTGGCAGGAAGGATAAATCCCCAAGATGCTAGAGATATGCAAATGAAAATCCAACAGCTAGCATCGGAGGCTGAAAATGATAGACTCCTAGCAGAAAATATCAAGAACGAGGTAGCATCACTTAAGCAAGAGACTGAATTAGCATTTGTCGCAGCAAAGGATGCACAGGAAAGACTACTAAATGCACTAAACGAACTAGAAGAAGCCAAGGCCGCGGAGAGACGTGCAGGAGATGTTATTCATAATTCCACCAAAAGTGATGTTGCTCAAGCCTCAAACTCAGAGTCAATAGGAAAGATCAAATTATCACTAGCGGACTTTGAGTCCTTGAGCAAGAAAGTGGAGGAATCAAGAGCAGATGCGGATGTGAAAGTTGCAACTGTAATGGCCCAGATTGAAACAATTAAAGCAAGTGAAAATGAAGCGTTGAAGAATTTGGAGAGAAGTGAGAAAGAGAGAGAGGAACTAGAGGCTGCGATTGAGGATGCTTTAAAGCAAGCTGAGATGGCTGAAGCTGCGAAGCAGGTGGTGGAGGGGGAACTCGGGAAGTGGCGAGAAAAAGAACAAGACGAGGTTGGCGAATCTTCTCAATTCTATCAAGATGCAGAGTAACATTTTAGTCAGGTTCAAAAGATGTATGTAGCAGAGTACAGTGAGTTCCCATTTTTCTGTAAAACTATTTACCAAAAGAATGATCCATCTTTCAGACATTGTCTTATGAAATTTGCATAGAGACAAAATTTCAATACACTTTGGAAGAAATAGAATACAAAATATCAGGCTCTTTCTCTCACATAAAAAACAAAGTATGTGACTGTTTCTCTACAATTTGCCTAGTACATGATATTATTAGTACAGCAAAAAACAAGCATTAAGGGTCAGAAATTTTCAACAAGTTTATCATAAATTTACCACCAGCAGAATTGAGGAATCAAGTTGCTCGTGAAACTTTAATTCATAGATCTTAAATCGGCGGTAGAAACTCTGCTGTTATTGAATTTATTGATTAGATACACGTCATATTAGCCGGTAGTTTTAACTACAGCTTCAGTGAACCTCTAACTAAATATGCTTATGTTGGACATCATATATAGTCAGAAAGCTAAACGATGAGTCCTGCTAGCAAAAGAAGTAGCATACATACCATCTTGTGATCAACCACATGGCGAAGGATGATTGGATTATTCCACTGATCTGAGATCATTGATTTTCATGTCATCTAATGATCTAGCAAGCTCATCTTCATTCCCAAATTTCTGCAACTCTGACTCCAAGGTCTTGGCAATTTCTAATTCTTCTGCTGCAACCTCAGGAAAGCGAACATGAACTGATCCCTGTTTTATTGGCTTAGCAGGTTCACGAATCGCTGCTTGCTGTTTAATGTAGTTGTAAAGCTGTTGATGAAAGGGATAGTCCAATGAAAAGCAATTATCTGAGCTGGAAGATCCTGAACCTTCTCTACGACAAAAATGTGGAAGAGATGAATAGTCCATTATCTGCATTCAAAGTGCAGTACATCAACTTAGAGATATTCTGGGTAAAAGACAGTAAAAGCAAAAAGATTCTTGTTGAAAAACATGTTTTCTGAAGAAAGAAGTAGATGGAGTTCATTGAGTCTCAAGTCTTAAACCATTGCTCATGTTATCTTGATGCATTTGCCTTAGGTTTATATGGTATCACCCTCTGGTTCCTTAAATTGTTTGTCATTTTGGCTGTTCATTCTGCTCACCACTAATGGGTAAGAGTCAAGATTTGTGATTACCATGAGTCAACTGGTTCAAGAAGTATGCAGGTCAAAGTGAGGAGTTTGAACTTATGGGTCCCAAAAATATCCAAAAAACTAGTCCTCAATTGAGGAAGACTTTGAGAACTTCTACCTTCAATAAATCATCCTGTCCACATCCCGACAACACTTGAACTTTTCTTCTTGTTCTCTCTTGTAGAAGAGGCTTGACAACCTGCAAATAGTTCAGAAATTGCATGCGACCATAACTTTCTATATGGATTTCCAGATAAGTTGATAAACACATACTTCTACATTCATTTGAAAATTGTAATCCAAAACTAACAATATTTCAAGTAACAGCATGGAGGGCTAAGCACATGAAACAAAGGTATACCAAGTGGCACAAACCTTCCAACAAGTTGAAAAAATAAATGGAACATTGACGATGTAATAAGTGATCGTTTTCTCAGGATAGTTCAAGTCATCAATGGAAGAAATGATAGTCATTAGCTGCATCAAGAAAAACACAGACATTAATAGTCTCACAAGAATTCACAGCAAAACATCTATCGGACAGCAAGAGAAATTTTGAGGTTGTTCTTCCCCCTAACCCCCCACCTCTTCAGTTACTCAATTTGAAGTTTCACATTTCTTAGCTTAGACCAAATTTTATTCATTAATCAGTGGCAACATTGCCAACTAAGACTTTTGGCTTCAATCTCTTTGAAGGCAAAAATGGCAGGACAAGAAAAAATCTACTCATCTTGCATAATTTATTCAAAGAAATATTCACCTTGTCTTGGCAACCTCGTCCTTTAAAAATATAAGAAGGAAAAAACACAAGAACAGACATACACATGGACACATACACAAAAGAATAACTCTGACTGGTGATTTACCTTTATTTGGCTCAACGCTGAAAGCTTCAGGCCAGTCATATCTAAAATCTTTATACACTTGCTAATATGTTTTCCGTACTTTTTCGTTGCATCAGGCTACCAAAACATATAATAATAGGTTAGCAACATCCATAGAAGTTGCAAGTATTTAGTAAAACATTGGATATTATTACTAATATCACGCGGTCACGATACTCATTCATCTGAATGTGTGATTGCACATAATAATTAACCTGAAATTTTACAAGAAATAACTGTTAGAACTTAGAAATAGTGCATAAGTATAGATGCCAACTACTTAAAGAATCAGGCTGAATAAAGCAAAGGGCGGAGCAAACATACATAAGTGCAACAAACTAGAAAACATATACGAGGCTGGAAAGTGATAAATTAAACAGCAATGTCCTTGACTTCTCATGTATATTACTTACATATTCATTGTAACATGCAGTAAAGTAGTTACTTCAGATTAAAAGCACTAATTAACTCAGAAGCATTCCTCCTAGACAAGATATTATCTCATTGCTAAGAGCTTTCTAAATCAGAAACATCAGCACATGTAGAATTTCTGTTATTTCCCCCTAGTTCAAGAACTAGTCCCCTTAGCTTAGAAGGCCGTGTAGAAAGTCCATATTTGTAAGGAGCAAAGGATAAAAGACTTACTGATGCTTTGTCAAATGTGCTGAGACCTACACCAACAGCAAATACTGGAAAGCCCTGTTGAACAAAACAGAAGTACATATATGAACTGTCCATGTTGTCTCTTGTTTCACACATGAATATTTTCCAAATGCACCCCTTGTAAAAGACATCTCATAATGAGTACCTCTCTTGAGTACCCTGTCAGCCCCACAAGCTGGGAATCACGAATTGCCCTGTAAAGATCTGTAGGAACAATGGGCTTCTGCAGTTTGATGGAGGGCAGAATTAGAAGAAGAAATTACTTGATTAACCTATATTCAAAATCAGTAGGCTTACTGTGGCCCATGAAACATGAAACACCAAATAGAACTCAATGATATTAAACATAACTACCTTAGACAGATCAGTTGATATACCGAATTAGACAAAGTTATATATATCAATCTGCTCTGTAAAAGTCGCCCAAATTATTGCATGCAAGTGATGCATATATGCAATCATAGACCCACAAAAGACACATACACATAATGAAAGAAGGAGAGAATGACAGCAATAAATAAATAAATAAAATAAAAAATCTTCATTTTCCAAGGAACAGATGAATCCTCTAAAACCTTTTCTAGTAAAAATCCTACTCAAGCTAGATTTTACATCACTCCATTCAGGTTTCTGTCAAAATATAGAAGGGAAAAGAGAAAAGAAAACATAACTGAATCCATCCAGTTTACAGGTATTTATAAAGCAAATTGCATAATACCTGTCAACTTTAAAGTTTTAACAGGATTTAGATTCCATCAAGCATGTTTCTTTTCGAGAGAGAGAGAGAGAGAGAGAGAGAGAGAGAGAGAGAGAGAGAGAGAGAGAGTGAAGAAAAAAAACTTCAATTCATAAGAAAGTTTGGTTGCATATACAAACTTATACATAATTATTTAATGTCTTTGTATCATATGCTTACTTACCGCCAATATATCATCGATTTCATTTTGAACTCTCCACTTCAGACAATCCACCAACTGAAACGTTAATAAAGTGATACCAATAACATAGAATCAATGACCAGCATAACTTCAACCGAAATTGAAAGATAGTCAGGAGCAAGATCAAACCATATTATGGGCCTTCGAGACATTCCCATCTCTTGCCTTTAAGAAACGTATGTAAGTATCAATTGGATAACCTTGGTGAACATTCTGCAGACAAAGGAAAATTTTGACCATGGCATCATAAGAAAAATCAAGATGTTCTAGGCATAGCCAGGGAACTTTCTTGGAAGAAAACAGGACATGACAAAGCACCTTTTTACTTATGATCAGACCTAAAGCATATCAATCATACAGGAGAGTCACCAGGACAGTCACATCTACCCTTTTGCTTCTATTCTATCAAGTATAAGTAACACATCTATACATGTCCATTACAAATTAAAAAAATATGAGAAAGTTCAGGAGCATTTTCAAGAGAACAGTACAGGCATATCAGTCATGAAATGGGATCGAGTTTAGGAGCTATGTTATCTAACCAAAATCCCATCTTTCTACCCTCCTATTGTCAAGGAGGAAACTTCGTGGGAGACTAATAAACTTAATAGAGAAAGAAGTTATACTTCCCTTGCAACAATTGTATTGCCCAGAGCCCTTAATCATGCTATCTAGGGAAATTCTCTAGTCATAATTCCCAGATAGGGTTGATCAATACAATCAATCAGAATTGTAATTGGTGGCTATCATGACACAATGAACAGATTTTAAAGGTTTGTATCACTACCAAATTAAGAGATAGATGTCCAGAAATAGCAGCATGAAAACACAAGTATTAAAGTTATAAGAGTTGAATGGTCCTGAGTTGTTACTAAGAAACTGCCAGGGAAAAACAGAGCAAACTACAACCACAGTTGCCTAACATTGAGCAATTTGCTCTGGTGTAATTTTGCATGGTTCCCCTAGGTAATGACATAAAATGATGGAGCTAGAATGTTTTACTGCAGGAACCCAATTGACAAAAGATACATGTTGACTAAACAGAGAATAAACACTTCTGGTAGAAGAATTTTCTCGGAATTCAATTAAATTTCCTGTCAAACAAGGACGGGCATCGTATGTTGTTCCGACAAAGCCCAATTCCAAAAGCACGGAATTTAGAAGCATTTCTGATTACGTTAGACAGTAGAGTTTAGGAACACCATTTTTTTTACTTAATTGGTGATGAAGGGTTGTTTTAACGTTTTGGGGAACTCGAGCGACGAGGGTGGAAATTAAACAAGAAAAGGGAGAAAGGACTTTTCCAAATTCCAAAAGTACTAATAAATTTGGAGGGGCACACTTTTAATATTATGTTGACAAGCATTAACTAAGCAGAAACCCATGGAAACTGTCTGTTGGCAGTATTTGTTAAAGAAGATTTCAGAGGAAGGAGCGGTGCGCATCATCAAAAAGAAGACGGTTGTCGGTGGAAGGGCATTCACGGTACCAAACTCTGCAGAAGGGCATTCTCAGAAGGATAAAGTCTGGTACAACATTGCCGACAAATTGGAGCGGCAGCTCAATCATTTCATCATGCAGAACCGGAAAACAATAGAGAAAAATTCCTGAATGCTTTTCAAAGCAGATAGATCAAATAGAAGAGGAGAAGGAGAAGGATGAGCACCTCAAATGTTCTTTTGAGTGGTTCCTCAACTGCCAAAAGAAAATTGAGCCGAAAGAGTGAAATTGAGCAAAAGGGGTCGTAATTTACATGTAAATAAAGCATAAAGTAGAGAGAGCAGACAGACCTTGCTCCATTAGTGCTTCAAACTGGTTAATTGCTTGTTGCGAAACCACACACATTGTTTCCTTCGAGCAGAAATATCACAAAAAGAATGGAGTGATCAAAGATTTTCTCCCCACCCAAGGCCAGGCCCAGCAGCAGTAGGCGCTACAGCAGATTATAGATTCAGCTATTTTCTTTCTTTAATCACTATAAAAATATTCTACCATTGGGGGGGGCACTGGCAGGCATATACGGTTAAGTCAAAGGAAAGAAGAAAAGCAACAACAGCAATATAGATAACAAAAGATTCTGCTTTGATGCGTAAAAGAGAAAGATAGAGATTCAAGAAAGGCAGCAGAGAAAGAAGAAGAGAGAGACTCTCTTTATCTTGTTTCCTTTTTTCTTTTGGACTTCCCTTTTTCCTCTTTTTGGAATTTTCTTTTTCTTTTTTTTAAGAAGCAAAAAAGTAATTAATTTCGTCAACATTTTCATGCTTTTTATATTCTGAAATCAACATTTTCATGCTCGTGTCAGCATTAAAATAAATACTAGACCTTTTAATTTAGAAAATGACCTTAAAAAAAGACATGGTGTGGTTTCAACTCTCCATTATACATTCATTGTTGTCTACCTCATCTTCTATAAAGTTTAATTTCTTCCTTAATGATTATACTTAATTGTTTGATACAGATTTTCTTGGAGGGTATAAATCATTAAGATTTGATGACCACTGCATAAATAAATGACAACATAATCTGTTATCGAGCATTATTATTGTTATGCGCGAGTCACAGTTTTTATTTTTTTATCCATTAATTGCTACTAATATCACTATCTATCTATTCTTCCCAGAAAATAAATAAATAAATAAATACCACTATCTATCCTTTAATTCACAATGTACGCCCTATTCATTTTTCTTATTTTCTCCGCTTATACAATGGTAAAATAAATCATCATAATTATTCATAAATAATTTATACTTTTTTCTTTACTTAAAAACAAGTTTTTCTTAAATTTGTATTTAAAAAATATCAATTTACGTATACACTGAATGTATCGGTTCTTATTGACAAAGATACCCTTCACACTCATTGTATGTACGTTTCACGTGAAATAAATAGTCGAATTCGCCATAAATTGAGTGAGTATATTTTATTAATAAAAATCACTAAATAAAAGATATTTTTTGAGAGAAAAAGATAACTCTTCAAAGAAAAATATATTACAAAATGAAATGGAATAGATAATCGTATAGAGAAATAGTACAACAATCCTAGGTGATGTTGTAAATAGTGTTAGGACTTTTAGTTGGGTAGGTTTGTTCACTTACGTTATGTTTGGTATGCGGGGATCAGAGTCGAATGGAATGGCTTTTTCAACTTATCTTTCTATTTCAGTCTTTGGTATTCAAATTAGAAGTAGATCTTTCTAAGCCCATTACAGGATAAAACTTATGGAAAGACCTTTACACTAGAAGTAAGAATCATTTTTTAAAATATTAGATTATATCCTTAATAAATTACATATATTACGCTCAATTAATTTGTATATATCGTACTATCTTTTATTTCATCTTTAAAATGAGTTATTTTATGACTATTTTCAATCTTATACATGAATATTTACACTACAATAGAATATTTGATTTTCTTGGAGTTTTAATGCGTTAGGGTATGAAAAATACACTCTACATTAGAAGAGCATTTAGTTCATATTATATATATAATCTCATTCCATTCTGGCATAATCTACTACCTCCGATCAGAAATAGAGGTTTTGACCACTTTAAGTTGTTTTTAAAAAATTATTATTAAAATGTTCGTTTTTTTTGTTCCTAATGTACGCATGTTTCATATGCTATATGCAAAATGCTCAGCAACGTATATGGCACATATACCTAATCTTGCACTAATTAATTATTAGTGATCTGACGTGGTCCGATGTGGCATGAGGTGGCAATATCGCATACATTATATGCGATACTCTTAAAAATATCGCATATGTTGTTTATAATATTCTTGAAATTCGCATACGGTGTATTCAATATCGTGTAAACATAAAGTAAAAAAACCCTTCTAAACTATTTCGCAAACATTCTGTAAAAAAAACCCTAAACCTTAAAAAAAATTTTAAAAAAAAAAATTGACAACATAGGAGAGGAGATGAGAGGGGAGAAGAAAGAAAGTAGAAAGGAGAGAGGAAGAAGAAAGAAAGAAGGTAGAGGAGCTCCAACAGTAAAGAGCGGCGAAGGCAGAGGGCAAAAGAGGCGATATGAAATTAAATTAATTTATATTGTTTAATATTAAATTTTTTTGAATGAAATTGGTTTAGTGATTTAGGGTTTGAAAATTTTTTATTCTTGGGAATTTGTTAGAATTTATTTTAGTTTGAAAATTTTGATTGTTTTTTTGGAATTTTTAGAATTAATATGAAATTGGTGAAATTAGTGTAGATCTAGGGTTTTAACAATTTTATATTCTTATGAATTTGTTAGAATTGATTTTAGTTTGAAAATTTTGATTGCTTTAAAAATTGTTAGAATTAGTATGAAATTGGTGTTAATTGGTATAGTGATTTAGAATGTGAAATTTTTTTATATTGCGATTGTTTTAGAACTGATTTTAGTTTGAAAAAAATTGATTGTTTTAAGGAATTGTTAGAATTAGTATGAATTTTATGAAATTGGAGTGATTTAGGGTTTAATTATTATTGAATTGATCATTTACCACTTTATACATTTCATAATATAAAGACATTTTTATAAATTTTAACATATATTATAAATTAATTGCCTAAAACCCTAAAACCTAAACCATTGAAATTAAATGTCTAAAACCCTAAACCCTAAAACCACTAAAATTAAAAGCATAAAAACCTAAACCATAAAACGCTAAATCTAAACCCTACACCTAAAACCATAAAAACCTAAAACTTAAATGCTATCATAAAAATGAGAGTGATTGGCAATGGTACATCCGAATAAAGAAAAAAAAGCAACTCACGGTCTTTGGCATATTACTATTTCCAAAGGTACACACACATGTATTTGTTAGCCCTAAGGGCATTATTAATTATGATTTTGATTATGATTAACATATATTTGTATGAGTATTAAGCTAACATTTCATAGAACAAAAAAAGCACTTTTGGAGTCTCAAGTCTACATTTTCAAAATGCAAAAGATCTTGGTGATAAAGACAAAATGAAGGAGAAAAGACCAAGCCGTTCCAAGATCAAGTCATTGAAGACTTATATCTAAGTTAGGGGATGCTAAGGTATTTCTTTGTAAAACTCCCTAACCTTAATCTTTGATTATTGATTATATGTGAAACTCTTTTAATGATTTTCTCAATATAAACTTTTCTTAAAATCTAAGTATTCTTGATAGAATTTTTTATGCTTTTGAAAGTCTTTCTATCTCTAAAAAGAGTATCAAGAATACATGTCTTTGAAATAGAAAAGAAAGCTCTTGTCTTAAAAAACTAGCTGTAAAAATTTTTTCAAAAATCAGCCATCCGATTTTAAAACTAGTCGTCTGATTTTCTGTAGATGAGTCTCGAATCTTTTTGTTTCAAAATCGGTCATTCGATTTTAGGAACCGGTTATACTGGTTTTTCATGTTTCATCGTAAAAAAAATATTTGATCAACCAAAATATATATATAGAGCTTTTTGATCAACCAAAACGTAAAAAGTTTGGTGAAATATTTATTGAGATCATTTAAGACTTTTAAAGAGCTTTAAAGTACATTTATTTCAAACGCTTTCAATCTTAAAAAAACATCTTCTTGAGCTTCATTGTTGATCTTCATCAAAGAAGAAGTAAAGAGGAGCTTGTAGAAACATTTCATTGAGTCGTATCTTCTATTTCTCAAGCTCACATTGGTAACATTGCTCTTAAATTTATCTTTTTCTCTTATTGATATCAAAGGTTTGTGTTAAAAAACCCCAGAGTAATCATTTGATTTATATTATGTTGTGAATTGAGGTTGGGTGCAAAACCCTTGTAGGGTGATCCTCAAATTTGTACTTGGTGTGTATTGTGTTTATAGTAGATTTGGTAAATCCTTGGATGTTGGCTCAAGGTAGTAGATATAATTCTTTGAGAGAATGAACCACTATAAATCTTTGTGCATTTCTTTCTAAGCTTTTTACTTAATTGTCTTAACCACAAGATTTTGTTTGGTTTGAAATTTTATTAAAAAGAGTTTTAGAATTCTTTCTCAAACAAATTTGGAGGTTTATTTTTTAATTTACAAAAGATTTTCAAAAAGTATCCAAAAACCTTATTCACCTCCCTCTAAGGTTTTTCAGTATTTATTCGGTTCAAGGAAACTGTCAACGAAATATGACGACAAAATTTATTTCGAGGAAAATAAGTCATATCCTTGCCAACGATCCCGAGATTCTGGTGGCAAATATAATGAACGAAGTGCAATCCTTATATCAAACTGGTTGCACATACAAGAAGGCATGGATCGCTCGGACGAAAGCAATAGAAAGGTTGCAGGGGAAGTGGTGTTCGCCATATCCAAGCCAATTTTAACAAACAACTCGGCATTGAAAAGTTGAATATGAGAGGAGGGCACAACAACAAAGACAAGGAAATTCGAATTTGTTATGAATGAAATCGATATGCAAAATGTAAAAGCATGGGAATACTTAACTCAGATCTCCTTTGAAAAGTGGATACTCTTTTATGATGGTGCGTGAAGGCATGGGATAACGACTACAAATATTTCGCAATCACTCAATAGTGTCCTTAAAAATGTTAGAGCTTTAACGTTGAAACCCTTAGTGGAGATGGTGTTCAATAAACTTATTAGATATTTCGATAAACACCATGAGGAAGCCCGAAAGTGCATCAATCCGTTCCTTAAGAGAGTGTCTAACAATTTTATGGACGTTGAAATCAAATCAAGATCACACACAGTTGTGCAGTATAATGCACAAAAGGCATTGACAATGTGAAGTCCTGTCTAAAGGGCAATGGTCGAGGTGACTGTACTTATACTTTGCGCATGCGATCAAATTCCTGTACTTGCAAGAAATGGCAGGTCTACACATTACTATATTCACATGCTTTTGCAGTTTGTAAGAAAATGGAACAACACCCCATAATCTCATGTCAGTAATATTTTGGCAGGAAACTTACTTAAGCACGTACGAATCTAACTTTTATCCAGTTGTGCATGAGGATCTTTGGAAACTAGTCCCTTTCAACTTGACATGGTATCCTCCAAACATGAAGAATAAACGAGGTCGAAAATAAGGAACAAGGTATATAGAGAGATGGATTATCGAAACCCAGATTCTCCTCATAAATGTAGGAAATGCCGAAGGTCAGGGCATAATAAAAAAAATTGTCCTAACCCTAACTCAAGTAGAAATGCAAAATTTTTCTTTTCTCTTTAGAAGTGTTGTAATATTTGTCTTCTTATATTAATGATATCTTTCTTTTAGAATTACTACTACTTATTTCTTAATTACAATCTTTTATAGTTTTAAAATACTTAACAAAAATATATACTTTTTTAGAAAAAATAAGAGAAACAAATGAAAAAAATATGCAAAGTGAAACAAACATAAAATACTTTGTCTTTCTTTTTCAAAAAATTTAAAAAACTCAAAGTCATTTTTAACCTAAAAATGCCAAAAGAAATACATAAACTAGGAAAAAATATTAAAAATAGTTTATCTTCAAAAAAATAGGAAAAAAAATAACAATTTCATTCCTTCATTTTAAATTTGTTTTAAAAAAAAATAGCATATTGCATACGTTGTATGCGAAATACAATGAATATGGCATACAACATATGCAAAATATTTGTATAACATTCACCATACGAGAACTTGCCATATCTGCTAAACGAAAGTTAAGGAAATAATTATGCATATTGCATAGAGCATATGTGATATTACTAAATATTTCGCAAATGCCATATGTGATATGCGTAGATCAGGAACAAAAAAATAATATGCACATTTTAGTAATAATTTTTAAAAACCATTTAAAGTGGTAAAAAATCTTCAGAAATATAAGCCATTTTGAACTTTTGCACAGATGTTAAGGATATGAAAACAATATAACTTTTGAGTTAAAATACTCTTGATGCCCTAATAATTAAAGAGAGAGATATAGAATAGAGGGTGAATAAATAGATGAAGACATGTGTAAAGATTGAAAAAAATGTAGTAAATGTTCATTGAAAAAATGTGAAATGACTTATATTTTTTATTAACTTCAATGACTTTAAAAAGATTTATATTTTCGACCGATGGTAGTAATATTTTTTCAAAAAAAAGAAAATGAATCATCATTTCATTCTAACTTTTCCTTCCAGATACTGAAATGAAAAAGAAGATTTCATCCCATTTTAAGTAAGAAAGAATTTCAGATGGTAAATGATTTCATTCCATATTATTTTAGTGTACCAAACATATCATTTAAAATATGGTATAATATATTATCCTTCTATTTCTAGTGATTTTTTTTACACTTTACCTTTTAGAAGGAGTATTTTAATCTTTAAACTTAAAAAAGTATGTATTATGCCTCTAAGACCACCGCAATATAAATAAAATATTCAAAATATCATGTAATTATGATTTTTTAAAAAATATTTCTTAAAGTTTAATATTAAATTATTATAAACCATACTTTAATTTATTAATATGAATCTTTGTAAAATACTTTGATAAATCTTTTAGAGTATACTTTTTAAAATCTGGTTATTCAACTAAAATATTGATTATTCAAAAAGCAAAGATAGTACATATAATTCGAGTAGTTCGAGTTGCATACGTAAACTTGGTGTTTGTTTTTTTCTCAAACTCCAAATTTATTGCATAATTTCTCTTTAAATTTTTAGTTGACATGGTGAAATGTTGTATTTTTTCATTCAATCGAACGAATAATTGCACTGAAAACTAACAAATAAAACTACCATGCGTACATTTATCACTGTTGAATTGATTTTTTTTATTCTTCTTTTTTTCTAAAATTGATTGTCTTTCTTACTTGGGGTTTTTTTTTAATCCCAGTAAGTACATAACTAGTAAAGTTATTATACCCTATCAAAATAAAATTACCCTTTTTATAAAGGACAAATATTACCACGCAAATAACTAAATACGATATTCAAAAATTTTAAAAACTAATTTTTTTTTGAAAATCTCAAAAACTAATCAATCCCTTTATGATTAGTTTTTTTTTAATACATCAAAATTTTATTATTTTTTCAACAAGAAAAAGAAGGGGGTGGTGACGTATGGATTATTGATTACTATTATTTGTTTGAGAAAGAAGTATTCATTAGTTATTGACCTTAATTAAATAAATTATATATCAAAGATACCACAAATAGCTAGCAGCATATTCCCTTCGATTCACAGCAACAACTAATATAATAAACCAAATTATAACTGTTCAATAATCATCATCTGTTACTTCCCTTTCTTGATGCCCCCTACCCCTACCCCCTACCAAAGGGTTTTTTTCTTTAGGGAGTGCCAAAACGCTTGATAATTATCATTTTCGCAAAAACAAATTTGATTCAGTCCTCTCCAAAGATGGGTGCTAGCTTTTCTTTTTTTTTTTTTTTTTTTCCTGGAAAGCTTAATGCATATTTTTTGTTTCATTTTTTTTCTAATTTTTCTATTTTTATTCATTAAAAAAAACCAACGAATTATTGTAACCTATCCAGTTTTGTTTTAAGACATGACATAAAAATTTTAAAAATTATTAAATTATTTAGATAAAATTAAATTAAATTAATTTTTAATTATGATTAATATTATTACTGAAATTTTTTATAATCGTATAATTCTAATAAAGTAAAACTATATATAAAAATATTATTTTTTATTTACTAGAGTAATAGATATATTCAGAACGGATAAAATATAATATATTCAAGCGGTCCGTTCCAACAATACATTATATCTATACATACAATACAAGGGCGGACATCTCATAAAAAAAAAAAAAAAATGCAGGGGCGGGCCAAGAAAAGTCAAAGAAAAGATACATTTCGTAATCATATGCGGCAATATTTATTTGTACTTTATTGGCAGTGTGAAAGTGATATTTTTCAAGTTGTTCAAAGTTGTTTGGATTTGTGTATGGTTTGTAATATTTTTTTTTATAATATTTTTTAAATTTTTTTATAATATATTTATTTTTAAAAATTTTTTTTAAATTTATTTTTTATTTAATAAATTTTATTAATAAGATATAGAGAAAATGTTACTATCTGAATGGGTGTTGTGCAGTTGGCCTTTAGGAATAGGAATAGGAGCACTATTAGTATTAATCACTGCAACGCTACTGATCAATCTCTCCGTCCTCACGTCAACGCAAAACCTCCATATCAGATCAACATTTTTAATTTTGACCAACAAGAAAAAAGATCCTTCATGGCCCCCAATGTGAATATCATCATCAGGAGGCCAGGCCCAGGCGTAGAAGAAGAAGAAGATTTCGTGCAGACGGCGGCCACTGCAAGTATTAGTGTGAGCGAGATCGAAGAAGAGCACTCGAGCGAGCTGTTCGAGATCAGCACAGGCAGCGGACTGCCCTCCTTGGGATTGGATACCATCAGAGAAGAAATTGATGGGAATAGCTTGTTTTCGTTTGATTTCCACAACAACAGTGGAGAAATTAGCGCAGTTTATGTTGCGATTGGTAAGTATAGCGAGGAATCATCGAGCATGGATGCACTTGTTTGGACAATCACACATGCTGTCTCCGACCCAACCACAACTATTGTCTTTCTCATCCATGTCTTCCCTCAGACAAAGTTCATCCCCATGCCCTGTAAGTAATTCATCTTCATTTTTTTTTAATTGATTAGATTCTGAGAAGAATATTGTCTTGTGTTCCCAGTCCAATCCCAGCTGGCTGGGATTAGAAACATTTGACATATGCAAAAATTCACTGGACTTGAATATATATATATATATTATGTATGCATTTCAGTAGGAATGATCCCAGCAAGTCAAGTGAATCCAGAACAGAGGGAGAACTACATGGCTCAAGAGACAAGTAAGAGGAGAGATTTCCTCCAAAAGTTCCTTAACCTCTGTTCAACATCCAAGGTACTACATTCTACACATATATATCTCTCCATCTGATCATCATTTCATCTCATGATCTTGATCTGCAAATGAAAAAGGTTAAGGTGGACACGATACTGATTGAGAGTGATATGGAGGCCAAAGCAATACTGGAACTCATTCCCATCCTCAACATAACTAAACTTGTGTTGGGCACTTCTAAATCAAATCTCAGGAGGATGAGATCATCTTCTAAGAGAGGAACCACCGCCGCCACTACTGAGGCCCATATACTCAGGGATGCACCAGACTTCTGTGAGGTCAACATCATTTGTGAAGGAAAAGAGATAGCCATTTCCGCCGATCCCCCCATCCCCATGGCAGAATCACCCTCTCCCTCTCCCCTCCGCCGCTCCCCTCAGCCTCACAACCATGTTCAACTCAATCACGATTCATTCACCTGCTGTTTCAAACCAAAGGTTGTATCTTGACAACATCATCTCAATTATTCCCATCATGTTTCAAAACACTATTTTATTTAATATAAATATACAAAGGATAATGTATAGCGGGGATAGCTCAGTTGGGAGAGCGTCAGACTGAAGATCTGAAGGTCGCGTGTTCGATCCACGCTCACCGCATGTAATTTTTTCTTTTACCCTTAATATTGAAATTATTCAATGAATGCTGCTATTTTGTTTGTGAGTCATGGGGAACAGATGAATCTTTTTGTAATTGCCTTGAGGGACCAAAAGGGGGAAGATTATTGCCAAATTTAAGTAGCATTTCATCACGGACGGATTAATAGTTAGAATTCGTCCAAAAGAGAGCATCAGGATAAATATTGAAGGTAGGTAGGAGAATAATGGGTCATGTAGTAATTTAATATAGACTGTGATGGACTTCTGCAACTTAGACCAGCAATATACATGTACAACTTCTAATGGTAAAGAGTAGACCCAACAACTCAACTTGAATAGGCAGCCATTCTGCCATGTGCAGATAGTGTTATCAAGTTGTTGAACTTGCAACTCTGCACATCTTAATACAAGACAATGTTGCAATGGAGCAAAGACTGCCTAATATCATCAATCAATATTCAATTCCATTTAACCCCTTGGTAACCAATTGCAATTGAGATATATATGGTTGGCTGTTTCAATCATCCGTTAACAAAGAATGCAACGAAGCAGATAGTACATCATTTCACTGATTCCCCAAATAGTTTATGCATGTCAGGCATCTGGCTGGTGTAGTAATCTGGTTGGATGTGATTTGCAGTATCTTCCAGCGTAGATAGAGTTGTCACGCCTGCAAATGTCTTAGCAATTCAGTTTCACCATAATCAAGTGAGAAGAGAACTGCTCCCTATGGTCAAACATCTGCTCCCTATCGTCAAACATAGATTATGAGAGAGTAACTTCACCTGAAAGAACAAGAAGAGTTTTACATCCTGCATTCTGTCCAAATAAGATGTCCGTGTCCAGTCTATCGCCTACCATACACATCCTGGAAGTGGGGATGTCGAACCTGCAAGATAAGATTGAATAAAATAAGCTCACTCAGGTATTCTGAAGGCCTCCTATATCGATGGTTATGCAGTTACTCATGATCAACAACTATGTACCCGGCACTCTGAGATCTACCAAAATCGAACGAATACATTAATATCCACCTGCTGATAAGTTGCACTTACTTCTCTAACAAAAAGTCCATAAGAAATGTCGATGGTTTCCCAACTACAACAGGCTCTTTTTCAGTGGATCCGCGAATTGCAGCAACCATGCAGCCTGCGCCTGAAACCAAGAGCAACCACATAAAATCAAACCAACTTCATCAGACCTAGAATTTGCCTGTTAAATTTTCAAGAATTACCAGGCCATTCTTGCATAACTGACATATGTCCCACAGCGTCAAGGTTGGTTGCTATGAATAGGCATCCTGGGTTTTCCCGTATGCATAGAGTTGCGTACCTGCAGTTTCACTTCCGTCAATCCTCATAATGTTTCAATTATACTAATCATTCCGAAAAAACTATCAAACGACACATTTAAAAATCAAAACTGTCTTCAAGTATGAAACCTTAGCTCTAAACTGTCCTTATAGATTATGGTGTGACTTTGTCATTATTCTATCTCTTCCAAGAGGAAAAATTACATGGTAATCCTAAAATCCTAGAAATCCATAATACCGATAAGAAACTCTATTTTGTTAGAGGATGCCATAACAGAAGGGGATCCTCTTAGTTATCTCCCTAGAAGCTGATTATCTTTTTACCAATGTATAAGTAGTATGTGAACGGCCACCAAGTATTGTGAAATATATGCAAACAAAACAATAAAGACATACACCAGCCTAATTCATCAAGACAAACTTAAACAATTCAAGGGTTATTATTTTATGCTTTCAGCAGATGTTATTGCTTACTGCTATCTAAAAAATCATTGTAACAGTGCGAGAGTAGGAAAGAAGGAATGCAGACTTTACTGTAGCTTGTAGTAATTTATATGTCGGTCAAGTCCCACTACAACAGCTCCAACCTGATTTTAGAATAATATTTTCTTAATCAGAATAGCACATAAAATATATTGTTTTGTTAAGCAATAGTAAGATGCTACGCTACATTCTTATCATGGTCAAAGAGATTGTTCTGCTCCCATTCGATGGTCTTTCTCCCATCCTCCTACAAAAAGACCCCTTATTCATTCAGTGAGAGCTCCAAAAACATAGTAATCAACAAAAACACCTTAAAGAAATAGATTATCACAAAAATTTCAAGATAAGTCATTTATGGAAATCTTGACACATTGTATTGAGTCTGGCCGAAACACAAAATGGAAATGACAACCACCACCAAATTCCAAAAAATTTGACTGACATGATACCCAGAGAAAAACCAGCTAAGCCAAAGAATTATCAGAAGTTATTTTAGTTGTGCCTATAGTTCTCCCTCGACAGAGCAGCACAAGCAAAAGGTCATCAACTAGAGGAAGCCCAAACAAAGTCACAGTTGGTGAAAGAAAAAGATAGCGCTCTTTGGACTCTGGGAGTAATGTACAAACATAAGCAAAAGAAATTGAAACTTACTGGGCCACCCAGACCAGTATAACCCGCAGACTCCAGTTCATCCAATATGCCTTGCTCACCTATTACATAAACCTGCAAATTCAAATGATTGCCATAATTGGTACAATCGTTAAATTGCTAAGGTCAAATTGCAAGACCAGTTCACCTGATACTAGCTACATCATAATTCTGACCAAAGCGTGCTGATATAAATGATAAGGGTGAAACAGAAAAGAGAGGAAGAAAAACAATGTGTACAATACTAATAAGCCAACCGTTGCAATATAGTTTCTGGTGGTAATGTTACACGAAAATGTGGACCATCTGAAGCACAAAGAGAAAACAGATGGTCCTTCTCAAGAAAGGACAATTTTTTTCACCATTCGAACAGATGGCCCTTCTCAAGCATTGTCTCCAAATTGATGAAGAAACTACAGTCCTCTTCAAGAAAGGACCATTAGATGATGGTCCTTTTCAGAGGGTTTCTGAAAAGAATGCTATGTATACAATGAAATTTTGGGTCTTTCTAGTACAAATTGATGAGCTTATAAGCCCCAATAAACATGGTATCTGAGTGTCTTTAATCAACCACAACAGGAATGTCTTGTAAAGCACGTAAAAAATCACAACCAAGATAATAATAACTTTCCAAGCCTGCAAGGCAACAATTGGATCCAGAGGCTTCCAGAGATTCGGTTTTAACACTCGAAATTGTTTGTCTTCTGAGTGGTTACCTTGGATTTTCTTGGTCTGTTGAAAGACCTTATTTGTGCTGTAGAGAAATATGTTAGAGCAGAAGATTAACAGACCTTCTTTTCTGTGGGAAAGTTATTAACTTTCAAGAACATGGCCGCGGCAAATGATGAGGAAAATATCTCATCCTGCAAATTTTGTAGAGAACTTTTTGGTATACATGAACCATGCTTGTCAAATAAACTTTCTCAAGGAAGTGATTTATTAAACAAACCTCCCTG
Organism: Catharanthus roseus; assembly: GCA_028651295.1. Classification (NCBI taxonomy): domain Eukaryota; kingdom Viridiplantae; phylum Streptophyta; class Magnoliopsida; order Gentianales; family Apocynaceae; genus Catharanthus; species Catharanthus roseus. The sequence goes on from JAPQWS010000142.1 coordinate 3,679,267, forward strand.
ACAGAAATTCCAAGGGTTTGGAACTTCTTAGCATATGCCCTTCTTGATTTTGTGGAGTTGTTTGTCACGAACACCAAATTCTTTCCCTACAGACGCACATGACAATTATAACGTAAGCACAGGACAGGCCTCAGGTCTCATTCATTTCAAGTTGTTCAGCAAAATCAAATCATTACTCTTGATGTTATGAGCTTTCATGGAGCGTGAATAATAATTGATGCAGACAGAGAATTGTAAAAAGATTCGAAAGAAAAGGTGGAAAATACAATAGTACCATGGAACGGAGCATGTCAATTGTATCTGGGACGCCATGGATAAGAACATCGCCTTTCCAGATGACACCTGTGAATGAATGATTGAACTACTAACTTCATCACTCTAATCAACGGGGAAGAAAGAAGAATATTTTAAAGTGACAACGAAAGGAATACAAGAAAGATGGAATTGGCAAATGGCAGACGGAGAATTGTACCGACCATCGCAATCAAAAAGGAAAGCATCGACCGAATCGAGAAGCTGGCGAAGGTTGTGTGAGGTTAGAAGCTTAGAAAATGAGGCTGATTCTGATTTCGCTGCAGCCGGGATATCACCCATGATTGTAGAGGCACAGTCACAGAGATGAGATGAGCTGAGCTGAGCTGAATGGCGAGCGTAGCGGCTGCCTGAGGCCCGATTGGGTTGGTTGATGATGACAAGAACAAGGGAGGGATGACAGAACATTCTCTAATCGCTATTATTGCCTATTGGTTGATCAACGCAACTTCCTTCACAATTTTTTTTTTTTTTTTACTTTTTTTAAAGTCAACTTCAAAATTAGTCCCTCAACTATTTTTCTTATAGAAATTGGTCCTTTAACTTTTATTTTCTATAATTATAGTTCCTTAACCAACCTTTTATTAATTACGAAAAAAAGGTTTATATTCTCTAAACTATTTTTTTTAGTAACAATTTTTAATCCCTTCTCTTTATTCTTAATAATTGTAATCTCTCAAATTTTTTTCTTATAACAATTTAGTCCTTCTCTATTTTCAATATTTATAGTTCCTCAATTATTAATCCTTTATTTTTTAGTTTCAATGGTTACTCATCGATGGAACACAACGATGTTTCATGCATGTACATATTGCAAAGAACAAATATATAATTTCATAACTATTCTTCCTAAAACATAAAACTAAAGAACAAAATGTAAATCACATATTGAAATTTAAAATGATGTATACTCATTATAATATAATTTTCACCAAACGTGACTCATCTTGTACTTAAAAAAAGAAAAATTTGTCTATGAGGTCCATAAAATTTAGGCGTTGACACGTTATAGTTTCAAAAGTTTTTTTCCTGCCAATATCATCAATAAACTATTTACGATTTACACTTTTAATGTCCCATTAAGAAAAAGTCACAAGGTCCTTTTTTGTCCCTAACGTTTAGGCATCAACATGATATGATTTTCATTATTTATTTTCTTTTATTATGGTCCCTTAATATTGTAAAGAAATTCAATAAAATCCTTTAAACTTTTGGAATCATAAAGTATCAACCTTTAAACTTTAAGGACCAAATAAACAATTTTCTCTAAAAAAAATTACTTATATATTAAAAAGAAGACAAATTCCTTTACATATGATTTGATACGATTTCAAATCTAAAATTTAAATTTTAAGACCTAAATATTTTATTTCTAACAAATTAGTTTTTACGAAATTCAAAATGAAAATCTCCAAACTAAACTTGATCTAAGTTGATTATCATCTTCCTCTTATAGAATATATTTGTCTATCTCAATTGTGCATTGTGAATCATAAGGAAAACAATTTTTTTTTCCTCTTGTTTTTTTAAGGAAATTGTTCTTTACTCTCTCTACCCTTTGATTCTCCTTCAACAAATTTAAACTAAAAATCTTTCAATTTGTTTCCCTAAAGAAGAAAAAAAAATCTAAATCTGCAAGATTAGGTTATGTAATTATGTGAAATAAAAATAAAATATTCATTTAAGAATTTGACATATATATGCGAATAACATAAAATGGATAGACAGCAGCAGCGTGCAAATTTGACATTGAACATCACCACACCACACCACATGATGCAGATGGTAAGTAGTTGATTGAAAATGGATTGATTGATTCAGTCTGATTTTATTCTAAAAATTGAATTGTTTGAGAAAAGCCGTCAACAACGCTGAAGAAGAGCTCGTAATAAAACACCGACTTTTATTAACAGTGATATTTCCAAATTGTTTGGCAGGGGCAGGGGCAGGGGCAGGGGCAGGAGCAACAGCAACAATGTTGGAAACCAACCTAAACACACTCGTCAATGTCAATGTTTGGGTGAGTACTAGTAGCAGTATTGCTTTTGGTAGAGACCTGAAATGTCCGTTACTTGACCAGTACTAGTAAGTAATGACAATAGCCGGCCCGGCAAGGCCTGGACTGGATTGGATCGGATCCTACTACCAACCCAAACAAACACGTGGTGTTCGCCCATTGGCTTCGATAACTTTGAGGAACCCTCCCTCCCTTCCTCCTAGATCACACGCACTGATTAAGCAGGTAGGCATACACACACACACACACACACACACACACACTACAATCGAATTGACTGAGAGTATTGATGAATGAATAGAGACTTGTCTTTCCCTTTCCAGTCCAAGAAAGAAAAAGATTCGCGTTTTTCTCTCTCCCAACTGAACAAACTTCCTCCCTTTTTACTCTTCTTCTCTTACTGGGGGAGAGAGAGAGAGAGAGAAAGCGAGAGACCAATCCAATTGACTTGCTTCTGTGTGTATAAATACAAGAAAGATCTCACTTGGTTGCTACAAGAACAGAACAGAGAAGAAGGACTACTACATTTTGGTGCATCTCTTCTCTTCTTATCTTCTCTCAAAGATTCTTTCTTTCAGGCATTTTATATATTTCTTCTCTCTCTCTCTCTCTCTCTCTCTCCGTCCTCTTCTGTATATTCTTCTTTTCTCCCTCTCTTCCTTGCTGTATAACTGAACTGACTCGCAAGACTCCGTCTTTTACATTATACGACAGTGAAATTATTTAGCAATGGCCAATACCTCCGATCTGCGAACCTCATTCTTGAAGGTTTATGAAATTCTCAAATCTCAACTCTTAGCCGATCCTGCTTTTGAGTGGACTGAAGATTCTCGCCAATGGGTTGACCGGGTTTGTTTTTCTATCCTTCTCTTCTTCTTTCTCCCTCTTTACATTTCGCTTTCATGGATTTTTTTATTCTCAATGTTTCGCTTCTGCTTTCTTTCTACCAAATTGGCTGTAAATGTATCTGTCTAAATCCATCTTTTTATTCTGTTCTCGACATTTGTTCGGGTGCGACCCTAATGAATCTGAACTGACCAGTAAATTCACATTCTTCTGGAGCCACAGCATTTTATCCTGGAATTTATTTTTCAATGCGATCTTCTCATTAAATCATACCATCATATATGGATACTGAATTCGTGATCTTCCCATTTGTTTTTTTCCCCCAGTTGTCGGAGAGGAATCAAGTGGTTTTCCTTGTATGAGACGCTTAGCTCATTGCTTTGTTTGAACTAATGCTGTTTTCCTGGTCTTTTTATGACATCCTTTTGCTTTGTAAAGCTTAACAACCATACTTGAGAGCATATGCTCTAAGTAGGGCCAAGTAAAATTTCTCAAGAAAGTGATGCTGTCCCCCTAAAATTATGCCATACTTTGTTATGATGCTTCATCTTTTTCTAGCTTTACAAAGTTCTTGCCTTTCTTTTTCTCCCTCCCTTTTTAACAAATGTAATTGCATCTCTCCAATTGTTCATGGCATTCTATCCACTGTTCTCCCATTGATCCTCAATAATATTCATTTATTTTGCAATGCGAAATTTTTGCCTTGAATTGCTATCCGAAGAGAATAATGACAAAGGAATTAGTTTATGCTCTCCTGCTTAAAACCCCCCTCCCACCCCCTCACCCCCACCCCGCCCCGTCCCCACCAATATCTGTCATACACACTTATGCACTCAACATATTACGTCCGAATTATACTTCTGAATGTACTTCTCTGGGTATCTGCTTTAATAATGTTTTCCGTTTCCATGACAGATGCTGGACTACAATGTGCCCGGAGGTCAGAATTGAGTTTGCAGTTATTACTTAGGCATAGGGAGCAAACGGCAAAAGCCCCCAATGGGAGGGGGGTGTACTTATTCCTGCATGTTTACTAAAAGCCACATAATGTGTACTTTTGCAGGAAAGCTAAACAGAGGTCTTTCAGTCATTGATAGCTACAAGCTTCTAAGAGAAGGCAACGAGCCAACAGAAGATGAGGTATTTCAAGCAAGTGCTCTTGGCTGGTGCATTGAGTGGGTAGGTCAAATCAATGTCTTCTGTTTGATTAGATTTGTTGAATTCATGCGTGTTAATAGATCTTCTTCTATACTATTGTTTGCTTTACGAATTTCACATGCTTGTGAGTTGGTTAAATTTCAGCTCCAAGCATATTTTCTGGTTCTTGATGACATTATGGATGGCTCTCATACTCGTCGTGGTCAACCTTGTTGGTTTAGAGTGCCTAAGGTTTGTACAAGGGATGCAGAAGGTTATGTCGTTCTTGATCAACTTCAGAGACAACCTTAATAAAAACTAACTATTCCTTATGTATAACTTTAGGTTGGCATGATTGCTGTTAATGATGGTGTTCTTCTACGCAATCATATTCCTAGAATCCTCAAGAGGCACTTCAGAGAAAAGCCATACTATGTTGATCTATTGGACCTGTTCAATGAGGTAAATTAAACAGCAGCTAACGCCCTGTATAAATTTTATCTCCAATAGCAGGCTAAAGCTTGTATAACTTTTGTTCTCAGGTGGAGTTCCAGACTGCTTCAGGACAGATGATAGATTTAATCACCACCCTTGAAGGAGAAAAAGACCTGTCTAAATATTCATTATCACTGTGAGCATACAAATGTCCAAATTTATTAGCATAAGTTAGGAGATTGCCCTGTTGTGAGCTTCTTGTGTTTCCCGTACTTAAATGTTCACCACATCATAAATTAGTTACTCTAGCTGCCGAATACATTCTATCTTCCTCAAACAGAAGACATTAAGATGGATTTCTAAATTTCTTGATAAAATATAGGTTTTCTTCTTAAATTTGAGCTTTGCCTGAGAAAATAAAGATGCTTCTGTTTTCAGTAATTTCTGACCCTGTTGATTGCACAATGACAACTTGTTAATTAACCGGTTGATATCTATAGCCTTGCCCAGATGCATAGATGTAGTTTAAGATCATCTCGGCCTCCTTTAGATTTTAGGTCCTTACCTTTTTTTCCAGCATTCTACTTGCTTTTGAGTTCAACGTGCTTTATCATCTGGCCAAAGATGTGATGTGCAACATTGCCTTGTTAAAAAATCATTTTATGATATTGATGCAGTCACCGGCGAATTGTTCAATACAAGACTGCCTACTACTCGTTTTACCTTCCAGTAAGTAAAATACATCATTTTTATTCATTTTATGGGACACTAAATTCATGTTCACTTCTAAGAACTTTGAGTCGAGGTGAATAATGTTTATTTCTCATCATGGTGTGTAGGTTGCATGTGCATTGCTTATGGCCGGTGAGAATTTGGACAACCATGTAGATGTAAAGAACATTCTTATAGACATGGGGATCTACTTTCAAGTTCAGGTAAACTTTTTATATTTGGTCGTGGTAGTCTGATGATACTTTGAGGATTTTGTTTAATCTGTTGCAGTTATATTGATGTAGACTCGCTGGCTGGTTATTCTTTCATGTAAATTTTAGTATATACTCACAGTATTGAAAGATAAGGGATGGGGCTAGAGGTTCCCCTCCTTTCTGTTACTTCATTTCTGAGGGAGCCATCAGCATGAATTTCCAAAAATATTTGAAGAAACAACAAACCAGTAGACAATGTTCAGCTCGAAGGAATTTAAGTGAAACAACAATCTTTTGGCTTGCTCATCAAATGAGAATTTTCAGTATTATCCTTAAACTACTGTGTAAATTGTTGCCTCTGTAGAATGTCCTTGATATTTTTATCCATTCTGTTCAACATTCAGTCACCTATATTGTAGTGTGCAAAGACCACAAATTAAGAGGGGGCTTCTGGCATTTTGGAATGTCATACAGAATTGTTTGTAGCAGGATTGATATTATATTCTCTTTACTTTGCTTATGAGCTTTCTACTTTTTAGGATGATTATTTGGATTGCTTTGGTGAGCCCGAGAAGATTGGAAAGGTAAGATATACACCACAGATTTGAAGTATGAGTGAGTGTGATGTTTCTTGATGCTTAACTTTTTATATGCTGGGGAGTTCTTACATATTATCCTCTTGTAACAGATTGGAACTGATATTGAAGATTTCAAGTGTTCTTGGCTGGTTGTGAAAGCATTAGAGAGATGCAATGAGGAACAGAAGAAAATTCTATTAGTGAGAATCAGCCATATTTCTTGTTTCCTTAGGGGGGGAGAGAGAGAGAGCTGTTGCATATGAAAATGTAGAGATCCAGCTAAAGCTGTGTTCATTTTTCAGGAACATTATGGAAAGGCAGATCCAGATGATGTTGCTAAAGTGAAAGCTCTCTACAACAATCTTGATCTTCAGGTTTGAATAGAACTGGGCTGGGACTTTTATGTTATTCTCCTCCATTAGCAATAGCAAAATATTTAAAATAAAGATGATCCCCAATGGGTTGGTGTTTGCAGGGTGTGTTTGAGGAATATGAAAGGAAGAGCTACGAGAAACTCACGAGCTCAATTGAAGCTCATCCCAGTAAAGCAGTGCAAGCAGTCCTCAAGTCTTTCCTGGCCAAGATATACAAGAGGCAGAAATAGAAGAAGATATTCTGGGGCAGATTCTATTCTAATTGGAAAGTTGATTCTTGATTGGTGGTGGTGGTGGTGGTGGTGGTAGTGGTGGTGGTGCTGCTGCTGCTGCTCTCTCTCTATACCGGATATTTATGTGTTAGTAGTAATTTTACTGTTGTTAGCTTTTTTGTGTTACTAGTGGTTGTTATTTGGCATAAAATGGGATGCTGTTTTTGCTCTGTTTAATAATTAATATTCCAATCTTTGGCAGCTACTTACTTAAGAGTTGCTAACAAATAAAATTGTCTTTTTGCTACGAATAATGTTACATTCAACTTTTGTAATAATAATAATAATAAAACAACAAAGACCTTTATTAACTTTTGAGGGTTGGCTAGTTGAACAGTTCCGCTTTTACCTTCACCTTCTCTACTATCCTTGGACAAGTTAGTATTATTATAAAGAATTTTATAATCAAACTCTATCCAAATAAAATTGAAGATTAATATTTGATTATGATTTCTTTAAAATTTGAATACTTTCCCAAAGGAAAACTGGCGAAAGACAACATATAACTACTTTTCAAACTATAAAGTTTCCCCAGAATGGCGATAGGGTAGGAATAGGAGATGCATGCACCATGCGGGAGAGAGAGAGAGAGAGAGAGTCAAGTTATTGACTTGACTTGATGACGAAGCTTCTCTGTTCCTTCTTCTTCTGATGATGATGATGATGATGCTGTTGATTATTCTTAACAAAAAGAAAAAGAGAAGAACTAGTGAATTTAATTAAGCAAGGGCTTGTGAGTTTAGAATCAATGGCAAGCATGGTTTGAAGCGAAAACAGGCAATCGCCAATGGCATTGGCCACCCCCACCCCCACCCTACCAATAATATCGGATTTTGATGGTGGTGGTGGGTCTTTGATTTGAATGTTGCTGGAAAAAGTAGAATGCATCCATCATTCAAACACCCTTCCTTGTGTCCTTTGCCTATTAACCATCTATCATGAAGATTAAACTGTGAACAAACCAATTCAAATTATTATTCCCAACACAAATATTGAATTTCATATGTTTCTTGAAGGAATTTTTTTTAAAAAAAAAATTAAAATATGCATCTAATATAATTTTTTTTGTTGCTGATGTAAATATATAAAACATAATTATATTTTTATTGTCCAAAATAATTATTTTTAGCATCGACTTTACGTCCATCTCACATGACATGAGGACGCGGTTGTGCCTGTGTTGTGTGTACTAGTCTATACACAGGCCCATTCATTCCTTTTATTAGAAGTCCTATAATTAATTTCGGTTTTTTTTCAAAAAATAAATAAAAGGTCAACAACGTCCCCCCCAAAAAAAAAAAATGGAGGCGCTGCTGCTGCCTGCAACCATTTCAATTTGTAATTAGTAATTGGAATATGGCAAAGTATGCTTAATTTCAACTGCGCTCTTTCTCTCTCTCTCTCTCTCCCCTCTTCGCCGATCTTCCCTACAATCAACCTAAACCTTAATCACAGAGGGAAGGGAAGACGGATTCCCCCAATCTTATTATTACTCTTATCCTTATCATCTTCATGAGTATTGTTATTATTGTTAGGAGTATTATTAATTCCTTTTTGATTTCTCCCATTCTTTTGGCCATCTCTCTCATCCCCTCTTTGTTTTTTTATTTCTTTTTTCTCTTCTCCGAATTCAATCTCATTCTGGTTCACATTCACTTCCTCTCATAACTTGTTTTCCGACTTTACACTCCAATATCAATCAAAGGGGACCTTTGCATCTTCTTTTCTCTTCCAATTTTCTTCTTTCTTTTTTTTAACCCATCTTCGTGTTTTCAAAAGTAAACCCCCTGAAGCTGATATCTCTAGCTTTCTTTGATTTTTTGCCTATTACCTTTTTCAATTCAAATTCCCACCATCTTGTTACTTTTTGCAATTTTTCTCATAATATTACAGGACAAAAAAAGATTGTTTCTTTTTTCTCTTTCCCTTTCCGGGTTGATATTTGTCCTTCAAGCGATTGATCATTTTTTTTACTTCTTGCTTTTAACTACATAAGGGGCAGCATCGCATTCATTTTTTTCTTTTCGCTATGAAGCTTTTGGTTCGTGTAATTGAGGCAAAAAATATACCTGCAATGGACCCCAATGGCTACAGTGATCCCTATGTAAAATTGCAGCTGGGAAAGCAGAGGTTTAGGAGTAAGGTCGTCAAGAAGTGTCTAAATCCATCTTGGTGTGAGGAATTCTCTTTTCGGGTGGATGACCTCAAGGATGAGCTTCTCATTTCAGTTTTGGACGAGGATAAGTACTTCAACGATGATTTTGTTGGCCAGATCAAAGTCCCCATCTTGCGAGTTTTTGATGCCCCTGAAAAAATCCCTCGGCACTGCTTGGTACACCCTGCAGCCTAAGAATAAGAAGGCTAAAAACAAGGAATGTGGTAAGCCTTTTAGTCTATTTTCCTTCCATATTGCTTTTCCACTGACTTTTTCACCTCTTGTATTCATTTTGTCTGCTCTTATGCTCTAGTATGAGTTTTTGCAACTATTGTCCGAGACCGGCTGTAATTTTGTTCTTCAAGGGCTTAAGTTAGACCTTTTTTTTTTTATTATTTATTTTTTATTACTGTTCAAAGCTTCTGATTACAATCATGCTATAGCTGTTAATTCTGTAAACTTACATGGCATCAGACGGAACTGAGTGATGTTATTTCCTAAAGTAGCTCTTTATTTTCCATTAAGGACCTCTTATGCTCATTTTCTATATACTATTAGGTGAAATTCTACTCACTATATGTTTCTCGCAAACCAATCTGTTGCCGGATATGCAATCTGTTGGTGATCATCTACCCTTGACCAGGAAGTATGCGGATACAGTAACTGAATCTCCTTCTATGACTTCTAGTGTCCCCCCAAATATATCACCTTCTGCAATGAGTCTAGAGGAAGCTGCCCCTACAAAGGAAGAAAAGTCACATATACAAACATTTGCCGATAGGATTGCTCAAATGTTTAACAAAAATGGGGATACACTGCCTGCTGCTTCAGTTAAAGTTCCTGAAACTGTGGAACTATGTGAAAGTGCTGATCCAGTTGTTGATGAGAAAAACTCTGATGAGCAACCATCCTCAAGCAATTTTGAAGAAGTTATGAAAAGCATGGAGACGAGAGAACAAGAAGTTGATATGCCAACCAATTTACCTGGGGGGGTAGTTTTAGAACAACTATATGCGCTAGCACCGCATGATCTTAATGTGGTACTCTTTTCTCCAGATTCCAATTTTCTCAAATCTGTGATGGATGCACAGGGAGCCACAGAAGTACAAATACCACATTGGAAATTTGAGAACGGTGGTAACCCTAAACGTGTAGTTACTTATATTAAAGCTGCAAGTAAGTTGATCAAAGCTTTGAAAGCCATTGAAGAGCAGACGTACCTGAAAGCTGATGGCAAGTCTTTTGCAGTTTTATCAAGTGTGAGTACTCCGGATGCTCCCTATGGAAGTACTTTTAAGACGGAAGTTCTTTATTGCATCACTTCAGGGCCTGATCTGCCATCTGGAGAACAAACTTCTCGTTTGATGGTGTCATGGAGAATGAATTTCTTGCAGAGCACTATGATGAAAGGTATGATTGAAAGTGGAGCACGACAAGGTATAAAAGAAAGCTTGGAGGTGTATGGAAGTCTATTGTCTCAGAATGTAAAGCTAGTTGACTTGAAGGACGTCAGTTCGGAGAAAGAACAGGTTTTGGCATCCCTAGAGGTGGAGCAACAGTCTGATTGGAGACTGGCAATTCAGTATTTTGCTAATTTTACAGTAATATCTACTATTTTTGCGGGGTTATATGTGCTTTTGCACATATCACTTGCCACGCCAGGAGCCATTCAGGGCCTAGAGTTTGTTGGGCTAGACTTACCAGATTCCATTGGCGAATTGGTTGTTTGTGGGATATTAGTTCTTCAAGGAAAACGGGTTCTTGAATTGGTGTCCCGTTTCATGCATGCCAGACTGCAAAAAGGTAATTGAATTTTTGTGGCTTCTGAGCTGCAGTCTCTGAAGGTTATTTTGCAAGCTTCAGCTTCGGCTACAACTAAATATGTCAAATTTTGAACAGCATATATGCTTTAACCTTAGGATCAGATGATGTTGTAAGCAACACATTGTCAGCCTTACAGCACCTTCAATCTTTCACTGAATTTTGCCTCTTTCAGCACTGATTTATTATGCAGTATGGTATTTATGCTATCCAGTTTCCTTTTCCTCTCAGTGGTTAATTTGTTTCATTCATGTATACTAACTGCAGGCAGTGATCATGGAATCAAAGCACAGGGTGATGGTTGGTTGTTAACTGTTGCTTTGATTGAAGGAAGCAATTTAGCAGCTGTAGATTCAAGTGGGTTTTCTGATCCATATGTTATATTTACATGCAATGGGAAAACAAGAACAAGCTCAATCAAGTTCCAGAAGGCTGATCCTAGGTGGAATGGTAAATTTTATGTCTTTATGAAACTTCTGCAGTTACCTAAGTTTTGTGCCATTGATTGATTTTTTATCAGTTCTTGCTAATATACTGGATTCCCTGCAGAAATATTTGAATTTGATGCAATGGATGAGCCTCCTTCTGTGCTTGATTTGGAAGTTTATGATTTTGATGGGCCTTTTGACGAAGCTACATCTCTTGGACATGCTGAAATCAATTTTTTGAAGACTAATGTATCAGATTTATCTGATGTTTGGATTCCTTTGCAAGGAAAATTAGCTCAGGCATGCCAATCTAAGTTGCATTTAAGAATTTTCTTGAACAACACAAGAGGTAACAATGTTGTCAAAGATTATCTATCGAAGATGGAGAAGGAAGTAGGAAAGAAGGTAAACACATTCTTCCATTGAAGTTATGCAAGCTACTGGATTCTGTTTCCTTTGTTATCCTTTCTTTATGCTGTAAATTGAAATTCCTGTAGATAAAACTGCGGTCGCCTCAAACTAATTCAGCATTTCAGAAGCTCTTTGGGCTACCCCCTGAAGAATTCCTTATCAATGACTTCACTTGTCACTTGAAGCGCAAGATGCCCCTTCAGGTGATTGTTTCATTATCACTCTTGTGTACTTTGTCACTAACTAGAGTTTCAGTGAGGTACCGCTTCTCCCACATAACATAATATCAGCACTAGAAGATGTTGAAGTGTCTGCTTATTTAATAATGCGATTTCTTGTCAATTTACGGTTGCTCAGTTGGATTTCTCTATATGGAATGTATGCTTTTGTCTCATGATATTTATGCTTTTTTGGGACATAGGGCCGTCTATTTTTGTCAGCCAGAATTATCGGATTCCATGCTGATTTATTTGGACACAAAACTAAGTTTTTCTTCCTTTGGGAAGATATCGAAGACATTCAAGTTGTCGCACCTACTTTGTCTTCAATGGGCAGTCCAATCATTGTCATGACACTAAAGCGTGGAAAAGGTTTTGATGCACGTCATGGGGCAAAGACCCAGGATGAGGAAGGGAGGCTTAAGTTCCATTTCCACTCTTTTGTGTCTTTTAATGTTGCACAGAGGTACCACCTGATTTTTATTATGTCTCAATCCATTAACCTTGTTCATTCATTTCAATTTAAGTCATTTATCGTTTGTTTTACTTTTTGAATGTTGTATGTCTACTGCTCTATGAGTATATCAGAATTTTTTTATTTAACATAGTCAAAAACTGCATTTTGTGTCCATAAGTCAGGAAGCAGAAACTTAATTGTAGTCAATTTCTTTCTGATTCCCTCGTAATTTTAGTTCGTTTATGTGCTCTTTCTTGGAATTTAGATACTCTTATGATTGTTTTGGTTTTTTTATAGTGACAAAAATTTTCAATTTAAATTGTTTAGAATGTTTGAGTTGGTGAATTTTCATCCTGTGATACTCAACATTCAAGGCTGCATTGTAGGAGCAAAATGGGAGTTTAATAAATGGAGGAGTTGAAAAGTCTTTGGTAATTTACATAGCTATTGAAGAGTTATATTAGAAAAAATAAAAAATTGGAATTTACAAATCAAGGAGTTTAAAAGTCTTTCATAATTTTACTTAGCTATCGAAGAGTTATATAGGGTCTATAGTAGTAAGATAGCTACTTAAGAGTCACATAGAAGATTAGTAAAAAATTATTTAGCAATTACACAGTACATATTAAGAATAAAAATACATGGGGATTTAGATGCTGATTAGATAGCTATTTAAGAGTTATAAAGAAAATTAAAATAAAAGTTATATTAACTAAAAATTGGGAGTTCAATTCATGGTGGATTTGGAGGGTCTTGTGTGATTAGATAGTCATTAAGAGTTATAAAGAAGATAATTAAAATAAAAATAACATAAAATTTGTAAATAAAAGAAAATAATAAAACTTATTGAAAATAAATTAAATATAACTATGTTGAAAAGGATACCAAATAAAAAGAAATTAGATAAAATAGATAACAATAATTTTATGAAAAGTTTATTATGTGCGAACGCACATAGATGATACTAGTATCATAAAGAGTGTTTGCATGCAGTTTTATTTATGAATGTTTATGTTATCTATCAAGGTTCTCCGATTATGTTGTCTATCAAAGAATCTAAACGGCCGTTCCCTAGTAACATAATCATCATGTTCCCTAGTAACATAATCATCATCCTTAGTTACATTGAGAAGAATCGGGTGATGATCAGATTGAGTTTGGACTAGATGGTGAACTTCCACCTCCGGAAATCACCGTTGCCACCCCATGTTACTCCAAACCTGATCAAGTCTTTCACGGATTTTCCTTCGCCCTTTTCAAGATTTGGTCCATGTGAACTCAGCCCTTGGAAACCCTTAATCAACCATGCGACAGACAACCATAGTTTCCCAGGAACTGATAATTTGATAGCGTGAATGAATGCTCAAACATGGAGATGCTTTATCTAAGGGCCTACTGAGCAGTAGGAATCTGTTTGCTTAGCTGCAAATTTTGCTGATAAGAAATGGAAATCAAATTTTAGTTTTATACCTTTACTTGACTAATTGTGTGTTTATCTGCTGAACAGGACAATCATGGCACTATGGAAAGCTCGATCCCTGAGTCTTGAGCAGAAAGTACGGATAATTGAAGAAGAATCAGAATCTAAGAACCTACAAATAGCTGAAGAGGATTCCATTGTCAAAGGCCTTCAAGCAACGGATGAAGACTCTGAATCCAAAAGCCTCCAAACTGAAGAGAGTGGATCTTTCTTGGATGTCGAGGATGTTAGCATGTCTCTGGTCTACTCTTCTGTGCTTTCTGTTCCAGTAAGTTTTTGTCCATCCTTATCCCAATATAAGTTTCACTCGTTGAGTTGCAAAAACTTGTTTGTTGGTAATTTTCAGGCTAGTTTCTTTATGGAGTTATTTGGTGATAGTGACCTTGATCGGAGAGTCATGGAAAGAGCTGGTTGTTTGAATTACTCCCACAGCCCTTGGGAGTCAGAAAAGTTGGATGTATATCAAAGGCAACTTTACTACAAGTTTGATAAACGTATATCTCGATATAGAGGAGAAGTAACTAGCACCCAACAGAAATCTCGCAATCCTGACAGAAATGGTTGGCTTGTAGAAGAGGTTATGACACTTCATGGGGTTCCCCTTGGTGACTATTTTAATGTAAGAACACTGCCCCATTTTCTTTTTATTGTTTATTTAGTGAAATCTGCTTTGATATTTCGATCTTTCTCATGGCTTGTAAGCCCTTATGTTAAACTTATGCGCGTGTTGCAGCTTCATCTGAGATACCACGTGGAGGATACATCCGGGAGATCCACTGGATGTAGTGTTCAGGTATATTTTGGGATGGCATGGTTGAAATACACTAGGCATCAGAAAAGGATAACGAAGAACATTCTTTCTAATCTTCTGGAGCGCCTTCTGGTAATGTTTAGTGTACTTGAGAAAGAATTTGTTAACAGGAAAATAGATGAACGTTGATGGGGGGTGGGGGAGGGGGGATTGTGGTGTCTATGGTATTATGATTTTTTGGGAAGACTTGAGATACATCTCCCAATAATCACCCGGTTCTGTGGTAAGTTCCTTGGGTTTGGATGTGAATGAAACATAAAAGGTAGGATAACAGGTGTTTGGAAGGTAGCTGTGCGGAGCGTGCATATTGGGACTGGAAAAGCTACATTAAAAAGCCGGTGTGTGGTTGAGGAGAGGACCACAACGAGATGATGGGGTAGCTAGCTAAGAAGAGTGAATCTCTCCTTGGATTGATCAAACAAAAGAAATGTGATTTATGGGAGCATTTGAAGAGATGAGATTTGATCAGAAGCTGTAAAAGAGGTTATAGGACAACTGGAGTGGAAGAGCAGTGATATATCTCTCTCTCTCTCTCCCCCCTCCATAAGAAGAGAAGAGAAGAGATTGTGATATGTAAAACAACAGTGACAGTGCGTAAAGCAAGTGTGGATGTGATACAGATATGTATATTATCCCTCCACATGTACAACTAACTAACTGTAATGAATCCACTGTTATTTTTATTATTTCGTGAGTTAGTTAGTTAGTTGATAATTTAGGAGCATGTCAATTGGTTGGTATTATTGATTGACAGACAGGGGAAGAAAGCAAAAGGTGTACCATTTCTTTTCTTCTTCTTTCTTGGGGTGATATGATATGAGTAGTGACGATGATGTATTATGGTTTTCAAGTTTATTATCAACTAACTCTTCTCTTCATCTTGATGCCTGCCTGCCTGCCATATATATATATATATCATCTCTTCTCATCTCATCTCTAAAATGCCCAAAACAACACTCTAAATGCATCACACGCAACACCATCTTTATAATTATTTTCTCATAAACCTTAGTAAGCCAACCATATTAGAATCAATTGGCATCTCCCTCCCTCTTAAGCAATAATATCAAAACAAAAACAGAATAATATTATTAACAACTAACTAGTACTAATTTGCCTACATAACAATTTTTTAATGTGGATCAAATTCTCGGTTGATAATATTATGGGTTATTATTCAGGGAAAAAAAACGGTAAAAAAAGAGCCCATATTATAGGGATAGGCCTAGGGAGCAGTCGGGTCGGATCGCCAAAAGCCCTCCTTCATATTACGCTGTTGGCCGTCCGTCTCCGTCTCTTCAATCTTTTTAATTTAACCCTCGCAATTCAAGTCGTATTGGTATTGTATTTAGATGATGATGATTTGATTCTTCACATCTCAATTCTCTACTCCCAACTCCGAAACTCCACTTCACTTCACTATCGATTTGCATCCGTCGCACCAATTCTTTTCAGCTTCTTCCTCTCATGGTGAAGACTCGTCGCCGGCGGTGAAGGTTCGCTTCTTTCTCTCACTTACACTTTCTTCTATGCATATATCCTATGGTAACATTATACCTTGCTGCTGCTTTCAACAAGTTTTCTGCTTTGGACCCTCCAATTCGCTACTCATCAAAACTTCTTTTATGCCTCCTCACTCTGCTTTTTTTACTATTATTTTCTGCTTCCATCTTGTAAAGATTTTTTTTTTTTTAATACCGTTTGATTTTTGCTTTGTACTTTTCATTGCTGAAACATTCACCTGACACAGCCTTCTTTAATGTTGCTAATTTGCCTTTAATTTCTAATTGGTAGTACTACTTTTTCTTGATTTGCGTTGGTATTTTGCCTTACCCAGCTGTTTTAATTTTAAAGGAGAATTGAAGCTCTTCCAAACTGTGATTCTGTTTTTAACTTCTTTCTGTAGTTTCTTTAGATGTTAGACGAGTTGGCGTTGTTGCCACTGTGCTGTATGTCTAAGATCTAGTCACATTGACAAAGAGGGAAAAAAAACGGAGATTTTTTAGATAACACTTGATATTGTTGACGACAATGTATGGGAGAGCGGGCCTTGATCGCTTTAAGAAAGCTCAGTCTTCGGAACCATTTTCTGTAAATGCCAATTCATCTACCAATGCCAAACCTTCCTCCCAGCCTGCCACAAAACCAATTCAGCAACCTTTGCCTACTTCCTCTCAGTATCAGCAACCGCACCACCAAAATCAGCATCCTGCTTCACAGAAACCTGCTGGCTCGGATGCAGCTGCGCCAACTCAACAAGTGACTCAAGTTGGAGGGGGTCAATCAACTTGGCAGCCCCCTGATTGGGCAATTGAGCCACGACCAGGTGTTTATTATCTTGAAGTCATTAAGGATGGTGAGGTACTTGATAGGATAAATTTGGATAGGCGGAGGCAAATATTTGGACGACAGTTCCAAACTTGTGATTTTGTGCTCGATCACCAGTCTGTCTCCAGGCAGCATGCTGCTGTTATTCCTCACAAGAACGGAAGGTATACAAGCTCCCTATATTCTTATCTTTCTGCTTTTTCATATGTTTTTAAACATAGTTCCTTTTCTTTTAGGAGTATGTTTGTTATTTGGACTACGAACCAATCGATGTCAGAGGCTTGCATTAGTACATGTTAGGCACCATTACTTGAGTTCCCTGTGAATGAGAAAAAATTTTGGACTATTGTCATTTCTGTTTGTATGGTAAAATAATTTAGCTCCTTTACGTTAGAAGGGATCACTTGCTTCCATACATTTCCTGCATATCTCAAGATCATGTTTACATGCATTGATCAAAATTTTATGAAATTTTGGTTTAATGTGCATTACTCTTGCAGCATATATGTTATTGATTTGGGATCTGCCCATGGTACATTTGTTGCAAATGAGCGGTTGACCAAAGATTCTCCTGTTGAACTTGAGGTTGGACAATCTTTGCGATTTGCTGCATCAACAAGGACTTATATTTTGCGAAAGAATAATGCAGCTCTGTTTCCTCCACCACCTGAGCCAACGGAAATCAATCTTCCTCCGCCTCCTGATCCTTCAGATGAAGAAGCTGTAGTGACTTACAACACATTTCTAAATCGTTATGGGCTGACCAGGCCAGATCCCGAGCATAAGCCTTTCCAGTTAAGTAGCTCCTCTAGTGGAAAAAATGACAGTCAGGTGAAAGAGAGGGCAGCTAAAAGAATTAAGAGAACAAGAGTGGCCTTCAGGGATCAGGTAGGTGGAGAACTGGTTGAAATTGTTGGAATTTCTGATGGAGTTGATGTAGAAACAGAACCCGGTCCATTGGGTGTGAAAGAAGGAAGTCTCGTTGGGAAATATGAATCTCTTGTACAAATAACTGTTATACCAAAAGGAAAAGATCAATCATCTGTGAAGGAAGTGAGTGTTTCCGAAAAAGGTGTGACTGAGAAACTTAAGCAAGTCCTTAACAAGGTAAAAGCTCCAAAAATGAGTGGTATTTATGATGATCTCTATGGAGAATCATTTTCTGGAAAAGTGGGTTCATCTTGGGCATATTCCCCTGTTGGATCTGGTGGAACACTAGTTTCTCCACCTAGCGATGCTGAAAGGAAAGATGGGGGTGCCTTAAATGAAAAGACTGAGAACAGCTCTACTATTGTTGAAGATGATGATGATTTATTTGGTTAGCCAATATGCACAGTGAAATCCTTATTTCTTTGCTTGAGGATATCTGAAAGATTAATGGCATCCCTTCAAATATAACAAAGAGGTACTTTCCCTAAATGGACATTTTTGTTGTACTTTTTTCCTTTGTATTCTTTGCTTGGCATGCTCAATTGATTATCTGAAGATTCGATTCTTTGATATCAGAATCTATCTGAGATGAATCTGTTTAAGTTGAAGGAGTCGGGAAAAAGAGCTGCTTGATGTCAAAAGGATTTTTGTAGTTTGGAGGAATTAATTTTGTTCCTTAATCTCTAAGAGATGTACAAGATTGACTGAGTGACTTTGACATGGGCCAAACACGTGTATGTGACTTTACATATCACAAACAACCAGCACAATGGTAGCCATAGCTTTTGTTTGTGATTTAATTCGGATGTTGATGTAAATTCAAATTTTCTTAACCTGTAGAGAAGGATACTTGAAAACATTGTGCCACGTCCAACATTTGTGAATTTTTAGTTGTCTTCACTGGTAACAGTTGAAATATGTTCTTTATACCACATTTTCTGATTGTTCCATTGCTACTACTCCTTGCTTCAAATATTTTGGAAATTGAATATAAAATCCCCCATGATTTTCATGGAATCTTTGGCTGGGTTCTTGGTTAAGTTGTATCCTGGGAATGCATAGAAAGCCATATTCTTCCCTTGATACTTCCGATATATGCTAATTTGCAGATGATTTATTGGAAGAAAACTACCCAATATCTTTAGCTAACTAGTTGAAGCTTGATGGATTTTGGCTGCTAAGAGGCTTTGATTGAGGTGCTATCTTGCTGTGATTAAAGTCTGTGTGGCTTATTGGTGCTTGTATTTCTAAGTATTTTAGTCTCTTTCTAATCAGACAGGAACAGAACCTACCTAGAATGGCCTACTTGCCAAATTGTTATTTAGCTGTTGATTAGATCATTTAAAAAAAGGTCGGGGAAAATAGATGGTAACTACGTTAACTATCTTTTCTTACTCTCTTTTGGGTGTGGGGAGGGAAGAGTGAGAGAGAGTTGGTTGCAGTTTAATAAAGAGAAGGATAATGGATATACGATCTCAGTTCCAGCAAATTATGGTGTAAAAGTTGGTGGGTTAGGTTCACACCAGAACTACATGGGGCCTGAAATGGTCCTCCTCAATGGCATTGGAAAAGAACCTTTGCTCTTGCCATCTTCAAGAAACTGTTGAAAAATACCAAAAGTTAGTCACACAGTAGCTTTTAAAGTTTTATTTATGGCGCTGATGAGCTTAAGTAGGAAGAAGATGAAACGATAGTTACCATGAGGAAATTTTTTCAGGAATTTATTCTTCTTACGAAGTCTCAGAAGTTTACATTTCAAGTTGGCTTCATGGTCCTATTGAGAAAATTGAGGAAAGACAATATATAAGCTTAAAATTTATTTTAAGTGTTATAATTAAGATTGCTAGTCACTATAATATCTTTCAGTAGAGGGAGGTGGTATTGTGCTTCTTATAGAAGGAACAAGATGGACATTAAAGATTTGGCAGCTCAAAGATTGGGAGGGATATGGAATGGAAAACCTGTTTCTTATGATGTGCCTTGGCTGCAGCTTCTCTGTTTCTGATCTTGGTACGCTCTAACCTGAGGGCAGTCTCCTCTTCAGTCTCTACAATCCCTTTGTATTTTCTCTTCCTTCTCCTCCGAATGCTGTCCTTTTCACTCCAACTGCTGTTCTCCTTGCAGTGAAAGTATCTCACAGAAGAAGAAGAAGAAGAAGAAGAAGCGCCAAATGAATTTGAACTGAAAAAACCACTTCCATGGAAAGAAGCAGATGAGTTCATTCCTCCTAAGCCACTAGTCCCTCCAAGATTATTGCTATGAGTAATTAGGTGATCAAATGTCATGTTGAGACCCAGGCCTGCGGTAGTGGAATCATGATAAGTTTCCTCTATCATCACTTGGGTATCCAGAATTTCTGTGGTGTAAGTGTAACTCTGCTGAGCATTACTACTCAAGTCGTGGGTAGGTGCTGGGAAATTCCTTGCGCAAGGATGCAGCATTTTGGTTTCGTACTCTTCAAAATCATGAAGAAGTGTAGTAAGGTTGGTCTGTAGAGAATTTGAGATGTTCCAATTGTTGTTGACACATGGTGTCAAAAATGAGTCAAGAAAGTCCATGACGGTGCAGGTGATGCTACTGTGGCTCTGGATTTGAATTTGGAACTCATTGAGACGTTGGGGAAGTTTGTCTAGTTGGTTATCAGTGAAATTTTGGGGTGTCAAGTTATCTGATGAAATAATAGGAGGGTCCATTCTCTGGAGAAAGAAAAGCTGCTTTGAGGTGAGGTTGAGATTAGGGAAGAATTAATTAATGAACCGAAGCACAGGCACTTACGTTTAGAATGCTAGATTTACTATCAGGAAACGGTGGTCTGCTGCTGCATGGTGGGAGGCTAAGGCAAAAAACAAAAGAAACAAATAATTACTAGTAGTAGAAAGTAGTAAAGGAGAAGCCAGAACGGCTGGTGGTAAAGTTTTAGAATAATTCCTAGTGTAGTTTTTAATGAGTATGGTGTGCCATTCCATTCCGTATGAATGAAGATTGTAAGGTTATTCTTTCTTCTCACACTCCCTGCATGTCTGCCTGATTGGGGTCATGCAATGCAACACAGTGGCGTTGTTTTCTAGTCTACTGATCGATGATGGAGTGAGTAGTAGCATATGGTAGTGAGTGGTGGTGGTGGTGCTGCTGGTGCGGGGGGGGTTCTGTTTCCAGAAACGCCTTTCATACATTTGAGAATGATCTAAAACATTCTAGTGCTTTTAGGCAAACAGAAGAAGAAGAAGATAGGGTTGTTTGGGTTTGGCTACTGCTTTGAATGTGAATGGAATCTCCCTTTGATGTGGCACTTTCTCAACACAACATCATCTACCTACCATACATACATGCATAATGTATGTGAGGAGCTGATCTGCCGGTGCCAAAATATTAATAACATAGCTCTAAGTAATACTAGTTATTGTATTTATTACATTATTATTGGTATGCTAATAGTCAAAGGAAGGGAGGAGGGAATCAGCTCATGTAGACACACACAATGTAGTGAGTGGGAGCTTTAACTAATGCCAACAAAATCAATCTCAATCTCACTCATGTCCATCTAATCCGACCGCCCGCCGTATTGGCATATTAGCAACCGATACTGAAATATTCTTTTAGCGCATATATGTCTCTTTTTAGAGTTCAGATAGAAGATGTCTTCTCATATCTCTTCTCCACCTAAATTTGGATTGATTGGCTTTAATATTTTTATAATATAATAGAGACTGTCGCTGTGTATCATCCTCCTCCTCCTCATTGTTTATTTAATCATATATACTCATAACAATGCTTTCAACTACTCTACGAGGAAATTAGAAAAACAAACAAAAAAAATTTAACAAGTAGTTGTTATTTGAAAAAACAATCATCTTAGTGAAAAGCATGCTTGATGGTTGCTGTTGCGATAATTATTAATGGTGGTCACTAGCAATACAAAGCTTTTGTTGATGACTCATGATTAAAGAGAATAAATAATTAAAACTTTCTATGCCCGTAATATGAAATGAATTAATTAAAACTCCTGTTTGTTGAGAGACGAGATACTTGCTAGTAAGGTCAGTAGTAGTTTGGGTAGTATATACATACATAAGCTGCACTATGTGATGCATCATGCGAATGCGATGCCCGATTCCAGCATGCATCTTCCTTCATTAGTTAGGTCCGGCCGGTCCAATGATGCATGCATGACACGCTGATTGATAATACTGGGACTGGGACGTCGGGTTGAGTTCTTGTATGAAAACAAGGAAGGAGAGCGTCAACATCTTGTACTTGTACGCACGTGCATTAATGGAATCTTACAACAACTGGTCAGTGTCACCAGCCTCAGCTTGCTAGCTGCTGCTGCAATGTGAAATTTTGGACGAGACCAGCACACACCTTTTACACACAAGAGGCCATCAGGTATGTATTTATGTATATATTTTTTATTTCTATTATTAATTAATAATGAGATCAAGAGAGATTCCCTCCTATACATAATTTCTATTTTCATTTTCTAAAATATAAAATTATATTAGATTATATATGTATGCTGCATCATCATGCAGGACTGTAATTTCACATGTTACCTTACCATTACCATTAACGATGTCACTTATCTTCTTCGTAAGGTACAATCCTCATCTCATCTCATCTCATCTCGTCTCAGTGCTCACAACTTAGTTTCTGCTTTCTGTGCTGCCAACTTCCTCCGCATGACTACTGACGTGTCTAATTTCCTAGTCAAGCTTGAGGCTTTCTTCAAATTCTTGCATCCTTCAAGGTTGCAAGGCACACCATCCTTGCACTGCAGACTACTGTCCAGCTCCCGCCTCAGCTCATTGACAGAAACACAAACTTCATCCTCTGCTCCTCCACCCTGCTGCATATCCCTGGATGATGATAGGAAACCCCAAATTCTTGAAATGATTGTTAGCATGAATCCACCAGAGACTTGATCTGTTTCCATTGGATTCTTGCTAAGGCTCCCAAGGATAGCCAATTTGGTAGGAGGGGTGTCTTCGGCAACACTAGGCACAACTCGTGAGGAGATCAGGCCATCATCGCCCTCAACCTCAACCTCACATTCACATTGACTTGGTTCGGCCCATGTTAGAAAGTTTCTTGAGGCAGCAGCGGAGAAGAAAATCAGAACAAGGTCAATCATCCACAAGTACAACAACATCTATTGTAAAGTTCTGTAGGCTTTTAGACTCTTATCTTCATGTCGTTGCAAAAGAGGTGGTGGACGTCCCAGTGCAGAAACTAGTATCATCACTAGCTGCAGCTGTTCCAGAAATTGCAAGACCCCAACATGATCAACTTTACAAAGCAATTAACATTTATCTCAAGGTAAGGTACCCAATTGCCAAACCAATGATCTACCACATTGTTTCTCTTCTCCTGGCTTGTCAATTGATAAAGTCCCCTTTGCTTTTCTTTGTATCCGCCAGGAGCATCCTAATTTGACAAAACCGGATAAGAAGGAGCTCTGCCGCATTTTAGACTGTCAAAAGTTGTCCCAGAAAGTGCGGTCTCATGTATTAAGAAATGAGCAACTACCTTTGAGGACAGTGGTTCAAGTTCTCTTCTTTGAACCAGAAAAGCTTTCACAAGAAGAACCGTCCCTAGGCAGGCAGAGGCAGAGACAGTACATGCCACCAAGCAGTACAGGCACAGCTGATCTCTCCAACTCCAAATCAAGAGCCACCACTTCTGCTTCTGCTTCTGCAACAGAGGGAGGTAGTGGTGAAGTAGTTCACCATCATAGACTGAAAAGAAGAGAGGAGAGAGAAAAGAAGATTCTGATAAAGGAAAGGAAATCAGACAGGAGGGAATAGCTGTAAATAACACAAAAAATTTCCCAGAGGGAGGAAAGCTGGACGATCACAGCACATGTAGGGAATAGGGAGAGGTAGCCTCTCTGCATCCTTGGATTGTGCATCCTATTATTTGTACAGATTTCCACAGCTATTCTTGTTCCCAATCATTCCCCCCCAAGAGGGGTGTTTTAATAACAGCATAATGTAATAGTTATCCCATAAACAGCTTCATCACTTGGGATAACGAGAGAAGTGCAACACTTTACTTATAAAATATAACAGAACTTGTTTTTCTTATATGAAAAGGTACAAAGTTCTCAGGATCTCCAATATTCTTCTAGAACCGACAGCCAGGAGTCAGATCTAAACTAGCATACAACAAGCTGCTGGAGATTCATGAGAACAATGCTGGAAAAGTTACCTAGCTGCTTTTTTATTAAAAAAAAATATACAAATATCCAGCCTTGTCAAGTTATACATTGCAACAAAATTTCACGGGCAACAAAAGCCAACAGATCGCAAGTCCTGAGCTCCATACTAGAATGAGCATGCTTTGCTATCAAGCCTAATTGACATTCAGAGGTAAACATAAAAGAGGATAAGCTAAACCGCCTGCTGGATTGGCAAGTGATATTTTTTGGATCTTCTTACTCCATGCAGCTGATAGTCTACTCTTAACATTCCAACTGAAGATCTTCCACAAGAGTTATCTTGGAGTTAAACCTCTCCCATTCTGACCGACCTGTTAATGCATATACACAGACCTCAGGTGTATAGCTAGAATCAAATAAATGGCCATAAGATGCAGGTAAGAAATACTTCACTAATTCTTTGCTTCTGAAATCCATTGGTTAAAAAGGCAGTCCTAGTCATAATTATTCCACTTCAAAAAACCTTCTTCATGTTTTGTTCATTTAATGAAACCAGCTAACAGACAAGGCATCACAGGATGCCAAATATTATAGTATCGCTACATTTATGTTCAATCTTCCTCTGCAACTAAAAATCAAACATCACAAGAAATAATACGAAGCTGAACATAGCTTCTGGAAATCAGCCACGCGTTATGTTGCTTCCATCTACACATTCCGCGTTGCCGACGTGACGGACATTGCAGTAAAAGAAAGTCGGAAGTGCGATAAATTTTCAATACCCAGCTTCCTAACAGTTCACAAAAACTCGAGCACTCGAACTCCCATGACAATACACACTGAAAGTTAACGCTATAATGACAAAGTTCACCCATCATGCATTATGCATACTTTACCATTAAGCATTTGAGATATATGCAAAACATTGTTGCATAGAGTGGTCAAACATTCATCAGGAAGAAAGATCTCAAAAAGATTCATTATTAGATTATGGATCATTGAGGTATTACCTGAGCTGCATATGATGAGCTCTCAGCAAGAAACTTGAGATATTCTTGCTTTTTCACTTCATAGTTGAGTTTTGACTGGTTCAACAGTGCTTCTTCTCTTCGCACATCCTCCAACAGTCTGTCCTTTTCCCATTTTGCTGCCTTTAGAATCTTTTCAATTTCAGCATAGTTGTCAGGTAAATGTGACTTTCCTGAGACTATAGGAAATTTCACATCCATGACTTTTCTGCATACAAAGAATTCCAAAAGCAATAAATAGCCCATTAGATGATTAAGATGCAGTGGGTAATTGAATTAGGCAGAGCATAAGTACATAAGTACATCACATATGAACAGTAGACTGAAATACTAAAGCATTTGATTTAGGAAAGTCCCCTAGATCAAACATTAAAGCATTTGAGTCTTGCTGGCTTAGTAAGCCACAGCAAGAGTCAATTAGAAAGCATTACAGAAGCAAAACATATCTCCTTCTCTGTGCGTGTCTGTGGGAGGGGGGGGCAGGGGGAGTGTTGTTATTGATATGAATCCATCTATTTAAAAGCTTCTAGGGACTTCAGCTGCCACCACATAGACATATAAAGATATGTACATATATACTAAACGAAACCATGATTCATTAATGTCAATTGTCAGTGAGTGGACATTACTTACTATTTACACAAAGCATAAAAAACTTGGCATCATATTGATCGCCAAAGACAGAAATATAATAACGTCTTCCTGAAAAGCCACGAGCAATTAACTTTCAAATGGAAGAATTATAAAGAGATTCTCGTACCTATTACCCAAAGAGAAAACCACCCTGTTTTTTATCATTCCACCATCCAAAGAAATTGCACCATTGCTTATTAAAGGGTGAGCCCGGAGCATATCTTCTCTAGTTTTATACACTTGTAAGCTTGAAAAGAGGTGATAGAAAAGAGTCTCTCTCAGGCCACGGCCATTGTTTGTAACGAAGTGAAGATTGGTAGGGTCGATGTAGATCATATTTACAGCAAACCCAAGAAATCCAGACGGAGTTTCACCATTTGGTAATTTTGGCTTAAGAAGATCGAGCCTTCTCTGCGGATCATCAGCTATGAAGTGACCGGCATATGGACTAAACTCGAACCAGTTAGAGCAGAGGAAGAACCATGAGCGCACCAAAATTGCAGAAATAAAAAATCAAACACGCCACTAACCTCATATTTTCCAGGCAAATGACCAGAAACTGATCATCCAAGGACCTTCCAACAGACATTCCAAGTCCATGAAGACCAGAACTTTTAATTATGGATCCTTCATCATTATATGTTTCCAGAGCTTTAACACAGGTTTCTGTTTTGCAGACAAGTGCTAGCATAGTATCGACCCCCAAATATGCTGCCAGAAGCCTGTGATTCAGGATTTAATGCAAAACTTGTGAAGCCTCAAACAAAACTATTTTACGGCAGTGCATATGATTATTCAACTCTCATGCTTCCAACCATCCAATAAATGACTAGAAAGTATGTAGCTTTCATATGGACCCTTGGCAAGTGGACTAATGTCAAACCTTAGACACCAGAATCACATTTGCAGCTCCCAAGACACTTAGTTTCTGGAGTTCCTTTCTCACAATTCAAACACCATACTGATATGGAAAATTATCGCTAGTTTCAAGTTCTCCATATTTAAAATGTTATTTAGAATTCAGGACAAAAAATTACAGAATCAAACTAACCTGCTAAGGTTATCATCCAGAAGTTTTCCAAGTGTTGCAACAACACCAAGAACATCTTTCATCCATGGAATATTAGAAGCCTGAACCTGATGATGAGTTTTCAACTGACACAAAATTCCAGCTGCAGAATTGGCATGCCTCAGAATATTTTTTATGGTCTCCTCTTCACTGTGATCATGAGGAAGATCCAGGTTTTCCAGCTTCTGTTCACTGTCTGAATGATACTTGCCAAGTGAAACTGAGAATAGATTTGAACAAGAAACATCATACAGTAAGAACAGGGAGGTAAAATAAACAAGTCTATGATGTCAAAGGAGAAGCCCAGGATCTGCACAAAATAAGAAACTTCTTTGTAGAAAACCTGATAGATTTGTACCTTGCATATCTAGAATTAAGTCATCCAACCTGTTAGTCTCACCCTTCAAGAATTTGATACCCGATTCGTAGTGTTTAATCTTAGCACCGAGCATTTGCACATCATCTTGAAATTTCTGCAATCGAAAGCTCAAGTAAGAATCACAATTCGACATTTCCGTCACAAGCAAAAGCTGTCAAAAGCACTAGGTCAAGCCAATATTTCAGCCTTCTTGAAGTGGGGGAGAAATCTTAAAGAATGGGGGAAGAATAATATAAAGCAGCAGACTGCGTGGAAAGTCCTCAATAACCTTTGATTCACGAATGAACATTACCGACTGGGATGAAGCTGCATTTTGTATTTCCTCCATCACCCTGAGCTACCTGATCTACAGCAGATGGATCTTGGAGAAATATGCCCCAATAATCAGCAAGCTAGAGTAGCAATAGATCTCATTAAAAAGTCAAAAACAAAAGTAAATCAAAAGCTGATACTCGCATGCATGAAGAAACTGGATTGCATTGCACACAAAAGAAATACTAGTTAAATAGGACCAGATAGCTAAAAGCAGAGGTCCACATTATAAACTACTCAGAAATTATGTGTGTGAGGTCCTCTTCCCATAAGTTGAAACAGAATATCAGTGTTTTCCCAGTCAACTGGTTCCATTCTAATTATAACAAGGCAGTAATTTTTTGGCGAGTTAGACCAGGGAGCATAGTTGTTAACCGTACATCGATGGTTCCATACGCAAATAATTGGTGTTTAATAGGCAATGGAATTACATGGTTCCTTCCAGCAATTATGAGAACACGGGAGGGAGCATGATGAAATTACGGTAATTGTAGCATTCAATTTCAATCACTTAAGGATAAAAATTCAATAGAAAAATAAATGGAAAAGATGCAATTTTAATTATAAATTTCTGCAGCAAAAAGAGAAAAATTCCCAGAATATACGAACAAAGAATTAACAACCTCGCTCAAAGCAAAAGCAGTAAAGTCTATGGCCGCCGCAGTTGGCTATTAAACTTGAAAGCCTGCCCAACTCTACAAAGTCATGCATGCCGAATAAATAAAAAAGAATCCGTGAAAACCCAGAATGATTGTTGAATTATTAAGGCGTTTGCGACCAACAAATAGAGGAGAGAAAAAGTTATAACAAAAAATGCAATGAGTACCTAATAACCAGAGAGAGCCTTACAATTTCGGGGGATGGAGGAGAGGTTGAACTTGAAGAAGAAGAAGAAGAAGAAGAAGAAGCTAAGCGAATGCCCTTTGCGTTTGCGTTTTGGTGTCAGTGGTAGTCGTAGTTGTGACAGTCTCCACTCCAAGTCTGGAAGAAAGGAGGACTCGATCAAAATTGGAATGGCTCTGTCTCTGTGATCCAAAGGCAAAGGCCAAGGCCAATGCCAAGCCCGGGTCAAAATACTCGAAACAACGGGTGCTCAGCTCACTTCCGTTTCGGTTATTTTTTTCAACTCCGTTTTAAGATTTTCCTTTTTGTAATCCTTAATAAGTAACCCCCCTATACTTTTCTAGACTTTGTGTTGTTACCTTAAACCTAAATTTTTCCTTTTTCTTTTGGTGAATAACCTTAAACTTAAAATATAAAATTATTGCCCTCTAATCCTAAATATGTCAGAGAAGCCTTTAGTCTTTTAAACAATTTGCAATGTATTATACTTACATTTATTTATTTAACGTTGCACGTTTTAAAACATTATATCCTTTTAAATTTTATAGTTTACACAGATTTTTTTATTCTAGAAAAATATTGTCCATCTCATAATAACTAGAATATGATTTTTTATTTATTTATTTAACGTTGCACGTTTTAAAACATTATATCCTTTTAAATTTTATAGTTTACACAGATTTTTTTATTCTAGAAAAAATATTGTCCATCTCATAATAACTAGAATATGATTTTTCAAAAAAAAAAAGAATATGATAATCAATTTAAGTTTAGTTCTAATGAATTATGATAAATAAAAATTTTATAACTTATGTGATTTGAGAAAATTATGTCATGTAGCAGTTTTATGTCTCCATTCATACATTATGTGGTTTGTATTGAATTACATTATCATCCCAGTTATTATTGTCTCCATAATGAAAGATATAATCAACATCAGGAGGTAATGTGTTCACTAAAGGCCACATAATCTACAAGTAGGGACATTTACT
This sequence comes from Catharanthus roseus, assembly GCA_028651295.1. NCBI lineage: Eukaryota > Viridiplantae > Streptophyta > Magnoliopsida > Gentianales > Apocynaceae > Catharanthus > Catharanthus roseus. Next base: position 3,708,616 of record JAPQWS010000142.1, read on the forward strand.
TGACCTATGACATAATGGACCATTTGATCCGTTTCCTTAGTTAAATTTCATTCAACATCCCTCATCGTCCTAGCTAGAAAAGAATATGGTTAATTTCAAAAACACCCCTATACTTTTACCACATATTTAGTAAATTGGAATGATATAGAATGGGATATTTTTTCGTCCGAAATGGAACATGAAAAATGTAGAATGGAATAATAATTCATTTTATTTGTTTTGAAAAATTAATATTTTATGTCGGAATTGAATAAAACTATATATAATATAACATAAATGTGCTGCTAGCATAAAATGTATTTTTTTCATATCATAACACATATTCAACTACCAAAAACATCAAATATTTTATTCAAGCGTAAATATTCATATATAAAATTGAAAATAGACATAAACATATCATTTTAAAAATCAAAATAACAGAAAGTATGATATATAAAAATTAATCGAGTGTAATATATGTAATATATTAGAGGTATAATAGTCTAATATTTAGAAAATAATAATTCCCACTTCTCTTGAAAAGGCATTTATAGCTTTTTTCTAGAGTGGATTTATGAAAAGAGAAGTTGGAAAAACCAATCAATTTCATCCCATTACCGCATACCAAGTATTGCATTAGTAATTGCCAATTGAATATTCTAACTTTTAATTTTGACAGTCGAGTATTTAAGTTAGACTTTCGTCATATAATTAACGGCGAACATATTGATAGAATCCTAATTAAGGTATTTGATTGTCGAAATTAAAAGTTTTTCAATTGTCAAAACCTAATTTGGATATTTAATTATAAAAATTACACTTTTAAATATTCAATTGATAATGAACTAAAAGTACATTAATTTGTTTTCAATTAACCAAAAAATACAAATTTATAATTGATTTTTTGGGTTAATTTAAAAAATGTCCGTGTATTTATAATTAATTATTAATTGAATACTTAAAATTTTAATTTTAATAGTCAAGTATCTAAATTAGGTTTTGAACCCTAATTTAAATATTTAATTGTCACAATTAAAAATATATTTTATGAATAAAATCCTAAATAGAACCGTAATTTAAATATTTAATTGTCAAAATTAAAAGTTCAAATACTCACTCATAATTAATTATAAGTACATGAGTGTTTTTGAAATTAACCTTTTTTCCTCGTTTTAGTCCGATCGCGAGAGGATACACGAGCTTTGCTTACATGTCATGTCAGCTTCCCCAAAAGCGTTTAGGGGGAGAGAGAGAGAGAGAGAGAGAGCTCCTCCTCCTCCGGACCTCATCATCATCAAATTATCGACCATTAATAGCAGCAACTAACTAGCAAGCAGTCCTACTAATACTACTATTTAAGCTACAGCCCAATTCATTCATTCTTCTCTCTTCTTCCCACCCCCCCTCTCGCCTCTATTGCGCTATATAAAGAGGGAACTGATGTCCACTTCTCTCTTTAGATTTTTCTGAGAGTTTTGGTTGCACTTGGTAGGACGAAGAGGAGCAATCCCTACCAACCAGTCCCCATTCTTATTTTGATTTTTTTTTTCTTTTTTTGGATTGATTGATTTATTCGAGCAGCGTTTCTCTCTACCTCCTTCCTTACCAGTAATTTAGTTACGGAGGAGTATTTGTTTGTGGAATAGACAACTGAACAGAACATAAAAGTTGTCTACATTACCGTCTTTCTTTTCCTTTGAAATTATTTTGCAGGCGGTCTGGTGATTGGATTCTCTTTCGGCTCTATCTCAGTCCCCAGTCCTTGACCCTGTGCTATATCGTACAACACATGAAGGAGACGCAAACAAAATCCCCTCAGATCAGATAATTTTTGGATTTTTTCCAAACTTTTTTAACTTTCTTTTTGTTCAAAAACGATTAGGGGAAAAAGTCAACCGTAATCATTCTCATAAGCATTAATTAGAATCATCCATCGGAAAGAAGCACAATGTGGGAACAAAAATTCAAGCAATCCTTCCCCATCCTGAATCCTCTCTCTGCCAACTCTATGTTTTTCTGAAAGGTACGTCCTTTGCCCGTCCCTCCTCAGTAGATACGGCTGGCCAGGTCTTTGAAGAATTCCCTTTTCGGGTTTTTTATATATGTTTGTGGATTTTTTTCAATTTTTTTTTCGCCCTGGAATGTTGTTGTTTAAAACCCTAAAGCTGTAAACTTTCTGGGATGTGGAATTCTATTGGTTTCGAGTTTTAGGAGCTTCTGGCATTGGAGTGATTGGATCCGCGCCGTTAAAAGTCTTGGATCCAAGTTGGCATTGCCTGTCCTCATCGTCCATTTTGCTTTGATTCTATTGTTTTTTTTTTCCTGTGTGGCCTATTGTTGGCATGAATAAGAATTGCACATTTTTTTTCAAGGAAGAAATCTTCTGATTTATTTCCAAACCAAGAAGGGTTTCTCTTTGTTAGGGCTTGTCATTTGCCACCGTGATGTCTAAGTAAAGGAATAATATGGTTTTATGAGCGATTAATTTTGCAAACTCTTAGCATTGAATGGTGAAAGAAGGAAATGAGAATGCAAGTTCTTTAGTAAATACCCAATCTATTGGTATCTAAGAACCGGAGCGAATTTGGAAACTCCTAGCCATCAATTTCAGTTGGCATCTAGTTTTCCTGCAGCGGACTATATTTGCCCTAGTGCAGTAGAATGCTTATGTCATAATTCTTGTATTTGACCTTCTGCTTGTGTGGACATTATCAATGCGTAGGAATTCTTGCCAGTAATATTATTCTAAGTGGCCTAGGTTTAAAGGGTGGTATCAGTAATGTGAGCTACTAGACTGACTAGCTTGAACCAACATATGAGATTGTATTGTGACAAATATCATTAAAGAAACTATACTTTCATCTGCTGCATTCTGCAACAGGTACAAGTACACACAAGTATTTGTTTCTACATGCATCTTGATCAGCATAGACCTCATGAAATTGATAGTTACATACAGCTATGCATTAATGATTTCCATGCATTAAAAGAAACTGTGAACTCTTCATGGACTCACCATTCAGTGGATCCTCTCATTTTCGTGGTATTATGGTAGACTTTGCATAACGACTAGGTCAACTTTTTCTTCTAGTCATTCATCTAATGGATTTGTTTTGTTTAATGAAATTGATAACTCCTGATTTACAGGTATGGATTATTTTGATTGCTGGAAAAGACCATGCAGTGCTTAACGGGATTAAAGCATATGCTTTCTGCTATTGTTAATTGCTGCGATTCTGAAATTTATAAGCAACCTCGAGGCTTGGAAAATCCTGAAGCTCTTGCCCGGGAAACAGTTTGTATGTCACATGAATTTTACTAACTGTTTACTACATTATCATTGGATGTGTGCTTTAACTTAATTGTCTCAATCATTTATTTGTGAATTTGTTGTAATCATCTGGCACTTGAACTAGAAAACCTTACTTTATTTTGGGGGGTCTCTCCACAAATGCACCAAATGAGATGGATTCAGCTTTCTGGTTGATGAAAGCTCCAGCTGTTGAAAACTTCTCTCGGTTTAGGTGCTAAACTGTTTTTATTTGTTTGTTTGTTTTTAAAAAATAAAAACAGTTAGTGTCAGTGAGATAGAGGCGCTGTATGAATTGTTCAAGAAGATTAGCAGTGCAGTAATCGATGATGGGCTTATTAACAAGGTCAGCGACAGCACACTCCATTCTACCGTTTTTATTCAAATCTATCTCTATGCTAAACTTGATTTTTTTTCTAAAATCTATTCTCTACATTATGTTCCTTATAACTTGTTCACTATTTGCTTCTCTTCTGTTGATGTTTATTGTTGATGGCTTTTCAGGAAGAGTTCCAGCTTGCTTTGTTTAAGACAAATAAGAAGGAGAGCTTGTTTGCTGATAGGGTAATTTCCGCATATGCCAAAACTTTTAGTGTATTTATTTCACATCTACTAGGAGCATTCTTTTCTAAATCTGCAGTTAACATCTTCTCCAACACCCCCCCCCCAACAAAATAAACCTCCCCCCAAAAACTGAAAAGGAAAAACTTTAAGACAGAGACCTAATCCAAGTGCTCCCTGAGTGTTTGACCATATCTAAGCACTCTCATCGTTGCCAGTTCGAATCATCTTTTCTATATTTGCTGTCTGAGTCCTGGAAGCTTTCCTTTCTCAGATATTTTATCACAGGAGCAATTACTGTCACGTTTGTCTTTGTCACATTCAATTTTAGTTTCCTTTGAACTTTGTGGTTTTCCATTCTTGAACGCTTTGTTAATGAAATATCATCTGTTAACTCTTTTCTTTTGCCTTTAAACTCAATACATCCTGCAGGTATTTGACTTGTTTGACACAAAGCATAATGGCATATTAGATTTTGAAGAGTTTGCACGTGCTCTTTCGGTCTTTCACCCAAATGCCCCAATTGATGATAAGATTGATTGTAAGCATATTTCTTGTATTGTCTCTGTTGGCTTCTTGTCTGAGCCCATTACTTCGTCTTTCTGTTAAGAAAATTTTACTCTAAGTGAATATACTGATGTCAGAACAGAATTTGAAATCCTGGCATATAGCAGTTAGCTGTGTTCTGCAATTTGACTTAAATGAGTCAAAACTTCAAGGGATCTCTTCTTGTTATGTTTATATGGACTTAATTAGACCATTTACTCATTTTCTTCTTGATCCTTTGTCATCCTGTATTTCCATCAGTGATTTTGTGTTGACTATATCGAGATTATTTTTTTGTAGTTTCATTTCAGTTATATGATCTCAAGCAGCAAGGATATATAGAGAGACAAGAGGTAACTGTTTAAGCTTCTACAGTAATTCATGGAGGGATATGTTATCATAACTCTCACATTCTATTTAAGAGATTGATGCTTCCCAAATATCTTTGATATGCATATGGATATCTCACATATTCTATATATATATATATATATATATTCTTACAGGATAATAGGTTAGCTTGAAATTAAGTTTGTTTTTTGTTGTGTCTTAGCTTGCTTTTTCGAGGTGGAAGGAGCCTAGCTTTGTACTATAGTGTCCACAGATAATATACTTTAATCCATTTTTTTTCTCCACATTCAATTTTTTAGCTATATACTAAACCCCTAAAGTGCACTATTGAATGTGAATAGCATCCTATTAAGTATTTGAAATGATTCTTAGAGCATGTTTTAAATTTATAAATCAAAGTAATGGTACATGACAGATAATTCTTAAACAATTATGGATCTTACCTTCAGTAATGATCATGATGATTCAGGCACACCACTGTTGGTGTTGTCTTGTCTTGTCCAAATTATTGAGAGAATCCAAAATCTATCTTGGCCTGGAGAGTATCATTAAGACTTCACCTGGCTGAGACTTGTCCATACCTAATATTATGCACTATGATTCCCTATTCTCTGTTGCCTCATTTTTATGTGTCAAGTGAGTTTTGTCGATCGAACATGTTTATTTTTTTTGGGATTATCTAGGCTCCTAAGAGTTCTAATTTTAATTTTTCTAACTTTTTCTCCTTCCTTTAGCTGGGAAAAGTTGCTCTTTGTGTGTATTTCAAAAATTTTCTTTGGCATATTTCTTCATTCTTTGATGGATGGGATCTAATTTTTCTTCATATGATTTTAGGTAAAGCAAATGGTAGTAGCAACCCTTGCTGAATCTGGTATGAACCTTTCTGATGATGTGATTGAAAGTATTATTGATAAGGTGAGTACTGCTGTTAATTTCCAGTTTAGTATCTACAGACTACAGTATTTTTCTTGATTATGCACGCGTGTGTGTGTGAGCATGCAAGTGCATATAAATATTTCTATATCTGCACTTGTTACATGCATGTATATAGAATTTGATCATGAGTGCCATCTTTGGACTAGAGTATTTCTCACTTCTTTCTTTGGTAAATGATTGAGTAATCATTTACTTCATGTCCATTTCACTAATCATGCTTAGGAACCCTTTAATTGCAAGCATCGTATCAATGCTTGAATGCCTTTTATGGGATTATTGATGTCTCTTGATGCCCTTTTCAAATGATAGACATTTGAGGAAGCTGACACCAAACATGATGGCAAGATTGACAAAGAAGAGTGGCGTAACCTTGTTCTTCGGCATCCTTCTCTTTTGAAGAATATGACCCTTCAATATCTCAAGTATGTTTTGAATCATATTAGACATAACTAGGGTTGGCATTTTTTGTGGCTTGATAAATATATGGGAATAAATAGGAGGAAGAAAATGGACCCTGTGTGTTGTGTTGTTGGAAATTGCGGGTGTTGCACATCTGATTTCATATTTTCTTCTTGATCTTGGCAGGGATATAACTACTACATTCCCTAGTTTCGTGTTTCACTCACAAGTTGATGATACTTGAGCCTGAACTTGCTCAAAAGTGGGCAGTGGTTTGTAATTGGCGGAGGAAATGTGGAGATGGGCTTGTGTGGTTGGGTGCATAGGAGAAATGTTAGAACGTTTTTGGGTTCTTTAAAGATGGTATTATTATTATTATTATGCCCTCTGATGAGAGAGTAGTTTTGATTTTGTGGCCCTTATGCAACAAGTACTATGAACTTTTTTTTTGGGGGGGTTCTGAGCATAGAATTTTGTTGCTATGCTTCAGTTATAGCTTGACATATATGATGAATATTTTATTTTATATTTATTTATTTGGTTCTTTCTAAATGGAAAGTAGTTTAGGGAATGAGTTGATATTGCATGTTTTAGGGGCATACATATTAAACCCTAAACCCTCCTCCTTGAGGTGATGGATGTTCTACTAATTCTGCATTACTTACTTGATCAGTTGAGTTGTATCAATGCATTGCATCATCTATGTATGCATCTCTAGACGGTGGAAAACTTTTCATGTGCTTTGCATTAAACTACATTTTTTTTTTTTCTTCTTTTCTTATGATATAAGTAGGGTGGGTACACGGTTCAATTCAAGAGTGATGTGATTTAATTAAGTCGATTTATAATAAAATAGATTCTATAAAGGAGAGATATAAAATATATTTTTTCGATTTTTACTACATATGCATAGACCATCATAGTAGATAAGGAATTTTAATTATTTCACTTAGATTTCTTTCCATTGTAGTGAAAAAAAAAAAAAAGAGCTTAGAAATTCATTGAGCTCTTATAATTTTTTGAAATTGTAAAATTCTTCAGCCTCCTTGTTCATAATACTTTCTTCAATACGCTATGAAAATATCAACGTAGGAAATGGACTTGCTTCATTTGCAGTAAGTAATAATATATTATTAGACCAACAAGAAAAAGGTAAGTTTGTAGTTGTTATCTAGCAATTTTATTATGACGGGATTGGACTGAGTTTTCTTTGGACTTTCCCTTTAATTTCATATAAGTTAAATTCTTTATTAAGAAAGAGTGCCATAATGAAAATTAAAATTTTGATTTGTTCTGATTCATAAAAGGAGAAGATAATTGCAATTAAGGTATAATGAATTTATGATTGACAATGATATTAATTGGTACTTTTTCTTGTCATCAATATTGAAATTATTTTGTAATCAAGAGTTGATCACAATTAAAAATTTTAAACTTTTTATTTTTATTTTTTTTAAATATAACACTAAGCTTCAAAAATACTAATAAAAATCTACAAATTTCACAAATTACATCTAATTGCCTAAATAATAAAAATGTAAATGAAACAAAAAATAATAAATATTCAAACTAAAGTAAATGAACTAAAAAATATATTAAATATAAGAATTGATTACAATCGACATGGACTTTTTTCTGTTAATGAAATTCTTTTTATTACTGTCTATTGATGCCGGTATCAAAACCTTAGTAAATAATAAATTCTAACGGAATTATCATAAATTACATAATTAAATTACCACCCATCAGAATTAAGAAAAAATCATACAGTTGTCATCCGTAAATAAATTTAATCTTTCAAATATATCATATCTATTTTATTTATAGCATTTAAGTCCCAATTAAATCCAAAATAAACCTTCCTTTTTAAACCTAAATAAGTTAATTTCAGATAATTTTTAGAGATTTTTTAAAAACCAAATACTTACATGAAGCACTCCTCAAATTTTAAGTCAAAATAAATTCAAGAGGGATGTATTTCCCTGTTGAGTGGCAATCAAATAGGGATAGAAAGGTCAATTGGCAAAAAAGATGCTCTGGCGGGAGGAGAATTACCCTGGCAACATCGACACCCAAATCCCACAAATAAAATACTGAGGAGAAAGGCAAAACCCAAACCCCAGACAGAGCAGTGCACTGGCAAAGCGAAGAAAAGGGTCTCTGTTCCTCCGGTGTTCTCCGTAAGAGACAAAGGTAGGAAGCTCTTTTTTTCTCCTTTGTCCTGAACAATTCAAGCGCACGAGAACGCTAGTTTTTCTATCAGCTCTTATATATTTCGGTGAATAAATTCTACGCCCGGGTTCGTCTTAATTCGCAATATTTTTTTTCTTCTTTTTGGGTTGTGTTTTTCGGTGGTATGCGTGAATAAATCAGAGCTGCAGCCAGAAAGTAATGGCAGAAAAAGGGGGAAAGGGGTTTTCACCATCCATAGGAGGAAAGTCTTCCCTGACGTCTCTCGGTTAGTTAAAGTTTACATTTCTTTTTCTTAGTCCTCTACTACTTGTGTGTGTTTGCCTTTTTCTTTCTTTTCGGGAAGGGGGAAGGAGAAGGGAAGGGGGGGGGGGGGGGGGATTTCTGCAGTGAATTTTGAATATAATTGAGTGGATTTTGTTCCATTTTTAGCATCTTGTTCACGATATTTTGTTTCTTCATCCCTTATATGCCATGCATCCAGTTCTGTCGTCTTGTAATTTTATGGAGGTTCTGAAATGGTCTGTCTCAAAGGTTTGTTGCTTTACCGAAGGGGATACATACAGGAGGATGGTGGAAGTACTGAGCAATGTTGAACCCTCGGTGAAATCCAAGCGCTTCTGTATATTTTTTCTACTTTAACCCGAATGAAGATGATTCCACCAATTTTTTAGCATCATCAGCTTGTATGTGGAATTGGAAAGAGATTTCTGTTGGGTGCTTAGGTGGCCTTATGGCTAGGATTTGTTGGGTCGTATCCTATACAACATTTCCTTATATTGTAGGCCTGATTATAGGCAAAGGTAATGAAGTGTAATCTTTTTGTGTAAAAGAACTCTGTTTCCTTTCATTTTCCCTTTGTGGGTGAGGGGTTGTGGGAGAAGGTGACAAGTTGGGAGGATTATGGAGTATGTGAATTGTGGAGAGAACTTGGGGGTACTGCTGAACACTGAAGATAGATAAATTGTCTGTGCAAGATGTTTAGACACAGTTTATGGTAAAATGCCATTGGATGCCATTGTTACACCTCTGTTTGGATGCGTTTTCATTTTCCGCTTCTGCATATGTACACAAAACAAAGTTTGTTTCTAGAATGTATGTCTTAATTCCTTGAGAGATTGTGAACATGTTTGGGTTGCAAGTTATGCCTGCTTTTGTTGCAAAAGGCATTTTTCATCTTCAAAAAGGTTTTGAAGCCCCTCTCTGTTAAATATGGTGGTTTTTCTTTTCTTTAAAAAATTCAAAAATAAGTGTAAAATGCAATATGCAATGTGCTGGCAAGACCACATTTTTCCATACTGCTTTCTACAAACCAGGAAGTGTATTCAGATAATTTATTTTCTCCTTTTATCTTGGTTGTTTTGCTACTCTAAAAGGGAAGGATGACACCTCAGCAAAGAAAAAGAGAGAAAGGAAGGCCAAGTTTGATTATGAAGGTTCAGTTTATGAAATCTAATTACGGAAACTTCTTTATTTTATATATGTGCAACAAAATGGAACAACATTTTCATGTTTGGTAGATGTGGTTTTTTTTTCCTGTGACGTAAGCATTCCAAATTCACAGATCCAGTAGATGGAACGAGATCCAACGGGGTGGCTCATGAACCAATTTCCAAAGGTCCAACCTCCACCTTTTTGCTTTGCCTTTGAATCTTTCTTACTTGTCAATTTACTCTTTCCTGTTTGGTTGACTCCTATAATTTTGACACTCAGCTGCTATTTTTTGAAGTCCTGCTTTTCCCAAAAGAGCTACGGGATTTGCTGATACACTATTAATTTTGTAAAGGTGATGGCGGCAAAGGGCGGAAGGGAGGGAAGCCTGCAAACAGTAGCAAGGCAAAAGAATCTTCTCTTGAACTCCCAATCGAAACAGGCTAGTTCTTTACAAAGTCTATCACTTCCCATACTCACTGTCTCTTTCCAATATTATTGTGCGCTTGATTTATAGCAGCAACTACTGTTCATATTTTTTAAGGTTGCAGTAGATGAGTTTTTTTTTTTTTTTTAAATTTTTATTATTATTATTATTATTATTATTATTATTATTATTATTATTATTATTATTATTATTATTATGATTTTTTTACATTACATTAACCTTCCATTCCAACAACCAAAGAAAAGTTTACAAAAGAAGTTCCTCCCCTATCAAAGATCAAATAAGGGGGAATTTTGGTAGATTCAATTGAACCAGATCTACAAGAGAACTTAGCCATTTTGCAATATTGTGTGCAAGGAAATTACTGTGCCTAGGGGTGTATTTAATATTCCATGGAGGCCATCTTCTCAAGAAATCTCATCCAACATAAAAAAGAGGTTGGCTCCTCCAGGCCATAGTACCTGAAACTCCACAGAATGCTTGGATGATGTTGAGAGCCTTGCCTTCAAAAATCAGCTTTGGGAGTTTTTTACTTTCAACCTGTTGGAATGCTGTGAGAGCACCCGATGCCTCTGCCATAAAAGCATCCTCTACCACACCATTATCTACCCAGATCCATTTGATTTATTCATTTTCATCTCTGATGATAGGAGCACTAACTATGTTCCTTTCACTATCTAGGTTTACATCAAAATTCAGTTATTGCCAACCTTAAGGTGGTAGCTTCTAGTCTGTTTCAACATGAAATTTTTAAAGCTTCTCTTCACAGCAGCAGCCCAATATGATTTTGCCACTATAGAAAACTGTCCTCCCAATCTCTTAAAACTTCCCCATGGTTGACGTTTCATATTTTCCACGTATGCTCCTTGGTCACAACAACAAAGTTGAGGAATTCTCTTCTATACTGGCGTCTCAAAGGGTCCATTTTTCTTACACCAATAATGGGGAGAATATCCTTTCAGATAGAAATGAGCTGTTGTCTGTTAAAATAGTTTCTGTCTGTGTATTTAAATCGATGCTCTTTGCTGTCCTAAAATTCTCAATGATCCATGTGCAGAACTTCCTGAGAATACTAAATGCTTGATGGACTGTGAAGCTGCAGAAATTTTACAGGGAATTCAGGACCATATGGTTGTGCTATCCAGTGATCCAGCTATAAAAATTCCCATGTGAGCAGCCGCAGTTGATCTTTGAGTTCGAAAGATTTGTTTTTTTGGGTTATCTTACTTTATTTATTTTGTGTAACATTTATCTTTCCTTTCAAAAATATTCTGAATACATCTGAATATTTTCCATCAGTTCATTTGACAAAGGATTAAAGTATGCCAAGAGAGGTAGTGTTTACCCCAATCCAAAGGCGGCTCGACAAATACTTGAGTATCCTCTATAATACGCAGACATGCATTTCTATGTTGACGTACAAGAAGAAGCAATGAATATATATGTATTTCCTTGGTGGTAACACGATTCTGAATGTATTATTTATATGGCTATTGCAACATTTCGTGCTAGCAAGTTTTGGAATTATGTCGTTCCTTAATTCAGATTAGGCCTCTTAAGAAGTTTGGCATTTCAGATGCTGAGGTATGCATAACACTGCATTCTTATTATTTTTGTTTTTTCCATTTTTTTCTGGCTCAAATTGGAAGCATTTAAATTTTTTATTATGATAACAGATGTGCATGATCAGCAACATACAAGTGGAATCTGTGGATGAAGTTTTTGCTCTTGTGCCATCGTTGGAGGTAAAAACATAAACTGGCTTACAAGCTTCTTTGTTGTGCTTCTGATACTATCACAATGGCTTTTGAGGATAATATAGAAACAAAGATCTAGCTAAAGGAGAGAAATTTCTATGATTTTGCTGGGCATATTCTGATTGACTCTTGAGAGATGGCTATGTATTTTTAAAAAATAATAATAGTAATGATCACTACAAGGACCAGTTTATGTAACTTGTAGATGAATTTTAGTTGACAAGTATTCGAACTTGCCATTTTAAAATGTTTGAAAGTTAGTCAATTCCTACTTAATAATTTCTCCTTTATCTTGGAATGGGTTGGTATCTTTCTTTCTTGGTTTTCATTTCGAATTTTCTGCTCTTCCCTGTTCTTTTGTCATCTCAAATCTCATAGTGGTAGAGCTGTTAGGCATTCGTAGGTGAATTCTTAATAACCTAGTTTAGCTTTACTCTTTGAGAAGATTTGGTTTCTGGACCATAATTTCCGGATGAAAGACACGATTAATCGTACTAATATGTAAATCAATATGCCTTTGCAGCTTTCTGCTGAAATGTGGTTTTAGTTCTCTCATTGTCAGCTGGTATTTGGTGCACACTTGTTTTTTTGTAGGGGAAAAAGCTTAGGCTGACAGAACCGCTCAAAGATATGCTGGATGAACTAGCCAAGGTCAAAAGCTCAGCATGAGTCCAGAATAGCAGTAGCGGGTAATCCCTTTATTATGTCATCTTCAATTAGCTGCTCGTTTATTTTTGTGACTAGTAATGTTTTTCTGGTACTGAAGCCACTTATGGCATGTTTGTTACACTGAAATGAAATGACTTTTTGACCTTTTTTTCATTCCAATATTTGGTACTCAAACTTGAAGTATGAAACCTCATTCTAGGAAGAAGTGAGAAACACTTTTCCATTCTAAAACCTATGGAAATGTCTTTTCAAGTGAAGTAGAAAAGCTAAGAAACTGACCATTATACCCTCATTAACATTAGATTAAAAAACACACTAATTTAGTCATGAACTTAATCAGTAGAAGATGAGTCCAACAATAATAGTACTGTGATTTAAATTCACACAAAAAAAAAAAAAAAAAACGTATGACGAATGGAAAGGGATTCTGGGTGGGAAAGCATATGGAATACCAAACGTGCTGTTGATCTCTTTCTTGATTTGAATGTGCCTCCTCAGAAGTCATTTTGTGCAATAGCCAGCCTTCCTTTTGTTCTGAAGTCTCACTGCTAGTTTTTTAAACTGCAGATACAGATCGACATATGGGGGCTTTGTAAATGTGGTATGGCTCCATTTTTCTGAAGTAGATCAAGCAGATTAGTTTCGTTTTGGGGGGTGGGACGGCTTGGATTCTGTACTTGTTGTTGTCCCATGATAGAGTGTTGCATTTTGATATTGTTGGGCCACTTGATATTATTATGTGCGACATTCAAATAATTTTCTCCATAACTTGTTATTCTTATTCTTTTGATCAATTTGACTGCATTTTGTGATTTTTCATTCTTGGGGCGAGATTGCATTGCATAGCATGAGTCTAAGTTTTGAGACCCACATCTCATCTCATAAATTATTCTGTTTTTTCGAAACTCAATGATCAAAATTAAACCATATTCAAGTACACCTTTGTTATTCGGATCCGAGGGTTGATTGCATCAGGTGATGAAACTAAATAAATAAAATCCAAGAATTAACCTTACTCAACAGATTATTTAGAATAAAGAATCGAAACGTGTATCTTGATCTATGGCAATTGATTAATTTGAAGATTGTGTTTGAATCTTCTAATTGTTATGTACGTGGTCTGGTTTTTTCAAAGAGATGAAGACTTTTAGAGGTGACTAATGATCTAAGCATACGTGCAATCAGGGATTATAAGCCTAGATGTATTTGTTAAACAACTCATCATAGTTTTGTAATACAATTCTTAGGTTTCTATACATTTATAAAAAGACCCCACACTTTTATTAAGATGATAGATTCACTTATATAAATATAGATTACTTTAATTGGGTCTCAAAATATATATAATAACAACCACATAATTAAATTAAGTAATACATGTACGTCTACATGTCCAAATGCTGTATGAATACGTGTGTACATGAAAAGTCCAAAGATCTAATAATCTCCACTTGGACTAATATTCATGTATACACTTGAACAAACAATTATGTAATTGTCCCTGTAGTAGCTAGCTCACTTTAATTTGTCATCTTAAACCAACTCTGTCAATTAATTTCATTAATATACAGATCAAATGGACTTTCACTGAATTAAAAGAACAGTTAAACCCAACATTGGTCACATGCATTAATTCAACTAAATGACCTGAGTTGAATGTGGATGTGTAGTATAGAAATTACATGTGAATGTAATCTATGCATGTCTATTTCCAACTAGTCCAAATAATTGAGATCACTTTAGCATATGAATAGGAAATGAACAACTCAACAACAGTCTTAATGAGCGAATGATACATTAACAATAATAAATAAATAAAGTATGAGCATAAATACATATACAGACTCAGACTCCCACTGAATTTAGCACCATCTAAAGATACAACACCCATATGGGCAGTATGTTCTGTAAAGACCTTTAATGTCAATGTTTTAGTTAACGGATCCGCAAGCATGAAGCCTGACCCAATAAGCTCAATAGTACTAACTATACCATTCTGAATTCGCTCTTTTACAACTAAAAACTTGAGGTCTATATACTTAGATTTCGTTGAGCTCCTATTATTGTTAGAAAAGTAGACTGCAGCTTTGTTGTCACAAAATAATTTAAGTGATCTCTCAATGTTGTCAACCACACGTAGTCCTGTAATGAAATTATACAACCAAATAGCTTGATTTGATGCCTCAAAACATGCTACAAATTCTGCTTCCATAGTTGAAGAGGCAATGAGTGTCTGTTTGACACTTTTCCATGATACCGCCCCTTCAGATAGCAGAAAAATATATTCTGATGTGGATCTCATGCTATTTTGACATCACCTAAGTCGGAATCTTAATACCCAACGATCTCAAGTTTATCCGACTTTTTATAAGTGAGCATATAATGTTTTGTTTTCTGCAAATACCTCATGACCCGCTTGGCTGCTATCCAATGTGCAGGACCCGGATTACTCAAATATCTGCCCAGCATACCAGCTATGAATGCAAGGTCTGGACGAGTGCAGACTTGTGCATACATAAGGCTTCCAAATACTAAAGCATAAGGAATACCTTCCATTTGCTTAGATTCAAAGTCATTATTAGGACACTGTTTGAGATTAAACTTATCTCCTTTGGCCACCGGAGTATCAAGTGGTTTACAATCTTGCATTCCAAATCGCTGTAATACCTTCTCGGTGTATCCCTTTTGTGATAATCCAAGAATTCCTCGAGAACGATCTCGATGAATTTGGATTCCTAATACAAAAGATGCTTCACTAAGATCTTTCATCTCAAATTGCTTCGAAAGAAATTTCTTAGTTTCATGCATTAAGCCTACATCGTTCCTAGCAAGCAAGATGTCATCCACATAAAGTACTAGAAAAATGTACTTATTTTTACAGAACTTGTGATATACACACTCATCCACAACATTTACATCAAAACCAAAAGATAATATCACATTGTGAAATTTATAGTACCACTGACGAGAGGCTTGTTTGAGCCCATAGATGGATTTCTTAAGTTTACAAACCAATTGTTCAGAATTTTTGGATTCTAAACCTTCAGGTTGTACCATATAAATTGTCTCATCAATGTTCCCATTGAGAAAAACTGTTTTGACATTCATCTGATGTAACTCAAGATTAAAATGTGCCACTAGTGCCATAATTATTCTAAAAGAGTCTTTCGAGGAAACAGGAGAGAAAGTCTCTTTGTAGTCAATACCTTCCTTTTGAGTGAATCCCTTAGCGACTAGACGCGCTTTATATCTCTCCACATTGCCTTGTGAATCCCTTTTGGTTTTAAAAACCCATTTACAACCAATTAGTTTCACACCTTCTGGCAAAGGAACGAGATCCCACACGTCATTGTCTTTCATAGATTGAATTTATCCATGGCATCTATCCATTTACGAGCATTTGAGCTTTCAATGGCTTGACAAAAGGTGATTGGATCATCTTCTGCCGAGTCAATGTTTTCCATATGCTCATTAAGATACACAACATAATCATGTGAAATTGCGCTTCTTCTTTCTCAAATGGATCTTCTTTAGGGCACTGGTTCTTGAGGTTGTTGAGGTTGCTCCATAGGAACAAAAGGTTGAGGAGCGACTGAATGATCAATTTCAGGCAAAGCCTGTTGATCTATATTATGAGGAAGCACAACATTGTCTTGTACTGAATTTTGTTATTGAACAAGATCAGGTACGAGAACCTGCACATGTTCAAGAACAACACTAGGAACGAGAACTGAGTTCTCATCAAAGACAAAGTTTCTTGCCTTATCTTCTCTCCCAACCTCAATATCCTCAAAGAACCGGGCATTTCCCGTCTCAAAAAATGTTCTGTTTTGGAAATTATAAAACTTGTAACCCCGTGACCGTTTAGAGTATCCAACAAAATAGCAACTAACTGTTCTTTCATCCAATTTCTTCTCATTAGGCCTATAAGGCCTTGCCTCAGCTGGACATCCCCATATCCTTAAATGCCTTAAGACAGGTTTCTTATCTGTCCACAACTCATATGGGGTTTTTGTTGTTGCTTTAGTTGGAACTCTAGTAAGTATATAGATTGCAGTCTTAAGTGCATCCCCCAGAGTGATTCTGGTAAATTAGTATGATAAATCATACTTCTTACCATGTCCTTAAATGTTCTATTTCGTCTCTCAGCAACTCCATTCATTCTATGTAACCCCGGCATAGTATATTGAGGGACGATCCCACACTCTTCTAAGAATTTGGAGAATGGCCCTGGACGTTATTCACCTGAACCATTATTTCTGCCGTAATATTCACCTCCACAGTCAGATCTGATGCATTTAATCCTTTTGCCTAGTTGATTTTCAACTTCAGCTTTAAATGCTTTGAACTTATCTAAGGCCTCTGATTTCTCATGTATCAAATATAGGTAACCATAACGAGAGTAATCGTCTATGAACGTTATAAAATACCGTTGACCATTCCAAGAAGCCACAGAGAATGCTCCACATATATCCATATGTACCAGTTCTAAAATGTCTTTAGCTCTCTCCGCACCTAGTCTTTTCTTGTCTGTTAATTTACCTTTAATGCACTTGACACATATTGTATTATTCGAAGTGTCAAGTGTTTCAAGAATTCCTTCAGATACAAGTCTGTCAATTCTCCTTTTGGAGATATGACCTAATCTTTTGTGCTATAATGAATAGGAGTTCTCATCAGTTAATTTTCGTTTGGTACCACGAGTACTTACATGCAAGGATTCATTAGAAGAAGTAGTCTCAAGCTCATATAAATTATCATGAGGATATAAAAAACCGGTTCCCAATAATTTAGAATCAAAATATAGACGACATTGTCTATTACCAAATGAACAGAAAAAACCTTCTTTGTCCAAAATAGGAATAGAAACTAAGTTCCGTCTAAATGACGGTACAACGAATGTCTCTTTTAATTCTAAAAATAAACCAGTTTTTAATGAGAATTTAAAAGTGCATATAGCTTGAACTTCTGCCGTACTGCTATCTCCCTTATAGATGAATCTTTCATCATCTCTTGGTTGGCGGTAACTCTGCCAACCCTACATAGATATACTTATGTGAGTAGTGGCAGCCGAATCTAACCACCAAGTATATCTTGGCACTGAAACTAAATTAACCTCTGAACAGACAAAAGTTAGAGGTATACCTTTCTTCACGCGCCATGCGTGATACTTGGGGCATTTCTTCTTAACATGAGAGGGACTTTTGCAGAAAAAACACTTTATGTCTTTCGACTGTTCCTTTTGTTTTTTCTTCGTCGATATATCCGCAGTCATTTTGCCCTTTCTTTTCTTGTTACCTTTTGAGAAAGTGAGATTAACACTCTCGATCTTATGTTGTCTCATTCTCTCTTCCTCTTGCACTAAATGTGAGATGAGTTCATTGACTGTCCCTTTGTCCTTTTGACAGTTGTAACTCACCTCAAACTGGCTAAATTGAGGAGGAAGAGACATCAAAACAAGGTACACCAGTAGATCATCAGGAAGATCGAACTTCAGTGTTTTAAAGTTTTGATATAATATAAGACATCTCGAGAATATATTCCCTAATGTTTCCCGAACCATTATACCTCATGACAGTGAGTTTACGCAATTGCGTAATGATATCTGCCTTTTCGCTTTTTATAAAGTGTTGTTCCAACTGTTTGAGAAACTTAACTGCATTATTCTCATCTGTCACGTTAGCAAGAAAAGTCTCTAGAATTGTACTCTTCATGATCATTAGACTTAACCTATTTGACCGTTCCCACTGAGCCATTACCCTCCGTTGTTCAGAGGTACTAGTATCCGTCAGCTCAGTTGGTCGTGGCTCCCTAATGGCCAAGTCCAGATCCAGACAACCCAGATGAATTGCAACCTTATGTTTCTAAGCTTTAAAGTTGGTACCATTTAATGGTGGAATATTACTCAAATTAGCAGATAATTGAGCAACAGAGATACCGGTAACTGTAACAGAAAACATAATATAACAAAATAAATAAAACTCATTCATATATATAAAACTTTAACAATTTATGGGCTATATTCATAACAAATCCAATCACAAGAATATCGGTGCAACACCAAGTCTAGTCTTTGGACAAAGAGTTAGCTTGCAAGTGATTTTCTTGATGTAGTAATCGAACATTAATAGTAAAATCCAGTCAAGTATCAAGCCTTCCTCTGTGCCGACTTAACACTTCCTATGGACACTTAATAACTATTACGTGTTCATTTTCTACCACATGTGATTGTAATTCTCAGCCTGACAATAACAATCTTCCTTTGGGCCGATTGTTACCCGCATAAGAAATACAAAACACGACATCTCAATAGTTTATTATCGAAAGATTTTCATGGGAGAGCCTACTTTGGTAGGGTGCTACTTCCACCAATCAATATAAAGCTATTAGACATGCTCGTTAGAGCAACTTAAGTTGTTATGAATATAAAAAAAAATTTTAAATTACATACTATTTCACATTATGCATGTATCAGAATTCAGGATTAACAAATAAATTATGACCCATACAAGAATTACATATAATATGTAAATAGCTTGATCCATAATTCACAGTAACATCAAATATAATCAATGATAAAATTAAAAAAAAAAAGCATAAAAAACCAAAACCAAAACTATGCATGCATAATTGTAATCCAAATTGCCATGCATGTGGTTATCAGCCAAGCTTTTTTTTTAATCCAAAAAACGAAACAAAGCCGCAAGAAAAACCCAAGTTTTCCCTTTTTTTTTTTTTAAATCCGAAGAACATCACCGAATATTCATGCTTGCACATAAGGACGAGAAGCAAGCACAAAAAACCAGGGGCCAAATAAACATATGCTGTAAATTTTTTTTTTAATCTTGATAGAAAAAAAGGAGAAGCCTTGATCAGATCCATCACCATAAACAAAAGAATACATCAGGCCATTGCATTGCCATTGTATTGCCGACTTTTTTTTTTTTTTTAACAAACGAAGAACATAAACAAAGCGGAAGCAAACCAATCTTCCTCAAAATTTGAAATCGCGGCGTAAACTGATCTTGATCCAATTAATATTGAGAAGCCAAATCAAGATGGATGAAAAATTTTTTTTTTTTCCCTTCTTAAAATCGATTTCTGAAAATCAATTAAAAATCAAGAATCTAAACAATCTTTGATGTAAGGAGGCTCTGATACCATTGATGGAACTAAATAAATAAAACCAAAGAATTAACCTTACTCAATAGATTATTTAGAATAAATAATCGAAATGTGTACCTTGATCCATGACAATTGATTGATTTGAAGATTGTGTTTGAATCTTCTGATTGTTACGTACGCAACCTGATTTCCTAAAAAAGATGGGGACTTTTAGAGGTGGCTAATGATCTAAGCATATGTGCAATCAGGGACCATAAGCCTATTATATAGATGTATTTGCTAAACAGCCCATCATGGTTTTGCAATACAATCCCTAGGTTTCTAGACATTTATAAAAAGACCCCACACTTTTATTAAGATGACAAACCCACCTATATAAATATAGATTACCTTAATTGGGTCTCAAAATATATATAATAACAACCACATAATTAAATTAAGCAATACATGTACGTTTACATATTCAAATGCTGTATATATACGTGTGCACATGAATTAAGTCCAAAGATCTAACATCAGAGCCTAAACAATTGGAAAGAACTAGTACCAAACTAGGGAAAAAAAAAGGATAAATGTCAATAAGAGATTGTTTCATGTAAGTATCTTAATTTTGAAAAATCTGTAAATAGTCTTTAGAAACCACTCATTTATCGCAGTTTAAGTGTTTCTATTAAGATTCAAATGGACATCATCTGGTTTAAATTGGGGGTCTAAATGAATGAATATTCAAATATCTTTTTCCCTCCGATTCTTCCATTAACAGAGAGCTCCCTGCCCTGCCCCTCCTCCCTTTCTTATTTCTTCGTATCAACACCCCTTCTTATTATTATTATTTTTTTTAACGAAATATATATATATATATATATCAGTTAACTGACGTAATAGTTGCATTTAAATTTGGTCTTCACTTGAGTAAGAAAAAATCTATTCTAATCCATTTAATTAGCGTTTATTATTAGTGTTTATTAGTGTTTTGTTGAATAGAGTTGAGTTGATAATTGTCTGTTGTCATATAAATCCGGCTGTCTCATCAGTAGTTGCCAGACAGTTAAGATACTAGGAGGAATGGCAAATGGACCAGGCTAACCAGTCCAAAAATTGGGATCAGCCCAAGACCGCCAGTTTTAGCCTAGCCCATAGGAATGCCGGGTTGGTTATGTTTTCTTGGACCGAGAGTCAGCCGGCCCGACCTGAGATTGGTTTAGGCACAGGACCAACCGGGGCCCAGGCTAGACCCGCGAGCTACCACTGCTCCCATTCTAATGTTTAATATATATATATATATATATATTGTTTTGGCCCAATAAAGATAACTCGAAAATTTATAAGGATAATTCGAAAAAATTCAAAAAAATCATTTCACTTTCTCACTTTCTCTCTCTACATACTTTCTCTCTAACCTCTCTCTAAAAAAACTTCCAACTTTGAATATTACCAAACGAAATTAGAAGAAAATATGGATCCTTTTGAAGAATCTCTGCAAGAAAATGTTAGTTTTGAGGTAAGAAATCAATTTTTTTTCAAATTTTCGGGCACACTTTCACCCAGATTGGGCAAAAATTCCTGTCACTTTCGCCCAATCTGGACGAAAGTTCTTGAATTTTTTTTTTTTGTTTTTTTAATTATTTCTTTTTGTAATATTAACTTTTCATTATACATTAACAGGGTAATAAAGATCCAAATACCTTTGAAGAATTTCTAGAACTGGAAGAATATATCGATCTTGGACATTTATTTACAACTGATCGAATATTTAGTTCGAAAGATGAGTTGGTGGAGTGGGCAAAACAAAAAGCAATGAATGCGAAGACATATTTAATTATAACTCGGTATCAGAGAGCTAGAACATTTGACTGTCGATCGTATGTCACATTGGCTTGCGAGCGCAGAGGTTCAGTTAAAAAATATAAAAAATCAATAGTCGACGATAAAGAAGAAGAAATACCGAAAAAAGGCTAGGTGGCGAAGCAGGCCCGACTTTCTACATTACCGGTTCAGCACATGGTTGAATCCATTTGTCCATAAATTTTGCAGGGTTTGGACCTCTCAAGTATTACATTTTGGGGTAGAGACAACGAACCGTGCTGAGAGTGAACATTCGGTGTTGAAGTTTTGGCTATCAACATGTCACGGTGATTTAGACACCGTATTTTTGAATATCAATTCTCTCATCCAAGGTCAAATCGTAGAAATTAAATACTCTTTGGATTCTGAATATTCTCGGGATTCTGAATCCTCGAGTGAGTGCGGGGGAGGTACCAATCCATGTAATCATCAATACAGGAACTCGCTAGAATGGCCGGAATACTAGTCCATGACTCTGTCAGTAAGTGCGAAGGTGCCTCGAGCCACAGTGTTACTCAAGAAGTACATCTTATTGTTCGGCGGGCGGCGTGCCTCCCGAGGCTGGATAGGGTGGGCGAGAATACACTGCCTAAAACCAAACTATCTCAGAACCCGGTCAGGCATGTACGGCTCCACGCAGTCAAAGTATGCAATGAACCCGTGCCATGTGGAAACCCAATAATCACGAATATCTTGAGTCCTGTACGGTATCCACCGAACCTCATCAGCTATCATCATATCCAGTTTCAAGCGAATATCTAGCAGTTTACTCTCATTCTTATAACCGATCGTCGAAAACATCTGCATATAGGGCTTGCATCCTTCGGAAGAATGTCTAAATGGGGGTGCAAACATGGAAAAATACAAATATATCCACGCCTAAAATATAAAATATAAATTCAATAAAAATATATAAAAAGAAATATAAATGAAATATAAAATAAATAAACCCTAAACCCTTAAAATATAAAAAAATAACATAATTAACGTTAATTTTAAAACACATACCTCTAATAGTGACTAGTACCCTGCAAGCTCCTTCGTATCAGACCCAGATTTCGGTACAGATATTCAAGACAGGCAGCATCCCATGCGAACTTCCCAACAGAACTCACATCCCGCAAAAGTGGCCACAGTCTCGCAGGTACAATGTTGGCACTTTTATCACTGAAGAGTGAGCTACCCAAAATGTACTGTAGGTAGTATGCAGCTCTGACCTGATGTGACTGTGAAGACTGTCTGCTAGTAGCAACGACGTGAAGCTCCAATGCATTAAACCCTAAACCCCCAGTGAGACCTAAACCTAGATCATCCTGAACAATCAGTATCAACTGCTCCCTGGATAATCTGTGATCCACTACCGCACCATAAGCAGGCACCCCAAGAATAAGCTCCACATCGTGCAGTGTAACGATCATCTCACCCCAAGGCATGTGGAAGCTGTTGGTGTTGGGCTGCCACCTCTCAACAAATGCCGACAACAATGCAGCATTGGTATGCTGAAACATGCACGATCGTAGGTGCGTCAGACTGGACCCGGAGGCTAAGGCCCAGCCTGCGAATTGGTAAGGTCCCAACCAGTGAGAGCCATAAAACAAGATCGGCACTTCAATAAACCATGATCCTGAAGATAAAACAAATAAATTTATACAGTTATATAACAATACATTTATTCCATTATTATTTTTTCTATTTATCATAATAAATAATATTTGACAGATTAAAGAATAATAACAATAATAATAACATGTCACTTTAACATAAAGATAAATACCTGTCCACGCCATATCCGACCCACCACATGTCCACCGTATGATGGGATGAGCTCTGGGCCAACAGGATCTCCCTCTGCTGCCTCTGTCTGCTCCCAATCGGAAGCCTTCACTTTCTTCCTCTTCTGCGTCAGTGCCGGAACATCGCGAGCCACCTCGGGTCTTCTGTTACGAGACCCTACAAACTTACTCATCACCGACATAAAGTTGCCGGTCAAACCCTTCCCTTTTCCGTGACGAGGACGCCCGTCCGATCCACTAGCTGGTGCCACAGGTGCAACATATACGGTCTGCTCCTCATCTCCATCATCATCACCATCATCCTGATCATCATCACCACCGTCACCATCATCATCACCTCTCTCATCCGCCTCTCCCTGAATCTGTAGGGATCGGACTCTTTCTTGCTCCTCGCCAACAACCCTATCACCCTAAAAAAACCTATCTGGAGGCCCCGATACATAAGGATCAGAAGATGAAACACCATACTCAGCATGAGAATACCCGTGTGTGCTACATGAAGAATCCTGACGGGCGGCTCCAAGCATCTGATTAAAAAACTCAACCCCTATCTGTCTCGGCTGACCCCTATCATAAAATATAGGCTCCTGGATGGCAGATCTATACGGTATGCAAGGTCGCACAACGGTAGGAGCATGTAAGTATGGATCATATACTGTGTCTGTGGAGTGTGAAGGTGGATGTGCAGATCCATATGGCTCATAGGGCACAGGTGTGTGTGACAGATGGGGTTGGAGGGGAGGTGAGATCTAAAAGGTACGATAGGTGGTTGGGTAGAAGACCCGGCTTCACCTGTACCATGATGGAAACCAGGTGCAAGAGGGGTAGGAGTAACAGGGAGATCAGAAGTACTATGTCGCCCCCTTACACCTCTAGACGAAGCTGTGACAAGGCGCCCCTCAACTCGACCTGTCCTGTCCATGACAGGACTAAGATCAGCATCTCCTCTACGGCCGCTAGGCCGAACCATTTATTAGTTATTCAAACTCGTTAATACTTTATTATCATATATTTCAACATTTACTTTAACACATATTATTATTTTATCTTAAGAATTATCGGTATCTATTATTTTATTTCTACTATTTCTTTCGTTCAACTATTATTCATCACTAATATTCTTCTTTAGTAATACTTATTAATTTATAAATTATTCAATCTTAGAATTATATCCTAAAACTAAGACCAAGAATAACAATGATTTCAAATTAAAATACAAATAGTTTAGCAATTACATAACACATTTTCTTATTAAACACATAATCATAAGCAAACAATTTTAAAGTAGTTACATTTACTCTAAATAGACAAAATTAAATAACATTATCAGAGATACTTATTATTACTTTATTGTTCACTTTATCGATTTTTATCCTATTTCATTTCCGTTATTTTATACATTTTATAATGTTCACAAATCCATAATCATATTAACAATTAAAAATTATCGTATAAAATATGTTAAACAACTAGTCACATACATTCTACATATACAAAATTAATTAAATAATCAAATATACTATGAACAAAAAATTAAAACATTTAAATATTTAAAAAAAAAGGGCACACTCGCACGTCGCCGGCGAAAGTGCTGGAGTACTTCCATTCACCGCCAGCGAAAGAACTCCGGCACTTTCACTGGTAACAGACGAAAATGTTAAAAAAAAAATTAAAATATTTAAAATTTTTTTTTTTTGCACTTTCGCACGTCGCCGGCGAAAGTGTCGGAGTATTTCCAATCACCAACGGCGAAAGTACTCAGCACTTTTGCCGATAACGGCCGAAAGTGCCTGTTTCAGGCAATTTTTTTTTTAAAAAAAAATTCGATTTTTTCCTTTTTTAACAGATATTTCAATGATCTAAAACGGTAAAATTGTAAATAAAAGAGAATAGATTGAAGAACTAACCTTTTTTTTTTTTTTCAATTTGGATGATCGGATCTTCCAAGATCTGAGATTGAAGTTTGT
This sequence comes from Catharanthus roseus, assembly GCA_028651295.1. NCBI lineage: Eukaryota > Viridiplantae > Streptophyta > Magnoliopsida > Gentianales > Apocynaceae > Catharanthus > Catharanthus roseus. Next base: position 3,733,926 of record JAPQWS010000142.1, read on the forward strand.
AGTCCTAGAGAGTGTTTAGGTGAAGAGAGAGAAAGTGTTTAGGTGAAAATGAATTTTTTGAATTTTTTCGAGTTATTCTTATAGATTCTCGAGTTGTCTTTATCGGGCCCCTATTGTTTATAAGTCTTTCAAACTATCTCTTTAAGAAAATTCCTCTAAAAATAATCTGTAAATTTCTGAAATAATGGTCAACAAGGTATTAATGTACACTAGACACTAATATGAGTCAATAAGATTGATGGTGTTTCTCATACAAAACTTGAATCCGTGTGTTCAGGGACGGAACCAGGGGGACTCAGGTGGGCTCAAGCCCTCCGAAAATTTTGAAAACTTTAGAATTTTTAGATATTTTACCTTCAAGTTTCCCCAATTTTTTTTTTCAATACAATTCCAAATTTTGCTATTTTATTTGTGAATTTGGAATTGTTTGAATAGTTTTGCACTTGGAATGCATCTATAATATAGACGAAATTCTAGCAAAATTTTTATTGTTCTTCAGTCCCTCCAATATTTTTGTTCTGGTTCCGCCACACGCGCCCCTGTGTGTATTCACAAACATATTAGTTGACCAAATTTTCAATCAATAAGTAATTGTTTTGAAAAATTCTCAAAAAATTCTTAATATTTTTCATATAGTGGTGGTTCTTTGTCAAAATTTTGTGTGGATATCAAGTCTGAAAAGTAAAACAAAAAATCTACAAATTTTAGTCTAAAAAAATTTCTTCGAAAACTCTAAAAAAAAAACGACATCTCTACGTTCATCAAACAATGGTCAACAGGGTACAAATACACACAAAGCACTAATACGAACCAATGAGATCGAGGCATCGGTTTTTCTAACTTACCTTTCGAAACTTGAAACAATGTGTTAACCATCATGTTAATTGACTAAATTTTCGGTCGATAAATAATTGTCCCAGAAAATCTCAAAAAAATTCGTAACGTTTTCATATCATGATAATTCTTTGTGCAATCTTTGGCGTGAATATCATACATATTACTTGCATTATGGATTATATAATTTATATTAGCATTTACAAGTTTGGTACTTTTAATTAGTATATTTGTATTAAAAATATTAAATCAAGATGAAATTTTATAGTGTATAAAACAAATTTACCCAAATTTAAATCCGAAATCGTTGGATACAAAGGTATATTAAAGCGCTACTCATGCGAATGTGGATCCGAATTTGGCACTTGTCGCAGATAATTGAATCCCCTTCAATAGGGGGTCGATAAACCTAACTCGAAAATCTATATGAATAGCGCGAAAAAATTCATTATTTCCTCTCATCTTTCCTATTTTTTCTCTCTGTACAAAATTTTTCCGTTACTTCTCTTTACTCTCCCTACTCGAAAAGTGTAATTTTTAACATTGAACTTGTATTGGAGGTAGATATGGTTGTTTATGAAGAATTTATAGAAGAAAATATCCATTTTGAGGTAAGAAAAGTTCAAATTAATTTTTTTTCGCCACTGGGGCTCGGATCGCCGGGGCTGGCGACTCAGACGCTACCCAATCGCCCAGTTGAGTGGTTCGTCTTCACTGACGGTCGTCCAGTGGCGCAAACCGGTCACGTCCAGATCGCCGGCCTGGCCAACCCGAGCATAGGGTTTTTTTTTAATAAAAGAATATTACTATTTTTTTTAGAATGTTATTTTTTTTATTTTAGATGTTACGTTTTTTTTTTTTATTTTAGAATGTTACTAATTTTTTTTTTTAAATTTTAGATGTTATGTTTTTTTTTTTTAATTTTAGAATGTTACTATTTTTTAGGATGTTACTAATGTTTTTTTTTAGAATGTTACTTTTTTTTTTTAATTTTAGAATGTTACTATTTTTTTTTAAATTTTAGAATGTTACTATATTTTTTTTAGAATGTTACTTTTTTTTTAAAAAAATTTTAGAATGTTATTATTTTTTTTAGAATGTTACTAATTTTTTTTTTTTGTTTTTGTTTTTTTTAGAATGTTAATTTTTTTTAAGAAGGTTACTATATGAACTTTGTGTTTTTTTTCTTAAATGTTAGTATGTAAAATATTTTTTTTGTTTTTTTAAATGTTAATATATGAAACTTTTGTTTATTACACTGTTTTTACAATTTTATTTTTAATATATAATGTGTTCATATTTTAATTTTTTCGTACTATATCGTAACAGAACGACGTAGATCCAAATACATTTGAAGAATTTTTAGAACCGGAAGAATACGTGGATCAAGAGCATTTATTTGCAACTGATCGAATCTTTCATTCGAAAGGTAGTTGGTGAATTGGACAAAAGAAATAGCTATGGAAGTGAACACGTATTTGATTGTCACTCGGTATTTAAGTTCAAGAACATCCGACTGCCGACCGTATGTTACACTGGGTTGCGAGCGTGGAGGTGCAAATAAACCGAGAAAAAAGCCCATAGTTGACGATGAAGAAGAAGAAGTTCAAGTAAAAAGGAGACGTCCTTACGAGACTAAAAAGTGTGGTTGTCCCTTCAAACTAAAAGGCGAGCAAATGGTGATGTGTGAAAATTGGCAAGTATTCGTACACGATGGGAGGCATAACCATGCAATAGGTGTATATACTCACGGTCACGCTCAGGCAGCAAAACTGACAAAGGAGCAACTGATACAGACTGAGCAATTCAGGAAGAGTCATGTGCCACCCCGTAATATTTTACGATTTTTCCGGGAACAAAACGTGGGTTGTGCTGTCAGGTATGTTGCATTAACTCTAATGCATCCTGGTTTTATGTTTAGGGTTTAAATTGAGGTTCTAATAATATGATTTGCATGACTTTTTGTAGTACCCAGAAAATATATAACGTCGTTACAAAGATTAAGAAGAATATGATGCAGGGGCGAAACACAGTTGAAGAAGTTCTCTGCCTGAGTGCTAAACGGGATTACACGGTCTTCTATAGAAACCGTGAGGATAGCAACCTGCTTAGTGACATTGTTGTTGCACACCCGACATCAATTGAAATGTTGAGAACGTGGCCATATGTACTTATAATGGATACGACATATAAAATAAACAAGTAAGGTTTATTAAATTTGTTATATTAATTGTACATTTAGGTGTTATTTGCAAATTGACTGTTTAAAGTTATATTATAAATACGGTTTAGGATTAACCCTGCATATTTAAGTTAATATTTGATGAATACTTGAATGAAATATGTCATATTTAATAGGTCTTGGTTTAAGTTTACTGGGTTTTATGTTTAGTTTCTAAACAAGTTATCTGCTTTATGTGTTTTTTTAAAAAAAGGTACAATATGCACTGTTAGAAATCGTAGGGATGACCCCGACTAGTAAGAATTTCACTGTGGCTAGTGCTTTTATGCGAAATGAGCAAGCTACGACTTATGGGTTCTTCAACAGATTAAGCATCTATACTTTTCAAATGTTATGTCAATGGAGAATCAAGAAGATATTTGTGATCATGAGCAGAAGGTAATTATTACAGACAAGGAATGCGGTTTAATACCCGTGATTGGCAATGTATTCAGTATATCATACCATATGCTATGTAGAAGGCACATCAATCAGCACGTGTTGGCCAAATTAACCGAGTTGACAAAAGATGAAGATGTTGCATCACTGTTTGTAAATGGGTCATGGAAGAAATTGTTAGACGAAATTGATGAGCAGGAATACTTAAGGAAATTAGATGCTCTAAAGACGAAGTTGAAGAGCAGGCCAGACTTCCTACACTATTTGTTCAACAATTGGTTGAATCCCATTTTGGGGTCATATACATTTTGGGGTGGAGACCACCAATCGGGCTGAGAGTGAACACTCAGTGCTGAGGCTATAGCTTTCAACATGCCACGAATGATATGGATACTGTGTTCCTTAATATTGACTCGCTTATTGAAGGTCAAATAGCAGACACTAAGGTATCATTAGAGTTTTCCAAGTCTAAAGAGAAGAACAACGCGAAGAGTAATCACATATTTTATGTTGTAAGTAAAAAAATCAGTCACTTGGCATTGAAAAAGATATGGTCTGAGATACCGAGAGCTGCCGGGATATATGATGATCCAAAAAAAAAGTGCGGGCACTATTTGAGGACGTCACACGGCCTCTCTTGTGCTTGTGAGCTGATTACGCGGTTTGATCACGCTCTTCCTATACAATTATCTGATATTGAGGCCTTTTGGAAGACATTAGAAATTGGCGGTCGTCATCCTTCAGCCTGGCAACAGGACATGGAATCTGAGATGCGTTCTCTCACTGACCTCTTGCATCAGATAAGTACATGACCCATATCCAAAGTTAGAGAGATGTGTCGTCTTGTGAAAAGGGGTATTGAGTCCAGTTGTGCCTGAAGATCCGGGTGTGACATTGACATCACCTCTCGAGGTAGCAATCACTAAAGGGCGGAAGAAGAGGAATTCAACAAAAAGAGATAAGTCAAATTGGGAGCACGTGTCAATTGCTCATCGAAAGATACAAAAGTCAAGTGGATCTTGTTTTGGTTCTGGTTCTGGCACTGGATCTAGGTTGTGGTCCGGTTCGGGTTCTGGGTCGAGATTCCGTGGGAGAGAGAGACCGCCACGAGCTCCTAGGAGAAGGGGCAGAGGGCGCGACTGTGGCTGAAGTAGTTTATCTTCTGTGATACATGCATCTTGTGTTCCACATTCCTTTATACAAACGCTTTCCCTACTTTCATTTATTTTTTCATCAGCATTTGAAAGAATGTGATTGGTGATGGAAAAATTGTGGTTATTGGGTTGTGGCAGATTTTGTGTTCGGTGATGAACATCAATGGCCAGAGGTTCGTAGACGAATGCTTTATGAATTGGAGCATTCGACGAATGTGTATCTTAATTTTCGTTGGTTCAGAGGTACGTGTTAATGGGCCCGTTCATAGGATACATTGGCCAGTGGATGGACCTGTGTTGTACGAGCATTGGTTGGAAACACCTGATTTGCTATACGTCATAGCAAATGCATTCAATCTGTGTGTGATTCTAATTGCACAACTTGGTTCTAGGACTGTGTTACCTTTGTATTCGTATTCGGCGCGTTCAGGAAGTACATTGGTTATTTGTCTCTTGACAGAACAACAACACTTTATTTAGATAAGTGTCGAATATCAATATCTTTATGGTTTTATGTTGTTCTGTATTATATGACGTTTGAGTTTACAGTTTTTCTGACATTTACATTTTTTTTTGGTTTGGGTTTACGATTTATGGTTGCATGATGAGTGTCCGATACCTCCTTTACACGTTGAATGGATTCATAATCGTACCGAACGAGTCAGCAATTAGGCAGATTCGTAACAGAATAAGATTGCAGATTGGAACGCGAGGGTTGCTCGAAATAGAAAGTAAATAAGAATTTATTTTAGATTAAAAAAAATTATATGTAGGAAATTTTTTAACTTAGTTTTAAAACATATACACGTTAACTTTTTGGGTATATTTTCGATTTTTTATTAATGTAAACTCGTTTTATGGTTCAATATCTTTATATTTAATGTGTTTCGGGTTTAGGGTGCTTTATATTTTTTCTATTACAATTGTAAAAATACTGAATGCAAAAAAAAAAATTTTCATCAACCAAGTAACAACAACACTACAATAAAAGTCATACACTACAAAATAAGTCATTAACTACAACCAGTCAAGTACATAAAACAACAAACTAATGTTGAGTTTGATGATACCTCTTGATCATGTCGGAAGCCCTATCAACCTTCATAGCATCATCAATATCGTCATGGTCCAACTCACGAGATATCATATCCAATAGAACATGTGGTGTAATGGGAGCTGTCGTCGGCAATTGAACGCCGCGGGAGAGCCTGTCCGGATTTGAATCCTTGAGAGTGGGGGGGGAGGGAGGAGAAACCAAGACATATAATCATCTGTGCACCGAGATGGAGGTATAGCAGGTATACTGGTCCATGTAGACGTAAGCAGATGAGACGGTGCCTCCAGCCAAAATGCCTCTATAAACACATCCTTAACTATGTATACCCTGTTATTTGCTGGCCTACGGTGCTGCTGAGGACGAATAGGATGAGCTGGAATGCATTGAACCCACCCAAACTGTTTGACAACCCTATCGGGCATATAGGGCTCAACACAATCAAAGTATGCAATTATCCCATGGTATGTAGAAACCCATACATCAATAATCTCATCAGATTTGTACGGAGTCCATCTGACCTCGTTAGCAGTCATCGTGTCTAAACGAATGCGTATGTCGATTAATTTGTTCTCCGTTTTGTGACCGAACACCACAAACCTCTGGATATGCGGTTTGCACAACCTCACTCTCGGTCTCACCGGAGGTGCAAACATAGGAAAATACAGCTATATCCAAGCCTTTAGAAAAAAAATTTAATAAAAAAAATCAGCAACCCTATCATTAGACAAAAATAAACCCTAAAATGTAAAAAATAATTAAACAGGATGAAGATTATAGTGATATTATCTCAAGCAGCGACCAGCAACTAGACAACTCCTTCGCATCAACACGAGAGGCCTGCCCTAAACTCTGGTACAAGTAGGCAAGTATAGCAGCACCCCATGCAAATCCACCAACAGAACTAACATTCTTCACGAGCGGTCACAGCTTCCCAGGGACATTATTTCTACTCTTGTCGGTGAAGAGCGAACTGCCGAGTAAATACAGAACGTAACAGGCGTCCATCTGCTCCGTAGACAGTCTACTACGAGGTGATTTAGCAACTGACACCAAGTCCTGACCATTTATGCCGATACTAGAGTCTGAGATATCGAGATCGCTATAGATAACTGCAATTAACTGCTCCCGGGAATAATAATGGTCGACAACGTTACTGTAAGAAGGTACGCCCAGAATCAACTCAACATCATGCAATGTCACTGTCATCTCCCCCCAGGGCATGTGGAAACTGTTTATGTCTGGCTATCACCTCTTCACAAAAGCAGACAGCAAGGAGGAGTTCGGATGCTGGAACATGCAAGACCTTAAATGTGATAGTACTGCCTCTCTTACCAACTGTAAAACTATAGGATCATTAGGGGTCTAACCGGTCAGGGACACGTAGCGGGACCTCGACTTCAAAATGCCTCTATCCTGCAAAAATAATGTAAACACCAGAAATAAAAAATAAACAAAATATTCAAATTACCTGCCCACGCCATATACTACCAGCGACATGACCACTATACGAAGGGACAAGGACTGGATCCTGTGGACCTCCATTAGCTGGACATGTCTGCTCCCAACCATCATTCTTTGCTTTCTTCCTCTGTGTAGGGTTTGTAGGAGGACGCGACTTCTCGGGTCTTTTTTGTCACGATCCAGCAATCTTACTCATCACTGATATGAAACTGCTAGTCAACCTTTCACCTTACCAGGAGTAGGCCTATGGCCGGACGATGAGGCCTCAACCATAGGAACAGTCTCGTGATCATCACCGTCACCGTTGCCATTATCATCATCATCATCATTATCATCATCATCATGTCCACCAGCATCCTCGCGCTCATCCTCATCGTCCTCACCGCTATGAATACGGAGGGAACCAACCCTAATAGCCTCCTCAGACTGGGATGTATCAGAATCTTTACCCAACCCAGCATCAAATGAGGGATTGCCACGATCAATGGCTCCATACTTAGCACCGCTGTAAGATGAGTCCACCTGGACGGACCCAACAAGCTGCTCGAAGAATTGTAGACCACTAACCTCATTTAATGGAGTTTTAGAGAAATACTGTGTCGGATCCAGTTCAGGCATATGGATAGACAGAGAAAGAGCATGTGCATATGGATCATATGATGTGTTGTGGTGGCTGAGAATATCCATAAGGGTCATAGGGTATGGGGGTGTACGGATGGTATGATGTGGTAGGAGGACGGGTCCCAAGCGGTATATGGGGTGACTGGGTGAAAGACCCCGGTGCACCAGGGTCATAATACATACTCAGTCCAATAGTGTAGAAGTGGATGGTATGTCTAATGTACTGTGGCGTCCCCTCACACCACGGGATGACGCAGTCATTGCACAACCTTCAACCGACCGGTCCTAACTGTCACAGGACTTAAATCATCATCACCCCTACGTGCTCCGGGCCAAACCATCTAAACAAATTATCAAATATTTTCCTCAATGACATTACATAATATTTGTCTAATTTAGCATATTTTTATACGATACAAGTAATGCATTTTTCTTCATCTTTATATTATTAAGTTAAAGCCGTGCATTAAGCTAAATTCATTATAGTTATATTTACTACCCCATTTGAACACTTCACACTATTTTATTACATTGTGTTAACCCTAAGCACATAAAAACTTTCAATATAAAAACCTAAACTCAAATTGCAATTTGTTTATGACATTTGTTTATAAAATCGTATTATTCATATAAACCCTAAACTCTAAATAAACAAAATTATACAATTAGTCAAATCCACAGGCACCCTAATAAATATAAACAAATTATGCCGAACATTATATAAACTCTAATTAAACAAATAAACATAAACGTAACAATAATTGTTAAAAAATCACATAATCATAAACAAATCCTAAAAAAAAATTAAACAAATTAAATAACATAACATAAACTCCAAATTAAACAAATAAACATAAACCTAATCATAATTTAAAAAAATTAACATCATCATTAATTATAACAACATAATCATAAACAAATGTTAAAAAAATTAAACAAATTAAATAAATTAATATAAACTCTAAATTAAACAAATAGACATAAACGAAATCATAACTTTAAAAAAATTAGATAAGCATAAACAAATGTAAAAAATAAAAATAAAAAATAAAAATAAAAATAAAATAATAAAAAGTAAAAAAATAATAAATAATAAATAAATTAAAAAAATAAAAAAATAAAAAAATAAAATAATAAAAAATTTAGAAATAATAAAATAATTAAAAAGTAATAAAATAATAATAAAATAATTAAAAAATAATAAAAAATTAAAAAAATAAAAAATAATTAAAAAGTAATTAAAAATAATATATAAAAAAATAAATAAAAAAACCGGGCGACAGCCTGAACCAGTGACCTCGAACAAACCGAATCGCTGGACTAGGCGAGTGGTTACCCAGAGCGACCGTGCGATCTAGCGGTCAAAGGTATCACGCGGTCACTGGACTGGGCGACCCGATGCTTTTTCGATCGCAGGTCCTGGCGACAGGAACATTTTCGGCCATAAAATTTTCTTTGTAAAAATATTCATTTTTTTCAATACAATGGTTATTTTCAAATTTTCAACTGATAAAAATGTAAATAAATCAGTATAGATCGACGTACTAACCTTTTTCGAACTACAACAGTCGGATCTTCCTAAATCTGAAGTTGAAATTTGAAGTTTTAGAGAAAAGTGAGAGGATTTATTGAAGAGAGAGAGAGAAAGAGAGAGAGAGAGAGAGAGAGAGAGAGAGAGAGAGTTTATAGTTCAAAATGAATATTTTGAATTTTTTCACGCTATATGTATATATTCCCGAGTTAGAATAATTGACCCCCTTTAAATATGTAACCCCTTATCTTGAACCCTCATTCATGCTCATTTTCAGGTCTGAACATATGAATAATTTTTATTTGTTTTATATTTTTACAAAATGAGTTAGAATTGTAAAATCGAATCTGGAAAAAAAAGATGAGTCTTAACCTTATGTTTGAACAATAAAAATCAAAATGGTAAAAATTTGAATAATATAGAATCATGATTGAAATTTTAAAATTCAAATCGTTGACGGACTGGTATAATAAGTAAGTTTTGCGTTAAATGTCATATGCTAATTTTGTACGGCTATTTGAAAGCTTTGTGCTGTTATTTGTGCTCTTCAATTCTTTTGGAGTTAATTAATAACAATCAAATATTAGTTATAAAATAATAATATTTTTATAATTAAAATTTTTAATATATTTTTAATGCACTCTTTAATATAATTTATGTAAATAATAATTTGTTTCTTACCATTTATTTTTATTTTATAAAATTTATATTAATAAATTATAAAAATTCTATGTCAGGGACGTTAGACTATAAAATTATTTCAAGAAACCTGAGCTTTTAGCGATGCCTTGAACTGTGTCTTATTAAAAGAAACGATGTAACATGACACGTGTGCGGTCCAAGTCAACAATTTGGACTTAATGAGTCAATAGAAGACGAATCACCCAACCCACCGTTGGAATTGGAATTGGAATTGGCATTGAAATTTGATTAGTGGTATATTTCGGCGATGTTTTGTCCCTTCACTATTATTATTATTATTATTATTATTATTATTATTATTATTATTATTATTATTATTATTATTATTATTATTATTATTAATACTGACTAGTATTAAGATAGGATAGTGTTGGCAAGAGAGAGGAGGTCCAGGGTTGAAAGGAAGCAAGCACAAAAAATGGTGGGGAAGGGGAAGGGGAAGGGGAAGGGAGCCTTCTTTGGTTGTCTCGATGCTTGCTGCTACTTCATTTGGGGGAAAGTGGTAGTGCTGAGGAAATGAAATGACTGTCTGCTCTGTTGGATGCTTCCTTCATCTCATCTCATGTAATAATGCCAACCACTTTTTCAAGATACAACAAATTCCCAACTAAGCCTAGCTCCAAAGGCTTCCTTCTCCCTCCTCCCTCCCTCTTATAAATGAATCAGTTTCATAACAAATATTTCATACTAACACAAGTCTAATTCAACTCCAAAATCATCAATTGCCTAATTAACTAAATCTCAGATCAGAGTCGAAACCATTCCGCAAAAACCTAAATCCCAATTCAGAAAAAATATTTCTGTATAGCTAAATATCTAATCTAGTACTGTGTTTCTTTCACCCTTTAATAGCTCTTATGTTCTTTTTATCAAGAAACTGAGAAATTATATATATATATATATATCCCTCCACTCATAAACCTATGATAAATACATCACAAAAACCCTACTCATCCAGAAGAAGATGAAAAGATACAACGTAAGTTGCAAACGCGACCTAGGACCTCCCGAAGACTCTCTGCCGTTGTTGATACCAACCAGAAATCTGCAATTGCCAATTGAAGGATCCAAGAAAGTGACCATGCCAAGGCCATCAAAATCACAGCTTTGCACATTCTGCTTCTGCACCTGATAATAACTGTTGAATGCATATGAAATGTTCCCCTTTGCCCCAATATCATTACATGATCCACCATAGTTGAGAGTTGTACAATCTGCATAGCCACAAGCTATTTTTAAGTGGTTGGCCACACCGGAGAGATCCTTGGAAGGATCTGCCACGCACCATCTAAAAGGAAGGTATTCAACGTCTTTGGCATTCTTCAGTAATCCATTCCCAAGGTTCAATGCGTACTTGGCCTGCCCATCGAAAGAGAAAATGCCCCAGTGTCTTTCAAAATTCCCCGGAAGTACACTTTTTGCCCCTTCGTCAAGAAGACTGAAAAGATACACATCCATTGGAGGCGCACCTGGCCTCAGTGGGGTTCCTTTGTTACTTAAAACACGATATATGAGTCCTTGATTGAATGCCCTAGCTGCAGAGAGATTAGCACTAATGGCTCCATCTGTTGGCCAACCCACCTCTCCTATAACTATAGGCATCTGTCCATATCCAAGTTTGCTGAGGGCTGCAACTAACGTGTCGAAATTTCCATCAAATGCATTGTAATAGACATTCGGTCCATCCGTAACAGGATGTGTTGTCCCTTCAAAGAAAGCATAGTCCTGAGGGAAATCTGAATTTCCATAAAGGCTGAGAAAGGGGTAGATATTGACTACAAATGGTGAACCATTTGAATTGAGGAATGAAACAAGCTGAGTCATAATTTGTGTCAGTTCAGGCCGGAATGCCCCTTGTGACGGAAGGTTAGACTCATAAGCATCTGCATTGCAAGGGACAACCAGCTTTATAATGCCTGCAAGATTTGCTCTGGCCAAGGACTGTTGTAAATTCATTAGAGCAGGGACAACATAGGACTGAAATTGACCAGAATAACTTGTAAGGAAAGGTTCATTTCCTACTGCGACATACCTACAATCACATTCTTATGATAATTAGTACCAAGAAGAGCTCAAACACATCACGCAAAGTTAGACACATTGACGTTTTCCTTGAGAGGACCATAAACTACAGCCTCAGAAAACACAATAAATTAAACTCATAATGGTATGGTTGGTTATACCACATAAATTTATGGAATATATTCATAACTAGAGCAAAATTTGTTTAATGATGAACTTTAATTGGAGGAAAGAAGAGGGGAAATGCAGCCCCGGTGTGGAGAAAAACAAAGATGTGTGAGAACGAGAAAGGAAATATAAGATGTAATTGAAGGCAAAGAGGGAAGATTCCGTGAGACTCTGCTTGGCAAACGGGTCGATTATTCAGGTCGTTCCGTTATTGTTGTGGGTCCGATATAAAAAAGGAGAAAAATGTTTCCTACACGACGCAGACATACCAACTATAGTCCAAAAGCTGGGGAGAGAGCTGGGACCGGTTATATAATAGGGGGAGCAGATGCAAGCTTTTTCCCCTCTCTCTCTCAAAAGCTTCTCCCCGATAGTGCCTTTGCTGCCCTATGACACAGGCTATAAGTTTCCACTCTATTTTTGTTAGTAAACGTTTCATAGATATACCATGCTTTATATTGATTGATTAACAAATTCCAAGTTATCAAGCAAAATAGGATGTCAGAACCATAATCCACAGTGACAAACTACCTAATAGCGTAAAAATTATACCTCACAAACACTAAAGCAACTTAAGAAACAACAAAAGGATAGCTCTGCATCCATGTAAAGAATTGCCACTACAAGCAAACAGTAGTTCTATGCCCATGTGTATACCCAAAAAAAACCTACCAAAATCGCAGACATAATCAGTTATTCAATGAATAATCTTGAAAAATTATTTAATGGAAATAAATATAGGGACTTCTAACAAGTATCAAGTTTAGTAGAGAAGATGATTATGCTTGTTCTGCACATTATGAAACTACGCCTAGTAACAACTTTTTTGAGTGAAGGAAGTCAAGAGCAAGAACAGGGAAAATATATTCTTGGAAACTAATTAAACCAAATATAGTCCCAAATCAATCTTTAGCTCAACGCAAATAAGAAAGTGTAAGCAAGAGAACACACTTAGACATTCAGATACGGCTGATTTCCTGAGTACATAAAGAGTATATGTTAAGCACAAATACACAAGAGAAACAACAAAGAGGTGATGGAAAAAAAAAAATCGGGTCAGACCAGGGACAATAGAATATTAGTGATCTTACTAAACCCCACTTATTTAGATTAAAAATTGTAAAGAAGTAAAAAATTGTGAGGAAAACGCTTTCCTAAACGGAACCCGTGCTTTTTGGAGGAATAAGCGATTTGGTGAAAGAAAAAAAGGGGATGGATTGGATGGGGAATTGGAGGTATAATAACTTTAACCAAGAAGCTGCGAAGAAGAGGAGGGGAAGAGCAAACATACTTGATATTTACACCGCTCTTAATCATGTATCTGGAGACATTCTGAGAGACCCAGAGATCGGCAGCTGCGGTAGAAGAGCTGAGTAGTGCCAACATTTCATTGGGAATCCCCACCATGACCTGAATCTGAGTTCCCATTAGAGCCTTAAGAACGTTAGGGTCGGCATCAAACAGCTTTACCTTGGCAATTTTGTTATCTATCAAAAGATTTACCACAGTGGAAGGCGATAGGTTGTGCAGGGACACAGTGCCCCAATTCACTCCAATCCCAGATTCCACCACATCAGGAAGAGCCGAGAAGGCAAACAGGTGTAGCAGGATCCAGACCGAGGCGGCGGCGTCTGTCTTGGACATTTCCATGTTGAGAACGTAAATGGTCCTTCTTCATCCAGTGGTAAGAAAATAACCTCGGGCGGGCGGGCGGCGGGGGAGATGGAGTTAAGTGCTTTGGCTTTGCAAATTGCTATTGCTAAACGGAAGAGGAAAAGTGCAATCGCAACTACACTACTACTGCTGTCACTGTCACACACTGTCACTGTCACAGCCTTCTTCCATTGATAATATTAATTCCTTTTTTTTACCCAACCAAAGTGAACGTAGAGTGCAGATGAATTCAATAGCTGAGAAATAAATAAATAAATAAATAAATACAGCCCGTCCTGTACCTGCTGGAATTTTCTCCCAACCGACCAACTACACCCAAATTCTCAAATCCAAACAAATACAACATCCAAAGATTATTCACCCATACTACTACTACTACTACTAATAATAATAATAATAATATCAATTTGGTCCGGTTATAGCGTACATGCAAGAATCAAGACCTTAATTTTACAGGAGATCTAAATCCGTCAACACAATTAAGTAAAGATGAAACTGGGATCAACGCCTTAATACACCTTCCAACGGCTTTAAATAGGCTAACCCTCATCTTTTAGTAATTGTGACCAGTTCTACATCTCCTAACCCAAACCTTAAATTTTTACATAAAACTATGAAACCAGACAAAACAGGATTCACAATATAGTTATCATGATACATGTGATTTCATAACTTATCATCAATGGATTTAGCCTGCCATTAGGCTAAATCTAATAAAACAATATTAAAGTAAAATAGAATAAAAGAAAACTTACAAGAATTAATGCTCTTGAAAACTTCACTCTCCGATTTATTCTTGAGAATATGATACAAGAAGTAGAAAATTTTACAATAGAGAAGGTAGAGAGATAGAGTTTTCTAATCTTCTGGTCTTCTCCCCCTTTGGATGATTTTCCATCCTATTTATAGCCATCAGAGGGCTGGACTTATCAAACTATCTATTCTAGTTTTCTTCCGATTTTAAATCCGAATAATACTATTACACTATAGTACAGCTATTACATTATTAAAGTTTACCCTAGCAGAGTAGTCTTTTCAGAAATTTGTCTTATTATGCGATCGATTTTTGGAAAATTTCTTCCCTTGCTTGTTGTTCAATTTCTTTGGCCATTTGGTCAATATCTTCTTTTGATATTTCTTCCATATTAGGTTCCTGAAATTCTCCTGCTAAGCATTCTTCATTTGATGAACCTGTCATTGACACATCTGATTTATTATCTTCCACCAAATTTTTTACCAAATCCTTCTTTAATTCTTCCATATATGATATGATCAATTCTTCTTTGGTTATAACCTCCTTCTGTGATTTTAATCTCATTGCAATATGCTGAAAATGACTAATTTCCTTTATTTCCCCTTGTTCTTTCATGGTTTGGTATTTACCATTTTTCATGTGGATTTCATCCAAAATATTTTGTCTATGAATTTGATTCGTTTCTGGATTAATCTTAATTAATCTATCCCAGAACCTGCTATGAGTAAGTCTTCTGAGACAAGGTATTTTTTGTGGAGTATAACTCACTTTTGGGGTCCATTTCCAAACCCATGGAATTGAAAATTTAATAAAGAATATCATTGAGGCTATTTCTTCTGTATATTGATTTGAAGTGATATAATCTGCTATTTTTGATGAAATATTCACCCATTCGCCATATAATGATTTAAATATGTCCGGAAGTATTTTTCCAGAGGTGCCATAAATATTCCACCATTGTATGAACCAATTTGGCATGGGATTGTTATAAACATCCCCACAAATCTTTATAATCCATGTATGTTTCCTATTAGGATTTTCATACAAAAAGGCTTTATGAAAGACATCAATATAATCCCAATAATATTTAAAAGATATTTTAGACTCGAAAATTATAAATTCCCTTTCTTTTAGAGGAGATAATCCCCATTCTTCAACAGATATAATCCGTTTAATTATGATTTTACTAAAATTATAAATATTAGTCACCTTAGTATTAGGATAAAAATGTGTAATATCACATGAGTTTACTTTAAGTATACTCTCATAATATGATCTTCGTTTATATGATGTAGCAGCATATGATGCTGTATCTAGATACTTGTTCATGAGTATCCATGAATCATTTTTCCCATTTGTACAAGGATATTATTTCTTCCTTGGCTATAAGAGGTATTACTTCTTCCACCCCTTCCTCTGAAATGACTATCTTTTCCCCGAGGTATCATTCTGTAAAAATTCACGAGTTAAGAAATCAGGAAGATTATTTTCTTCACCCTTTTTATAAACTATTTCAAAATCAAATGGGGCTAAATGAGCTTGCCATCTTGCAAACATTTGTTTAGAAACATTATGCTTAAAATCCTTATTAAACATAAATTTTGCTGCCTTACAATCAGTTTTCACTATAAACTTCTGATTATATAAATCATCTTGAAATTTTAAAATACATTTTACTATTGCAAGAATTTCTTTAGTAATTGTCGCATAATTTTTCTGACTATCAGTCCATTTTCCAGAGTGATATCTAATTAATCTTTCCTGTTTATCATCAGGACAAATTTGCTTTAAAATTCCTCCATATCCTATATCTGAGGCATCTGTTTCAATGATTTTTTCCCAATGAGGATTGACTAATATCAAACAGGGCAATGTTTTTATTTTTTCTTTTATTTTCTGAACTGTTTTAGTATGTTTTTCTGTCCAGGGCTTAGGATTCATTTTTAATCTTTCATATAAAATGGCTGTATCATAAGCTAAATTTTTATAGTATAGCAAGATATAATTTAAACTTCCCAAAAACCTTTGTAACTGAGGTTTTTCTAAGATTTCATCTGGAAATTTTGACGCAAAATCTATGCGTCTATTAATAGGAATTATTTTCCCTTTCTCAATATTATGACCTAAAAATCTTATATTAGTCTGAAATAGAATCATTTTCGATTTGGAGATTACTCATAGCAGGTTCTGGGATAGATTGATTAAGATTAATCCAGAAACTAATCAAATTCATGGATAAAATATTTTGGATGAAATTCACATGAAAAATGATAAATACCAAACCATGAAAGAACAAGGGGAAATAAAGGAAATTAGTCATTTTCAGCATATTGCAATGAGATTAAAATCACAGAACGAGGTTATAACCAAAGAAGAATTGATCAGATCATATATGGAAGAATTAAAGAAGGATTTGGTAAAAAATTTGGTGGAAGATAATAAATCAGATGTGTCAATGACAGGTTCATCAAATGAAGAATGCTTAGCAGGAGAATCTCAGGAACCTAATATGGAAGAAATATCAGAAGAAGATATTGACCAAATGGCCAAAGAAATTGAACAACGAGCAAAGGAAGAAATTTTTCAAAAATCGATCGCATAATACGACAAATTTCTGAAAAGACTACTCTGCTAGGGTAAACTTTAATAATGTAATAGCTGTACTATAGTGTAATAGTATTATTCGGATTTAAAAATCCGAAGAAAACTAGAATAGATAGTTTGATAAGTCCAGCCCTCTGATGGCTATAAATAGGATGGAAAATCATCCAAAAGGGAGAGAAGACCAGAAGATTAGAAAACTCTATCTCTCTACCTTCTCTATTGTAAAATTTTCTACTTCTTGTATCATATTCTCAAGAATAAATCTGAGATTGAAGCTTTCAAGAGCATTAATTCTTGTAAGTTTTCTTTTATTCTATTTTACTTTAATATTTTTTTATTAGATTTAGCCTAATGGCAGGCTAAATCCATTGATGATAAGTTATGAAATCACATGTATCATGATAACTATATTGTGAAGATCCTGTTTTGTCTGGTTTCATAGTTTTATGTAAAAATTCAAGGTATATGTTAGGAGATCTAGAACTGGCCACAATTACTAAAATATGAGGGTTAGCCTGTTCAAAGCCGTTGGAAGAGGTATTAAGGCGTTGATCCCGGTTTCATCTTTATTTAATTGTGTTGACGAATTTGGATCCCCTGTAAAATTAAGGTCCTTCTAACCTGGATTCTTGCATGAACGCTATAACCGGACCAAATTGATAATAATAATAATATTAATAATAACTTTTTTTATTAATTATAATTTCCAGATTTGTCTAACTATACATTACAAATATATTTTATTATTATATTTTCATAACTAATTAATGTCTACTACTAATTATAATTACAGAAATTTATCAAAAAATAATAATTTAATAACAATGAGTTTAAAATCTTACTAAAATATTATTTCACGTAGTTAATTCTTATTTATTATATTAAAATTATAATATCCTTCTAAAAATAATTTTGTATGGTATAACTCTATAAATGAATGATATTATTGTATTAATATATGTACTAAATAAAAAGTAGATTCGTAAATTAATATTTTTAAAAAAATTTTAAAATTTTTACTGCATAATTGTTGTCGATAATTTTTTTTATTGATAATTCTTTACGAATATATATTTGATAAAGATGTATTAACAATTTATAAGAAATAGAGAAATAAAATTATGATTTAGTAAATCTCATAAAAGAAAATATAACTAATCCTTTTTTCATATGTAGAAGTTTAATTTTTAACTTCGAATTGAAACCCTCCATTCCACAATAGAAAGAAGAATTGAAAGCATGCAGACACGAGCTAAATATGTGTTTGGTAATATGGGATCCAACAAGTTAGTGATAATTACTCAGTGAGATTTCTAATGCATTTTGATTGCCGATCAATTATATTCACCAAACTAAAACCAATCAATAACTAGTATGATAAGTTTCGAAAAAGTTATTAGTATGACGTAGAATTAATAGCGACCCTCTTATTTACCAGTTTAAGTTATTCACATAATAATTTAGTATCGTATGTCAATTTTGTTGCAAGACAAGAGGAGAAGGGAAGAAAAAAGCAAGCGAAAGATCTTAACGATCTTTATTGCAAAATCACAAGTGATTTTAGTTTACGATCAGATGAATGAATCTCGAGAGTTTTCTTTTAATACTTTTATTCAAGTTTGAAGTCTACCAAAATGGCTACCCTACGGGGTTAAACTCCGTTCTATGCCTTTCTAACTCTTACAATTTCATTTTGTTTGCTTGATCTTGTGGCTTCCTCGTTCCAGTTTGACATTGTACTCTTGTGAGGATTGTTAGATTTGGGTTTTGCGCTTCTTCAAGACCTATCCTATTTAGGAAGCTTGCTAAGGGCATTCCATCCAGTGTAAGTATCTGGATAATTTGGAACGCAATGTAAATGCCCTACGGAATGCATGGGAAAAAAGGTCACATTAACCCCAAAAAAGTTATCCAAAAATAGATTTGACCTTAAATTTTATTTAGAAATCTTATACCCTCAATGTTAGATCTTTGGACTTAATTTATGTGCACACGTATTTATATAGCATTTGGACATCTAGACGTACATATATTGCTTAATTTAATTATATGTTTGTTATTATATATATTTTGAGACCCAATTAAGGTAATCTATATTTATATAGGTGGGTCTGTCATCTTAATAAAAGTGTAAGGTCTTTTTATAAATGTGTAGAAACCTAATGGTTGTATTGCAAAACTATGATGGGCTGTTTAGCAAATACATCTATATATTAGGGTTATGGTCCTTGATTGCACGTATGCTTAGATCATTAGCCACCTTTAAAAGTCCCCATCTCTTTGAGGAAATCAGGTGGCGTACGTAACAATCAGAAGATTCAAATCCGGTCTTCAAATCAATCAATTGCCATGGATCAAGGTACACGTTTCGATTCGTTATTCTAAATAATCTATTAAATAAGGTTAATTCTTGGGTTTTATTTATTTAATTCCACCAATGGTATCAGAGCCTCCTTACATTAAAGATTGTTTAGATTCTTGTGTTAGCCCTAAGGGCATTATTACTTGTGTTTTGATTATGATTAACATGTGCTTGTGTGAGTATGTTAGCTAACCCTTCATAGAGAACAAAAGAAGAACATATGAAGTCTCAAAGTCTCAAACAAAAGATCTTGATGATGAGGGCAAAATAGAGAAGAAGAGATCAAGCCATACCAAGATCAAATCAATTGAAGACATTGAAGACATTGTATTTGTGAACTAGCTAACCCTTCATAGAGAACAAAAGAAGAACATATGAAGTCTCAAAGTCTCAAGCAAAAGATCTTGATGATGAGGGCAAAATAGAGAAGAAGAGATCAAGCCATACCAAGATCAAATCAATTGAAGACATTGTATTTGTGAACTAGGTATTATCTTGTAAAACTCTCTAGTCTTAGTCTTTGATTCATTGATCATACATGAAGCTCTTCTCATGTTTTTCTAAAATATAATCCTTTGATAAAATCCAAGTATTCTTGACTTTAAGATGTTTTGAATAGTTTTTCTCCTCTTTAAAAATTGTCAAGAATGCCTTTGAAACTTGGAAGAAAGTTTTGTTCAGAAAAAAACTTGGCTGAGGAAAAACTGAAATTCGGAAGTCCGTTTTTAAAACCGGAAGTCCGTTTTTCCACAGCACAAAATTCGGCAGTCCGTTTTCAGAAAAATCAAGTCCGAATCTTTTCGTTCGTAAATTCGGCGATCTGAATTTTTAACCGGTCGTCCGAATTCTTAATTCGGCAGATCCGCTTTTTAGAAAACTCAAGTCCGAATCTTTCTGTTTCAAAGAACCGAAGTCCGTTTTCTGGGAACCGGTCGTCCGTTTTTAATCATCGGTGTAAAAATATTACCGTTGCAATCGAAGCAACGGTCATTTCTGAAATTTGACAGCCTATTTCTTAGGCAACCGTTTTGAGCTTAAAAAATCCTATATATACACTCAATTATCAGCCATAAATTCAACAAGTTTGGGAATCATTCATTGTGAATATTTAACACATTTCAAGAGCTTAAAAAAATTCATTTATTGCAAATTATTTTCAAATCCCAAACAAAATCTTCTTGAGCTTCATTATTGATCATTCATCAAAGAAGAAGAAAAGAGGTGCTTGTAGAAGTATATCATTGAGTTGTAATCTTCCTCTTCTCAAGCAAAATTGGTAACATTGTTCCTAACTCTCTCTATTCTATTATTGTGATCAAAGGTTTGTGGAAAACCCTTTGGGTGATCCTTTGATTAACTAGTTGTATTGTTGTGATTGAGGTTTTGGTGTAAAACCCTTGAAGGGTGAACCTCATTGTGTAGTTGTGTAATCAACTTTGAAGTTAGTGGATTTGTGAAATCCTTGGGTTGAGGCTCAAGGTAGTGGATGTAGCTCTTGGAGAGAGTGAACCACTATAAATTGTTGTGCATGCTCTTTAATTCTTTGCTCATTTCTTAATTGCCAACTCTATAAGATTATGCTTTGTGTGGATTCTTATTAAAAAGAGTTTTAGAAATCTTTCACAAACAAATTGGAGGTTTATCTTTCTAATCAAACAAAAGATTTTTTAAATTAGCCAAAAACCTTATTCACCCCCCTCTAAGGTTTTTCAATTGGTATCGTAGCGGGGCTTCTTTTAAAAAGGGACTAACATCCTTGAAGCAAAAGATCATTATTTTACTATGGCTAATGTTTCTAGTTTACCATATGTAGAAGGCTCTTCTACAAATAGACCTCCTCTTTTCAATGGTTCAAATTATACTTTTTGGAAATCTAGAATCAAAATATATATTTGCTCTATTAACTTTAATCTTTGGAGCATTGTAGAGAATGGACCTTATGTTCCTATAAAGGATGGAATTGTCAAGAAGGTCGAAGATTATGATGAGCTTGACTCAAGGAAGATGACTCTAAACTTTCAAGCTATGAACATATTGAGTTGTGCCTTAGATGCTAATGAATACAATAGAGTGAGCGGATGCGACTCGGCTCATGAAATGTGGAAGTTACTTGAAGTAACTCACGAAGGCACCAATCAAGTGAAGGAGTCTAAATTGGCTATGTTGGTGAGAGATTATGAGCTATTCATGATGAAACAATATGAAAGCATTAGTGACATGTTCACAAGGTTCACCAATATCACAAATGGCTTAAAGGCATATGGAAAAAGAGTACACAAGGGGAGAAGTAAATAGAAAGATTCTTGATTCACTCCCAAAAGCATGGCAACCAAAAACTCTTGCCATTGAGGAATCAAAAGAGTTAAGTCAACTTCCTATTGAAGAACTCATAGGATCTCTCCTCACCTATGAGATGAAAATAAAAAGATTAGATGAAATGGAAGATGAAGACAAAGGAAGAAAAGGCATAGCACTCAAAGTGAATGATGATGATCATACATGCTCGTCAAACAATGAAGATGAGATTGAGGATATGGCCCTAGTGATGAGGAAATTTAAAAGATTTTACAAAGAAGACTTCAACAAAGGAAAGAATCCTCCATTCAAGAAAGGAGGACAAAGTTCATCACTCTTCAAGGCTAGATGCTTTGAATGCAATAGCACCAATCATCTTGTAGCCGATTGTCCCAAGGCCCTTAAAAAGGAAAAGGAAGCTTTAGAAGTCAAGCTTGAGGCATTGAAGAAGAAGAAGAAAGGCAAAGGCCTAATTGGAGCATGGGATGAAGACTCAAGTGAAAATGAAGAAGAAGAAAATGCCAACATATGCTTCATGGCACTAGAAAATGAGGTACAATCTTCACTTCCTAACTCTTCTAGTATTCTTGATGATGATTGTGATGTTGATCCTAGCACTATGCTTATTGAAATGTATGATGAGTGCAAAAAGGTTACCAAACGAAACAAAGATTTAAAAAGCAAAACTCAATTTTTGTTGGATGAAAATTCAAGACTTATTTGTGAAAATAAAGCCATTCTTGAATCCTTGGAAGTCTTGAAGAAAGAAAAAGAGAGCTCAAATGATGACCTTCAAAAACTTATTTTAGAAAACAAAAATCTTTGTGAAAAGATTTCCTTTCTTGAAAAATGTTTGATTGATTATGATGCCTTAAAGAAAAAGGTGAGTGATCTCACTCTATGTGTTGAAAATTTCACAAAGGGAAAAGAAAATTTTGAAAAACTTCTTGGCTCTCAAAGATCACTTTTTAACAAAAATGGTATTGGATATAATCATTCCAATATTTTTTCTAAACAAACACGTTTTGTAAAAGCCTCCTCATCCCTTTCACACTTTTTGTTGTACTTATTGTGAAAAGAGTGGTCATAAAGCCACAAAGTGTTTTATAAAGTAAAAAGATTGAAAGAGGAGTGAAAACCGTTTGGAAAATAAAAGAAAATCCAACTAACATTCATGGACCCAAAAAGATATGGGTACCAAAAGACCCTTCTACTTCTTTTGTTGTAGGAACACAAGTCAAGGTCATCTAAGTGGTACTCGGATAGCGGATGCCTATGACACATGACCGGATATGCATCCCTCTTGATTGAACAACCGAAGGTGCTTCGTTTTTTACTTTTGGAAGGATCATCGGTATAGGTAACTTTAGATATGATTCATCTTCTTTAATTAAGGAAGTTCTTTTAAATTGATGTTTTGAAGTTTAATTTATCTAGTATTAGTCAATTATGTGATTATGGGTACAAAGTTGTTTTTGAAAGTGAATCTTCTTCTATCATAAACAAGCTTGTGAACAAAACTATTTTTGTTTCAAAAAGAGTTAGCATATGTCTATGTCTTTTATCTTGAAGTTCTCATTTCTCAAAACTTATATCGTCTCTTGGTTCATGATGATGATGTATTTTTGTGGCATAGAAGGTTTGGTCATGTTAGTATGGATTTATTAAACAAACTCTCTTCAAAAGAACTTGTTAGGGGCTTACCAAAACTTCATTTTGAGAAAACTAGACTTTGTGATGCTTGCCAATTTGGAAAACAAATTAATACCTCTTTTAAACCATAGTAAATGATTTCAACTTCAAAACCTTTAGAACTCATTCACATGAATTTATTTGGACCAATGAGGACCACTAGTCTTGGTGGTAAGAGGTATGCCTTTATTATTGTGGATGATTTTTTTTACTTGGACTTTGTTTTCAAGCCGAAAGGATGAAGCATTTCATGAATTTATTAAATTATTCAAAAGAGTCCAAACCTCCCTTGTTTGCAAATTGATTTCTATAAGAAGTGATAATGGGAGAGAATTCAACAACCAAGATTTTACAAAAATTTTTGATGATTTTGGTATCTTACAAAACTTTTTTTCGACAGCCAAAACTCCTCAACAAAATGGATTTGTGAAAAAAAAATATAGAACTTTACAAGAAATGGCAAGGTCAATGCTTTATGAAAATTCCCTTCCTAAACTTTTTTGGGCCGAGGCCGTTAACACCGCATGCTACATTTGAATCGTGTTATCTTGAGACCTTCTTTAAAGAAAACTCCCTTTGAACTCATTTTTTAATAAAACCCCCTCAATTGGTTATTTTAAAGTTTTTGGATGCAAATGCTTTATTTTAAACACCAAAGACAATCTTGGGAAGTTTGATCGAAAAATCCGATGAGGGAATTTTTTTCTTGGTTATTCTTCAAACAAAAGGGCTTTTTAGAATTTTCAACAAAAGAACCTTGTGTGTTGAAGAGTCCATTCATGTATATTTTGATGAAACTAACATTTTTGACAAAAAAGATTATGATGTCATAGATAAACTCTTTAGCTACCAAACTTTGTACACTCAAGCAATGGAAGAACATGCTTATGGAGGAAGAAGAGATTGACGCAACACAAGAAAATGATCAAGAAGCTCAAAATCCTCCTCAAGATGGGATATATCCAAATGATCACTCTAAGGTTTTTCAATTGGTATTATTTCTAATCTTAATTTGCTTTTGTTATGCTAAGTGATCTGCTTCTTGTTATGCACTTCATGATGACACTTTAATGTTGAAAGTCCTACTAGTATCTCTTCTATGATCCCTTGATACTTATCTCCTACAATTTTTTGATTTATGACAAAAGGGGGAGAAAATAGTGCAAGATGTAAGGGGGAGAAATTTTGTTGATGTTATTTATAAGTTATCATTGATGCTTGTTTACAATGATTATTGATGCAAGGGGGAGTTACCTCCTTTTCTTGGTGATTGTTATGCTTTGCCTCTTTGCATATTTTGATGCATCACCATATTGCTCTTGCTCTTTTGTTCTTCTTGCATATGTGTTTGTCATAATCAAAAAGGGGGAGATTGTTAGCCCTAAGGGCATTATTACTTGTGTTTTGATTATGATTAACATGTGCTTGTGTGAGTATGTTAGCTAACCCTTCATAGAGAACAAAAGAAGAACATATGAAGTCTCAAAGTCTCAAACAAAAGATCTTGATGATGAGGGCAAAATAGAGAAGAAGAGATCAAGCCATACCAAGATCAAATCAATTGAAGACATTGAAGACATTGTATTTGTGAACTAGCTAACCCTTCATAGAGAACAAAAGAAGAACATATGAAGTCTCAAAGTCTCAAGCAAAAGATCTTGATGATGAGGGCAAAATAGAGAAGAAGAGATCAAGCCATACCAAGATCAAATCAATTGAAGACATTGTATTTGTGAACTAGGTATTATCTTGTAAAACTCTCTAGTCTTAGTCTTTGATTCATTGATCATACATGAAGCTCTTCTCATGTTTTTTCTAAAATATAATCCTTTGATAAAATCCAAGTATTCTTGACTTTAAGATGTTTTGAATAGTTTTTCTCCTCTTTAAAAAATTGTCAAGAATGCCTTTGAAACTTGGAAGAAAGTTTTGTTCGAGAAAAAAACTTGGCTGAGGAAAAAGCTGAAATTCGAAGTCCGCTTTTTAAAACCGGAAGTCCGTTTTTCCACAGACACAAAATTCGGCAGTCCGTTTTCGAAAAATCAAGTCCGAATCTTTTCGTTCGTAAATTCAGCAGTTCGAATTTTTAACCGGTCGTCCGAATTCTTAATTCAGCAGTCCGCTTTTTAGAAAACTCAAGTCCGAATCTTTCTGTTTCAAAGAACCGAAGTCCGTTTTTCGGAACCGGTCGTCCGTTTTTAGCTGTCGATGTAAAAATATTACCGTTGCAATCGAAGCAACGGTCATTTCGAAATTTGATGACCTATTTCTTAGGCAACCGTTTTGAGCTTAAAAAATCCTATATATACACTCAATTATCAGCCATAAATTCAACAAGTTTGGGAATCATTCATTGTGAATATTTAACACATTTCAAGAGCTTAAAAAAATTCATTTATTGCAAATTATTTTCAAATCCCAAACAAAATCTTCTTGAGCTTCATTATTGATCATTCATCAAAGAAGAAGAAAAGAGGTGCTTGTAGAAGTATATCATTGAGTTGTAATCTTCCTCTTCTCAAGCAAAATTGGTAACATTGTTCCTAACTCTCTCTATTCTATTATTGTGATCAAAGGTTTGTGGAAAACCCTTTGGGTGATCCTTTGATTAACTAGTTGTATTGTTGTGATTGAGGTTTTGGTGTAAAACCCTTGAAGGGTGAACCTCATTGTGTAGTTGTGTAATCAACTTTGAAGTTAGTGGATTTGTGAAATCCTTGGGTTGAGGCTCAAGGTAGTGGATGTAGCTCTTGGAGAGAGTGAACCACTATAAATTGTTGTGCATGCTCTTTAATTCTTTGCTCATTTCTTAATTGCCAACTCTATAAGATTATGCTTTGTGTGGATTCTTATTAAAAAGAGTTTTAGAAATCTTTCACAAACAAATTGGAGGTTTATCTTTCTAATCAAACAAAAGATTTTTTAAATTAGCCAAAAACCTTATTCACCCCCCCTCTAAGGTTTTTCATCTTGATTTAGGGTTGATTTTCGAAAATCGATTTCAAGAAAAAAAAAAATTTTCCGATCGAATTTCCTTCCGATTTGTCTTCTTAATATTAAAAAACAAAGTTGTTCGTTTTTGTGCTTGACTTTCACTTTCCTCTCTTGTCTTGCAGCGATAGGGCTTTTTTGAGCCCTTTATCTGGCGATCCCAAGGCCTTCCGCCTTAAGGCTTGTCTTTTTTTTTTTTTTTTTTTCCGAAGAAAGGAAGTTCCCCGCTCTCTCCTACTAATTAATTGGGATGGGAATCCTTTTTTTTAATCCTGGATAAAGACTGGATTTTTCCGCTGCTTTGTTGATGTTCCTCGGTTTTAAAGATTTGATTTTTCCACTGCTTGATGATGTTCTTTGGATTTAAAAAAAAAAGAAAAAAAAAAAGGGAAAGCTTTGTTTTTCCTGCGGCTGTGGTTGTCCGATCTCCACATGCTTGCTTGGAATCAATTTTGTATTACCTTTTATATGGTCATGAGAATGAATGAATTGATGCATGAATAAACTTATATCAATTTTGTCCGATCTCCACATGAATGAATCGATGCATTCATATGAAGTATTATTGTTATATGGTCATGAGATAAAATAGTTGATTCCCTCAATGCGATTCCACCGCGGCTTGTTTCTGTTCTTCAATTTTTTTTTAAAAAAAGAAAATTTTGAAGCTTGTGCATGTTTTTAGTCTCTATTTTTTGTGCAAGCATGGAATCAATTCTATATTATATTATTGTATTATTGTATTATTTTTTTTTATATATCATCATTTATATATTGATATATATAGTTATTTATATATCATATGTGATTTTGTATGTGTCATAATTTATTTGTTAATCTTGAATTCTGATACATGCATAATGCGAAATAATATGTAATTAAAGTTTTTCTTATATTCATAACAATTTAAGTCGCTCTAACGAGCATGTCTAGTAGCTTTATATTGATTGGTGGAATTGGCATCCTACCAAAGTAGGCTCTGCCATGAAAATCTTTCGATAATGAACTACTTAGATTTCGTATTTTGTATTTCTTATGCGGGTAGAATCGGCCCAAAGGAAGATTGTTATTGTCAGGCTGAGAATTACAAACACATGTAGTGATGAACATGTAATAGTTATTAAGTGTCCATAGTAAGTGTTAAGTCGGCCCAAAGGAAGGCTTGATACTTGACTGAATTTTACTATTAATGCTCGATTACTACATCAAGAAAATCACTTGCAAGCTAACTCTTTATCCAAAGACTAGACTTGGTGTTGCACCGATATTCTTGTGATTGGATTTGTTATGAATATAGCCCATGAATTGTTAAATTTTTTATTATATATATGAGTGAGCTTTATTTATTTTTGTTATATTATGTTTTCTGTTACAGTTATTGGTATCTCTGTCGCTCAATTATCTGCTAATTTGAGTAATATTCCGCCATTAAATGGTACCAACTTTAAAGCTTGGAAAGATAAAGTTGCAATTCATTTGGGTTGTCTGGATCTGGACTTAGCCATTAGGGAGCCACGACCAGCTGAGCTGACGGATAGTAGTACCTCCGAACAAGGAGGGAAATGGCTCAGTGGGAACGGTCAAATAGGTTAAGTCTAATGATCATGAAGAGTACAATTCCAGAGACTTTTCTTGCTAACGTGACAGATGAGAATAATGCAGTTAAGTTTCTCAAACAGTTGGAACAATGCTTTATAAAAAGCGAAAAGGCAGAGATCATTACGCAATTGCGTAAACTCACTGCCATGAGGTATAGTGGTTCGGGAAACATTAGGGAATATATTCTCGAGATGTCTCATATTATATCAAAACTTAAGACACTGAAATTGGATCTTCCTGATGATCTACTGGTGTACCTTGTTTTGATGTCTCTTCCTCCTCAATTTAGCCAGTTTGAGGTGAGTTACAACTGTCAAAAGGACAAATGGACAGTCAATGAACTCATCTCACATTTAGTGCAAGAGGAAGAGAGAATGGGACAACATAAGGTCGAAAGTGTTAATCTCACTTTCTCAAAAGGTAACAAGAAAAGAAAGGGCAAAATGACTGCGGATACATCGGCGAAGAAAAAACAGAAGGAATAGTCGAAAGACATAAAGTATTTTTTTTTGCAAAGATCCTTCTCATGTTAAAAAGGAATGCCCCAAGTATCACGCATGGCGCGTGAAGAAAGGTATGCCTCTAACTTTTGTCTGTTCAGAGGTTAATTTAATTTCGGTGCCAAGATATACTTGGTGGTTAGATTAAGCTGCCACTACTCACATAAGAATATCTATGCAGGGTTGCCAGAGTTACAGCCAACCTAGGGATGATGAAAGATTCATCTATAAGGGAAATGGCAGTACGGCAGAAGTTCAAGCTATAGGCACTTTTAAATTATCATTAAAGACTGGTTTATTTTTAGAAATAAAAGAGACATTCGTTGTACCGTCATTTAGACAGAATTTAGTTTCTATTCCTGTTTTGGACAAAGAAGGTTTTTTCTGTTCATTTGGTAATAGACAGTGTCGTCTCTATTTTGATTCTAAATTGTTGGGAACTGGTTTTTTATATTTTCATGATAATTTATATGAGCTTGAGACTACATCTTCTAATGAATCCTTGCATGTAAGTACACGTGGTACCAAACGAAAATTAACTAATGAGAACTCCTATTCATTATGGCACAAAAGATTAGGTCACATCTCCAAATACCTCATGACCCGCTTGGCTGCTATCAATTGTGCAGGACCTGGATTACTCAAATATCTGCTCAGCATTCCAACTATAAACGCAGGGTCTGGACGAGTGCAGACTTGTGCATACATAAGGCTTCCAAATACTGAAGCATAAGGAATGCCTTCCATTTGCTTGGATTCAAAGTCATTATTAGGATACTGTTTGAGATTAAACTTATCTCTTTTGGCCACCGAAGTATCAAGCGGTTTACAATCTTGCATTCCAAATCGCTGTAATACCTTCTCGATATCCCTTTTGTGATAATCCAAGAATTCCTCGAGAACGATCTCGATGAATTTGGATTCCTAATACAAAAGATACTACACCAAGATCTTTCATCTCAAATTGCTTCGAGAGAAACTTCTTAGTTTCATGCATTAAGCTTACATCGTTACTAGCAAGCAAGATGTCATCCACATAAAGTACTAGAAAAATTTACTTATTTTTACAGAACTTGTGATACACACAATCATCCACAATATTTACATCAAAACCAAAAGATAATATCACATTGTGAAATTTATAGTACCACTGACGAGAGGCTTGTTTGAGCCCATAGATGGATTTCTTAAGTTTACAAACCAATTGTTCAGAATTTTTGGATTCTAAACCTTCAGGTTGTACCATATAAATTGTCTCACCAATGTTCCCATTGAGAAAGCTTTTTTGACATCCATCTGATGTAACTCAAGATCAAAATGTGCCACTAGTGCCATAATTATTCTAAAAGAGTCTTTCGAGGAAACAGGAGAGAAAGTCTCTTTCTAGTCAATGCCTTCCTTTTGAGTGAATCCCTTAGCGACTAGACGCGCTTTATATCTCTCCACATTGCCTTGTGAATCCCTTTTGGTTTTAAAAACCCATTTACAACCAATTGGTTTCACACCTTCTGGCAAAGGAATGAGATCCCACACGTCATTGTCTTTCATAGATTGAATTTCTTCACCCATGGCATCTATCCATTTACGAGCATTTGAGCTTTCAATGGCTTGACAAAAGGTGATTGGATCATCTTTTGCCGAGTCAATGTTTTCCATATGCTCATTAAGATACACAACATAATCATCTGACATTACGCTTCTTCTTTCTCGAATGGATCTTCTTAAGGGCACTGGTTATTCAGGTTGTTGAGGTTGCTCCATAGGAACAAAAAGTTGAGGAGCGACCGGATGATCAATTTCAGGCAAAGCCTGTTGATCTATATTATGAGGAAGCACAACATTGTTTTGTACTGAATTTTGTTCTTGAACAAGATCAGGTACGAGAACCTGCACATGTTCAAGAACAACACTAGGAACGAGAACTGAGTTCTCATCAAAGGCAAAGTTTCTTGCTTTATCTTCCCTCCTAACCTCAATATCCTCAAAGAACGAAGCATTTCTCGTCTCAAAAAATGTTCTGTTTTGGGAATTATAAAACTTGTAACCCCGTGACCATTCAGAGTATCCAACAAAATAGCAACAAACTCTTCTTTCATCCAATTTCTTCTCATTAGGCCTATAAGACCTTGCCTCAGCTGGACATCCCCATACCTTTAAATGTCTTAAGACAGGTTTCTTACCTGTCCACAACTCATATGAGGTTTTTGTTGTTGCTTTAGTTGGAACTCTATTAAGTATATAGACTGCAGTCTTAAGTGCATCCCCCCAGAGTGATTCTGGTAAATTAGTATGACAAATCATACTTCTTACCATGTCCTTAAGGGTTCTATTTCGTTTCTCAGCAACTCCATTCATGCTAGGTGACCCCGGCATAGTATATTGAGGGACGATCCCACACTCTTCTAAGAATTTGGCGAATGGCCCTGGACGTTGTTCACCTGAACTATCATTTCTGCCGTAATATTCACCTCCACGGTCAAATATGATGCATTTAATCCTTTTGCCTATTTGATTTTCAACTTCAGCTTTAAATTCTTTGAACTTATCTAAGACCTCTGATTTCTCATGTATCAAATATAGGTAACCATAACGAGAGTAATCGTCTATAAATGTTATAAAGTACTGTTCACCATTCCAAGAAGCCACAGAGAATGGTCCACATATATCTGTATGTACTAGTTCTAAAACATCTTTAGCTCTCTCGACACTACTCTTTTCTTATATGTTAATTTACCTTTAATACACTTGACACGTATTGTATTATCCGAAGTGTCAAGCATTTCAAGAATTTCTTCAGACACAATTCTGTTAATTCTCCTTTTGGAGATATGACCTAATCTTTTGTGCCATAATGAATAGGAGTTCTCATTAGTTAATTTTCGTTTGGTACCACGTGTACTTACATGCAAGGATTCATTAGAAGAAGTTGTCTTAAGCTCATATAAATTATCATGAGAATATAAAAAACCAGTTCCCAACAATTTAGAATCAAAATAGAGACGACACTGTCTATTACCAAAGCCTTATGTATGCACAAGTCTGCACTCGACAGACCTTGCATTTATAGTTGGTATGCTGGGCAGATATTTGAGTAATCCGGGTCCTGCACATTGGATAGCAGCCAAGCGAGTTATGAGGTATTTGCAGAAAACAAAACATTATATGCTCACTTATAGGAAGTCGGATAAACTTGAGATCATTGGGTATTCAGATTCCGACTTAGGTGGATGTCAAGATAGCATGAGATCTACATCAGGATATATTTTTTTGCTATTTGAAGGGGCGGTATCTTGGAAAAGTGTCAAACAGACACTCATTGCCTCTTCAACTATGGAGGCAAAATTTGTAGCATGTTTTGAGGCATCGAATCAAGCTATTTGGCTGCGTAATTTCATTACAGGACTGTGTGTGGTTGATAATATTGAGAGACCACTTAAATTATTTTGTGACAACAAAGCTGCAGTCTACTTTTCTAACAATAATAGGAGCTCAACAAAATCTAAGTATATAGACCTCAAGTTTCTAATTGTAAAAGAGCGAGTTCAGAATGTTATAATTAGTATTGAGCTTATTGGGTCAGGCTCTATGCTTTCAGATCCGTTATCTAAAGCATTGACACCGAAGGTCTTTATAGAACATACTACCCATATGAGTGTTGTATCTTTAGATGGTGTCTAAATTCAGTAGGAGTCTATATATATATATTTATGCTCATACTTTATTTATTTATTATTGTTAATGTGACAATAATTTTCTACCATTCGCTCATTAAGACTATGTTGTTGAGTTGTTCATTTCCTATTTATATGTTAAAGTGATCTCAATTATGTTGGACCAGTTGGAAATAGGCAT
This sequence comes from Catharanthus roseus, assembly GCA_028651295.1. Classification (NCBI taxonomy): domain Eukaryota; kingdom Viridiplantae; phylum Streptophyta; class Magnoliopsida; order Gentianales; family Apocynaceae; genus Catharanthus; species Catharanthus roseus. The sequence goes on from JAPQWS010000142.1 coordinate 3,766,419, forward strand.
GCATAGATTACATTCACATGTAATTTCCATGCTACACATCCACACTTAACTCAGGTCATTTAGTTGAATTAATGCATGTGACCAATGTTGGGTTTAACTATTCTTTTAATACAGTGAAAGTCCCCTTGATCCGTGTATTAATAAAATTAATGGACAGAGTTGGTTTAAGATGATAAATTAAAGTGTGCTGGCTACTACAGTGACAATCACATAATTGTTTATTTAAGTGTATACATGAATATTAGTCCAAGTGGGAGATTGTTAGATCATTGGACTTAATTCATGTGCACACGTATTTATATAGCATTTGGACATATAGACGTACATGTATTGCTTAATTTAATTATGTGTTTGTTATTATATATATTTTGAGACCCAATTAAGGTAATCTATATTTATATAGGTGGGTCTGTCATCTTAATAAAAGTGTGGGGTCTTTTTATAAATATGTAGAAACCTAAGAGTTGTATGGCAAAACTATGATGAGCTATTTAGCAAATACATCTATATATTAGGGTTATGGTCCCTGGTTGCACGTATGCTTAGATCATTAGCCCCCTCTAAACGTCCCCATCTCTTTGAGGAAATCAGGCGGCGTACGTAACAATCAGAAGATTCAAACCCGGTCTTCAATTCAATCAATTGCAATGGATCAAGGTACGCGTTTCGATTCGTTATTCTTAATAATCTATTGAGTAAGGTTAATTCTTGGATTTTATTTATTTAATTCCATCACCCAATTCTTCCGAATTAAGAGATAACTGTCATATACTTAATTAAAAAATGTTGGGACGATTAGATTTGAGAGAAGAAAATGAAGCACTGCGTGGATTGGGGCCTCTACCGTCTCAAACGAAAATATCAATAACGACTAATATTTTAAGGATCAACATTTGGTTTAACTAATAGTGTTAAAAGAAAATAAAATTATCATTCAATGTGAAAATTACGTGTACCAATTAGAATAAAAAATGTACTTTTTTGTTTTTAGTTTTATATTCTTTTAAAATAACTTAGATAATGTCATGTACGTTGTACGTGGAGTTTTATTTTTTATTTTTTTAAATTGAAAATTATTAAATTTTTGTTTATTAAATAATGAAGATTTTCTAATAATTTTAAATTATGAAAATTTTTATTTATATATATTTTGTAACGTCAATTGAATACTAATAATAAAGTCCCTTAAAAAAAGCAATAATAAGGTCAAATGAGATTTTGAAATTATTTTTTGAACTGGTACTATTAAAGAATATAAAAAAATTTTTGTCTTTTAATTACCTTTGAATAACCCTTAAAAAAAAACCCTCCAAATAACAACTTAGTATTATTTTTTGAATTTTTGTTATTAAGAATAAAAGACCTTTGTTCCTGTTAATAATCTAGTCAATAAAGTATAATTTTCCTTTGATCATTAAAATGATAACAACAAAATTTATATTATTAATCTAAAGATTATATGAATTCTTATGTTTAATATTTTTTTATGTGTTCTCGTTCTTATGGCGGATGCAAGATTCCTCCTCAAACAAATATTAAAACTTGAAAATTGGTCAAAACAAATATGAGATGCAAGAAAATTAGTATCATATGAAAGCTTTGTAAGACACCAAAACTTGTTTATAATTCTTGCCTGTTATAAATTGTTATTTACTTTGTTTCATATTATCGGTCACATTAACATGTGGCACAAGTATTTAAAAAATTATTAAATTTCTTGATTTTAAATTATATTTTATACAAAACATAATTGTTTTATCAAAATTCAAACTCGAAAGTACAAAAAAAATCAAGGTTGAGATATCAGATTAAATTAATAGAAATGTTAAGTATCTTTTTAACGGCATCGTGAAAAATAAAAAAAGCTGAAGGAGTATAATATATTAAAAAAAAGATAAAATAGAGAAATAAAAAGTTTTGAAGACACTAAACAACACAAGAAGCAGAAGTAACATGTGGAAGACGTTTGGATTTTTTTTTTTTTTTTTTGTTTCAGACATTTTAGCTTATTTGACCTTTTACATCTCAATTGTTTCAATTTTTTTACTAGTTTCCTAAACCTAAGATGTAAAACTTTTGAAAACAAAATCTCTCTCTCTCTCTCTCTCTCTCTCTCTCTCTCTCTCTCTCTCTATATATATATATATATATATATATATGTTGTTCAAACAAAGATCCTAATCCCAAGTTCCTGAAAATAGGAATAAGCAAATATAGAAAAGCCAACGGGAAAATTAGCAATTGGATTGCTTGTTTTTTTATAGCAATGTGAAGAATAAAAAAAGAGTAGAATTGGGGAGATAGATATCTATATAAGTGTGATCACAAGTTATTTTCCAATGATTCTCTGTACTCAACAAGGTATGATGACTACTTCTTTACTGTGTCTCAACTTCAATGGCTTAAATCTCAACTGTTTGTTGAAATGCTTGATCCGGTCGTGTTCTAATTTTTGTATTGACAATGGGTTTTGTTTCTTTATGTTGATTTCTCTTAATTAGAAAAGCCACAGGAAAAGATTAGCAACTAGGTTGCTTGATCTTTTATGGCAATGTGAAGAATAAAAAAGGAGTAGAGTTGGGGAGATGGATATCTGTATAAGTGTCATCACAAGTTATTCTCCAATGATTCTATGTACTCAACAAGGTATAATGACTGTTTCTTTACTTAATCTCAACTTCAGTGGATCTTGGATCTCAACTTCTTAGTTGAAATGCTTGATCCTGTCATGTTCTAATTTTTATCTTGAAGATGGGTTTTGTTTTTTATGTTGATTTCTCTTAATTAGTTTTGATTTTATGTTATCTCTATTTAATTTATTGGTTGGATTGAATTCGGTGTTTACTATTTCTTATGTTTTATTCTTTGTGTTAGGTGTGAAGTGAGAGTTGGAGCATCTTCAGCAATGCTTGCCAAAATTTTCTCACAGCAGTGTGGGTTTGCTATTTTATTTAGCATTTGATTTTATCTTCTTTTTGCTTCATAACCACATGGTTTGTTTATTGATCTTTAACTATGTTGAGATATTTATCATAGTAGAATATCAAAGTAGGATATTTCAAATATAAAGGAAGAGAACCATGTATTTGTATATGGAATGTTTTAAATGATGATGTTCAAATTGACTGTAAAGGTTTATGCTTATCTTTGAAAGAAAAAAGATTAGTTGTGTATCACTCTAAATGAAGGATGTTAAGGTTATACTGAAAATGATATATGCCAAATTTTAGAGTTCAAGCTGTTAACACTTTCCTGATTAGGCCACTTTTCATGTGAGACAGAGAGATTAAAAGAAAAAAATCTAAGAGATGAGACGAGCAGAGCATGCATAATTTTCTTTTGAGGATATCGACAACATATCTAATATATAATAATTTTATCTTCATACATAAGCCTTCTTTTCATCATCTTAAGAATCAAGTTTCATCAATTATCCAAATTATTCTATTATAGTAGTATTATTCTTCAAAAAAATTAGTCCACCAAAATAGAAGGACCTTTTTTGGGTTCTCTATATTTGTTTCTTTATATAATTGTGGTTATTATATAAAGAAAGTTAGTGGATTTTTTTGTGAATTTGATTGATTGATTCATTGATTGGTTGATGGGTTGATAAGAAGAGGAAAAGAGGGATCTTTTCTTTGTTTCTTTTGGTTTAATGAAGCTTGGAAAAATGATGAAAATGGAGGGATTATGGAGAAGGAGGTGTTGGATGATATAATCAGGAGATTATTGGAAGGGAAAGGAGGAAAACAAGTGCAACTTTCGGAGGCTGAGATCCGACAGCTTTGTGTCAACGCCCAGCAAATCTTTCTTTTTTAACCTAATCTCCTCCAACTTCATGCCGTAATTAGGATCTGCGATATTCTTTCCCTGCTCTTTGTGGCTTTTCTTCAAATACTTGGGTTGCAAGGGCAGGGGTGGACTAATAAAGTTTCTTTCTATATATCATGTTATTGGATATGATTTTGGTGTTTAATTTCTCATCCTTTATGTTTGTTGAAATGCTTGATCTAGTCATTTTCTAATTTTTGTCTTGAAGATGGGCTTTGTTTTTTATGTTGATTTCTCTTAATTAGTTTTGATTAGCATAGGGTGCGCTTAAAGTTTGCAGAATAGCCGGCCCTGTAACGGAGATGTCACTAAGCCTTTTAAGGGCTTAACAAAGTATCTGATTTGTTATATGAGACTAATATGTTTACTTTATGAAATTTGTTCTTTGATTTGATACTTTTCTCAAGAATTGTTATTGTTAGTGTGTTTGAATTTTTGCTTTTTTCCTTTAGTATCATTATGACATTGTTTTTTTTTTTTTTTTTGCTTTACTAACCTTGTAAATCAGAATCACTATTTTTTTCTTTAATTATAAATTAAAATCTATTACTCAAAATATCAAACATATTTGAAATGAAATTAAATAGTAATACTTTCTTATTGTTAGTAGTGAAGAATAATTTTAGAATGGACAGAAAATTCCATAGTTCTATTTCACTTTTTTTCCTTCTTGATTTTCTTATTTTGATTGTGCAGGATCCTTTTTGCTTGCACTTATCTTTGTAATATATGTTAATATCTTTCATCAGCTTCATCATCTTTAGTGACACACTCTTGTTCATTACTTCCTTTTATGTCATTGATTTTGTTTGATATTGATTCCCTCCTTCTTTTTATTTTGGTTTCGTTCTTTTCTTTCTTCACCTCAACTTATATGCCTTATTCGTCTTTCGTTTCTTCTTTGGTTTTGTTGGCAGATACTTAGTTTCCTTCCTTTTGTACTTGTTTCCTGTAGTTTGGTTGTTAATTTGTCGTTGATATGTTCAATTGCTTCAGCAACAACTTGCAATCTTCCATTTCGTACTTCTATTTTGTTCAGCTTGATTAGGAACTTGAACTCTTTCATATTCAAATTCACCATCGTCTGAAAATGTTTTGATTTATTTACATCCTGCATATGTTAAATGAATATGTATGATATTGGTAAGTAATTGTAAATTCTTGTCATTTTTTAACTGAATAATTTCAATATTTTCTTACCTTTCCAATGGAATCTATGCACTTAATCCTTGAGCATCCGATTACAATACTTGCAACATCCTCAAACAATGTTACTTTTGTACTTTGTCTCCATTGAATGACGTTTAGATTTAACAAGTACCTATATTTTTTTAAAATTTTTATTTTTAATAGCATGATTACATATGTTAATATTCATATAATTTTTCATACCTCGGTATTGCTTTAGTCTCTGGGCAGCTTCTACATTCCACTCCTCTATCAGTTTTTATGACTGATCTTGAACAATTCTTGCATGCATCATACAATGGTTGTGTTCTATTCTCAACTCTGTCTATTGTTGCCTTAAAATAATATGATTTGCCCTAATAGATGTATATATGTATATATATCATTTTCGCATTGTCTTTTTTATTATTGTTTAAATTAAAATTATATGTACTATAGTAATTTGATTGACTTACCTCTGTAAAGGATTGCCTTTATTGATAATTGTTGACAATGTTACTTCCTCTACTTCTTCAATTCTTTTTCTCATTTAGTGCTGCTTAAGATCCTTTGCTTTCTTTGAGTTTTTCAGCCCGTGAAGACAAATGTTATGTTAGAATATCTTGTTTTCTTACCGTTAAAATGTTTTCTGATATTCTTACCAGTTTAATAAGTTCGATGACCTCCAAACATGTAAGACTTATCTCAAGTGTTGATATTGTATTTGTATGTAGTTGAAGTTCCCCTTTGAAATAGAATTTAGTGATTAGAATGTCTACTTGCTATGTGCCTATCTGCTTTAGTATTTAAATTTTCCATCATACCTTAATAAATCTTTTTTTAAGTCTTGTGATTGAGACAATTAGTTTCTCAATTGCTTGGCTCTCCAGTATATTCCCTTCATTGATTGCCATATCATCCCACAATGTGACATTCACTTTTTCGAATATGCATTTAATTTTTATGAGTACAATAGTTTGATATTTTTAATTGTTTTTATTTCGAATATATCTCTTACCGTTCATTTATTATGACAATTTCTCTTCTTGAAGATATTCCTCTCATATGCCTCTCTTTTTTATAGCAATTCTTCACTTTATGCACAAAACCTAGGACATCTGCACAAAGAGCTTTTTGTTAGAAATAATATAACATTGTAACTTGTATAATTTTTTGACGTCATCTATTTTGTCTTCATCCTTGATGTTCATAAGTTGATTGTATTTGATGGAGTGGTACTGAATTTGTTCCTTATTCATATCTTCTTTTGCCCAAGTCACAATTGTGCTAAATTACAACTCTAGTTCTATCTTGTGATGCACATTCAGAAACATTTTGTTTACCGCTCTTATCATTGCATTAGATATTATGTATGTTTTATTCTTTTGTAAATATTCTATCAGAATACTGTATGGCATTTCCAAACATTATTTTGCGTTTTCTTGTCCACTGCAATTAAATGGAATGAGCACTTGACAATACTAATCATCTAGTTTTATTAAGCATAAATTATCAAAATTATAGGAAATAAGATTGATCAGAAAGTTTTTTCGTTTGCTTTACTTACTTCATCATCAAGGAAGATCATTTTCTTAATTCGTATATCTTTATTTTTGCCACATGAGTTTGCTTGACCAATGCGTAGTACCATAAATTTAATCTCCAAAGTTAGTTTTACATTCGTAGGTAGCATTGATTGTTTTCTCTGTAGCTTTTATCTTTTGTGCAGTTGTCATTTTTCTGAGTCTAAAAGATGGACGAATTGTAAGATTGATTTAATTGTAATAGATAATATATTATAAAACAAAAGAATAGAATACATAGAACTTGACAATGGAATAAGAAATAATTATTTTTCTGCAATTTGCAACTCCTAAAATGATTTCAAAGAAAAAACATTTTTTATTCTTTCATAGTAAATTTGCTAGTGTATTTATGTGAATATGATTTAAATTTTGAGTTATTGTTTGAGAGTTACATGACATTGTGTATTTATATTTAATTAGTGTGTATTATTTGCAAGAATTAATTTATATTATAATGATTATAGTTATTAAGCTGAAACTATAAAGTCAAAAGATTGAAAAATAAATTAGTGTTAAGCTACTAAAATTTTATTGTTTTCTTTGGGTTTTGGTTTCATAATAAGATTAATAGTATATTTTAAACAATAATATACTAGAATCCAAAATAACAGATGGTATAAAAAATTTTGAAACCTGAAAGAGAATACATTATTTAATTAGGAGTTACATTACATTTTAGTTATAATTAATTTTTGTATATCATTGTAGTTAGTGAATATTATTACTTCATTAGTGTATATTATTATTTAGTTAATATGTCTGAGTATAATTTTATATAATTTTTACTTGTATTTAGTGTTTTTTGTATTTTTCATGGTTCACGTACTTTTCCTCTATCATTTTTTTCAAAGTAATATTTATGTAATCATAACCTTAATTTGTAAAGCTATCATTTGTCCTAATTGACACTTCCATAGAATGATTAATATCAGGCAACCTCAAGTTTTATGCAAACGGAAGAAAGAATGGTATTACCAAAAAAATATAACTTATTAATTGAGAAACACACAAGTTATTTCCACACCTCCACTTTACTAAAATATATAGAAACCTTTAGCTTCTTTTGTTTGGAAAATCCCATAAACAGTAGGGTGGAGGGGAGTAATAGAAAAGTATATGTCAACATGAAATGAACATTTAAACGTACTAACATAAAGTTTCTAAATATGTAAAGCAATAGGAGAAGCTATGTGTCAAACCAAAAATGACTATTTAAAGTTAACCGAAAATGAGCATGTAAAAAGAATTTATATCAAGAAAATTACTTTTTTTAAAAAAGTTAAATAGATGTTTTTTTAGTAATATTTCTCTTTTTTCCTACATGTTGCCCAACAGCAATTTCAACGTGTATGACTTTTTCTTTCAACTCCTTGCACACTAATCAAGTACGGTTACACATTTCATCAGATGGATCCAAGTTCCTTAATAACATTATTGGGGAGTTAGTTTTGAGAACTAATATGTGTGGTTGTAGTCCATTTGATGTCAAGGAATTAAGAAATTCTTCTCGATAATAGTTATGAGTATATCAACTGCTTCATCAAAACTATTATAAACCTTTGCTTTTCCTAGAAATAAATTGATCATTTTCTCATTCAGCTTGTCATTACATTCATTTCTTGTAGCAAGAATAACCTGACTTGTCATGTAAGTTGCCAAGCTTAAATTTTGTGTTAGTGATGGAAACACAAGATCAATAATTCTGTGCTCTGATGTTTCCTTGTCATCAAATTTAATTGTAATTTCATGCGTATGAGAATATGACCTTTATTGTCTATTGGTTCTTCTCCATTTCAACCTCCCAAAAGGAATTCACAGAAGTATGGATCTGTCCTTGCCCTCATATTTTTTGTTAAAGTTAAATTTTCCATTTTTGGGAATAGGTATGACTTTATCAATCTTGCACCAATAGTTTGTTGTATTATAGCTTTTGGCACAATAGAAAGTACTTGCCTGAAATCTCCATCAAATACCACCTTACCACCAAATGGCTCTTCATTATTCATGATGTCCAATAAAGTCCTATCTAGACTTTCAATAGCCCATTACTTTGCCATTGGTGCCTCATCCCAAATAATCAATTTTGCCGGACGTAGCAACTCTGCTGTACCACTCTACTTGGATATTGTACACATACTTGTTTCATTTGCATTTATAGGCATCTTAAATCTTGAATTTGTAGTTCGTCCTCCAAGAAAAATTGATGTTGCAACACCTGATGTTGCAGTTGCTACTGCTATCATACATTTTGATCTTATATATGCTAGCAAAGTACGATATAAAAAGGTTTTCCCAGTTCCTCCTGGACCGTCAACAAAGAAAGTTCAGCTCTTCCTGAATTTATTTGAGATACGATTCTTGAGAAAGCTTTATATTGTTCTTCATTTAAAGTGTCAGCTCTTCCTAATAGGTTCCTTTTGTGACCTTAAGCCTTTTATGGTTAAACCATATTAAAGTGTCATAATTGCTTTATAATTACCATTATTATTTTATAATTCACAAATACAGGTGTTATTAGGAAAAAGTTCAATCACTCATGACTTGACACCTTTGTCTTCAATGTTGGTGTGAGAATAATATTACATGAGAGTTTTTTATTTAGTTTACCAAGGGTATATTAGGAAAATCCAAAAAGTAAGAAACTTAAAGGTGTAGATTAATCATCATGACCCCTTGAGCCATTTTTATAAGTGTAGAGATTAATAGAATAAATGTTGATCCTTATAACTTTGTTGTTCACAAATAAACAGAAGGATGAGAACAAATAAAAAATAGGTTAATTTAAAAAGCATTTCTAAAGATTTATCATTTAATTTGGACAACTCATTACTTAAATCATTTTTTTTAAAATTGCGTTGCTTGATTTAATAAAATCAATGAGGTTATTTTTTAAAAAATATTGAAATTTTGACTTTAATATTAATAAAATAAGATTGCTTACATTTTTAAAGTTCATTTATAGAATACAAGAGTTTTCAATGTTTTTTTTAAACGAAAAAAACTTGATTTAAATATTGGTCAAAGTTAAAGGGCAAACTATTTAACCGACAATGATTCCCTGACTTTTAATTTTTTTTTTAAAAATTAACTCATAAAAGAAAGGATGAGATTCTTTTACCGTGCAAATGTCCCAAACAGGCATCACTCCTTCACTTTTTCTTTTTTCTTTTACTTCTTTTAAGGAAGATTTTCTTTTTCATATTGTAAGCATTCTCTTTTTTCTTTTCTTTCTAAAATTGTGAAACGAACAAAATATTTACAATTAACGGTAGCACTCTCAAAAAAATTGGAGTCCTAAGTCCGTCACCCTGTCCACCTTTTATATGGAATATGAATTTATAAATATAAGACTAATTTTTTTGGCCCATATCGCATGGCCTGCGATTAGTGTGGATAAACTACAGTCTAGTCCGCAATTTTTTTTATAATAAAAATTTATAATTTTTATAAATATTATTTTTTGAATTGATTTATATATTAATAGGTGATTAGTAATTTTCAATTTGAAAATGTTAAGTATGATATGTTCATGTATGGATACATAATCAAATATTTTTGTAATAATTATTTTTTATATTTTAAAATTTAAAAAAAATGAGTTAAAAAATAAATGAGTTTGTAATTCGCGATTGTGAACCACCCAAGATTGTCTCCACTACATTGTACACCATTCTCTTTACCGCTTTTCTTTTATAATATTTTCTCTTTAAAATTTAACTGTTTCCTCTAAAATTTATCTTTTTTAATAAACTTTATTAATAAAATATACTGAGTTTAGAAAGTAATACATTCTTGGTACACAAAGTGACTGTAAAATTCATTTGTATGCAAGATTTGGTCCGTTTTCTTTCTTTTCATTGGTGGGGGGGGAGGGAGAGGGGGGAGAGTGATGAACCGACTTCGTGGACTCTCAAAAGATGTCAAGATCTTGGGGGAAATGATGAACTAGATTGGGCAAAATACACTGAATCTCGAATTTTTTTTTCTTAAAAAAGAAGATATATTGCCTTTGCCTTAGTAGTGCCAAATTTTAACAAATGTGCATTTTCCCTAACAAATGTAATATCACTTGAGTTGAGTTGAGAGGCAAAGTAACAATACACACCTCGTTTAAATATGTGAGTTACCTGTCAACTTTCTGTTTTAGCTTGACCCTAAAATCAATAACAAAACAAACTCCATGGCCATGGCCATGTCAATTACAGGTTTTTTTGTTATATTTGACAACCTTTTTAAAAAATAAGTATTAAAGAGGCCGAAAGTATTTCTTTTAATCTGAGTTTGGCATGTGTGCATTATCCAGAAAGATAATACACATACCGTGTGCGTTATTTCTAATCACCAATTTAATTTCGTGATTATGTTAGGTTACTGATTATGCTGGTGAGTATGCATTATCAATAAGAATAACGCACACGTTGTATGCATTATTGTTAATGATAAACACCCACTGTATGCTATTAAGCTTCAGTGACTTAAAAAAAAAAAAAAAAACCCTGGACGTCGTCTTCTTGAATGCATTTATGCAAATTTCCGCAGCCTTCTTTCCTCCCTCTTCCTGCCGCTCCTTTGCTCCTTTCCGGCAAAACTTTCCTTCATTCTCTTCTTCTCTTCCTCTTCCCATTCCTTCCTTCTCTTCTTCTCGTCTTCTCCTTCCTTCCTTCTCTTCTTCCTTCTGCCGCTGCCCCATTTGTTTGGCTACTGCATTATATTTCTGCCGTTGTTGCCATGTTAAAAGTGAACCGTGAAGTACGAAGGCGTAACGTGGATTACGAAGAACGACATAGGAAGCTACATTGAATAATAAAGCTTAATTTTAATTTAATTTTTGACATTCGGTAAATTTCTTTATATTATTTAATTGTTTTTAATATTTTTGCACTTTGTGTTGATTTCTATTGTGTATATGAAAATTGTTGTTTATTGTGGTTTGTAAATATTTTTGATGAATTTTATTTAGGTTATTTCTCAATTTTTTGTAGTTTATTTTTTCTAGATGTGGGTTTTAGAGTTATTAATTTTTACTACTTGTTTATATTGAAAGATTTGTGCGTATTCGACCATTTTGTTAAACTAGTTGCATTTTTCTATTGGAAATGTGATTTGATTAAATGAGTTTTTAATAATTTTGCTCACAATCTTGCTATTAAGATGATATTAGTTATATAAATTATTTTGTTTTTGTCATAAATCCTAATAAGCAATTTTATATAAATGTATATATCAAGAAAACTGTTTTGTTTTGATAAAAAGAAGAGAATATAATCTTCTCTAAAACCCTAAACCCTAAACCTTGAAACCATAAATCCTAAAACCCTAATATTAAAACCCTAAACCATAAATCTTAACCTGAAACCATAAAACTATAAACCATAAACCTTAGAAAATGTGTAATACTACATCTTAATCCTAAAACCTTAAACCCTAACACCCTAAACCCTAAATTTTATGAACTGTGTCATGATAAAAAAATATTTTGCATTAAATTCTAAACCCGTAACTATTTAAATTTAGAAAGTGTATAATACTATACCTAAAATCCTAAACCTTGTGATGTAATGTAGATGGAGGATGTCCCAACACATATGCATTCGGGTCCCCTAATCCCTGATGTATTGACGAGGCAGCATGAGCATATGTCTGGTTTCATATGGAGTGGGGATCATGCGACATGTATTACTGATCTTTAGTGTAGACGTTTCGGTCTAATCTGTTTCAAGCTTACATACGACTCCCCGTAGATTGATTGATACTATTGATAGGATGAGGTTAGGGGGAGTTTTTAGATGTGGTTACATAGGTCTCAACCACGAACTTATTACTGCTTTAGTTGAACGATGGAGGACTAAGACCCACACATTCCACATGACTTGTGGTCAGGTGACAATCACTTTACAAGATGTGCATATCTTACGGGGTTTACGGATATAGGGGTTGCGTGTTATAGGTCCTAGTTAGAGTGTATATCATAAGCAGTATTGGATTGATATGATTGAGAGACTTATCGGTATTCGGTTGTTTCTTACTCACTTTTCCGGATATAAGGTTAAGAAGGAACCTTTAGAGCTTGGATCTTGAGAGAGTTCACTGGATCAGAGACTGAGGATGACGTTATTATGCGTGCTCGGAGATTTATTTTCTTACTTCTTGGAGGTCATATGCTCCCTGATATGTCAGACAATTTGATTCACGTATAGTACATCAGTTTGTTGGAGGATTTGATGCCATCGACACTTACAACTAGGGGAATTGCGTATTAGGGTTTTGTATAGGTGCCTATGTGGGGTAGCTTTAGGATGGTGCACGAGAGATAGGGGGAGCCATTGCTACTTCAGACTTATGCTTGGTCTCGTATTCTTGTATTGCTTCCTCAGTTAGATCGGCATGTAGAACTAAACCCTGTGCTCCACTTGGTGCTATGTGGTGCACATCATTTGATCTCAACCAGCTTCCTATGCATCTCCTGCTTACTTACAAAGATCAGTTAGATTTCATGCCATCCGACTAGGTACGATTTTTAAAATTAAATTTTTGTTACTTTCTTATTAGGTTTTTAATGTGATTATTATTTAAATATTTTAATTTGCTACACAGTTTGTATGGCTACCGTATCTTGAGCGTGGTTTAGTGCCATCTGACTTGTGGCAGGTAGAGGTGCCACTGATATGTTGCAGTAGAAAGGGTGTTCGGTAGCTGGGAAACAACTTTTTCAATTCTACCCGAATATCTCTAAGAAATGAAATATTCAAACCTAGGAATTGTTTACGAGTCCTTGCATTACAGAACAAGCATTCTCCCGGACTATGTTTTCAAATTTCTTTATTGGTGTTTCGAGCCTTGTATAAATGGATTTCAAAATTGTCGGCCGGTGATTTCTGTGATGGCACTCATCTTCGGGGACCATATAAGGGCGTACTATTAATTGCAAGCACATGACATGCGAATAATCATTTTTTTCACCTTTGTATTTGCACCGTCGATAAAGATTCGTCCAAAAGTTGGAATTAGTTCTTCAAACTTCTGCGGCAACATGTTGTGAAGGATCGGTATGTCTGTTTAATATCCGATCGCCACAAAGGGATTTTATCTTCTATGCAAAATCAAGCTTTGTGGCAATTTCCATTTGCGGTTCATAGGTTTTGTCTACTCTACATTTGGGCAAATTTCACCAAGACCTTTAAGAACAGCGAATTAAAAGTTTAATATGGCATGCTAAAACCAAAGTTAAGCAATACAAATTTGAACGTGAGTGAAATTTAAAAAAAAGAAATTTAGAAGTTTACATTTATTTAGCCAAGATAGACCTGGAGAAATGTACAGTCCTACATGATGGTGGGCACAAACACAGAGTGATGACAACCAACATTTTAGAAGTACTTAACATTATCTTGGAAAAAGTTAGGGTCTTACCAATAAAAGCCTGGTTAAATTAACATTCAACAAACTTATTAAGTATTTCAACGGGCACCGTCAAGAGGCCCAAAACTCTGTTTATCCATTTTCAACAAGAGTTTTTGACAAGTTTCTTCGGGTTGAATTGAAATCAAGAGTCCACACAGTTACGATGTATAACCCACGAGAAAGTATTTACATGGTCAAATCTCTGATACATCTTGATGGTAATGGCAACAACATTAACACTTTAAAAATGAATGAAAAATCGTGCAATTGTGGCAAATGGCAAAAATATACATTGCCTTATTATCATGTTTTTGCAGTCTGTAAAAATAATGGTACAAGACCAGATGTTTATGTGCTGGACATATATTCACGGGAAATTTACAGAGTCACATATCAATTTAATTTTTATCCAGATGGGCACGAGGACTTTTGGAGAGTGAGATGCTCCTTACGATTTAACATTTGATCCTCCAAATATGAATAATCAACAGGGTAGAAAACAAGGTACAAGGTTTTGGGGGAAATGGATTATCGAAATTCGGATTCTCCCCCAAGATGTATCAAATGTCGAATGCTTGGGTATAATAGAAAATTTTGTAATAATCCAAATTTCAAAAAGCAAAATATATAAGTTTTTTTTTTTCAAAATGTTATAATATTTTAATGTTTCTATGAATGATCTTTCTTCTAAATACTTTTTTATAAATCGTTTACTTAAATCGATTATAAATTATTATAATAAAATTTACAACAAATAACGAAAATATAATATACTTTAAATAACTCTTTCTTATTTTTTAATAAAATTTTTTAAAATGATTATAATTAATTATCATAAAATATATATCAAATAATATAAATAAAATAATTCTATCTTTTCTAAAAAAATAATAATTATAAAAATTATAAGTTTATAAAAAAATTAAAAAATAAAAAATAATGTGACAAATAACGTATGCATTAAATGTGTTATCAATTAGAATAATACACATACATTATCTACCACATCGAATAACAGAACATTAATTAATGTATTATGTAAAATGATTCATTCATGCGCCTGCCCTGCCAATTACAAATTAGCTCCAAGTCCCAACTGCTCTCTACCAAGGTAAAGACTCGTTACTTACCACCATAATATAAACATATATATTAGATTATGGTGAGGATAACTGGACTGTGAAGAAATTTATTATAATAAGCTGGCGTTGGGGCGATCAAAATCTGGTTGGTTATTCACTGATCGAATCCAAGCCCACTTATGATCGTTTGTGTTCACCATATTCTTTGCTTCAGCTACTTCTTTGACTGGAATATAGGCATAGTTACCGTTAACAGGACCGCAAACGAAGCCCGTATAACCCGCCATTGCCCCGTGGATTGCCGAATGTGCCAAAAGAGTGCAGTATAAATTATCGGTTACATTTGCAGCTACTGCCCGAATCATGTAGGTGGGATCAATGTACTTCACCGTGAACAACTCCTCTTTTGGATGATCCCTTGCCCACCACTTGTTAAGCTCCGACTTTAACCATCCTCCAATATCTAAGAAAACCAGGTTCCCAGATTCGTCCATCTTCTTCTTTTCCTCCTCCTGTGCTTCACCTTCACTAACACTTGTACTACTTATTGGTGGAGGTGGTATTAAATCTTGTCCGGCTCCCTCCGCAACTACCACAACTGCATGATTATTCTCTTTCAGACGCCCTTCAAGGAATTCAAACAAGCCCCTTCGCCTTCCAAGTAAAACTTATTCTCAGGAATCAAGCAACAATCCACATCTCGGCTGCTTAACGTTGCATATACCGCAATGTGCCCTGTGCTGCGACCCATGAGTTTTACTAAGCCTATGCCATTCACTGCACTCTCAGCCTCCAGATGAGCTGCACTGATGGATTGTTGTACCATCTCCACCGCTGTTTGAAACCCAAACGATCTGTCAATGATTCCTACATCGTTATCAACAGTTTTAGGAATTCCTGCAACTGCAATGTTTAATTTACTTCTTTTGATTTCCTCAAAAATCGCTAGAGCCCCCCGCATTGTTCCAACTCCACCAATTATGTAGACCTGCGCATGCTCATGAGTTCATTATGAGTAATTAATAAAAACAGATCGATCATGAGGATTCAGGAATATTTCTGAATCAATGCATTAATTAGGAACAGAGGCCAAACAAATTAAACAATACCACAACGTACCATCTATCTATCTGGCAAATGAAATAAAAATAATTTTATATATAAAACCAGGAAAAAAAATCTAGTAACCAAAGCCAGCCCCCAGCGGGACGGATCACGAACGAAGTAGGCAAAAGAAAGAGAAATACTACAAATTAAGAAGGGGTGGGGGTGTGTTTTATAAATTGTAATAAATTCATGATGAGCTAGCAAAGTACGACGACGAACCTGATTAAAACCGCTATTCTGAATGGAATCGACAATCCTTTGAAGATGAAATCCACCCCTAGAGGTCTGGAGGAAGGTTCCTCCCCTCCTATGCAAGTGGTGCACCATCTTAGGATTGAGTTGGATGGGTTCATAGGAATAAAAGCCTCGATATCCAGCCTTAATACCAAATATTTGGCGGACCCCATAGAGGTCCCATAAAACCATGACCAGCTCCCTGATCACGGTGTTCAAACCAGGACAGAGACCACCGCAAGTTACGATGGCTGCTTGTACCTGAGACGGTTGGAAGTAGATATGCTTGCGTGGGCCGGCCCTGTGATAGGCGGAGTAAGGAGGTGGGGAAGAGAAAGTACCGGAGAGGTCGAAGAGTATATGACGGAGGATGACGTCGGTAGAGGAGATATAGAAACCGGAGATTGGGTGGAAAAAAGAGTTTTGCTCCAAGGGATTGTTTCGTGGGGATTGGATGTTTTGGAGGTAGTCGGTGAGGTGGGTAAGGTGATGCAGTTTCACGTCCGAGAGCAGCAGTTGTTGTTGGTGGCGATCGAGGCTGCTGATACTAGAAACGAAGTCAGTTGCGGCGGCTGAGAACTCCATTTGTAATTTTGTCTTTTTTCTCCTTCTTTTCTTTCTGGCTTATGGAGGGAGCCGCAGAAAGGTAAAACATTAGATAGAAGGAGAAAAGAGGAGGAGAAGGAAGGCCGGCCAGCTAGCCAGGGGAGGAACGTCAACGTGGCGTTTTAAAATGCAATTGACGTGGCAGTTTTTTTAATGATCGACGACGTGTCGGATTAACTTAACATGCATATGAATATGATAAGAGTTTATTAAATGGATTGGGCCGTTATTTTTCAATTGATGTAGCCCACAACACAAGGAACTCAATGAGATAGATACACTATCTAATCTAATTTTTGTATTTTTGTTTTTCTTTTCACGAGGAGGCTTTTTTTTTTTTTCTTTTGGCCAATTCAAAATCTTTCTAGGGTTTTTTACTATATTGGTCCCTTTTACGAAAAGAAATTATTAAGGTAGCCTTTAATTTTTTTAATCTGAGTATGGTTATAATGTACACAGCAAGTGCGTTGTAATTAAAGATAATACAAATGTCATAAGCGTTATTACTAAACATGAATTCTCACATTTAATCAGCCGATGTGGTAGATAACGTACACATGAAATGCGGTTATCTTTAATGATAACGCATCTCCTATATGCGTTATCTATCACATCATTTTTTTCAAAACTTTTTCTTTTGTGCAAAACTTATAATTTTTTTTAAAAAAATTTATAATAATAATTATTTTTTTAAAAAAGACAGTATTCTTTTATTTATGTCATTTGATGTAATTTTATGATAAAATTATAACTATTTTAAGAAGGAAAATTTTTATAAAAAAGTACGAAGAAGTAATTTAAAGTATTTTATATTTTTGTCACTTCTTGTAAATTTTACTATAATAATTTATAATCGCTTTAAGTAAAAAAATTTGTAAAAAAGTACCTAGAAGAAATTCAAAGAAGAAATATCATTAATAGAAACCCTAAAATATTACAACACTTTGAAAAAAAAAAATTTATACATTGTTTAAACCGGAGTTATTACAATTTTTTCTATTGTGTTCGGCTATTCGGCATCTGTTACATCTTGGAGGAAAATCCGGATTTCGATAATCCATTTCTCCCTGAAACCTTGTATTCTATTTTCAACCTCGTTGATTATACATTTTTAGAGGATAGAATGTTAAATTGTAAAGAACATCTTTCCAAAAGTTCTCATGCCCATCCGGATAAAAATTAGATTCGTATTTTCCTTTGTAAGTTTCCCGTGAATATATGTCTGGCACATGAGCATCTGCTCTTGTACAATTATCTTTACAGACTGTAAGAACATGAAAATAAGACAATGTATATTCTTGCTATTTGCTACAACTGCACGATTTTTCATTCATTTTTAAAGTGTAAACGTTATTGCCATTACCATCAAGCCGTATCGGAGATTTGACCATGTAAATACCTTCTCGTGGGTTATACATTGTAACTGTGTGGACTCTTGATTTCAATTCAATCTGAAGAAACTTGTTAAAAACTCTTGTTGAAAATGGATGAACATAGTTTTGGGCCTCTTGATGGTGTTGGTTGAAATATTTAACTAGTTTGTTGAATATTAATTCAACTAGAGCTGTTAAAGCTAATATCCTAACTTTTTTCAGGACAATGCTAAGTGCTTCTGAAATGTTGGTTGTCATCACTCCGTGTTTGTGCCCACCATCACGTAGGAGTGTCCATTTCTCAAAAGGTATCTTGACTAAATAATTCTAAACTTCTACATTTTTTCTTTTAGTTTCATTCAAGGTATGTTCAAGTTTCCATCGCTTAATTTCGGTTCTGGCCTACCACATTAAAATTTTCAATTCACTGTTCTTAAAGGTCTTGGTAAAATTTGCTCGAATGTGGTGTAGACAAAATCTATGTTCCACAAATGGAGGTTGCCTCAGAACTTGATTTTGCATAGCAAATAAAATCCTTTTGTGGTGATTGGATATTAAACAAACATGGCAATCTTTGACAACATTTTCCCGTAGAAGTTTGAGGAACTAATTCCAACTTTAGGACGACTCTTTAGCAACAATTGCAAATGCCAGGGGGAACAAATGGTTATTTGCATCTCATGTGCTTGCAATTAATAGTACGCCCTTATATGGTCCCCGAAAATGAGTGCCATCCATAGAAATCACCGGCTGACACTTCTGAAATCCATTTATACAAGGCTCGAAACACCAAAAAAAATTTTGAAAACATAATCTAGGAGAATGCTTGTTCTGTGATGCAACTACTCGTACATAATTCTCGGGTTAGAATCTTTCATTGCTTGGAGATATTTGGGTAGAATTGAAAAAGTTATCTCCCAACTGCCGAACACCTTTTCTACTGCAAATTTCTGAGGGTACTATGTCCTATTGTATGTACAACCCGTCTGAAGTAATACTTGGACCTCTTGGATCACATTTGAGACATGGATATCGAGATCGTTAGCAACAAGATTTATATGTTAATATTTAAACAGACTTTGAAGTCATATTTCGATGCTTGTTTTGAATAACCTAAACAAGACATGTGAGTTCTTTGGTGAATCTGGTTATCTACCAACGACCATGTGTTGCTTTCTTCTTTATTCGGATATACCATTGACAAAATTGTTGTGATGATAACATTTTGTTGTTCATTGAAACGTACTACAGGGAGCCGTACTATAAGCCTGAACGATTACGACCGAAACGTTAATACTGAAGATCAGTAATACATGTCTCATGATCCCAACTCAATATCAGCCTAGACATATGCTTATGTTGCCTCGTCAATACATCAGGGTTTTGGGACCCGGATACATATGTGCTGAGACTTCTTCCATCTACATTGTATCACAATACTTTAGGATTAAGGTCTAGTATTATACACTTTCTAAATTTAAATCTTTATGGGTTTAGAATTTAAAGTAAAATATTTTTTATCATTACACACTTCATAATCTTAGGGTTTAGGGGTGTTAGGTTTAAAGTTTTAGGATTAAGATGTAGTATTACACACTTTCTAAGGTTTTAGGATTTATGGTTTAGAGTTTAGGAATTAGGGTTTAGGGTTTCAAGGTTAGGGTTTAGGGTTTAATTTTTATCATTACACACTTAATATTTTTTTTATCATTATGCACCCTAAAATAATTTTATTGTAACTTTTGAGGGTAATAATAGTTATTTTTCTATATTAAAATATAAGAATGAACATTCAATTTTAGAGGAAAATGTATATAGTTTTTAGTCTCTTATAACTAATTATTGTCTCATAAGCTCTGATTTGGGTGATACAAATTGTTTTTTTTTTAATTACACACTTTATCAAGTTTACGGTTAAAAGTTTTTTAGATTATAATTTTTGGGTTTAAGGTTTATAGTTTTAGAGAATATTATATTCTCTTTTTTTTTTTCTAACAAAAAATTTCAAAACAAAACAGTTTTCTTGGAATATACATGTATACGAAATTAACAGAACAATATAAATGCTCACAAATGTTTACCAGAAAATAAACAATTAAGGTTTAGGACAAACACAAAATAAATTATAGAACTCATTTCATCTTAAAAGCAAAATTTTTAAAAGCTCATTTCACATTTCCAATAGAAAAACACAACTAGTCTAACGAAATAGTCAAATATGCACAAATCTGTCAAGAACAACAAAGTAGTGAAAATAACTTTAAAATCCACCTCTAGAAAAATAAATTACAAGAAATTGAGAAATAACCTAAATAAAATTCATCAAGAATATTCACAATCACGACGACAACTTTCTAGATACTGATAACGCACACAACATGTGCATTATCTATAAGTATAACACATACGCCATGTGCATTATTCCAACTGATAACGCATGCGCTAGATGCATCCACCTCAGCAGTCGGGTGCCACGTTAACAACCACATCATTAATCTTGTATAATCACGATATTTAATTACTGATTAGTGATAATACAAACGCTATATGCATTACGCACAGAGCGTGTGCATTATGGCCACACTGAGATTAAGAAAAAATAAGGGCAACTTTAGTGGCTGTTTTTTAAAAAGGGCCAAAAGTAGTAAAAAGCCTCTTTCTAGAATAATAAACTGGCTAGCATGCGTGTGGCTTCCAATACACTGGTACTAAGGGATGCAGGGCAAATACATCTATCCTGCAGAAAATATTAGTACCAGTAATAAAAATCATCAGTTCAAGAGTTACCTTGGCTTGGAGCTAGGCATGACTAGTGGCCAGTGTTGCGAAGGTAGACCGAGCTGGGCCGTTCCACTAAATTTGTCACAAGTTGTCGGGCCAGCGGACCTGTTCGGGCTAGGCTACAGGTTGAAAAATATTGGCCCGGCACTGCCCACTTTCCTGGACCGGACCAGGCGAGCTAGATTTTTTTTTTTTTTTAACATTAAGTACTTAAATGTAGAAACTTAAATTTTTTTTATTAAGTACTCAAGTGTAGAAACTTAAAGTTTTTTTTATTAAGTTCAGAAACTTAAAGGTTTTTTTATTAAGTTTAGAACCCTTAAGTTCTTTTATTAAGTTTAGAAAACTTAAAGTTTATGAAAAAATGGTTTAAGAAAGCCACCTTGAAGTGGAGGTGTATTTGGTATGGGCCCTTGCCGGTTCTATTGATAATAAAATAAAAATTACATAAGAGGGGGACTTAGGGCCTGAACCTCCCAAAAGTAATTATAAACATATTCTAATTAATAACTATTCTATTACATTTTTTTTATTAAGTTTGGCTTGTTGTTGCTTCTCCGTCGTCGTCATCGTCGTTTTTTTTAGCAATCCTATCTCCTTGCAAATACCAATCGGATAAACACATGAGTGCATCTAAGGTATTATGGGGTAACCGACTTTTTGTTTCGTTGAGTGTACGACAACTCATAGAAAATACACTTTCAGAAGCCACTATAGAAACTGGAGTTGTTAGGATGTCCCCAGCGATCCTAGATAGGATAGAATATTGTACCGCATTACTCTTCCACCATCCAAGAATGTCCCAATCATCTGCGTTATCTTGAACTCGGTAAGCATATAGGTATATAGACAACTCAGAGAAAGGACTTCTCGAAGATGATGATGGACTCGGGCTACAAAGCCGGTGAACATCCATATCAGCTCCATAAGTTGCCTCTTGACTTGAACTTCCACTGGAGCTCGGGCCAGCACCCGATCATCGCCCAGCATCCTATTCTTCAAGGTTATTCTCGTACATAAGGTGTAGCTCTTTTAATGTATTAGATGCAGCAGTTTTTAAATTAGTTAGATTTCTTTCAGAGGATAGATATGACTCAAATCTAGTATCTAAACACGCGTAAAAATAATCAAGCAAACATTCAAAGCCATCAGCTTTAAAACGAGGGGTCTAAGATCACAGCAATACAATATAACACAGGAAAATTTTCGTAATACTTTAAAATTTTAGTTTCCATATCTTGAATCATAGGACCGTATATGGAATGTGGTCTCAATTCTCTAAAAACATGTACAACTTTAAGCATTATGAGTAGCATATGATAAGTAGTGGGGTAGTATTGTCCTGATAAAAGTTCAGTTGCTGTTGCAAAAATTTTTTAAAAGTTTGCTACAACATAAGCTTCATCAAAAATAAATTCATAAAGATATAGTCCAGCATTTACTAATGTAAATTCGATAAGTTCTTCTTTATAATCAAAGTACTTTGTAACATTAAATGAGTTGAGTTCCACCTTGTAGTAACATCAGTTTGAAATTTTTATGAGGTTTATTACATTCTCTACAAAGTTGTTTAAAATTTTGCAATCTAGGACTAGAAGATCTAATGAAAAAAATAATATCTCTAATAGCTTTTTATAAAATGGTCAACATGAGCATAACCGTCTTTTACAATTTACCATCTAAAGGTGGTCTTAATGTATTCTTCAAAATTGAAATTGAAGCATCATTATTTGAAGTATTATAAAAAACAATAGAAAATATTTTATTTTCAATTCTATGTTCACGAAATGTTGTCGTGATATTTCTAGCAATATTTACACCACATGTTCAAAATTTTTAAAACCAATGATTTTTTTTAAAAGCCAATTTTCATCAAGCCAATGACATGTAATGCACATAAAATGTTCAGAAGTAACTACTTGCTAAGAATCACAAGTGAGTGCAAATCTACTAGAAGAAGATTCAAAAATTGCAGCAAGTACGTCTTCTTCTTCCTTAAAAGTTTGAAGGATTTATCTCGGTTTTTTTCTGGGCCGGGCCCATTTTAAAAAAGCCCAGACTGAAGTGGGCCACTTTTTTTTTTTTCTGATCCAGGCCATAACGCACAATGGTTGTGCGTTATCATTACCATTATGCGTTATCCTTAATAACCGCGTTAATCGCGTAAAAATCTGACGTGGATCCTAGCTGGCGCTCAGCTGTAGATAACGCACAATGACTGTGTGTTATCAAGCTTAATAACGCACAGCCATTATGCGTTATTAAGCTGATAATGCACAGTGATTGTGCGTTATTATGTTATAAAAAAAAAAAAAAACCCTAGCCCCTTCCCCTTCCTTCCCAATTTTTTTTTTCTACAGCAGTGCGGCTTCCCCTCTCCTCCTTCCTCCCCCTTTTTATTTTCCCCCAGCCTCATTTCCCAACCCTATTTTTTACTCTCTTTCCTCCTTTCTTCCTTATTATTTCTCTATTTCCTCTCCTTCCCCCTTACTGCTTTTCCAGCCCCCTTCTCCTTCAATTTTTTTCATTTTTTCAGCCACCTTCATCTCATTCTTCTTCCTTTTTTCATCCTTCTTTCTTTAGAAAATTTTTTGTTCCTGCCTCCGCCATCTGCTAGGTATTTTACTGTAATTTTTTTTCTTATTATTATGTGTTGATTTATTTTTATCTAATAAATGTGTACTTTATTTTGAAAATTATAGTTAAATTAGTAAATCTTGGAGATTTTCCTTGGAGTATGAAGGCTATTAAGGATTTGGAGTACGAAGGCTACTAAAGCTGCATTTTAAATTTTCAGTAAGTTTTTAGTTATTTAGAATTTTTTTGTTTATTACATATTAAGTGTGATTATTTCGATATTTGTTGTTTGTTAATGTTTTTTATGAATTTTATTTATTAACTGGAATTAATTTATTTTTTGTGGAAATGGGTTTTACATTTATATTTAAAATGTTTGTTATTAATGAATTTGTGCAAATGTGATAATTTTATGTATATAATTGTTTTTTAATTTAAAAAGTGATATTAGGGTGATGTATTATTTTCTTTAATTTATGTGGATAATTATGTTTACTTTATTACCTTACTTTATGATTATTAGAAATTATTTAGATTATTATTTTGCATAATATATATAAATTATTGAGTAGAAAATATGAGAATATGTAATTCGATATTTTTAACATTTTTTTAAATGTAGAAAATATGAAAACAAATATTTTTGTTGTAACTTAAAAATTGTAAAATTTAAATAATACAAAACTTAAGAATGTATTATTAAAATAAAAAATTTTACCTTTTTAAAATTTTTGGAATTATGTTTAAAATTGTAGTTATTAATAAATTTGTACAAATTTGATAATTTAATGTATGTAATTGTTTTTTTGTATTTGAAAAGTGATATTAGGGATAATGTTTTTTCATGAATTTACAAGCGGATAATTATGGAAAATTTTTTTTTAGCAACTTAAAAATTGTAAATTTAAATAATACAAAACTTAAAAATCTATTATTAAAATTCAATATTTTACATTATGTTTTTTTTTATTTTTTTTGTGAAAGTGTGGTTTGGATTTATATTTAAAATTGTAGTTATTAATAAATGTGTACGAATTTTTGTTTTCATTAAAAAAGTGATATTAGGGTTTAGGATTTTTTTTCATGAATTTATTTGGATAATTAGGTTTAATTTCTTACTTTATGATTAATAGAATTTTTTTTAATTATTTAGGTAATTAATTTGAATGTTAGAAAATATGGGTTTATGTAATTCGGTATTTCTAATTTTTATTTTTTTTAAACAGTAGAAATTATTGAAACTTTATTTTTTGCAACCTAAAAATTGTAAAATTTAAATAATACAAAAGTTAAAAATCTATTATTAAAATCCAAAATTTTACATTATGTGTTTTTTTTTGGGTGAAAGTGTGGTTTAGATTTATGTTTAAAATTGTAGTTATTAATAAAAGTGTACGAATTTTTTAATGTTATGAATATAATTTTTTTTTCATGTAAAAATTGATATTAGGTTCTAGGATTTCATTTAAAAATATGGGAACCGGTATTTTTTAACAGTGAACCTTAAAAACTAACAGTAAAAGTGAAATTTATTACGTAACAGTAAACCTTAAAAACTTTAAAATCTTATTTATTTAAAAATCCCTAAATCGTTGATTAATTGTGTTTACAATATACCTGATATTTGGAAATATGAGAACGTAAAACTATAAACTTTACAACTGTTAAACGTAATAACAATTAAATCTTAATATTCTAGGAATTAGAATATGTTTAAAACTTTTTAATTTTAACATATAGATGTTCACAATATTTGGAAAATATAATTAATGTAGATGGAAGAAGTCCCAGCACATGTGCATCCGGGGCCCATTGTCACTGACGTCTTATCCAGACAGCACGAGCACAGATCGAGTTTGATCTGGAGTGGGGATCCAGAGATGTGTTATACTGACCTCCAGTATAGGCGTTTTGGCCGCAACCTGTTCCAGTGCTATAGTGCGGCTCCTGGTAGATTGGTTGAGATTATTGAGGGAACCGGTTTGAGGGGAGTCTTTAGGTGTGGTTATATTGGATTAGACCACACGCTTATCACCGCATTAGTCGAGCGGTGGAGACCAGAGACCCACACATTTCATCTAACGTTCGGTGAAGTCTCGATTACACTCCAAGATGTACAGGCACTGTGGGGTTTAGGGATAGACGGCACGGTTATTACCGGGCCTAGTTGGAGTTTGCACCCTAAACAATACTTGATTGACGTTATCAAGAGACTTCTTGGTGTGCGGTTGTCTCTCAGCCACTTTTCCGGTACAAAGTGAAGAAGGAACCATTGGAAGCATGGATTCTGAGAGCGTTCATCGGTTCAGAGACCGACGACGATCTAATCCTGCGCGCTCATGGATTTATTTTCTTACTTATTGGCGGACACATGCTTCCCGACTTGGTTCACGTGCGCTACCTCAGCTTGTTGGAGGATTTTGATGCTATTAGGACATATAGCTGGGGTAGTTGCGTTCTTGGGTTTCTGTATAGGCAGTTGTGCACGGCAGCTTTGGGGGGTGCACGACAAGTTGGAGGGGCTTTGGTGTTAGTTCAGATATGGGCGTGGTCGTGTATACCTACATTGCGGCCTCAGCTGATGACGGAGATTATGGCCGACCCTCTTGCTCCTCTTGGCGCAATATGGTGCACAGCATTTGAGTGTAGCCAGCTGGCTCCCTACGCACACTCTGGTAGCATACAGAGACCAGTTGGACTTTATGCCATCTGACCAGGTTTGCTTTACAATAGCTTGTATTATTTGTAATTAATTGTGTTTTCTTTTCCTTATTGCTTTTTTATTGACTTTGAGTTTTGACATGACAGTTTATGTGGCTCCCATATTATGACCGCCCTCTGGTTCCATCTGATTTGTAGCGGGCAGAGGTGCCCCTCATATGTTATGAGATAGTGGAGTACCACTATCCCCGGACGTGTGATGCGACAGTTCGCATGGGCTCAGATGGTTCCAGATGCAGTTGATACTCGTTTGGAGCTGCACCGGATCCAGTTAAGAGGGAATGACAACACATCCTGGGTTACACAGCATGCTATCCATGTCAATATCTGGAACCAGTGGCGAGTTTGTGTTAAGGATAGTCCTGCTGTAGAATATGTTGAGGCATTGTCGTACCCCAGTGATAAGTACATAAGATGGTACAGGGGTATCACACGAGTTTACATCGGCAATCCAGCTAACCGTGATACCCGTGTGCATGGTTATCAGCCTGTCGGCGTGGACAGACGGATGATGGTAAGTTCTTATGCGTTTCAGTTATTTATGTTGAATTCTAATTTATTTATTTATTTTCATTTGTTAAATTCTAATTTATTTAGTTATTTTCTTTTTTTAGACTTCCATGTTGTAGGAGGTGAATGATATGGCTTCAGTGGCGATTCGGGAGCCACCTTCATCTTCTTCACAGATTGCCGCAGTTATGAAAAAAGTGCAGACGATCATCTGGCGGTGCATGGTCTCCATCGAGGGTACTTTGGGATGCACTCCTTCACAGCATGATACGCAGGCGACATTCCCTGTTCAGCCCTCGCGTCGCCGTCCTCGAGAGCACGTTCCAGACCGAGGGGCTCGTGGAGTTAAAAGGGGTGCTCGGAGACATCTTGGCCAGGGAGCAGGTGCTGGATACCCTCCTGTACCTCCTGCTCCACAAAGGCAGGAATATGCCGACCCCGGCCCAGCAGTGGTTGAGAGAGATGAGGAATCTGGTGGCGGTCAACATTATGTTGACCCATTCGACAGCCCCCACCTAGATATGTCGTCCTATAGTTTGGGGTTGACGCCAGATCCCCAATCTCTCCCTAGTGGATCCGGGACGTCGCAGATGCCTCCGGCGCCTAGTTCAGGATTTACAGCATTCCAATCTCCGCATCCTACGGGTTTGGGAGGTTTAGGGCACCACCTCCTCCGAGCACAACCGGTGCATCAACGCCACATCAGCCTATATCGTAGGCATCTTCGTCTGATGAAGAGGAGGGGCAGGATGCTCTCGGCTGCAGGCATCGTGTTGGGAAGAAAACCGTCCGATTCACGCCATCCGACTGGCCTTAGCTGTATAGACATAATTTTCTATTTTTCATAGTTCAGTTATATGTAATCTAAAATAAACTTTACAGTGTTTATTGTACATTTTTTATTATTTCGGTATAAAAATAGATTCTTTACTTTGATTTGCAAAAACCACAAACGAAACGAAATGCTTTAATTGTATCAAAGAATAAACTAAAAAAGGGTAAACACTCAAGAAAAAAAAGTAAAAAAAATTTCAAATTTATTTAGTAAACGAAAAGAGGCAGAAAATGCCGCGGTTAGAAAAAGTAAAAAAAAATAATAATAAAAGAAAACAAAAAACAAAAAGAAAGGAAATAGCTGCATGTGCATGCAAATTAAAAAAAATAAAAAAAATAATAAAAGAAAACAAAGAAAAAAAGAAAGGAAAAAGCTGCATGTGCATGCAAATTAAAAAAATAAATAAAAATAATAATAAAAGAAAACAAAAAAAAAAGAAAGGAAAAAGCTGCATGTGCATGTGCATGCATGCATGCAATTATTGACGTGACGGATGAAGAAGGATAACGCACATTGGGTGTGCGTTATCCAGGAGATATCGCACAACCGTCATGCGTTATCTCCTCGATAACGCATGAACAATGTGCGTTATCTCCTGGATAACGCACAACCAATCTGCGTTATCCTTGTTCATCAGTCAAGCACACAACAATAATTGCATGCACATGACTGATTTTTCACTATTTCACCGTCCTCCTTCACAGCTTTCTCAGAGTACATGACTGAGTTTTCACTATTTTGCCGTCCTCCTTCACAACTTTCTCAGAAGTAAGGACAATAATTCCCTCTTTCAATTACCTCCAAGGACAATAATGTATGTAAACCCGTGAACCACTAAAACATTCCGCAGCCAACCCTATGGGACAATAATTCATGTACAATAATACATATACAATAATTCAAGCAGCAACCCTAAACTTACCCCAAAATGCAGCAATCCAGGAAGTCTATAAATACATTAAATACTTACATTCTTTACATATTCAGAACAATCCAGCAAACCACTCACTGTCAAATTCAATTCCCGAAGTTCCTACCATCTTCATATTCACCTACCCTAAACACTTACATTTTACTGTTTCTGAAGTGGAATCAATCAACCCTGTTAGAGTATAACTATTTTGGGATTCTGAAATTGCAAGGGATGCATACAGTCCCTATTTTACTGGAACAATTCGGAAAAGTTGGACATTGCCAACGAACCGAATAATTTCACATTCGGACCTAGTAAAAAAATCATTGAAATACCGAGATATGGATCCCAATCTCTGGACTGTTCGAATGACGATGAGGGTGCCTACGTACTACGAGGCTCATCGTATGTTCTACTTTAATTTATATAGCATGAACAACGACAAAGAAATGCGGTATTTATGGACTATTCCGGCCGACATATCGAAGGAAGGAATTCATATTCTTGTTGAATTCGAGCCTATCAAATAACAAAATATTCCAATTACTCACGACATGAACATAACATCTTTGCCCGAACATATTACGGCCGCAACACAAATGGTTTCTGATGAACCATCTATGTTATACAGTGCTGTAAACAATGATGACGATGAGGTTGACAGGTCAGACGGAGATGATGTCGTTTCTAGTTAATCTGAATCAGATGATGACAATGAACTGGAAGAAGGAGAGTTCCAAACTCCAATCAATCCTGTAAACCCTGTCAACCCGGTCACCGAAAACACAGCACAACAATGGGAGAGCAGCCAATGGTTCAGCAACGCTAGGTATGACTACACACAATTTGGAGCATTCCTAGATATTGGCCCGGGTTCTCCTGTAGATGACACTATAGAATCTGGTACCGTCCGATTACTCGACTGGAACGATTCCATGACTGACATACAGTTAGGCATGAGATTCGTTGACAAAGTGCAGGCAATAAGTGCGGTTCGTAAGTACTCTGTCAGTGTAGGGCGTGAGTACCGAGTGATGAAGTAAGATAGATATATGGACCGCAAGATGTTACCATCACAATGACGATAATTACTGTGCATAGTACATTCGTATAAAAAAGAAAGCCACGCACAATTGGTGGGAAATAACCAGATTCGTTAAAGAACACACATGCCTTGTACAGATAGAACAAAACAAACATAGAAACCTGTCTTCAAAATTTATATCAATGTCCATATCACACCTAGTTGCCAACGATCCTGAGATACCTGTTTTGAACATCATTCAAGAGGTGCAGGTATTGTATCAAACTGACTGTACTTACAAGCGGGCATGGTATGCTCGAAAATTTGCCATCGAGAGAGTTTTTGGTAGCTGGGATACAACCTTTAATATTCTACCCAAATACTTACAAGTTGTACAGATA
The DNA here is from genome assembly GCA_028651295.1 of Catharanthus roseus. Classification (NCBI taxonomy): domain Eukaryota; kingdom Viridiplantae; phylum Streptophyta; class Magnoliopsida; order Gentianales; family Apocynaceae; genus Catharanthus; species Catharanthus roseus. The sequence goes on from JAPQWS010000142.1 coordinate 3,796,571, forward strand.
TAAACCCGGGGACTGTCTACAAATTTTTGCATCACAGAACAAGCAGTCCCCCTAATTATGTTTTCAAATTTGTTTTCTGGTGTTTTTCACCGTGTATAGACGGATTTCCATATTGTCAGCCGGTGATTTCTATGGATGGAACACACTTAAGAGGACCATACAAGGGCGTGCTGTTAATTGCAAGTACGTGGGATGCAAATAATCACTTGTTCCCACTTACTTTTGCAATTGTTGATAAGGAATCTTCCGAGATTTGGAATTGGTTCCTTAAAAACTTGCGAGAATACGTAGTCAAAGATCGCCACGTATGCCTCATTTCTGATCGCCACAAAGGTATTTTCTCAGTTATTCAAAGTCAACCTTTGTGGCAACCACCATTTGCAGTTCACCGGTTTTGCTTACGCCACATTCGAGCAAATTTCAACAAGACCTTTAAAAATACAACCCTAAAAAGCTTGATATGGCAGGACGGAATAGAAACGAAAGAATGGAAATTTGACCGTGTAATGAAAGAGATTCAAGAAAGAAATGTGGATGCATACATTTACTTAATGAAGTTGGACGCAGAGAAATGGACACTGTTGCATGATGGCGGTCACAGATACGGTATCATGACAACCAACATTTTCGAGGCACTTAATAATGTGTTGAAGAAAGCTAGGGTTCTACCTTTAAAAGCCCTGGTTGAACTAATATTCAACAAACTAGTTAAGTATTTTCACCAACACGTGAAGAGGTAGAAAATTGTGTGCATCCATTTCCAACTCGAATTTTTGACAAGTTCTTTCGGATTTAATGAAATCAAGAGAACACAAAGTTACAACTTACAATCCGCGAGAGGGAATATACATGGTCAAATCTCCAATCCAAGTTTTTGGTACGGGCAACAACTTCTATACATTGCGGCTAAATAATAAAGTTTGTAGTTGCGGAAATGGCAAACATATACATTGCCTTGTTCTCATGTTCTTGTAGTGTGTAGAGAAAATGGGTCAAGAACAGATACTTATGTACCGGAGATATATTCGCGACAAACGTACATAAAAACTTACCAAGCGAATTTTCATCCAATCTTGAGTGAGAACTTTTGTAGGGATGTCCCTTTTAATTTGATATTCTATCCTCCAAACATGAAAAAGGAACGGGGTAGGAAACAATGCCAGCGATTTCAGGGAGAAATAGATTATAGAAATCCGGATTCTCCCTCAGGATATGGTAGATGTCGCATGCCGGAACATAATAGGAAAAATTGTAATAACCCCGGACCGAGCAATGTATAAGTTTGACATTTTCTTGAAATAGTTGTAATAAAACATGTTTATAATAATGAAAATTTTCCTTCAATTTCTTCTAATTACTACATCATTGCTCTAAATTTTTACAGTTTCTTTAGTATTACTTCTTCAAATAACTTGCAATGAAATGGTCAAAATGTAAATGTATTTTCCAAACAAATGATATAAATAGCACAAAATAAGTTAAATATAATAAATACAGTCTTTTTAAAAAAATTATACAATTATAAGTTTTTCCAAAACAAATTTTCATTTAAAAAAACAATTCATTAAACAAATTACTAAGAAAAAACTTATACAATTACAAGTTTTCCCAAAAGAAATTTTTATTAAAAACAAAATAAATGTTCATTCAAAAAAATAAATTAAATTAAATAACACAATTGTAAACAAAAAAAATTTTAAAAAAAAAATTTTTTAAAATAAAAAAAATAATTACGTGGCTGATAACGCACAAGTATGCGTTATGCCGAGTCATAACGCACACTGATTGTGCGTTACCACGTTGGCTGACCAGCTTAATTAACTGATAACGCACAATGGTTGTGCGTTACAGATAACGCACAACCATTGTGCGTTATGACCTGAATCGAAAAAAAAAAAGTGGCCCGCTTCAGTCTGGGCTTTTTTAAAATGGGCCCGGCCCAGGAAAAAACCATTTATCTCCTAAGTGAAGTTCTAGGGATTCCTTTAAAAGCCAGTTGAAATGTTTGTTGTACGAATCTTACAAACGGAGTACTAGAAGGTAAGGACAAAAGAAGTCTACCAGTTGATACCCGCCTAACTACTTGTTACTACAACACTATCATATTTAAAACTAGTTATTGCACAAGAACTAGTAGAACCTAGTTGAGTTTGTCTAGTTAAATTTGTCATTTCACTAGGGTAGTGTTTAGTTATATGTCTTGTTAGTGTAGCCGTGTCATTACCAGTTTTATGTGTAAATTCTTGTTTACAAAGTTTATATTTAACTTGATTACCTATTTTTTCAAAAACATCCAAAGCCTAAGAGGTTCTTTTTTTAGTACTACTAGTAAGTGTGTTTTCAGAAGGGGGAAGCATACTAGTAGGTTCTTCATTTTGTTCGAAATCTACGGTATGAGATGATGCAATTCTTGATCTTGGAGGATCCATAATAATAATAATTAAGTAAACAAATAAGTATTAAAAATTAAACAAAGAAATTATAATAATGAATGTAAACAAATAAATATTAAAAAAACAAATTATAGTAAATAAAGTAAATTAAGAAGTTGAAAAAGGAAAACTAATTTGAAGCTGGAAGTTTGAAGAAAAATTGAGAAGTTTGATTTTTGACCCGGTACTCCTTCCGTTTTTCGATTCCTTCCTCCAAAACTGAAATTGGAACAATTTTTCAAAAAATATTATCAAAAAATTAAATAATTGCAATTATCTTGAGAGTATAGAGAGATATGAGAGAGTTTAAGAGAAGATAGAATATTTGAATTGATGATTGTTGGTGTAAAAATGAATTGAATTAGGGTGTATTTATAGTAGAAACAAAAAGTTGAGGTTGAGGTTAAAAAGCTGGTAGCTAAACAACGGTCAAAATTGGGCAACCAACGGTAACTAACAGCAACAATTTATGGAAATTGGGACTGTGTGCAGCAACCCAGCAATGGTTAGAATTGAGAAATTAGGTAGCCCATAGGTTCCATTCATTTAGCCAGAGAGCTGGGTCGATTTTTTCTTTTGGGTTGGGCTAGACTGGTTTTTCCGTAGGCCGAGCGAGGTTGGGTTGCAAATCAAGAAAATTAGACCCAACTCAGTTCACCTCCTTGAACCATTACCTCGAGAGTTGGGCCTGACTGAGGATAGGTCGGGCAAAATCCGTGTTGTGGCGAGCCGAGCTGTGTGGATGACAAGCCAGCCCAACCCACTGGCCATCCCTAATTGGAGCTTCACAACAGCTCGCAGTTGCCCATTACATATATACTAGCGCTTAATCTTTCTCAATGTGCTATAATAATAATAATAATAATAATAATAATAATAATAATAATAATAATAATAATAATAACTGTTGGACAACACAGGAAAATTTAAAGAAAATGTGGTGTCGTGCATCGGCATCCCACCTAGAAGGGACAACACCAATAAACTTAAAATTTAACAACTACTACCCTCTCTCTTTCTCTCTCTCTCTCTCTCTCTCTCTCTCTCTCTCTCTCTCTCTCTCTCTATCTATCTATCTATCTATCTATCTATCTATCTATCTAAACATATATAACTCCGTTCTTGAAGTATCTTTTGAGGTGAGTTGGATCCAAGTTCATATTTTAACAATATATAGGAAAGTCAGATATATTATAGTATATAGAAGACGTTTTTCTTTCCTTGGGCTGATGATACAAGTATTTCCAATAGATATAAGCCAAATTAAGCTAGCTGCCTAGGTTTTACAGTACACTACAGCAGAGATAACAACATTTTTGGACTCCTTGTGGGCTTTAAATCAGCTCAAAAAATTCAGTTCACTACGCCATGGATTAGGATTGGGAATGGGAATCAATCTACAGTGCACCAGAATTAATTCAGTTCTCCAGCCACCCCCCACCACCATTTCCATGGCAGAGACTAAGACTATCCATGCAATGCAATCTCTCTTTTAAAAAAATCCTTATTCACAAGCCTCTTTAAGTTTTATAGAAGCAATATTCCACACTGATAATCTCTAAATCTCGATATGTCAACCTCAGTTGTATGTGTGTTGTGTGTGTGATAGATTATAGAAATATTGTATATATTTAGTTACCTTTGTTATCGCCTGTAATCATGGTATATTGTAAATATTTTGTCAATATTTAGTTACCATTGTTATCGCCTATAATCGTGGGATATGGCTGTTAGAATCCTTGATTATAGCATAAGCATTAGCTAGATGATTGTAGCCTTGTTTGTATATGTAACGCCCTATCCCATAAACACCTAGCATGACTTTAAAAGTAAGGACATTATGAAAATAGAGTTTGGATTTATATTGTGGGATATAGTATTTTTGACACTTAGTGGTATTTCGGAGATATTTAAGAATGAGAGTAAAATTTTATTGACGTTTTATTATTAAGGTTTATAAGTGCCTTTAAGTGGATTTATTTTTAATACCTAGTGTGTGTATTTTAGAAATTTAAATACTTAACATTTTCATATAAGGTTTCCAAAAACAAAAAAATTCACCATTAAGAAAACATTCCGCCACCTCCCTACCCACCCATCACCCTACCCAAATTCTTCTTCTTCTTTTTCTTTTTTTTTTCCCCCACTAACCGCCATATATATGCATGGCTTGTATGCCATTTGTTTTGGCAATGAAAAGAAAAGAAAAAAAAAAAGAGAAACCTCATGTTAGTATTCTTTTCTTTTTTTTCTTTTGTTTTATCGTATTTCCACTCCCATTAATATTATATAAGTATACCGGTATATATATTTAAAAAAAAAATTGGTTACCATTTTAGGATTTAAATATTTTAAAATGAATTTTTAGTATATACTATATAGTTAACTATGATTTCTTGGGAGAGTATATTTTTTTTTAGAGTATAGGATTTTCGATCTTTTAAAGAATTATGATAAGTATATATATCATTATATAGGTATATATATACATCCTAAAGTTCATTTTGTAGGATTTCGATATTATTTAGGGAATATGACTATTTGATCGGTACCCAAGTATTAAGTATTTTTGTATTATTACTTTGTAGGACCTTAGTACCAGATCTACATCCAGGTGAGTCCAAAAACTCCATTTTATTATGTTATTTCAAATATTACAAGACGTATAAATATGTTTTTTTCCGAACCATCACAAAATATTACTATTTTTGGAACGATATCACTCAACGTATTTTTTGGAGATGTTCTCCACAATGTGTTACGTGCTCCCTAGAAAAGTGCATAGGAGCGGTGCTCCATATAGGTGTTTATTTTAAAACATATTATTACGGTGGTGAATAAGAAGTTTGTTGTACGCAGGTTTTTCTGAAAATATTTATATGTTGGAAAATGTTCTAGCTTGAAAAGTTATATGTTTTGACATGCATGAATATAGATCTGATATTGGCATACTTGTGAAATTTGCATAAGCATGTGATGACTGGCGGATGAGGATTTTACTACTCTGTAATGTTTATGACTTTAATCTATTCCGATGGCCGGGCAAATGTCCCTTCGGTTTGTAAATACATATGAAAACCTCATTCCGACCAGGGTTAAAGTTTGTTGAAAATCAAGTGAACGGACGTGTTAGCGGATTGCACTATACGTGGCTAGTCCCCCATACTAGGGCCTCTTCCGATGACGTGGACGGGTTTTTGACTCTAAGGGTAGATCTACTTGAAGAGGGGCATAGTACCTTGAGGGCCTGGCACAACCGGTATTTACGTGGACATCGCATCATGCTCTGCGGTTGGAAGGTCGCCTAGTGCAGAGTCAGGAGGGGCTCGAAACTGAGGTTGGCCCCAGAGTAGACCTGGTAGGTGCCCCAGGAGTCTGTACTCTGTTTTGACCAGTGATATAGGAGCGCGATTGTTTTGTAATCGAGCGCTCGTATGGTGTTTGGCTGGTATTGACTACGAGATGCCAGAACTTGGTTCCGATGGCCTCGTTTTGGGGATCCAGACTTGGTCCGTGGAGCCCCACTGTTGCAATACATGTTCTTTTAAATTTGGGGCGTAGAAGTTGCGTTGTTGTGTCCTGATTCGCTCAGACTTTCCAGCTGCGCTCGAAACCCTCATGTAGGTTCAAGCATCAGTTTTGTTAAAATAATAAAAGAGAATGTTTTCTTATAACATTGCATGAACTGCTTTGTGAAACTGCATCATCATTATTTTAAAAGAAATCACTACAGCACACACACGTGGACTCACTGAGCGTTCGCGCTGACGTTTTTCTATATCATGTTTTCTTCTCAGATTAGCTCGGGACGGTCAAGGGCCCAGCAAGCCACTGAAGTTTTAGGCCATGAGTTTTTGAATCAAATCCTCCTAGAGGGGCATATGTCTATGTATTATCTCTTCTAGACTTGAACCGTTTGTAAAAGTTGTTTTTTTTATTGTCATGTAAAGTTGTTGATGTAAGATACTTTTGTTTTTATATTGAAACGATCATGAGAAGTTTGTTTAAAATCCTGTGTTTTGAGCACACTAGTAGTATCTAGTTTACTTTAGTTTTCTGTGTATACCTGTTAGTGTTGTTCTAAGGTTGTGTTTCATTGTGGTGCTTATAAATTAATGCGGAGAGGCAGGTAGATGCCCTACTCAGCTACAGTTGACCTAGTGGCAGGGTTGGGGCATCACAGGTGGTATTAGAGCCTCTAAGTTCGGTACTAGGTTTGAAACGTTGGATTTTAGACAAGCTATAAGAGTCAACTGTTTAAACTTTAAAGTTAACCATATGATTTATTGGTTAATACAGACCCTAAGATTTTGTTTTGTAGGTACTAGATGGCATACCCTTCTCATAGATGGACATACAGGGAGGGCACCCTCGTAGATGAGCCTAGCGGGACTACGTCATCATCATCATCATCATCATATTCCTTTAAGGAGATCGTTCTAGAGAGGGAACCAATTCCGATTATTGACCTTTCCGATGATGAGTCAGCAGAAGGACCAGAGATGGCATTAGTGGCACCGAGAATAGGGCTTGAAACATCGATAGAAGAGGACCCTAGTGAGCCCACATCAGACTCAAGAGATGACGCCCGAGCCAGAGAGAGTGGCACCGGCGGTCACTGGGGATATGGGTAAATTTGTAGCAAATAGTTTGCCAGTAGCAGCATCCCCTACCCCTATTCCACCCGTGGAGTCTGTATGTTCTTTTCCAGCACTACCATCACTACTTCGGGGTGGGGTCAGGGAGCATAAAATATGTGGCTATTGTTTGTGGCGCGAGCAGCGGGTTGAGGCTCGCTGGCCATCAGATTATGGAGCTGAGAGAGGAGATTTCTCGGGTAGATGCCCTTTTTTATACGGCTCGCTAGGCACATCGACAGGCAACAGCGAGGGCCGTTATGCTAGAGGCGGAGCTAGGTCAGGCACGGAAGGCACATGCGGCCCGAGAGAGAGAGAGAGAGAGAGAGAGAGAGAGAGAGAGAGAGAGAGAGAGAGAGAGAGAGAGAGAGAGAGAGATTATGGAGCTGATTGACGAGCGGGACTGGCTTAGGCGGTTTGTCGCCCAGTTCCTTGGTACTACTAGAGATTCAATGGATAGAGCACGTGATAAGCTGGGGTCCTGGCCAGGATGTTCTAGTAGCCAGTGTCCTCAGGCGGAGTAGGTGTTGGATAGAGTACAGGTAGGTTTGCATATTTAGTCACTTGCATAAGTGCGGGTAGTGTTTTTGTTGGTACTTGACACAGTAGGCTTAGGATCATTGATATAAGGTCCTCGGGTTTTGGACATGTATAGTAACCCAGCCATATATTTTTGGGTGGTAGGACTAGGATGATCTGACTGTATCTTGATACTACTTGTACTAAAAATCCTTATTTTTTAGTTATATATGTTTATATGTACGCGGTGTTGGTGTCTGGGATAAATTCATGTTTACTTGTTGTAGAGTATCTGTAACCTTAGATGTTTATTAGTGTTGGAACTTTTGGTTTTTAGAAACATGTCAGGTTCACAATCTCCCAACCATGCGGACGAGGCTGTGTCAGAAAGTTCTCAAAATAGACAGTCTAAACCTATGAGGGATGCCACACCTCGTCCAGAACAAGCCACGCACAAGATAATTGAGAATTTTATGGTCAAAATAATAGAATTGTTAGAAACTTCAATGGCCACAAGAAGAAACGAACGAGTACCGGCCACTGGAGCAGATGAAGCACTAGAACGATTTCTCAAGTTTCGACCCCCGGAGTTCTATAGAGAAGTTGAGCAAGAAATTAAAGCTGAACTGTTCCTTGAGCAGTTGAATGATATCTATGATACTCTTATTCTGAGGATGTCCTGAGGGTAACATTCGCAGCTTTTAGACTTCGAGGAATAGCAAAGGATTGGTAGCTAGAGCTTCCGAAGCTCGGACACTCAAGAACCAACCATGGACCTGGAACGATTTTCAAGAAGAATTCAAAAAGGAATACATACCTCGTTGGGTTCGTGAGCAACAAGAGGATGAGTTTCAGCAATTGAGACCGAGTAACCTGACAGTTGCCCAGTGTACGGCAAAGTTCAATAGGTTGGCTAAGTATTGCTTAAGGTTGATAGATACTGATGAAAACAAGAAGCGACAATTTGTGAAAGGCTTAAGGGTTGAACTGCAACGAGCATTGGCTCTCTTGCCACCAATGGGATTCACAGCCGCAGTTGAAGCCGCCACGCGAACAGAGATGGCTGATCAAGCGATTATAGAGAGGAAAATAGCCATTGGTTCAACAGCGGCTCCATATAAACGTCCTGGACAAGGGCCATGGAAACCTAGAGATTTCAAGAGATCCCGTGGTGAACAAAAGACTGGAAATGAAGGCCGACCAACCCTAACCCCTGGAGGAGCCCATAGAGTATTTACATACTGTGGACGAAGTGGACATGTGGCCGAAATGTGTTATCAGAAGTCAAGACTACGTTATCTGTATGGAAAACCAGGGCATGTTAGAGACCAGTGTCCTTAGATGCAACAAGTACCTCCGGAGACGTCCAGAAGGGCATGCCGACCCCCGTTTATGAGAGGAGCAACAGAAGGAAGGAATAATAAGCCACAAGTAAAGGCTAAAGTTTATGCATTGGCTGGATTGCCTGTAGACATTGAAGCAGAAGTAGTTGAAGGTATGATACAAATATTTCCTCAACCAGCAAGAGTACTCATTAACCCTGGAGCTATGCATTCTTTTGTGAGCTTGTATTTTATAAAACATATTCATGTACGTTCCGTTAACATGCATTACTAGTTGATAAAGCACTCCTATGGGCGTGAATAAGATAACTGAGGTAAAGTACCCTGATTGTGACATCTGGGTCGAGAGTGTGGTTTTATCCGGAGATTTAATTGCCTTACCATTGGAGGGATATGACGTGATACTTGGGATGACTGATTATCTAAACATTATGCCCAAGTAGATTGTAGACGGAAGTTAGTTAAGTTTAGCTGACCGAGTATGCCAATCCTGGTGTTCAAAGGAAAGCGAACAAAACGGGAGAATCTCTTTTTGTCTGGCATGAAAGCCAGAAAGTTACTATGGAAAGGATGTCAAAACTACCTAGCATATTTACTCAACAAGCCTAAGGAGGAGGTAAAATTAGAAACAGTACTCGTAGTAAGGGAGTTTATGAATGTTTTTCCTGAGGAATTAACGACGCTACCCCCAGATCAAGAAGTGGAGTTCGGCATAGAATTGGTACCTAAAGCTAAACCAATATCTTGAACTCCATATCGGATGGCATAGAAGGAACTAAAAGAGTTGAAAAAGCAACTACAAGAACTGTTGTAGCAATGATACATTCGTCCAAGTATATCTCCTTGGGGTGCGCCAGTTTTGTTTGTAAAGAAGAAGGATGGAACCCTCAGGATGTGTATAGATTACAGAGGATTGAATAGTGTAACAATCAAGAACAAATACCCACTACCCCTCATTGATGAGTTATTTGACCAACTCCGAGGAGCGGGATGTTTTTCCAAATTGGACTTGAGACAAGGGTATTATCAAGTCAGGATAAGAGAAAAAGATATTCCGATGACGGCTTTCAACACACGATATGGGCATTACGAGTTTGTGGTTATGCCGTTTTGATTAACGAACGCACCTGCAACATTTATGGACTTGATGCATAGAGTTTTTAGTCCTTACCTGGATAAGTTTGTGGTGATTTTTTTTTTATGATATTCTTGTTTATTCACCTAACCCTGAAGCTCATGAACAACATCTTCGAAAAGTGTTGCAAACTCTACGGGAGCAAAAGTTGTATGCTAAGTTTAGTAAATGTGAGTTCTAGATGAAACAAGTTATTTTCCTAGGACATGTAATCACCCAGGAAGGAATCTCGGTGGATCCGGCAAAAGTAGAAGCAGTGACCTATTTGACACAACCGAAGTACGTAGTTTCTTCGGTATGGCGAGATATTATCGGAGATTCATAAAAGACTTTTCAAGGATTGCTGGACCTCTAACACAATTAACTAGAAAAACAACCAAGTTTCAGTGGACGAGAAGTGTGAGAGGAGTTTTCAAGAATTGAAGAACCGACTGACGACGGCACCAGTGTTAACATTACCCGATCCGAACAAGGAATTTTCATTGTATACAAATGCTTCAGGGAAAGGTCTAGGAGCTGTGTTGATGCAAGACAGGAAGGTTGTCGCATATATTTCTAGAAAGTTGAAGGATCATGAACGGAATTATCCGACACATGATTTGGAATTAGCAGCCATCGTGTTTGCACTTAAGAAGTGGTGACACTACCTTTATAGGGCTAAGTATGAGATATTCACTGATCATAAGAACTTAAAGTATCTGTTTTCTTAAAAGGACTTGAACATGAGACAACGTCGATGAATGGAACTGCTGGAAGAATATCGATGCCCGATTAACTATCATCCAAGAAAGGCGAATATGGTGGCCGATGCATTGAGTAGAAACGTAAAGATATCAAGTCTCAGCTTAACATCCACTCTACAACAGGATATTAGAAGCGCCCAAAAAAATAATAGGGAGTTCCGGGAGTTCAAAAACCGTGTGGAAGCTAAGAAATTGGAAGATTTTCGAGCATTAGAAGTTGATGGGAGCCTGTACTTTTGGAATCCGTTGTGTGTACCCAATGATACTGAACTTAAGCGTAAGATTCTAGAGGAAGCCCACAGAAGTAAGTATTCAATACATCCTGGAGAGAATAAGATGTAGAAAGACTTAAAGCAAAAGTTTTGGTGGAACGGAATGAAGAGAGAAATTGCGGAGTATGTAGCAGCCTGTCTTACATGTCAAAGGGTCTAGGCGGAACATCAAAAGTTAGCAGGACTACTACAACCGCTACCTGTTCCCGAATGGAAATGAGATCATGTGACAATGGACTTTGTCACAGGATTGCCCCGGAACAAGGGATATAAGGATGCTATCTGGGTAATCGTTGATTATTTAACAAAAGTGACTCATTTTATTGCCATTAATATGACAAACCCTTTGGACAAGTTGGCACAGATTTATGTAGATGAGATTGTCCGACTTCATGGGGTGCCCGTTGATATTGTATCCAATAGAGACCCAATGTTTACCTCAAGGTTTTGGCCTAAAGTTCCAGGCAGCTATGGGGACCAATCTAAGTTATAGCACCACAGTACATCCCCAAACCGATGGACAGTCTGAAAAGACAATTCAAACCCTAGAGGATATGTTAAGAGCTTGCGCCTTTGACTTTGGAAATAAGTGGGTTGACAATCTTGCTTGTGTCGAGTTTGCTTATAATAATAGCTACTACTCTTTGATAGGAATGACACCGTTTGAAGCATTATATGGTAGAAGATGCATAACACCTTTGTAATGGGATGAAGTTGGAGTTCGATCCCATTGGAGACAAAGAAACTTGATGCCAAAATTGGAGAAGATGCAGAAACAAGTTAGGATAATTCAAAATCGGCTTCGGACAGCTAAAAGTGGAGAGAAGAGCTATGCCGACAATCGAAGAAGGGATCTGGAGTTTAGTGTGGGAGATCGATTTTTCTTAAAACTTACACCATATCGCGGAAAGCTGAGATATCCGAGGAGAGGAAAGTTAAGCCCCCGATATATCGGACCATTTAAAATTATTGACAAGGTTGGTAAAGTGGCATATCGGCTCGCCTTGCCAAATGAACTGATGGGTATACATGACGTATTCCATGTACCACAATTAAAAAAGTATCATCCTGCACCTGATCATGTTCTCAATGATGACTAATTGGAATTACAAGTCGATCTGTCATATGAAGAAAAACCAACTGAGATTATAGAACGAAGCGTAAAAGAGTTATGCGGGAGACAGATTCCACTGTATAAAGTGGTATGGAGACATCATGGGATTGAAGAGGCAACCTGGGAAACTGAGGAGTACTTGAAGAAAAAGTATCCAGAGCTTATAGGTACATAACTATTTAATTTCGAGGACGAAATTTCTTTTAAGGAGGGTAGAATATAACACCCTACCCCATAAGCACCTAGCATGACTTTATAAGTACGGACGTTATGAAAATTGAGTTTAGATTTATATTGTGGGATATTGTGTTTTTGACACTTAGTGGTATTTCGGAGATATTTAGGAATGAGAGTAAAATTTTATTGAGGTTTTATTATTAAGGTTTATAAGTGCCTTTAAGTAGATTTTATTTTTAATACCTAGTGTGTATATTTTAGAAATTTAAATATTTAACATTTTCATATAAGGTTTCCAAAAAAAAAAAATTCACCATTAAGAAAACATTCCGCCACTTCCCTACCCACCTATCACCCCACCCAAATTCTTCTTCTTCTTTTTCTTTTTTTTCCCCACTAACTGCCATAATGTATACTATATATATGCATGGCTTTTATGCCATTTGTTTTGGCGATGAAAAGAAAAAAAAAAAAAAAAGAGAAACCTCAGGTTAGTATTCTTTTCTTTTTTTTTCTTTTGTTTTATTTTATTTCCACTCCCATTAATATTATATAAGTATACCGGTATATATATATTTTTTTTAAAAAAAAAATTGGTTACTTATTTTAGGATTTAAATATTTTAAAATGAATTTTTAGTATATAGTTAATTATGATTTCTTGGGAGAGTATATTTTTTTTAAGAGTATAGGATTTTCGATCTTTTAAAGAATTATTATAAGTATATATATCATTATATAGGTATATATATACATCCTAAAGTTCATTTTGTAGGATTTCGATATTATTTAGGGAATAGGACTATTTGATCGGTACCCAGGTATTAAGTATTTTTGTATTATTACTTTGTAGGACCTTAGTACCAGATCTACATCCAGGTGAGTCCAAAAACTCCATTTTATTATGTTATTTCAAATATTACAAGACGTATAAATATGTTTTTTTCTGAACCATCACAAAATGTTACTATTTTTGGAAAGATGTCACTCAATGTGTTTTTTGGAGATGTTCTCCACAATGTGTTACGTGCTCCCTAGAAAAATTCTTAGGAGCGGTGCTCCATATAGGTGTTTATTTTAAAACAGACTATTACGGTGGTGAATAAGAAGTTTGTTATATGCAGGTTTTTTCTGAAAATATTTATATGTTGGAAAATGTTCTAGCTTGAAAAGTTACGTGTTTTGACATGCATGAATATAGATCTGACATTGGCATACTTGTGAAATTTGCATAAGCATGTGATGACTGGCGGATGAGGATTTTTACTACTCTGTAATGTTTATGACTTTAATCTATTCCGATGGCCGGGCAAATGTCCCTTCGGTTTGTAAATACATATGAAAACCTCATTCCGACCAGGGTTAAAGTTTGTTGAAAATCAAGTGAACGGACGCGTTAGCGAATTGCACTATACGTGGCTAGTCCCCCGTACTAAGGCCTCTTCCGATGACGTGGATGGGTTTTTGACTCTGAGAGTAGATCCACTAGAAGAGGGGCGTAGTACCTTGAGGGCCTGGCACAACCGGTATTTATGTGGACATCGCATCATGCTCTGCGGTTGGACGGTCGCCTAGTGGAGAGTCAGGAGGGGCTCGAAACTGAGGTTGGCCCCAGAGTAGACCTGGTAGGTGCCCCAGGAGTCTGTAGTCTGTTTTGACCAGTGATATAGGAGCGCGGTTGTTTTGTAATCGAACGCTCGTATGGTGTTTGGCTGGTATTGACTACGAGATGCCGGAACTTGGTTCCGATGGCCTCGTTTTGGGGATCCGGACTTGGTCTGTGGAGCCCCACTGTTGCAATACATGTTCTTTTAAATTTGGGGCGTAGAAGTTGCGCTGTTGTGTCTTGATTCGCTCAGATTTTCCAGCTGCGCTCGAAACCCTCATGTAGGTTCAAGCATTAGTTTTATTAAAATAATAAAAGAGAATGTTTTCTTATAACATTGCATGAACTGCTTTGTGAAACTGCATCATCATTATTTTAAAAGAAATCACTACAGCACACACAAGGACTCACTGAGCGTTCGCGCTCACGTTTTCCCATATCATGTTTTCTTCTCAGATTATCTCGAGATGGTCAAGGGCCCAGCAAGCCACTGAAGTTTTAGGCCAGGAGTTTTTGAATCAAATCCTCCTAGAGGGGCATATATCTATGTATTATCTCTTCTAGACTCGAACCGTTTGTAAAAGTTTTTTTTTTTTTTATTGTCGTGTAAAGTTGTTGATGTAAGATACTTTTGTTTTTATATTGATACGATCATGAGAAGTTTTTTTAAAATCCTGTGTTCTGAGCGCACTAGTAGTATCTAGTTTACTTAAGTTTTCTGTGTATACCTGTTAGTGTTGTTTTAAGGTTGTGTTTCATTGTGGAGCTTATAAATTAGTGCGAAGAGGCAAGCAGATGCCCTATTCAGCTGCAGTTGACCTAGTGGCAGGGTTGGAGCATCACAGTATATGTTGGTGTTTCATAGCAATGATAAAGGAGGGAAATTATATTTTTTCATGCTATCAGAGAATTAGTTTTTTTTTTTCTCCTTTCTCGCGTCTGCATCTCTACTCTCCCACATTTTTCTTCTTTTTTTGACCCATCTTCCTTCCCGTCGATATGGGCGACACAAAATCATCCTTTCATCCTGCTCTTGCTGTGTCTAACATTAAGACCCATGTTCCGATCACCCTTGCAATGGAGAATGTCCAATATGCAAATTGGACTGAGTTGTTCAAAGTCCATTGCCGTTCACACATGGTTCTGCACCATATTATTCCTCCAACGCCAAAAGATAGTCAGTTAAGGAGAAAACTCCTCTTACTGATGAAGCATAGGAACTATGGGACATTTTGGACGCCCCCGTCGTTCAATGGATTTATTCCACTATTTCCATAGATCTTTAAACACCATTATTGAAACTGATTTTCAGCCATGACATTATGGGATAGGTTACGTGCTTTATTTTAGGATAATGAGCATTCTCGTGCTATTGCCCTTGAAGAAGAATTCACCTCGACCTATTTACAAAATTTTTCCTCTGTCTCGGCATACTGCCAACACCTCAAGACCCTTGCTGATCAACTCAAGAACGTTAGGGCTCCTGTCTCGAACCACCGCCTTGTTCTATACATGGTGGCTGGTCTCACCCTTCTTTATCAGGGTGTTGCTTCTGTCATTTGGCACCAAAAGGTTTTCCTTCCCTTTTATGAAGCTCGGTCTATGTTGGCATTGGAGGAAGCCGGCTTGAAGCAAGCGGCTGCAGATGGTGATGAGGCCATGGTGGTTACCTCAAGGGACTCAGACGAGTCGTCTATTTCTCGTTCTCCCAAATCCCACACTAAAAACCACAATAACAATAAGCACCGCAACAAATATAATGGCGGTCAATCTGGTGGGGGACACGGCGCTACTTTTGGCAGTGGTCAGACTAGCAGAGATGGCCCCTAGGCGCAGCAGCAGACCTGGCCGCAGCCTTCCCCATGGTGGATGTGGATGCCACATTCTCCTTGGCCCTTGCCTCTTATCCTTACCCCACTCAATCTTAGGCTAGGCAAACTAGGCCTACTAGGCAACCTGGTATTCTGGGCCCGAGGCTTATACAGCAGCAACAGCCTTGGCATGAGCAGCCACAGGCCTACGCCACTTAATGGGCTCCAACAGACATCGAGTCTGCAATGCACACAATGTCTCTTGCTCAGCCCGATCCAAACTGGATTGTGGACACCGGAGCCACATCTTATATAAGGGCCACGCAAGGTACTCTCTCGTCTTATTTTAATTTGAGCAAAAATAAAGGTATTACTGTTGCTGGTGGTCAATGAATTCCGGTTCGTGGTTATGGTCACACATCACTACCTCACCGCACCCATCCTTGTCTTTAAAAAATGTCCTACATGCACCTAATCTCATTAAAAATTTAATATCGGTCAAGAAGTTTACTACTGATAATCAGGTGTCTGTGGATTTTGATCCATTTGGATTTTCTGTGCATGATTTACAAACGAGAACACAGCTAATGAGATGTAATAGCTCGAGGTGACCTTTACCCCATCACCACGAGTCAACATTCAGTTCTTCCTCATTCTGTTTTTTTGGCCTCCACTCTTTGGTATGACCGCTTGGGTCGCCTAGGTGCTTCAGTTTTGGATTTCCTTCGGCAAAATAAATTGATTGATTGTACTAGTTCCTCTAGGTCTAATATTATTCAATCCTGTGTACTTGGAAAAGATATTAAGTTGCATTTTGTTGCTTCTACAACTGTTACATGTATGCCTTTTGATATTCTTCATAGTGATCTTTGGACTGCTTCCGTTCTAAGTTCTTCGGGACATTGATGTTATGTGCCTTTTTTGGATGACTATTCTAAATATTTGTAGACATTTCCTATTTCTACGAAATCACAAGTTTATTTTATCTTTTCCACTTTAAAAGCTCATATTCGCACTTTGAACGTGATGTTAAAAATGTTCAATGTCATAACGTGAGGGAGTTTGCTAATACCCCTTTTAGCAATTCTATCAATAATATAATTAGGACTCTCCTACATCCTACTTTGATGCCACCATCTTTTTGGCATCATGCATTGTAAATGGCCACATATCTTCTTAATATTCTTCCGAATAAATTATTAGTCAATAAATCTCCTCTGAAAGTAACCTTGTCGTATATATTGGTGTTTGATAGGAATGATAAAGGAGGGGAATTATATTCTTTTAGCGTGTTTCCAAAAGAAAATTGCAACCAAATGGTCGAATTCTTGACGGGATTCCAAGTGCAAGTTTAATCAAGGCCAAAACAGAAGAAGGGGATCATATCATCACTGAATTTCCATCCTTCGTCGTGCGGGACACTTCACTTGCAAAAAGCTTGATTTCAAGAGGCTGCTATAAAATATGTCATTTTAAGCAGGTAGGCAAGCCAAGATGCATGCCTAAATTAAAGCTAGGTAGCAAGCGACTAGACCCGACCCGGAGGACCTGGATCCACCAAAGAGAAGAGAAGAGATCAGGAGGACAAAACGACCTCTTCCTTTCTTTATGGGTATCTTTTCCAGTCCCCACACCAATACACTAAACTACATCACCATCACATGATTTCTGCTTATTTATATCAGCTGTTAACAGCAAAGCATCATTAATATCCATCACTCGCACGCAGGCAATGCTGGCTGGCTGGACAACTCCAATTATAAGCCCCTTCCCATTAAAAATCTTACCGATATTTCTGTCGGCAAGACAAGAAATAAAAAGTAAGCTACAAAAATTTGTTGCAAAACCCTGGTGCGGTATGCAGGTAAACATAAACATTCTTTATCAGAAACTTTTGATTTATAACTAACAACAAACAAAATAACAAGAGAAAAAAAAATAACAGCAAATAAGATTCCACTACATAGATGAATAGACAATACTATCTACATATTGTACTGAAATCAAAGTTTAATACAAATCCATGAAAGAGTTTGTCATTACAATTAATACATCAATATAACGATATCATCCCTATGTTTCAAAGACGAATCTATACAGCTATGAAAAGAAAAATTTGCACAAAGACAAATGCATTACTGGTGAAGAACAACATTTGTGGAAGAATACTGCCTAAAAGAACCAACCAGGCATGTGGCGTAAAATCTTAAGAAGATGGCAATTGTAGCTTAAAAAACAACAAAAAGGAAACCAACCAGGCAGGACAAAAAACATGAGGAGCAGGGACGAAGGGCAGAGGGGCAGGGGCAGGGGGGATAGGAATACTATTGATCCAAGCCATTTACAGATATACCAGCACCATCAGAGCCCCATAACAATAGGTGTCAGTCAAGATATAATCTAGTAGAAATCATGAAAAATTGATCTAGATAACTATGCCTATGATTTATATACCTAAAATTGATAAAAAGAAGTCCTTCAACAAAATAAACGGACCTGTGAACTAATTCACCAGACTCATCCCGGCAGAAGTTATCACCCAAGCTTTATGGATTGATGTTGCATTCTCGCAAGTATACTTGGTCATAATCAACAAATCTTGCCCAGTAATTTCGAAACTTAGGTATACCAATCTCTAGCCATGGTTTCAAGTTTCCATTGTAGTGGATAACAGCTGCTCGATCAATGTCCTTCTGACTTACATTTGGATTGTAACCAAGGCCCAGGACATGCCAGGATCGATCAAGTGCATAGGTACGTTTCCAAAATGTTATTAGTCCAGGTGGAAGGGTTCCCAATTTCCATAACTGCCTATCATGATTCTGCAACAAATAGCAAAGACTAGCTTCAGAATTCAAACCTAATTCAGTCTCTTTGAAGTTGAATCTGAGAATATATATTAAGAAAACAAAGAGTTTTTTCTCAAATGTGAAAGTAATACAAATACATTTCACCATAAATTCACTCTGCAGCCCGTTTTTCAGATTTGTTTCTAAGTTTGGGTTTTGGGGGCAGGGGCAGACAGGTTAAAAGAAAAATAAATCTCACTTATCATGAACAGGTAAACCTCGGAAGATTAACTAAACAAAACCCACATAAGAAAGCAAGCAGCAATATCAACCTTGACGTACATGCGAGACTAATCATACTGAAACAGACAAGACTGAGTAGACTGATAACCAAAGAAAGGTGAAGAGAACTCTGACTGGATTCAGAAGAATCAGAACAAAAGGTTACAAAGTAATAATAGTAGCAACATTTTGTTACACTAAATTAGCCGGTGCTCATTTTCTCATCACTCTTCGCTTTACTGCAATTGCACTCTGAAAACAGGGGACTCCAAGGCTGCATTTGGATTGGATTTATAAATGAAACCCCCTTAGTTTTTTCTTTAGACCGCACACCTTCTTCTCTCACAAAAAAATTTACCTTTCACAAAAAATTGAGTAAAAAGTTCTATATATTTAGTTATTGATAACAGACTAATGACTTCACTAATGTTGATCTGGGTTTGCATTATTCATGGTTTCAAAATGATTTCATATGCTATATTCAACTTTGCTTGCATTTTCTGCTACTATGGTGTGTAATTTCAAACTAGGCATTGATCACTTCTTTCCAAGCATTGGTTTGTGCATTGTCCATCAGTGTCATGCAGGTTTTTTAGGGTGCATTTGGATTGGATTTATAAATGAAAACCCTTTAGTTTTTTCTTTAGGCCACACACCTTCTTCTCTTACAAAAAATTTACCTTTCACGAAAAATCGAGTAAAAAATCTGAACTTTTTTTATTCTTAAATTCAATCCAAACGCACCCAAAGATTACTGCTGCAACATAACATCAGTCCAAGTATTAGGAGGATTTTTTTGAGTCAATTGCAGGAGATAGTGGCAAGGAGAATCATAGATGGTCATGGTCCGGCTACATAATAGACATGACAAAATGTCTCAAACGTGTCAAGAATCCCTCATCCTTTCTTCAATATTATTTGTGATTCCCCCACTCCCTTAGAAAAAATAACATGTCCATGACACAGTGATGCACTATTCATATTGAACTTTTTTGCAAGACATAGAACTTTAGGGAAATAGTGATGCAAAAATCAGGGTTTCGGTGTTGCTTCATCCTTTAACAGATGCATAGCCTACAGGATTCAGTTTTTATACAAAGGACTAAAAGCATCTAGCCACTACCACTGCATGCATATAAGTTGTCATTTCTAAATTTCAAGAACCAAAAGTTAACAACCAAAAAGTATCTCATACCAGATTTTGCCATGAGTGATAGACTTCTGTTATGTTTTGTCTCCTCCATTGACGCAGATCAACAATATTCATCCCAAACGCCCAACCACAAGCACGAGGATCGAAATTTCTGGAGATGACAGGATTTGAAAAGTTCAAGTAGCGATCAAAACGATGAAAACTTTCCCCACAGGTCTCCACCACACCTATCACCTTTTCCTTGAGATCAATGGACCATAGGTCAGTGAGATCCTTCTGCACAACTATATCATCATCTAAGAATAGGATCTTGTTTAGGTTAGGGAATATTTCTGGCAGGTAAAAGCGGAGATGATTCATGATTGAGAGATATTTCGGGTTCCTGAATTTCAAATTGGAGTCAGATTCAGCACGACGATTCTTGAAATAATAATCAATCATGGAGGGAGACCCCAACTGCTTGAGAACTGGGCTGTAACTTGAATTTAACCATGTAAACTCTTCAACATTCTGAACCTGAATCGTAGCATTGCTAGGTGGATTTGCCAAGAACCACATTCTCATTGCAGCATAATTGAGCTTGTCTGTGACGATGTGGAAAACATGGTTTGACGCCTCCTATTCATATTGAAGAAATTACTAGGAAAAATTTGAGGGATTAAGACTTGAATGAAATATCCTTTTAGTGTGAAAGTGTCCCTTACCTTAGCATGAGAGATGGTTGAGTTAACTACAACTGCAGCTGCCAAGACATTATCTGAGAACATTGCATAGTGGTACAACTTCGAGTCTTCCAATTTATCTTGATTCGGGAATTGCCGTTGAGATGAATTTAACATGAAGTATTCAGTAGAGAGCCGTAAAGGAAGACAGTGAAGACCTTTGGGAAGTGTTTTGGCAGTCAAGTGCGTCAAAAACAAGGCTTGCTTCTTGTGCACCCGAAGCTGTTCTTCTGTTGAGTGAAGCATAGCTCGAAGTTTCTTCACCACAGCAGCACAATCATCTTGAATCTGTTTTCCTCTGGCCAGGGTTTGCTCCATTGCTTTCAACTTATCATTGACACTGCAATAAAATCAGTTGCCATAATAGTGGCCACAGAGAGAAGGTGACACACTGAGAGAACTCGAAAGAAAGCAAAACAGCAAATTGCATCTATAAGTTAAAAAAAAATGAAAAGAAAACCTAGAACTTATCAGCATTGCCATTTATAAGAGAATTCCAAAGTAATATTTGCCTAAGAGAAGAGTTACTTTCTAGGTAGCTCAGAATCCTTAGTGGCATCTCCAAGTGCTCGTTGAACTTCCTTCATTCGCAGTCGCAGCTCCCTCAAGAAGTGAGGATTGTTTCTTGTGGCCGAAAGGGAAAGATAAACTTTTCCCCTGATGAGTTGATCTTTAAGCTGGCGAACTCGAGCATCCGGAAAAGCAGTTCGTTCATTAAGCTTATCAGTTTGCGTAGCAATTGCATCTCCTCCACCATTTCTGCCAGAGGTTCTAGCAGACTCCTGCTCGGTTTTTATTTCCTAGAAACAAAGATTTTTAAGAATTTAAACTAGTTAGAAGCCTTGATGGTGCTCATCTAGCTAAGAGCAAGAAACAGGTTGTTAGTTATCAGTAACAATCAGAGTCTTAAGTTTAAGAAACCCTATCAATCAATATTCAAAAAAGAAAACAGGGTTATGAAAAAGCTAAGCACACAAATACCATCATATTTCGTGTAATCAGAAAGAAAATAATTACAACATACAACTTACCACTTTCAGCAACGAATTATTTAGCCTGTCCACAAAAGCTCTAGAAATTTCTTTACTTGCGTCAGTTTGAGCTGTTTTAGTTCCAATTTCCTCAGATGATTCATGTTTCTTTAAATCCTGTCCGCCCTTCTGTGCTTCAGGTACAGCATCAGTCACCAGCCTGATGGGATTTTCCTCAGTCTGACCATCTCCGCGGACATGGCTTGAGGTGGAGAAAATGGTCCCTTGACCCTCCAATGATTCTGGAAAATGCAATTTACATCAGAGAACGAACGCCTAAAAGATCTAGGACAACCTATTAACACCAAGAACAAAACCTTCAGTGAGTTGTCTGGTTGTACGTGCATTGTCAGTAGTCGAGGTATCAGAAAAATTTTCAAAATACACAATGCCCAAAGGTTCTTTTAGAATAGAAGCCGATTCCTGCCAGTTAAGTAAGAAATCCAACAAGGTTAGAAGAGAAGAGATCTAATATTTCCAGAAAAACAATGATTGGAAAATCCATACCTGTGGCAGCACATTTAACGGCCGGATGTCGCCGCCAAAAGTCTGCATTACCAAGTTTAAGAGATTAATTAATAAGGGAAGACAAGTTTCAATTTTTCCTTTGTCAAAATCAAGAAAGGCGACAAACTAGGAAAATTAATCTGCAGAAATAGACTTACGAAAGAGGAAGCTTCTTCCATAATGAAATCATCTCCGGCTGCAAAAAGGAAATTATATAAATCTTTAAAACATAGATAATACTCCAGTTGCAAAAAGCACAATATAGAAACAGCAGTTCAATTCTTTATTTGTTTTTAAAGAAAGAGCAAGAATGATTACAAGAAGAAGTGGAAGTAAGATAGGTCCCGAGAGTGTCAGTATAGAGGATAATAGGGGCAAGAACGGTGACCAAGAGCAAAAACAAAGCCGCATTTCTGAGCTTCATTTTTCTTCAATTTAGCTTTGCCTGCAGAAAGAAAGAAAGTTGCTCCCAGGAACAGCTATCACTTGGCTCAAATTCGTCAAGAAGTTATCCTAGAGGAGATGTGACTAGCTCTAATCCCAAATCTAAAATAGATTTTCATGGAATTTTCCCGACCGCAGACATCATCCGCCAACAAACAATAAAAAGAAATGGGAAAGAAGAAGGGGGAAAGTGAGAATTGAAGTTTTTTTCTTGGGTTTGCAAAAGAAAGATCCGATGGCAACGGACAAATCTAACCTCCGCTTGAATACGAGAGAGAAAGAAGCAGGTGAGGTGAGAAAGAGAGAGTTGCAATGCCGACGATGGGTACTGATTGAGAGGTGATTTTTCTTTTTTTTTTTCTTTTTTTTTTTTTTGGGGATGTGGCGAACGACGGTAGATAACAGCAGAGCCAGAAATAGTGAGTAACATTGGGAAATTAATAAAGAATTAAAATCGAAAGGTCTCTGCTGTTCTATTTTCTCGTTACCAGAAAACAAACGAAATTTCATGCCCTTTAAACCTTACTAAATTACCTTATACCCAAGTAATGAAAGTAAATCATTGTTTTTCAAGACCGACTCTTTCAACCGCTCAGACATCCATCCCGAGGAATGCAAGGGAGAAGAGGAGCCGTCAATAGCGAAGCCTTCAATTTAGTGGCTTCAAAAATTTTATACACTAGAAATTAAGTTTTGATACACACAAATAACTATCCCACATTAGAAAAGTTAAAATTTACATACTATTGCTACTAAGATTTTAAACCTTAACCCCTTTTCTTTTCTCATTTTTTTCTTAGGGAGTTCACTTTCAATCATTAATTAAAAAAATGACGAATTTAACTTGGTCCCCGGATGTAGATTTTTTCTCAGTCAAGGACCTATGTTTAAAAAAATTCATAAAGAGTCCCTAGATTTGTGAAATTCGGATCCAATCAAAATTTTTTTGGAAAGATAATAAATTACGCACTTAAATATAAAATATAAAATTTACGCCCAAAAAATTTCAAATTAATTCTGTTCCCCCCAAAAACACTTCTTCTCTCTATACACATAATTTATCCTCTTCTCTCTAAAACTTGTGATAATTATTTGAAGAATTTGAACTAAAATATGGATACTTTTGAAAATTATTTACACGATACGATCAATTTTGAGGTAAAAATCACAAAAAAATAGAGTAAAAATTTAAAAAAAAAAAAAAAAACACATTCTCAAGCCATATCCTTGCTCGAGTAGGAGTGACATCGCCCCAGGTATTGGCGCGACTAGGGGTGTAAATGGGTCTAGACAGGTACAGTACTTCCTGTATCAGACCCAGACCCTTACAGTGAAACATGGACTCAGACCCTTTGGGTATAAAATTTATGGACCCAAACCTAACTCTCTAGGGTCTCGGGTGGGTCTGGTATACTCGTACCCGTATGCCATTTTTCTATTCTTTTTCCATGTTAAACAAAAATATATATAAAACAATGTATAACCCTAAAATAAAAATTATAACAAGATTAACATAATTTCCTCAACATCTCTTTCAACAACTACAATCCTTTAACATCTCTTAAAAGTTCAAACACACAAATAGGATAAATGTATAAATTATATATCAATAAAAAAAATAAAAATAAATAATATATTTTATTATTATAACGGGTATACATGTAAACGAGTCTGGGTATTATCATACCCTGCCAATACCAATTCAATAAAATTTATACGGGTAGGGGTACGAGTCCCGGTCTGCGGGTATAATTTTAACCTTACCCGCTATAAATGGATATAGACCCGCTCGGGTACGGGTAAGACCTGCCCCATTTACAGCCCTAGGCGCGACCATTTCAAGGTCTACACCAATGTCTGGGGCAGGGTCACCCCTACTCGCACAAGGACATGGCTCAGGTAGGTCAGCCGTTTTTTTTATTTTTTACTTTTTTTTTAATTTTTTTAAATTATTAATGTTAATGTTTTTAATATATATTTTAGTATACAATTATATTAATTTTTAGTTTAATATTATAAATTTATGTTAGTTTATGTTAATATATACGTTTTATGTTAATACATATGTATATGTTAGCGTTTAATTTATTTTTAGTTCATAAAATGTTTAATATAATTACATAATTATTTGTTTATGTTACTTTTTAAACTTAGAGATTAAATAATAATTAAATTAATTAATATTTTGAAAACATACAATAATAATCTTTAAAATTGTAATTATTTAAGTTATACTTAAGTAATAAAATATCCAAATATATAATTAAAATAACAACTTAAAAAAGCAACAATAAATAATAAGAATTGTAACTTAATAATTGAATAATTAAAAAAATATGAATAATAATGAATAACGTCATTAAGTTAAAAAGTTAGATTAAGAAAGTTATAATTATGTTGTTGTCTATGTTTTTTTAATAAAGTTGTAATATTATCGTAGAATAGGAAGATGTAGATCCTAAAACCTTTGAAGAATTTATAGAAATGGAGGAAGAGTATGTGGATCATAGTTATTTGTTTGAAACAGATATATTATTTGATTCTAAAATAGATTTGGTTAATTGGACAAGAAAAATAGCAAAGACAATATGGTACATATCAAAAAGAAGATTTGATCGTCGACCGTATGTGACTCTTGGTTGCGAACGTGAGGAGGGAAGGAAAAAGAAAGCAAGGTTAGAAGACGATGATGAAGATGAAGAAGAAGAAGCCCCAGTAAAGCGTAGAGGTGATCGGGATTTTTATAATAAAGTTTTAAACCCAATACTTGCAAGTGCACAAGATCAATGTAATACGGAAGTATTAGAGTATCGAACCACGTAGAAATGTTTAATTACCTAAATTATTATCTTCCTAAATTAACTTTATATAAAGAAGAATCAAATTTTGTTATCTAAGAATTATTCCTAAAGTAAAATAAAACTAATGAATAACGTAAATAAACTAAAACTAACGGAAGATTAACCAAAGAAGATGATTTAGAACCTTGAATCCACCACTAACTTATATAACAATGATTTAATTTTATTTAGGAGAAAAGATTAAACATTCATGTGGTGATCTAGGCTACAAGCTTCGATTCACTAAAGAAACATATTATGTTTAAATGCATGACATAATCCATCTAACCATTAGCATGACTTATTCATTCCTATGACATAAATCATCTAAAATTAGCATGGACTATTCAATTCTAAAACCCACAATATACTTGCAAAAATCACATATCTCATACTCAAGACTACAAGAATTAAGCATGGATAAAAATATCAATTAACCCACACAATTATTCTACAAGAACAATCACAGAGAATTAATTGCATCAAACCAAGAAACATCACAAGATATGTAATCACATAAATAATATAATAAATCTCCAAAAAATAAAATAAACCAAAGTTCTATAGCTAGAGTTTCATCAACATTCTAAAAAGAAAATCAGTTCATGGTTAAAAGGGAAAGAAGGAACCAATTTGTAGATCATGGCTTTTTCTTTTCAAATTACACATAGAAGACAAATCTCAACAAGAGTTAATTCTATAGGCTCACTCTTTGTACCTTTTCTACACTAATCAAGGATTCTCAAATTAAACTCAGATGAGGTAGGACTTTAAAGTTTGTAATGTAAGGTTAGGGTGTTGGTTATCAAATGAAGGTAAGTAATTCACATTCAAAGAAAAGAGAGCTTGTAAAGAATATGGATACTCTAAAATTTCGACAAACTTTCTAACTTCGTTTTTGCTTTTTTTTTTTTTTTCTTTTCTATTAATACATTCACCAACTACCATCTTCTTTTTCTCAAAATTCCATCATTTAAGGCCATTCTTTTTCTTACATTTACAAATTTCGGCCTCTTGAATTTTTCTTTTTTTGGCACCTTATGACTTGTAACACAATCATGTATCAACTTTTCTTTCTTTTTTTTTTTTTTTTCAGCTCAATACATTTGTTTTTTTTTTTTCAGCACAACAAGTCATATATTTTTTTTTCTTTTTTTTTTCTCCCTTTTTGTCAAAATAACTTATTCTCTTTCCATAACACCCAAACAACAACTCATCATTGAAGCACAAGTTAGAAGTTTATATTAAGCTCTCTACAAGATTAAGGGTTAATAATTAAGTGGTTTAAAGAAAAAAATAACATTTAAGGCTCAAAAGGGTACTAAGGTAAAAATCATGAGATTTGGCAAGCTTGAAAGGCACAAACGATTTAAAAACGGCCTATGACCATCGTCTCTGAGTCAAATCAGGAAAACCTTTCTATTTCACCTCAAGAGGTATTCAAGTAAGTTCTAGAATGTAGTGAAGAGATTCATCAACTTTGTGCAACTTAAAAATAATGTCAAGGATTTATTAAACACTAACAATAACCCATGTGCTCAAGTGTAAGTCATGCAACAGTTATAACAGATATAGAACATAAGTCCATCACCCTAATTAAAAATAAGAAAACAAGTACTTTTCTCAACTTATTCAAGACATTTTTAAAGGAACTCAAAAAGAATCATTCTTTAAGTGAAATCATATTTTTTGGTTTTTCTCAAAATAATGTAAAAAAATAACCAATAAAAAAATCAGTAAAAATTGAAAAAAAGACGAGAAAAACGAAAATAAAAAAAATAATTGACACTAGAATGCAGCATCTTCTCCCCCACAACTAGACCGTACATTGTCCACAATTTGATAAAAGAATGCCAGGAGTAGAGAAGAACAAAGAAAAGAGCAATACAATCTGGTAGAAAATGCAATATTGGTGCATGTTCAGAAGAGTAGTAGACCATCTCTTTAGCCTCCATCATAATGATATATTGTCTGATTACCTACAAAACAAATACTTGTACCTTTCTACCAATCAAGTGAGATAAAAATAAATAATAAAAAATAGTAAAGACAATTAAGAGAACAAAAAAAAATTTTCTTTTTTTTTTCAAGAAGAAAAAAAATAAAATTAAATAAAACAAATAAAATAAAAATACTAAAAAATTTAGGAGACAATAATACAAGCAATTAATTTAACATCTCCCCGGCAACGGCGCCAAAAACTTGATCGGGATTTTTATAATAAAGTTTTAAACCCAATACTTACAAGTGCACAAGATCAATGTAATACGAAAATATTAGGGTATCGAACCACGTAGAAATGTTTAACTACCTAAATTATTATCTTCCTAAATTAATTTTATATAAAGAAGAATCAAATTTTTTTATCTAAGAATTATTCCTAAAGTAAAATAAAACTAATGAATAGCGTAAATAAACTAAAACTAACGGAAGATTAACCAAAGAAGATGATTTAGAACCTTGAATCCACCACTAACTTATATAACAATGATTTAATTTTATTTAGGAGAAAAGATTAAACATTCATGTGGTGATCTAGGCTACAAGCTTCGATTCACTAAAGAAACATATTATGTTTAAATGCATGACATAATCCATCTAACCATTAGCATGACTTATTCATTCCTATGACATAAATCATCTAAAATTAGCATGGACTATTCAATTCTAAAACCCACAATATACTTGCAAAAATCACATATCTCATACTCAAGACTACAAGAATTAAGCATGGATAAAAATATCAATTAACCCACACAATTATTCTACAAGAACAATCACAGAGAATTAATTGCATCAAACCAAGAAACATCACAAGATATGTAATCACATAAGTAATATAATAAATCTCCAAAAAATAAAATAAACCAAAGTTACATAGCTAGAGTTTCATCAACATTCTAAAAAGGAAATCGGTTCATGGTTAAATGGGAAAGAAGGAACCAATTTGTAGATCATGGCTTTTTCTTCTCCAATTGAAAGTCGCCGCAGCTCTTCTCTTTTTTCTTGATCTTCTCTCTTCTTGTGTGGCCCTTCTATATATAGACAAAAGAGAAGCAAAATCCTAATCCTTAAAGGATTCTACTAAAGTTCTAATCTTAATCCTTAAAGGATTCAAATACTGCAGCTTCCCTTTAACAAATTTAATATGGAATCTTTATTTTCCATTCTTTTTTAGAATATGCATAAAGATAAATAAAATAAATAAAATATAATAATTATGACTAACAAATAAATAAAATATTTTCAAAGGCTAATAATTAAAACTTAAGGTGTTTATTTGTATTAAAAATTGACTCTATCAAGAGGTCCTTACGGAACGAAGAAGTGTAATTGCCCCTTTCAATTGAAAGGCAAGAACTCAATCACTGGAGATAATTGGAAATTATATGTAAAAGATGAGAGGCACAACCATAAGACATGGATTTATCCTTATGCACATGCTCAGGCGGCAAGATTGACGGATGACCAGTTAAAGCTCACTGAGGAATTTAGTAGGTGTCAAGTCGCTCCTCGGAATATTATGACGAGTTTGTTAGAAAAAAAATTCGGATTGTGCTGTAAGGTGTGTGAGATTAATGTTTTGTTTTTTGGCTTAATTATTTAAGATTCATATGATCTTATATGATTTTTGCAGTTTTATTAACTCACTTTATATTAATTTTGCAGTAAACAACCTATATATAATGTCCGTACAAAAATGAAGAAGAAGAGGATGGAGGACGCAATATGGTAGAAGAAGTATTTCATCAATGTAATCAACGAGGACATAGGTGTTATTGGAAAAACTATGAAGAAAATAATATCCTAAGTGATATCATTGTTGTGCACTGGTATCTATTCTTATGATGAGGACATGGCCCTTTGTCTTGAAAATAGACACGACGTATAAAACGAATAAGTGAGTTCCCCTTTTTCTTTTATTATTTTATTTGGTATTGTATTTTAAAAGTAAATATATGTTCACCATAGCTACTGCCTTCATGCGGAATGAGAAAGCTGAAATCTATGAATATGTGTTGCAACAATTTAAGAACTTACATTTTGAATTTCTTGAGCCTGTCGTGATTGTAACTGACAAGGAGTCAGGTTTGATGCTAATTATCTCTTTAGTCTTCAATAATTCTTACCACATGCTCTGCATAAGATATACTGATCAAAATATTGTTAGAAAGTTAACTCTGAAGATTGGAAAGGATGGAGCAGAATTGTTTGTAAACACTACATGGTACAGATTAACTAACTCCTCCACTGAGCAGGAGTACAATTAGAGATTGAAAAAATTGAAGACCAAACTGCATAGAATGTAGTGGTTCTTAGGATACTTGTTTGATGAATGGTTAAATACATGTACCCCGTAAGTTTGTGAGAGTTTGAACGGGTAGGTTTTACATTTCGGTTTTGAAACCACAAATCCGATCGAGAGCAAACATGTACTGTTGAAGGCATGGATCGCAACAAGACACGACGATTAGACACGATTTTTTTCAAGATTGATTCTTTGATTGAGGGATAGATTATGAGATTAAGACCACTCTTGAATATTCCTGATTGAAAGAGAAAGACAACGACAAGCGTAATCTAATAATAGCTCAGTTGTGTTACAACATTTGGCACTGAGAGTTATTAAAGATGAGATAAAGAGTGCCTCGGAGATCTTCGTTGATCGAGAGAATTTGTGCAGACATTGGGTTAGAACGTCACACATGCTTCCTTGATTATGCAAGTTACTCAAACGATACTAGATGTACATTCAACTAAAGTTGGAAGATGTTCACATTTTATGGAGGTCGCTCAAAATAAATGGGTTTTCAGGAATTGGAAGACAACAATCTGCTTAGGAGAGTGATTTTTAGAAACAACTGCAAGATTTTACAGGTATTCTTTGGGGGTTCTCTATACGGCTACTGTCCGAGGTTCATACATCCAAAAAGCTTTTAAATATTAATTAAAATTTTGTATAAATATGCTTTTAATTTATAAAAATACATAATGTCATGGTATATGTATGCTTTAATGCGTTATATGGTTTATATTTATTATAGGTTATGGAGTTGCATCGAGCTGCCCAAAATATCTTACATCTTATTATCCCGTTAAATCTAGAAGGTCTGATTTTCGAGTGCTCCATCCATAGTCATTACTAAATGGAGACGTAAGACAAACTCTACTAAGAGGGATAAAACACACAGGGAGCACATACAGATTGCCCATGCAAGAATGAAAAAATCAAGAGAATCTGGATCGGGATTCGTATCAAGGTCTGGTACGAGTTCCCGTGAAAGAAGGAGGCAGCCACTTGTGCCTAGGGGTCGAGGTAGAGGCTGCAGTAGGGGACCAAGCTCGGGGCTGTCGTCTGTTTCAGTCGAGAATGCATTGGGTTCCTATGAGTTCCCGTACATAAGTGCTTGTTGTTTACCCTTGCATTGTAGACTGGAAAAATGTAGAAGGAGATGGAAACATTGGGTTTAGAATGATATCCTATTTTTTATACGGTGATGAAAATCAGTGGCCGAAAGTGCCAGCATATGTGGAATGAGATGCACGATAAATGCGATTTGTATTTGAATTTTTTTGGCGGCAGTGAAAGATTCTACGAGATTCTTCATGATTTTGCATATTGGATTGGTTTCGCACCGAGGCATTGCTGGATGGATAACTGTATGATTTTGCCATCTTATTCAGCATCTGACCGCGTTAGAGACATGATTGTATCGGACATCTAGCAGATAGTGAGTACTTAATTGTGGTAGTTTTTTCATTTAAATATACGTCTTTTTTTGTGATTGTTTCTTTAATTCATATATTAAATTGCACCGGACAACTAACATCTTTGTTATTTATTTTTTTTGTTTTTGGTTGCAGCTACACATGAAACATAATTTTCCCTTGCCACCTATATACTAACAGTGGTTGAGGTGGTGTCAGAGTAATAAAAGTAGTTGGTGTATCCCTTTGAGTAATTATATAGCAAAGTGACAAGAATTGTATGTTAGTGAATTTTCTCCAAAATATGGTCCTCCTACTCTAAATATAATTAATTGATATATTAATTGTTATAATATTATGCTTTAGCAGAGTGCACTGTTGATGTTATAATTATTAGCAATCCGAATGAAAATAAATATGCAATAACAAATACATATTAAAGTGAGTAGCAATACAACACAAGAAATGCATAATAAAAGACAACAATAAATGAAGCTGAAATCTAAAAATGAAGGTCTTTATATATACGGAAAATCCGAGAGATCTGTAAGAATCTTGCATGACTAGAACATCCTCAGGATCATTATCGCCAGTATATGGATCTAATGCATCAACGATCACAATAACTAGAATGTGAGGAAGTGACGGGAAAATCGAGTCGGGAGGAAGTCTGTCGGGATTCTGAATCTGTGGGTGGGTCCAAAATAGATACCAGTCCATATAGCAAGCTATAGTAGCATAAGGAGGCATCGTAAACCGTCTCATATACTCCAGATCAATATAGTGGTTCGTTGCGTCATCCCAGTAGGCTGCTACAAATGTGTGCTCCACGACATACCTAATCTTCGTGCTAGCTGGTCAATGGTGCTCGTGTGGCACGATAATACGAGGAGTGAGAATGCCCTATAACCGACCGAACTATCGTATACACCTCTTAGGCATATGCGTCTCTACAGTATCGAAGAAGGCTAATGCTCTATGGTATATGGAAAATCGTACTCCCTCTATCTCGGGAGCCGTGTATGTTGTCCACTAAAACTTCTGCTCTCACGGTATCCAATTGCAGATGATAGTATAACATAGAACTACCACGTGTCATCTCCAACAACTCAAATGCTAGATATACAGACTGCGGACAATTGGACCAGGTTTGACTGGTGATGAAAACATGGAAAAATAGAGATATATCCATGCCTGAAAAATAAAGGTAATATAAATATTAATATAATACATATATAAGTTATAAAATGCCAAAGCCTTAGTATGTTAAATAAATCAATATACATACCTCCAACTGTGAGTAGCAACCCCCTAAGTCTCTCGTATCAGCGCGTGATGCCTGATCCCAATTCCAATAAAGCCACACCAAAATTGTAGCACCCCAAGCCATCCTGTTGTACCTCCGAAAGTTCTTTACTAAAGACAATAGATGGTAAGGAACGACGTTCAAGCCGCTTTGGTCAGTGAATTTGGAATTCCTGATCACGGATAAAATGTAACAGGATACTCTAATATCCATAGGAAGCTTTGGATCATCACCAGCAACTGAAATAGATACCTGTAGAATCCCACATTGAGAATCACCTCTACTAGTGAGACTGATGCCAAGGTTCCGGTTTACTAACTCGATGAGCTGCGCCTATAGTATCACCTCATTGGTAATAGCATCACCATATGTAGGTATGCCGAGAATGAGCTCGATGTCGAAGTGATAGTCATCTCACTAAAAGGCATATGGAATGAGTTGGTATCAAACTGCCACCTCTCAACAAACGCGTTAAAAAATGCATGTGCTCGTGCTGGAACATACAAGATTGTAGATAGACAAGTTTTAATGTAGCTGCCTGCTATGTCACATTAGGATCACTTGGTGTCAATGAGGTAAGTATGGAATGACGGCCACGTAACATCAACTTAGGTCGCTCCTGCATATTATAATAATAAAAAATATTCAAAATACATTATAAATTACAAGATAATACGTTATATTAATTAGAACACTATAAAATGAAGTGAAATACATATATTAAAAAATTGTAAAACGTACATCTCCACGTGAAATGGCAACAGCAACATGTCCGATGTATGATGGCATGATCTCTAGATCCTGTGGACCTTCAGGAGCTGGTCCTCTCTATATCCAAGAATCGTCATCAACCTTCTTCGCCTTCCTCTACCCAGCACTCGAACCCTCTGCAACGTCGGGCTCAGCACGTCGCCCTGATGAAGGTCGGGACTGCTTAACAAACCCCATCATAGATCTTGTTGTATCTGACAGAAATCCGACTCTTTTCCCCTACCAGGCCCACTTACAGATGACGGTGGACACATCTCGACAATCGTCCTCCCGCCATCCTATATCCATGTCCTCCTCACTCTCTATGTGCTCGGACTCATCCTCTAAATTGTCTCCCTGAACATCCATTGTTAGCCCTAAGGGCATTATTGCATATGATTTTAATTATGATTAACATATGTGTGATGATTATTAAGCTTAGTTTCTATAGAACAAAAGAGGCATCTTTGGAGTCTCAAGGCTACACTACATAGAAATAAAATATCTCGGTGATCAAGGCATAATGAAGATGAAAAGATCAAGCCAAGGAAAACTCGGAAGTAGGAGAGAGAAGCTCCCAGTAGGTGAGAAACGGTGCGATTGCATATGCTCCCACCTGGACTTCTGATTTTCAGCTAAGGAGTGGAATTTTCTGGCAAAAAGTTGTTTCTTGGTGCTCATTTACGGATCATTAACAGCTTACTGGAAGATTGTTGTGTTAGCTTAACTGTTTTGATAGTTTTTGAAAGAAGGTTTGCTGTTCTCGGGTGTTGCAGTATCGCGACGGGTTCCTGCCCCACCCAGCACCATTGCTTCTCTACCGGTAACGAGAAATAGTGGGAGTGGTTGGGAAAGTTTTGGATATTCACCTTCAAACTTTTTTTCACTAATTTGGAGCTTTCTTGAGGAAGATTTGGGTTCATCCTTCATTATTGAGTAGTAAAAGGGCTGCTGCAGATTGGAAAGAACTGTGTTTAGTGTGTTGGTGTTTCTTTCATGGTCACATTTCATCTCTTTTCACATTGGAGGGGTATTTGTGCACTAGAGATTGACTAATTGGAGGTCAACTGTTTATTTGGTGCTGTTGCTGTTTGTCGATTGACTGATTTTGATATTGCAAGAAAAACGGTCGACCGTTTTACTCGTCCGAATATCTCAGGTCTACTTTCTTCTCAAAGTCTGCTGACCTATTCTTTTTCATCAACTGTTTTCAATCGTACGAATTTTTCTTCGGTTTATCGATTCTGGAGTGCTGCTTAAATTGGACATCCGAACTTATTTTTGGTGGAACGATTTTCAATTTTGGATGTCCATTTATCAAATTCGGTCGTCATTTTTGCTATTCTGGAGGTTCTGCCTAGAGATTCTCAGTACTCAAGTACTCTTGCTGTGATTGACTTTCTTTCTAAGGGTTGTACCCTTCTTGCGTGTCTGTGGGCTTTGTGTCATGTTTCTTTAGTGCTGTTTTGCCTTCTCTTCGTTTATTCTCAAACCTTGCTGGTTCTGTTTCTGGAACCTAGTTGGTTAGGATTGCGTGCTATTCTATCTTTTTGTGGTTGTTTTGGGTGTGAATTGCTCCTGGTTTCTGGATCATCTGGCTATTGTGTTGCTGGTTTGGGTGGATGGAAAAACAGAAAAATTCTGGGGCTATTCGGCAAACCCAGGTTCAGGGGTCAAGAGCTATGGAGGGGAATAAACCAGTTGTTGCTCAGGCTGTTCAAGAGAGTATTGCTGCAAATACTGCATCTGAAACTTCATGTGTTCCAGAGGCATCTCAGTCAGTTTCCAAGACTTTAGGGACCGCTATACACCTTCTAGCTACAGTAAAACTGTGGAGGATTTGGTTAACAAAGGGGAGGAAACAGAATTTTTGCTTCATTGTTCCAAGACAATAGCAACCCAAGTAAGGGGATTTCACTTTCTAATGTGGAAAGTTCGGATAAGGAAGTTGAAATTGAGTTGGACGTCGTTGATGATGTTGTTGAAACTTGGGGATATTCCTTGGTGGGCTATGTTGCTGGTGGTTTCCCAGGACTTGAAGCTATCAACAAGTTGAGGGGAGCTTGGAAGACTCATAAATACGTTCTTCTTACATAAATTTGGGTGGCTTGTTTTCTGATTTAATAATGATGATGAAAGTAAAAAGTGCTTGATGAGGGGTCGTATATGATTTATGGCAGACCACTTATCCTTAAACATATGCCACCATTGTTTGAATTTGGACCTTGTACACACACTGTTGTTCCTGTGTGGATAACTTTGCCAGGTTTACTTGTGGATCTTTGGAATGCATGAGCATTGGACAAGATTTTCTCCAAGATTGGCAATCCTTTGTGTTCAGATGCTATGACTAGAAGGAAGAATAGAATCTCCTGTGTGAGAATTCTAGTGGAGGTTGATGTTGCAAAGGATTTAGTTTCAGAAGTTGCTATTAAAATGCCTTATGGAAGTAGAAGAATACAACAAGTTGTGTACGAGAATGTGCCAAAGTTTTGTTCAATATGCAAAGTCCTTGGACATTCACTTGATGGATATCACAAAAATACGCAAGTGAAGGTCAATCAAAAGGAGAAGATGGCTGATGGGGTGAAGGACAAAAACAAGGGGCCAATACAGGCAAATGCACTTACGGAGGAACAGGAAAGAGCTACTAAGCAGTCTACGATGGCTACTGATGGCTCAACACCAGTTGATGCAGCTAGAGGATAGGGTGAGGATGCACAACTGGCAGCTACTAGGGAGGGGTCCACTAATGGGGAGCAAATTGTTAATGCAGAGGAAGCAGAGTTGTCAGGAAGAGCTGAATGTTTATTCCCAGTTGGACAGGAGCTGATAAAGCTGAGAAAGGAGTCCAAAGGAGGACCACACCAGTCCTGGTTGACAAAGGAGTGAACAAGGTCCACCCTAAAGACAAGGGGAAGAAACCTTTAACGAGGAGCGAAGCTACAACTCTTGAGAAACAGAAGGGGTCTACCCTTCATATCCTGTAACCATGAATATAGGTTTGTGGAATGTGAGAGGGTTCTCTAAGGCCCCTCAAACATAGAGAGGTGTATAGGTTTTTGAAGACTAACAATATTTCTGTTTTTGCTCTTTTGGAAACGAAATTAGAAGAAGGTAGACTTTCTGATATTATAAGATGGAAGTTTATTGATTGGGAACCGAGGCTTGTTGTTTTGGAAATTTTACATGTTTCGCCGCATACTGTCATTACTTGGAAGATATCGGCGAAGAAGTTTTATGTCTCTTTTGTTTATGGGCTGCATTCAATTGTGGAAAGAAGACCCCTATGGCAGTCCCTTGTGCAATTTGGTTTAAGACTTCGACAACCTTGG
Organism: Catharanthus roseus; assembly: GCA_028651295.1. Classification (NCBI taxonomy): domain Eukaryota; kingdom Viridiplantae; phylum Streptophyta; class Magnoliopsida; order Gentianales; family Apocynaceae; genus Catharanthus; species Catharanthus roseus. The sequence continues at coordinate 3,833,227 of JAPQWS010000142.1, forward strand.
TTGGTGATGGGAGATTTTAATAGGGCCCTAAATACTAATGATCGGCGTGGAGCTTCTACAGTTTCTTCTTATGAAGTCCGTGACTTTATGGAGTGTTATGTTGACTTGGGGTTATTGGATATCAACTATACTAGTTCCCACTTTACATGGACAAATAATATTACGTGGTCTAAAATTGATCATGCTATGTGTAACAATGACTGGTTTACTCATGAACTTAATGCAACAGCCAAGTTTACCCTCCGGGATATTTCTCTGACCACTCTCCCTGTGTGGTCTCTTTGTTTGAGCAAAAGGAGAAGCCAAAACCCAGATCTATGTTCTTTAATATATGGGCAGAACATGAGGATTTTTGCAGAATTGTGAATGAGAATTGGTCAATGTTTGTTCATTGGACTAAAGAGTATATCCTTTGTCGGAAACTAAAACTTTTAAAGAAAGGGTTGAAAGAGTTGAATAGGAGACATTTTGCCCACATCTCGGTGAAAGTGGAGGATGCAAGAGCAGTACTGAAACGAGCACAGATTGAGCTCCCTGATAGGGCGTTGGATGACAATTTGGAAGCAGAGGTGAGGGACTTGCAATTGAAGACGATTTTCCTTATAGATGCCGAAAAGAAATTCTTTGCCCAAAACCCAAGTGTGACTTTCTCCTTCAAGGGGATAAAATTACAAGGTTATTCCACTCCTTGGTTAAAAGAAATGCCAAAAGGAACTTTGTCGCCTCCCTAACAAGAGAGGATGTAACTTCTACTAAGAATTCTAATGAGATGCATGAAGAATTGCTTTCTTTTTATGGCAAGCTGCTGGGGGAATATTATGAAACAGTGAGTTTTGATGATCAAATTATGAATGCCGGGCCCAAGGTATCCTCACACAAGTTGTTTCCCTGGTGGACAGGTTTACTAAGGAAGAGATTAGGGGTGCATTGTTTGATATCGGAAATGACAAATCTTTGGGGCCGGATGGGTATACATCTTTTTTTTTTCAAGAAAGCCTGGAATTTGGTTGGGGATGATTTTTGCGAGGTGGTTTTGGAGTTCTTTGACACGAGCAGGATGCTCAAACAAGCTAACCACTCTATCATTGCCCTCATTCCAAAGACACAACAAGTTTCCATGGTGACAGATTTTAGACCGATTTCCTGTTGTAATGTCTACTATAAAGTCATAACTAAACTACTTGCAGCAAGATTGAGTACTATTTTGCCTTCTATTGTTGATAAAGCCCAATCTGCCTTTGTGAAGGATAGGAGTATGGTTGAAAATATTCACTTGGCTTAGGAAAGTATGAGGGGTTACTCTAGGAAACGTACATCTCCTAGTGCACTCCTAAGGCTTATGACATGATTTCTTAGGATTTCTTGGAAAAGGTCCTTCAAGCTCTACAACTCTCGGCCAAGTTCATTGGATTATGGAATGTATAATTACTCCGACTTATTCTTTCAAGGTTAATGGGGAAGTTTTAGGATTTTTCAAAGGTAAAAGGGGACTCAGGCAAGGTGATCCTATATCCCCTTTCCTTTTCGTTATTTGTATGGAGTACTTGTCAAGGAGCCTTAACTGTGCCACTATGATTGACGGTTTTAATTTCCATCCCAAATGTGAGAAGCTCAGGATTTCTCACCTGGATTTTGCTGATGACCTTATGGTGTTTGCTAGGGAAGACTATAGATCAGTTCAAATCATGTGTGATGTACTACATGCTTTTAGATAGGCATCGAGATTATAAGCAAACTCTCTTAAATCGAATATCTATTTAGCTGGGATTGACGAGTTTCACAGGAGCCCAATCATGGAGTATACGGGCTTTCATGAGGGTTGCATGCCCTTCCGGTACCTGGGGATTCCGTTATACGATGTTTACCTTAAAGTTGTGGATTATGAGCCATTATTGGACAAGATCACTAAAATTTTTCTTGCTTGGGCTGGGTTGAACCTATCGTATGCAGGAAGACTTGAAGTTATCACCTCACTAGTGCAAGGAGCATTGGGATTCTGGCTTGGAATACTTCCAGTTTTGGCAGCAGTTTTTGATAGGATTGAAGGCCTTTGTAGACGGTTTTTATGGGGTGGAAACTCAGCTAGAGTTGCTTAGAGTAGCTTGTGCCTTGATAAACAATAGGGGGGCTTGGTTTGAGAGATTCAAGGAAGTGGAATGATGCTCTATTAACCAAAGCTCGTTGGAATATTCACAACAAAAAGGATGCTTGGTGGTGTAGATGGATTCAACACTATTATGTCAAATAGGGAACCATATGGACACTGTAATCAGGAAGGACTTTCCCCCTTTGATGAAACGCCTTCTCATGATTAGGGATACAATTTTGGAAGCTGAAGGTACTGTGAATGGGGCTACAACACGCATTTCTGCATGGGCAAGTGGAGGTACATTCTGGACAATCGACGCCTATATATATTTTGCTCATCATGACAGAAATTGAGTTGGACAAAGATTGTGTAGAATGTCACATTTCCGTCGAAGTTCTCTTTCATCTTATGGCTTGCGGTGTTAGGGAGGCTACCAACTTTGGATAGACTTACCTTTTGGACGTTGACAGGACTTGCAAATTGTGCAACCAGTAGGAGAAGAGTTTATCACATCTTTTCTTTACTTGTTCCTTTACAGGTGATATATAGAAGAGCATTAGAGAATGGGCGGGACTATGTCGACGGAGTATGGCAACTATTCAAAATTGCCTTCTGCGCCTGAAATGGGACTGCCGAGGGACCTCTTGGATATGCAACTTCAGGAAGCTTTCCTTTGCTGGGACTTTGTATTATATTTGGGAATGTGGGAACAAAGTTGTTTTTGAACAATATAGCCCAGATAGGAATCATATTATTAGCAAGATCAAGATACAGGTATATATATGGTTATTTATGCCTTGTATCCCCATATTTTGACCTAATGCTTGGAGTTTTCATGTTTTTGTGGGACTAAGGAGTTTGGGAAAATGTAGGAATTGCAACATGTAATCTTCGGGATTGCCGTGGGTATTCCCGCATGTATGTGTACTATCTCTCTTTTTTATCTTAATACATTTTTACATTTAGATCAAAAAAAGAAAAGAAAAGATCAAGCTATTCCAAGATCAAGGCATAATGAAGAAGAAAAGTTCAAGCCATTGAAGACCTTGAAGACTTATGTCTTAGTTAGGGATATGCTAAAGTACTTTGTAAAACTCCCTAACTTTTATCTTTGACTTTTGATCAAGTATAGAAGCTCCTTGGCAGAAATATCTTTTATTATACTTGAAAAACTTAAGTATTCTTGATAAAGTTTTTTATGCTTTTCAATGTTTTCTTTTTCTAAAGAATATCAGGAATACATGTTATTGAAATGTGAAGGAAAGCACTTTTGTTTAAGGAAAACTGGTTATCAAATTTTTCTCAAAAAAGGGTCATCTGATTTTTCCAAAGGAAAAGAAAAATTGGTCGTCCGATTTTTCTAGCTATAGAAAAATCGGTCATCCTTTTTTTAAAAGGATCATCCGATTTTTTCTTGTAGAACAAAACTGGTCTTCCTATTTTAAAAAGGGCTCATTCGATTTTCCTTTTATAAGGAAATTGGACGTCCGTTTTTAGAAACCAGTCATCCGGTTTTTCATTTTTTACTGTTAAAATGTTACTGTTACACAGACAATAATAGTCATTTTTTCTTTCTTCTATAAATAGAGCATTTGATCTGTAGTAAATGTCAAGTTGCTGAAAACAAAATTGAGATCATTTAAGAACATTTAAAGAGCTTTAAAGTTCATTCTTCAAACATCTTTATGTCAAAAAAAAAAAAAAAAAGAAACTAAAAGAAAATTCTTCTTGGAGTTTCAGTGTTGATCATCCATCAAGGAAGAAGAAAAGAGGAGCTTGTTGAAACAATTATTGTGTTGTATATTTCCCTTTTTTAGCTCATTTGGTAACATTGTTCCTTATTCTTTTCATTCTTTTATTGTGATCAAAGGTTTGTGGAAAATCGTTTGGGTGATCCTTTGATAATTTATTGTATTGTTGTGTTGTGTAAACTTCGAGGTTTTTGTGTAAAACCCTTGAATGGTGATCCTCATTGTGTTTTGTGTAAACAACTTTAAAAATAATGGATTTGTAAAATCCTTAAGTTGAGTCTCAAGATAGTGGATGTAACTCTTTGAGAGAGTGAACTACTATAAATATCTTGTCTCTCCTTCTTGTGTTTTATATTCCTTTTGTATACTTACTATATAATCCTTGTTTTTGAAAGTGGTTTTGTTTGGTTAGGAGTTTCATTAAAAAGACTTATTAAATTCTTCTTCAAATAAAATCGTAGGTTTTATTTCTAAAATTGTTTTAAAAAGTGTTTAATTAGCCAAAAACCTTATCACCCCCCCTCTAAGGTTTTTTAATTGGTATCAGAGCGGGTCTTCTTTTTAAGACTTAACGTCCTAAGAAGAAAAAGATCCTTTTCAAAATGGCTAGTATTTCAAACCTACTCTATGTAGAAGGCTCTTCTACAAATAGGCCTCCTCTTTTTAATGGAACTAACTACACTTTTTAGAAGTCAAGAATTAGAAGGCATATAACCGGGAACACATCTCTTATTAGTGAGCTTAAAGAAACCAAAAGTGGCTTTGTCACCTTTGGAGATAAGAAGAAAGGAAGAATCATTGCTATAGGTAACATTGGTAACAGTTCTTCTTCTTTTATTAAGGATGTTCTTTTAATTGATGGTTAAAATTCAATTTGCTTAGTATTAGTCAATTGTGTGATAATGGAAAAACAGTTGTCTTTGAAAGTGATTCTTCTTTTATCATTGATAAGCATGAAAATAAAACTATTTTTGTTGCTAAAAGAGTTGGAAATGTTTATGTCTTTATATTGAAGATCTTATTTCTCAAAACTTAAAGTGTCTCTTGGTTCATGATGATGATGCATTTTTGTGGCATAGAAGGCTTAGTCATGCTAGTATGGATTTATTGAACCAACTTTCTTCAAAAGAACTTGTTAGAGGTTTATCAAAACTTCATTTTAAGAAAACTAAACTTTGTGATGCATGCCAATTTGGAAAACAAATTAAGACCTCTTTTAAACCAAAAAAAAAAAAATGATTTCAACTTCAAAACCTTTAGAACTCATTCACATGGATTTATTTGGACCAATGAGGACCACTAGTCTTGGTAGTAAGAGGTATGCTTTTGTCATAGTAGATGACTTCTCAAGATTTACTTGGACTTTGTTTTTGAGCCAAGCGTGAGTCATTTCAAGAATTTGTTTCAAAAAGGTTCAAACCTCCCTTGTTTGCAAATTAATCTCTATGAGAAGTGATAATGGGAGAGAATTTAACAACCAAGATTTTACAAAACTCTGTGATGATTTTGGCATAACACATAATTTGTTTGCCGCTAAAACCCCACAACAAAATGGTGTTGTGGAAAGGAAAAACCATACATTACAATAAATGACAAGATTAATGCTTTGTGAAAACTCCCTTCCTAAATATTTTTGGGCCCAGGCCGTTAACACCGCATGCTACGTTATGAATCTTGTTCTCTTGAGACCGTTTCTAAAGAAAACTCTTTTTGACCTCATTTTTAATAAAACCTCATCAATTGGCTATTTCAAAGTTTTTGATTACAAATGCTTTATTTTAAACACCAAGGACAATCTTATGAAGTTTGATAGAAAAACCAATGAGGGAATTTTTCTTGGTTACTCTTCAAACAAAAAGGCCTATAGAATTTATAACAAAAGAACCTTGTGTATTGAAGAGTCCATTTATGTAAATTTTGATGAAACTAACATATTTTTCAAGAAAGATGATGATGACATAGATAACTCCGTAAGCTACCAGCCATTGTACACTCAAGCAAGGGAATAACATGCTAAGGAGGAAGAAGAGATTGAGAAAGAACAAGAGAATGATCAAGAAGCTCAAAGTCTTCCTCAAGATTTGAATATCCAAAGGGACACTCCAAGGATGAAATTATTGGAGATGTATCACAAGGGGTAAGAACAAGAAGGTACTTTATTGATAACTTTGCCGTATTATCTCAAATTGAGCCTAAGTTTATTGATGATGCCTTGTGTGATGAGTTTTAGATTATTGTTATGCAAGAGGAATTTAATCAATTTGAAAGAAACAAAGTTTGGAGTTTAGTCCCAATACCTCGCGATCACTCCACCATTGGCACAAAATAGGTTTTCCGAAATAAACTAAATGAATCCGGAGAAGTTATTAGAAACAAAGCTAGACTAGTTGCCCAAGGATTCAATCAAGAAGAGGGCATAGATTTTGATAAACTTTTGCTCCGGTTGCTAGACTTGAATCCATTAGGATGCTTTTAGCTTTTTGCTTGTTTTAAAGGATTCAAACATTTTCAAATGGATGTTAAGAGTACTTTTCTAAATGGTAATATTGAGGAGGAAGTTTATGTTGAACAACCTCCCGGTTTTGTGCATGAAAAATTTACAAACTATGTTTACAAATTTTCAAAAGAATTCTGTGGTTTAAAACAAGCTCCAAGAGCTTGGTACGAGAAATTAAGTGGTTTTCTTCTTTCAAACAATTTTCAAGAGGTGTGGTGGACACTACTCTTTTTACAAAAACCTCTTGTAACAATGATCTTCTTATTGTCCAAATTTATGTTGATGATATTATTTTTTGTGCTACTAATGTTTCTTTATGTGAAGAATTTTCCTCTCTTATGCAAAAAGATATTGAAATGAGCATGATTGGGGAATTGACCTACTTTCTTGGACTACAAATTAAGCAAACCAAAGAAGGCATCTTCTCAATCAAGAGAAGTACACTAAGGAACTTCTCAAGAGATTCGGGATGAGCGATGCAAAAGGTATTAGCACTCCAATGAGCTCATCATTAAAGCTTGACAAGGATGACAAAGGTAAAAAAGTTGATGAAAAAAGGTATAGAGGTACGATTAGTAGCTTGTTTTACTTAACGGCTAGTAGGTCGGATATTATGTTTGCAGTATGTTTGTATGCTAGATTCCAAGCTTGCCCCAAAGAATCCCATTTAATAGCTGTTAAACGTATTTTGAGATATTTGGTTTCATCATGATTATGGCTTATGGTACTCTAAATAATCTTGTTTTGATTTTATTGCCTACACCGATGCAGATAATGTCAGATGTAAGGTAGAAAGAAAGAGTGCAAGTGGAAATTGCCAATTCTTAGGAGGATGCTTAGTATCCTGGTACAACAAGAAGCAATCGTGCGTATCCTTATCAACCGCCGAAGCGGAATATATTGCAGCCAGTTATTATTATGCACAGGTACTTTAGATGAAACACACTTTGATTGATTTTGGTTTTTCCTTTAAAAACATACCATTTTGCGTGATAATACTAGTGCTATAAATCTTTCCATAAACCTTGTGCAACATTAAAAAACAAAACATATTAAAATTAAACATTACTTTATTAGAGAGCATATTGCTAAAGGTGATATTTTTAGAGTATATTTGCATAGAAGATCAAATTGCCGATATTTTTACAAAACCTCTTTCTAAAGAACACTTTTGTTATTCGAGAAAATTGCTTGGTATTGGTAAATTTCATGACTAATGTGTGTTCTTTGAATTTTCAGATTTCATCTTCTTCTTTATTCTTAAGTCTAGAAAATCGGATGACAAATTTGGGCGACCATTTGAAAAACCGGACGTTCGTTTTCTGTTTGAAAATTTCAAATTTTTTCTTCACAAAAAGCCGAGACATTTGGACGACCAAAACGGATGACTCGTAATAAAAATTGGACGTCTGATTTCTTGTTTTAAGAAAACCGGGTGACCGTTTTCAGAAATTGGTCGACAAATTCTTGTTAAAATGTCGGATTCTGCATTTTTAAAACCAGAAATTCCTCATTCTTTCATTTCAGTCTTACAATCCTTTCTCACTTCTCGTCTGAAAACTCCCTATCTAACAAAGCCCGACAGTTTTCAAAGTTGGATTCTCACTTTTCTTCTCAAAATTTTCAAATTACACTCCTCCTTAAGCAAGAAAACCGTTCAATTTTCTATCACTCTCTCTAATCTCTCTATCTGAGACCTTCAATTTCTACCTTCAAAACCTAAGTTGAATATCCTCCAAAATGGTGAAAACGAAGAATGCAATATTGGTAGAGGTGAGAATGTTGAAGAAGGAGGAAGCAGTAGAGAAAGAGGAAAAGGAAAAATGGTGCCATCTGGAGTTAGGGCTCCAAATAGATTCATCTCTGTGAAGGAAGCAACAAATTTTTGAAGAATGGACAAGGAAGAGAAGGAAAATCGTTCCTGGTCACAGAGTGGACTTAAATGATATGGAAGGTATGGAAATTATTCCAAATCTTTTCAATAATAATGATTGGACACCCCTGCTCACTGTTAATTAACTATATTTCCTTGAATTGGTCTATTAGTTTTATGCAAATCTTCATAAAGGTAGAGCTGAGTTGGAAATATAACCCATCAATGGGTACTCTCTAGAATTGGAGGAAGGGACATTGCATTGATGATAGGCTGTTAAACAATATTTTAGAAATTCCTCAAGATGGTATAAGATTTTACAAGAAGAATAAGAAATGTTTTGACCCTAATCTATATAGTGAAAGAAGATTTGAGAAGATATTCACCAAAGGAGAGGTACTCAAAAGGCATGATGATAGGAATGTGAACAAATGATGCCTATGGTAGATTACTTCATCACCAATCCAAAAGAAAAATTTTCAGAAAACTTGTGAGCGATACTAATTCCTTTTATAACAGTAATAACTCTTTTTCAAACCATAATGGTTTGTTTTAAAAACGGAGCACCGCTCCTATGCTTTTGTTAAGAACATGATAAACATTGTGGAGAACATCTACAATTAATGAACATGCTAATTTATATCGTTCTAAAAACGGTAAACATTTGAAACAAAAAAATAACACGGGGTTTGTGGACTCACCTGTATGCAGATCTGGTGCTATGATCCTACAAATAGGATAACAAAATTACTTTTAAAAAAATCACATACATATTCGCTAACGGACATAATTATCTCTTTATAATCTTAAGATATACATATATATATAGATATATTGTCCCCTGAAGAAGATTCAAAATCTTATAATCTCAAGAATCTTTAATTTGAATACTTACTTGAAACGCCTAAATTGCTTAAAATATAAAAACTAGAAATTAATCTCACAATTAACTAACTATATACTAAAACCCATTTAAAACCTTTAAATCTTAAAAAAAATCAACAAACTTAAACTATATATAATCTAACTTTAAAAAAAATGAAAAGTACATGCAAAACACTAACCTCAAATTAGGAGACTAATATGGCTGCCAAACAAAACTAATTAAAAAAAAACATGAGTTATAGCATTATATAGAGGTGGTAGGCGGTTAGTGAACAAAAGAAGGAAGAAAAAAAAAAAAAAAAAGAAACACAAGGTGGTAACAGGTGGAGACTTGAGGTGGCGGTAAAAACTTAATTAGTAAGTAAGTTTTTTTTAATTCTTTTTATTTTTTTTAACTCACCACTTTAAATGTTATATGGGAATGTCAAGTATTTAAATTTCTAAAATACGCATATTAGGTATTCTAAAAAAATGCCAATTAAAAACACTTATAAACCCCATTAATAAAAGTTTAACGTAATAAAGTTTTACTCTCATTCCTAAGTATCTACAAAAATACTACTAAAGGCCAAAAACACTTTAATCTACTATGTCATACCCCAAACTCTACATTCGTAATACCTGCAATTTTTTTAGAGTCCTGCAAGGTACTTACTGGGTAGAGCGTTGCAAAATTATTATAAAATTATTATAATTTTTATTATTAATTATTTATTAAAAAATAAATTTATTCAATTGTAATAAATTAAATAATTAATTATTAATTATAATATATTTTATTTCTCACCATATTTTTCTTATTAGGAATTGTCATAATATATTATTAAATTTACCTAATTAAATTACATTCAATTTATAATGTATGGCTAAATAACTAAAATTATTATTTCCCCTTAAATATTATTAAATTAACTTTCGTTATTTTATTATTATTTCATCTTTCATTTTTTAAAGGTAATCCTTAAATTATTAACAATTAAATAATTAGTAATTATTGTGAATTATTTGAATAAAACTAAAATAGATTTTAGCCCTAGATCTTTGGCCAGGCAAAAAGTTAAAAGAGAATTTTATTTACCAAGATGGGAACCATTTAGAAAGTGGTTTTTCCCTAATTTTAATGATGAATTCAGAAATCATATTTCTGATGAATTTTATAGATTTTTGTCATATCATAATATTTTATTTCCTTTTGTTCCGTGGTTTATGTCCAATTATATTGAACCTTATATTTCTGTGTTAGAAAGGGATTATAAGCTTTTGAATGGTAATATAATAAAAGGAATATTTCCTCATCAACAATCATTCTATATGGAAAAAGAAAATAATACAGCAAGCTTTACAGCATTCTCAAAATTATTTGAAGATGATACATTAACTATTACTGTAAAACAAATAAATAAAATAATAGAACAACAAAATTATACAAATATTTATTTAAATATTTTAGGAGAACAGATTATATCCCTTCATAAGAGAATTGATATATTAATACAAAAACTAGAAAAATATGATATAAATGCCTCAGGAAAAATAGAACTTATAGCAACCCCAACACTTCAACCTCCGCCTGAAATAAAAAATTATAAATTGAAAACAATGTCAGATCTAGCAATGTTAATAGATAATAAATTTAAACAGCTAAAAATCAATACACTAGAAAATGAATTTTTAGAAAAATTAGAAGAAAATAAGGACTATAAATCAGTTATAAATGATGAAATTAATAAATTAAATAAATTTGCAGATAGACCAACACAAAGAATATATTATTATAATAGACCATCTCCTGTAGATATTTTACATGAAGAACAGGAATACATAGGTAATAATAGTTATAATGGAAAATGCATTTATGAATGGAATTTAGATGGTTATACGGAAAAACAAATTTATAATTTGGCCCATAGAATGTTGATGTATAGTACTATAAGTAAAACTATTGGTAATACTAATAGTAATATAGCAAAAATGATAGTTGCAGGATTCACTGGACAATTAAAAAGTTGGTGGGATAATTATTTATCTCCACAAAATAAAGAAGAAATTTTTAAAAATATAAAACAAGAAGGAAACCAAATAACTGAAAATTCAGTTTATACATTGATAGTTACCATATTAGAACATTTTACGGGAAGAATATCTGATAATAGTGAAAATATTCGTACTTTATTACAAAATTTAAGATGTAAGACATTATCTGATTTTAGATGGTATAAAGATGCTTTTCTTAATAGAGTAATGGAATTGCCAGAAAGTAATAGTACCCATTGGAAGTCAAAATTCATAGATGGACTACCTAATTTATTTGCAGAAAGAGTAAGGAAAACTCTTAGGAAAGACAGGATGGCCATTCCCTATGAAAACTATACCTATGGGAATTTAATTGGTATTTGTGTACAAGAGGGTATAGCCCTATGTAATGAAGTTAAATTAAATTAACAAATTAAAAGACAGAGATTAACGGAAAAAAGACAACTAGGTCAATTTTGTAGTCAATTTGGAATGGAAATTCCATCAGAAAGAAAATTAATAAGAAACTATAGAAAAGATGATAAATATTTAAAAAGGTAAAAGAGAAAATATTCTCAAGAAAAATTAAATAAAAAATTAAAAAGAAAAACTAATAGATTAGAAAAAAGAAAAGATAAGAGTAATATTGTGTGTTATAGATGTAAGCAAATAGGACATTATGCTAATAAGTGTAAAATGAAGAAGAAAATTAATAGTTTAGATATTAGTCAAGAGATAAAAGATTCTTCAAAAAAATTATTTTTAGAATCAAAAGATTCTGAAAGTATTAGTTCAGACTCAGAAATAGATCAGATAAATAATACTTCTGATGATTCTGATAATTCTGCATGTTGTATTCCTTGTAGAAAGGAAATTAGTTCGGATAAAGATGATAATGAAAATGATTATTTTAAAATCATATCTCAATTTAGAGAATCACATATAAATGTTTTAAGTAATAATAATGTATTAGAATTCTTAAAATCAATAAAAGACCAAGAATTAAGGTAAAAAATAATTGAACAAATAGATGATATTCCATCTTCTAGTAATAATAAAGAGGAATTGGAATTAATAGTAAATAATAATCCTTATACGATGTTAGAAGTTTATAAAATGATGAAAGAAAAGAATAATAATTCTCAAAAATCACCTAGTACAATAAATGATTTATATGAAGAGATTAATACTCTTAAAAATGAAATTAAATTGTTAAAACAATTTAATAAAAATTTAGACATTAGAATTTCTAATTTAGAAATAAATAGGGAAACTACTTTAATAAAACAAAATACATTTGATGATGTTAATAATATTGGGGAAGAAAATTTTCTTTCTGTCTTAGATATAATAACATCTTTTAAGTTTTACGTTAAAATAACATTATTAATAAATCATGATGAAATAATGGAATTAATCGCATTAATAGACACGAAAGTGCGGGATACTAGTGTTATACAAGAAGGAATAATTCCTACTAAATATTTTGAGAAAACTACTCATAACTTAAGACATGCGGGAGGTCAAAAATTACAGATTAATTTTAAATTACCACGAGCATATGTTTGTAATAACAAAGTGTGCATTCCTGAAAGTTTTTTATTAGCAAAAAATATAGCTAACCAAGTTATACTTGGAACTCCTTTTATAAAAAAGATTTTTCCTATTACTCATATTGGTACAAATTCCATTATAGGAACATATGAAAAAACTCCTGTATCTTTTCAATTTATAACTGAACCAAATACAAGATTTGTCAATGAAATAAAAGATTTTATTCTTAGAAAACATAATCAAATTAATTTTCTTAATTTCGAAATAAATTCTTTTAATATTGAAGAAGCTTTACAAAATCCTAAACTACAGGATAAGATAAAAATCCAAAATAATATTTCAATAAAAATTTGTAATGACCATCCAAATGCTTTTTGGAATAGGAAAAAACATATTGTTAGTCTTTCATATATAGATAATTTTGATAAAGGAAATATACCAACAAAAGCAAGACCCTGTCAAATGAATTCACAGTACTTAGAATTATGTAAGGAAGAAATAACTTCCTTATTAAGAAAAAAATTATTAAAGAGTCAAATTCTCCTTGGTCATGTACAAGGTTTTATGTTAATAAACACAGTGAAATAGAAAGAGGAGTACCAAGATCGGTAATAAATTATAAACCTCTAAATAAAGTATTAAAATGGATTAGACATCCAATTCCTAATAAAAAAGACTTATTAGATAGATTATATGATGTGATGCCCCCAACCTTGCCACTAGGTCAACTGCGGCTGAGTAGGGCATCTGCGTGCCTCTCGGCACTAAATTATAGGCTCCACACTAAAACAAAACCCTAGAATAATACTAACAGGTATACACAAAGTACGCAGAATACTTAGGTAAATTAGATACTACCGATGCGCTCAAACACAGGATAAAAAAAAACTTCTCATTTCCGTTTTATAATAAACACAAAAGTAATCTTACATCAACAACTTTCATAAAAACATAAAAAGAAGCTCTACAGATGATTCGAGTCTAAAAAGATAAAACATAAATCTATGCCCTTCCGGGGAGATTTGATCCAAAAACACCTGGCCTAAAACTTCAGTGGCTCGCGGAACCCCTGACCGTTCCAAGCTAATCTGAGAAGAAAACGTGAGCGCGAACGCTCAGTGAGTCCACGTGTGTGTGTGCGGTAGTGTTTTCTTTAAAACCATGACAATGCCATTTTATAAAAACAATTTGTGCAATGTCATAAGAAAAATATTTCTTTTGCTATTTTAACAAAACTAATGCTTGAACCTACATGAGGGTTTCGAGCGCAGCTGGGAAGTCCGAGCGAATCAAGACACATCAGCGCAGCTTCTATGCCCCAAATTTAAAAGAACATGTAATGCAACAGTGGGGCTCCACAGACAAAGTCCGGATCCCCAAAATGAGGCCATCGGAACTAAGTTCCGGCATCTCGTAGTCAAATACCAGCCAAACAACATACGAGCGCTCGATTACAAACAACCGCACTCCCATAACACTGGTCAAAACAGGCTACAGACTCCTGGGGCACCTACCAGGTCTGCCCTGGAACCAACCTCGGTGTCGAGCCCCTCCTGACTCTCCACTAGGTGGTCGAACCCCACCGTAGAGCATGATACGGTGTCCACGTAGGCCGATTGGGCCACACCCTCTGCGGTCTACGCCCCTCTTAAAGTGGATCCATCCTCAGAGTCAAAAACCAGTCCACGTCATCGGAAGAGGCCCTACCACGGGGGACTAGCCACATACAGTGCAATCCGCTAACGCGTCCATTCACTTGATTATCAATAAACTTTAACCTTGGTCGGAATGAGGTTTTCGTATGTATTTACAAATCAATGGGCCATTTGCCCAGCCATAATAACAGATTCAAGTCATAAACATTTCAGAACACAAAAGAAAATCCTCATCCGCCAGTCATCACATGCTTATGCAATTTCACAATTATGCCAATGCCAAATCTATATTCATGCATATCAAAGTACGTAACCTTTCCAAGCTAGAACATTTTTCAATATATAAATATTTCCGAAAAACCTGTATACAACAACTTCTTATGCACCACCGTAATAGTCTGTTTTAAAAAAAAACACCTATTTGGAGCACCGCTCCTATGCATTTTTCTACGAAACACGTAACACATTAGGGAGAACATCTCCAAAACACGCTGAGAAATATCGTTCCAAAATAGCAAAATTTTGTAAAGGTTAAAAAAAAAAAACTATTTATATGTCTTGTACTATTTGAAATAAAATGGAGTTTATGGACTCACCTGGATGTAGATCTGGTGCTAAGATCCTACAAAATAATAATGCGAAAATACTTAATACCTGGGTATCGATCAAATAATCCTATTCCCTAAATAATATCGAAATCTTATAAAATGAACTTTAGGATGTATATAAATATACCTATATAATAATACGTATACTTATATAATTCTTTAAAAAGATCGAAAAATCCTATACTCTAAAAAAAAATACTCTCCCAAGAAACCATAATTAACTATATATTTTATACTAAAAATCATTTAAAATATTGAAATCTTAAAATAAATAACTAGCTTAAAAATATATAATCTAACTAGAAATAGATCTCACTATATATTAAAGATGACAAATAAACATATACTATATATATACATACATATATATAACCTAACTAACTAAAAAAAAAGGAAAACAAAACATGCAAACTTACTAGAGAAACGTGCAAACATGCAAATAAAAACTTACTTGAGAAACATGCAAACATGCAAATAAAAACTTACTTGAGGCTAGAACTTGGCTGCCTTAGCTTGTTCTTGTTGCCAACCAAATTTAAAAGAAAAAAAAAGACACATGCTATATATATATATATATATATATATATAGAGTGACTTGAGGTGATTAGGAAGAAAAGAAAAAGAAAAAATGAAAATTGTGAGGCGGTTAGGGAGAGAAAAAAAAAGAAAATGGTGGTGGTGACAAGTAGACAAAGCGTTGGCAGACATTTCCTTAATCGGTAAGTTTTCTATTTTTTTTTTAATTCCTATATGAAAATGCCAGGTATTTTAAATTTCTAAAATAAATGTAATAGGTATTAAAAAAATAAAAATCCACTTAAAGGCATTTATAAACCTTAATAATAAAACCTCAATAAGATAATAAAATTTTATTCCTATTCCTAAATATCCCCAAAATACTACTAAGTGCCAAAAACACTATATCCCACCATATAGATCAAAACTCTATTTTCATCACGTTCTTAATTTTAAAGTCATGCTAGGTGCTTACGGGGTAGGGCATTACATTCTACCCTCCTAAAAAAAATTTCGTCCTCGAAATTGAATAGTTACGTACATATAAGCTCTGGATACTTTTTCTTCAAGTACTCCTCAGTTTCCAAGGTTGCCTCTTCGATCCCATAATGTTTCCATATCACTTTACACATTGGAATCTGTCTCCCGCGTAACTCTTTTACGCTTCGTTCTATAATCTCAGTTGGTTTTTCTTCATATGACAGATCAGCTTGTAATTCCAATCGGTCATCATTGAGAACATGATCAGGTGCAGGGTGATACTTCTTTAATTGTGATACATGGAACACATCATGTATACCTATCAGTTCATTTGGTAAGGCGAGTCGGTATGCTACTTTACCAATCCTGTCAATAATTTCAAATGGTCCGATATATCGGGGGCTTAACTTTCCTCTCCTCGGATATCGCAGCTTCCCGCGATGTGGTGTAAGTTTTAAGAAAACTCGATCTCCTACATTAAACTCTAGATCCTTTCTTTGATTGTCGGCATAGCTCTTCTGTCTACTTTTAGCTGTTTGAAGCCGGTCTGAATTATCTTAACTTGTTTCTGCATCTCTTCCAATTCTGGCATCAAGTTTCTTTGCCTCCAATGGGATCGAACTCCGGCTTCATCCCAGTATAAAGGTGTTCTGCATCTCCTACCATACAATGCTTCAAATGGTGCCATTCCTATCGAAGAGTGGTAGCTATTATTATAAGCAAACTCAGCACAAGAAAGATTGTCAACCCACTTATTTCCAAAGTTTAATGCGCAAGCCCTTAACATATCCTCTAGAGTTTGAATTGTTCTTTCAGACTGTCCATCGATTTGGGGATGTGCTGTGGTACTATAACTTAGATTGGTCCCCATAGCTACCTGGAACTTAGGCCAAAACCTTGAGGTAAACCTTGGGTCTCTATCGGATACAATATCAACGGGTACTCCATGAAGTCGAACAATCTCATCTACATAAATCTGTGCCAACTTGTCCAAAGGGTATGATATATTAATGGCAATAAAATGAGCCACTTTTGTTAAACGATCAACGATTACCCAGATAGCATCCTTATAACCATTGGTCCGGGGCAATCCTGTGACAAAGTCCATTGTCACATGATCCCATTTCCGTTCAGGAACAGGTAACGGTTGTAGTAGTCCCGCTGACTTTTGATGTTCCGCCTTAACCCTTTGACATGTAAGACAGGCCGCTACATACTCTGTAATTTCTCTCTTCATTCCGTTCCACCAAAACTTTTGCTTTAAGTCTTTATACATCTTATTCTCCCCATGATGCATTGAATACTTACTTCTGTGGGCTTCCTCTAGAATCTTGCGCTTAAGTTCAGTATCATTGGGTACACATAACCGATTCCAAAAGTACAGGCTCCCATCAGCTTCTAATGTTCGAAAATCTTCCAATCCCTTAGCTTCCACACGGTTCTTGAACTCTTGGAACTCCTTATTACTCTTTTGGGCACTTCTAATATCCTCTTGTAGGGTGGATGTTAAGCTAAGACTTGATATCTTTTCTTTTCTACTCAATGCATCCGCCACCACATTCGCCTTTCCTGGATAATAGTTAATCGGACATCGATATTCTTCCAGCAGTTCCATCCATCGACGTTGTCTCATGTTCAAGTCCTTTTGAGAAAACAGATACTTTAAACTCTTATGATCAGTAAATATCTCATACTTAGCCCTATACAAGTAGTGTCGCCACTTCTTAAGTGCAAACACGATGGCTGCTAATTCCAAATCGTGTGTCGGATAATTCCGTTCATGATCCTTCAACTTTCTTGAAATATATGCTACAACTTTCCTGTCTTGTATCAACACAGCTCCTAGTCCTTCTCCTGAAGCATCTGTGTATAATGAAAACTCCTTGTTCGGATCGGGTAATGTTAATACTGGTGCCGACGTTAGTCGGTTCTTTAATTCTTGAAAACTTCTCTCACATTTTTCCGTCCACTCAAACTTGGTTGCTTTTCTGGTTAATTGGGTTAGAGGTCCAGCAATCCTTGAAAAGTCTTTTATAAATCTCCGATAGTATCCCGCCATACCCAAGAAACTACGTACTTCAGTTGGTGTTTTGGGTTGTGTCCAATAAGTCACTGCTTCTAATTTCGCTGGATCCACCGAAATTCCTTCCTGGGTAATAACATGTGCTAGGAAAGTAACTTGACTCATCTAGAACTCACATTTGCTAAACTTAGCATATAACTTATGCTCCCGTAGGGTTTGCAACACTTTTCGAAGATGTTGTTCATGAACTTCAGGGTTGGGTGAATAAACAAGAATATCATCAATAAAAATCACTACAAACTTATCCAACTAAGGATTAAAGACTCTGTGCATCAAGTCCATAAATGTTGCAGGTGCATTAGTTAATCCAAATGGCATAACCACAAACTCGTAATGTCCATATCGTGTGTTGAATGCCGTCATTGGAATATCCTTTTCTCTTATCCTGACTTGATAATATCCCTGTCTCAAGTCCAATTTGGAAAAACATCTCGCTCCTCGGAGTTGGTCAAATAACTCATCAATGAGGGGTAGTGGGTATTTGTTCTTAACTGTCACATTATTCAATCCTCTATAATATATACACATCCTCAGGGTTCCATCCTTTTTCTTTACAAACAAAACTGGCGCACCCCAAGGAGATGTACTTGGACGAATATATCCTTGCTGCAACAGTTTTTGTAGTTGCTTTTTCAACTCTTTTACTTCCTCCTGTGCCATCCGGTATGGAGTTCGAGATATTGGTTTAGCATCAGGTACCAATTCTATGCCAAACTCCACTTCTCGATCTGGGGGTAGCGTCGTCAACTCCTCAGGAAAGACATCCACAAACTCCCTCACTACAGGTACTGTGTCTAATTTTACCTCCTCCTTAGGTTTGTTGAGCAAATATGCTAAGTACCCTTGACATCCTTTCCATAGTAACTTCCTGGCTTTCATGCCAGACAAAAAGAGATTCTTTCATTTTGTTCGCTTTCCTTGGAACACCAGGATTGGCATACTCGGTCGGCTAAACTTAACCAACTTCTGTCGACAATCTACTTGGGCATAATGTTTAGACAACCAGTCTATCCCAAGTATCACATCATATCCCTCCAATGGTAAGGCAATTAAATCTCCGGATAAAACCACATTCTCGACACATATGTCACAATCAGGGTACTTTACCTCAGTTATCTTATTCACGCCCATAGGAGTGCTAACTATCAACTGATAATGTATGTTAACAGGAGGTATAGGAATATGATTTATGAAATGCAAACTCACAAAAGAATGCGTAGCTCCAGGGTCAATGAGTACTCTTGTTGGTTGAGAAAAGACTTTTATCATACCTTCAATTACTTCTGCTTCAGTATCTACGGGCAATCCATCCAGTGCATAAACTTTAGCTTTTACTTGTGGCTTAGTATTCCTTCCTTCTGTTGTTCCTCATGACCGGGGGTCGGCCTGCTTTTCTGGACATCTCCGGGGTTACTTGTTGCATCTCAGGGCATTGGTCCTTGGTATGTCATGGTTTTCCACACTTGAAACATAATCTTAACTTCCGATAACACATTTCAGCCACATGCCCACTTCGTCCACAGTATGTACATATTCTGTGGGATCCTCCAAGGGTTAGGGTTGGTTGGCCTTCATTTCCAGTCCTTTGTTCACCACGGGATCTCTTGAAATCTCTAGGTTTCCATGGTCCTTGTCCAGGACATTTATATGGAGTCGTCGCTGAACCAATGGCTGTTTTCCTCTGTATAACCGCTTGATCAGCCATCTTTGTTCGCGTGGCGGCTTCAACTGCGGCCGCGAATCCCATCGGTGGCAAGGGAGCTAATGCTCATTGCAACTCAACCCTTAATCCTTTCACAAATTGTCGCGTCTTATTTTCGTCAGTGTCTATCAACCTTAAGCAGTACTTAGCCAGCCTATTGAACTTTGCCGTATACTGGGCAATTGTTAGGTTACCCTGTCTCAATTGCTGAAACTCATCCTCTCGTTGCTCACGAACCCATCGA
This sequence comes from Catharanthus roseus, assembly GCA_028651295.1. NCBI lineage: Eukaryota > Viridiplantae > Streptophyta > Magnoliopsida > Gentianales > Apocynaceae > Catharanthus > Catharanthus roseus. The sequence continues at coordinate 3,853,177 of JAPQWS010000142.1, forward strand.
GGTATATACTCCTTTTTGAATTCTTCTTGAAAATCATTCCAAGTGCATGGTTGGTTCTTAAGTGTCCATGCTTCGGAAGCTCTAAGCCACCAATCCTTTGCCATTCCTCGAAGTCTAAAAGCTGCAAACGTTACCCTCAGGGCATCCTCATACTTAAGGGTATCATAGATATCATTCAACTGCTCAAGGAACAGTTCAGCTTTAATTTCTTGCTCAACATCTCCATAGAACTCCGGGGGTCGAAACTTAAGAAATCGTTCTAGTGCTTCATCTGCTCCAGTAACTGGTACTCGTTCGTTTCTTCTTGTGGCCATTGAAGTTTCTAATAATTCTGTCATCTTGATCATAAAATTCTCGATTACTTTGTGTGTAGCTTGTTCTGGACGAGGGGTGGCCTCTCTCGTAGGTTCAGACTGTCTATTTTGAGAATTTTCTGACATAACCTCGTCCGTACGGTTGGGAGATTGTGAACCTGACATGTTTCTAAAAACCAAAAAGTCCCAATACTAATAAACATCTACGATTATAGATACTTTATGACAGGTAAACATAAATTCATCTCAGGCATAAACATCAAATGCATACATACAAACATATATATAACTCAAAATAAGGATTTTTGGTACAAGTAGTGTCAAGATACAATCAGATCATCCTAGTCCTACCTCCAAAAAATATATATGGTCGGGTTGCTATACATATCCAAAACCCGAGGACCTCATACCTATGATCCTAAGCCTACTGCATCAAGTACCAATAAAAATACTACTCGTACCTATCCAAGTGACCAAATATTCACACCTACCTGTACTCTATCCAACACCTACTTCGCCTAAGGACACTGGCTACCAGAACATCCTGGACGAGACTCCAGCTCATCACGTGCTCTATCCACTGAATCTCTAGTAGTTCCAAGGAACTGAGCGATAAACTGCCTAAGCCAATCCCGCTCGTTAATCAGCTCCAAAATCTCTCTCTCTCTCTCTCTCTCGAGCTGCATGAGCCTCCTGCGTTTGGGCTAACTCCTCCTATAACATGGCGGCCCTCGCCGTCTCCTGTCGCCGTGCCTGGCGTGCCACATAAAATAAGGCGTCCATTCGGGAGATCTCCTCTCTCAACGCTATAACCTGCTGGCTAGCGGCTTCAGCCTGTTGCTCACGCCACAGGCAGTAACCACAAATGTCATACTCCCTGACCCCACCCCGAAGTAGTGATGCTGGAAAAGAAGATACAGACGCCACAGGTGGAATAGGGATAGAGGAGGCTGCTGCTGGCATAGTATTTGCTACAGAGGTACCCATACTCCCAGTGACTGCAGGTGCCCCTTGCTCTGGTTCAGGCGTCATTTCTGAGTACGACGTGGGCTCGCTAGGGTCCTCTTCTATTGATGTTCCAGGTCCTATTCCCGGTGCCACTGGTGCCATCTCTGGTCCTTCTACTGACTCATCATCGGAAAGGTCAATCACTGGAATCGGTTCTCTTTCTGGGATGATCTCCCTAAGGGAATATGAGGATGATGATGGTGACGTAGTCCTGCTAGGCTCATCTACAAGGGTGCCCTCCTTGTATGTCCATCTATGAGAAGGATGTGCCATCTAGTACCTACAAAACAAAATCTTAGGGTCAGTACTAACCAATAAATCATATGGTTAACTTTAAAGTCTGAACAGTTAACTCTTATAACTTGTCTAAAATCCAACGTTTCAAACCTAGTATCGAACCTAGATGCTCTGATACCACCTGTGATGCCCCCAACCCTGCCACTAGGTCAACTGCGGCTAAGTAGGGCATCTGCGTGCCTCTCGGCACTAAATTATAAGCTCCACACTAAAACAAAACCCTAGAATAATACTAACATGTATACACAAAGTACGCAGAATACTTAAGTAAATTAGATACTACCGATGCGCTCAAACACAAGATAAAAAAAAAACTTCTCATTTCCGTTTTATAATAAACATAAAAGTAATCTTACATCAACAACTTACATAAAACATAAAAAGAAACTCTACAGACGATTCGAGTCTAAAAAGATAAAACATAAATCTATGCCCTTTCGGGGAGATCTGATCCAAAAACTCCTGGCCTAAAACTTCAGTGGCTCGCGGAACCCCTGATTGTTCCAAGCTAATCTGAGAAGAAAACATGATATGGAAAAACGTGAGCGCGAACACTCAGGGAGTCCACGTGTGTGTGTGCGGTAGTGTTTTCTTTAAAACCATAACGATGTCATTTTACAAAAACAATTTGTGCAATGTCATAAGAAAAATATTTGTTTTGCTATTTTAACAAAACTAATGCTTGAACCTACATGAGGCTTTCGAGCGCAGCTGGGAAGTCTGAGCGAATCAATACACATCAACGCAGCTTCTATGCCCCAAATTTAAAAGAACATGTAATGCAACAGTGGGGCTCCACAGACAAAGTCCGGATCCCCAAAACGAGGCCATCAAAACTCAGTTCCAGCATCTCGTAGTCAAATACCAGCCAAACAACATACGAGCGCTCGATTACAAACAACCGCACTCCCATAACACTGGTCAAAACAGGCTACAGACTCCTGGGGCACCTACCAGGTCTGCCCTAGAACCAACCTCGGTATCGAGCCCCTCCTGACTCTCCACTATGCGGTCGAACCCCACCGTAGAGCATGATACGGTGTCCACGTAGACCGATTGGGCCACACCCTCCGCGGTCTATGCCTCTCTTAAAGTGGATCCACCCTCAGAGTCAAAAACCCGTCCACGTCATCGGAAGAGGCCCTAGTACGGGGGACTAGCCACATACAGTGCAATCCGCTAACGCGTCCATTCACTTGATTATCAATAAACTTTAACCTTGGTCGGAATGAGGTTTTCGTATGTATTTACAAATCAATGGGCCATTTGCCCGGCCATAATAACAGATTCAAGTCATAAACATTTCAGAACACAAAAGAAAATCGTCATCCGCCAGTCATCACATGCTTATGCAATTTCACAATTATGCCAATGCCAAATCTATATTCATGCATATCAAAGTATGTAGCCTTTCCAAGCTAGAACATTTTTCAATATATAAATATTTCCGAAAAACCTGTATACAACAACTTCTTATGCACCACCGTAATAGTCTGTTTTTAAAAAAACACCTATTTGGAGCACCGCTCCTATGCATTTTTCTACGAAACACGTAACACATTAGGGAGAACATCTCCAAAACACGCTGAGAAATATCGTTCCAAAAATAGCAAAATTTTGTAAAGGTTAAAAAAAAACATATTTATATGTCTTGTACTATTTGAAATAAAATAGAGTTTATGGACTCACCTGGATGTAGATCTGGTGTTAAGATCCTACAAAATAATAATGCGAAAATACTTAATACCTGAGTATCGATCAAATAATCCTATTCCCTAAATAATATCGAAATCTTATAAAATGAACTTTAGGATGTATATAAATATACCTATATAATAATACGTATACTTATATAATTCTTTAAAAAGATCGAAAAATCTTATACTCTAAAAAAAAAAATATTCTCCCAAGAAACCATAATTAACTATATATTTTATACTAAAAATCCATTTAAAATATTGAAATCTTAAAATAAATAACTAGCTTAAAAATATATAATCTAACTAGAAATAGATCTCACTATATATTAAAGAAGACAAATAAACATATACTATATATACATATATATATAACCTAACTAACTAAAAAAAAGGAAAACAAAACATGCAAACTTACTAGAGAAACATGCAAACATGCAAATAAAAACTTACTTGAGAAACATGCAACCATGCAAATAAAAACTTACTTGAGGCTAGAACTTGGCTGCCTCAGCTTGTTCTTGTTGCCAACCAAATTTAAAAGAAAAAAAAGAAACATGCTATATCTATATATATATATATAGAGTGACTTGAGGTGATTAGGAAGAAAAGAAAAAGAAAAAATGGAAATTGTGAGGCGGTTAGGGAGAGAAAAAAAAAATGGTGGTGGTGACAAGTAGACAAAGGTTGGCAGACATTTCCTTATTCAGTAAGTTTTCTATTTTTTTTTTTTAATTCCTACATGAAAATGCCAAGTATTTTAAATTTCTAAAATAAATATAATAGGTATTAAAAAAATAAAAATCCACTTAAAGGCATTTATAAACCTTAATAATAAAACCTCAATAAGATAATAAAATTTTATTCCTATTCCTAAATATCCCCAAAATACTACTAAGTGCCAAAAACACTATATCCCACCATATAGATCAAAACTCTATTTTCATCACGTTCTTAATTTTAAAGTCATGCTAGGTGCTTACGGGGTAGGACGTTACATATGAGGCGATAATATTTTCTAAATTTGATTTAAAATCAGGATATTGGCAGATTCAGATTGCTGAAAATGACCAATATAAAACAGCTTTTAATGTTCCAATAGGACATTTTGAATGGAAAGTTATGCCTTTTGGGTTAAAAAATGCACCTTCAGAATTTCAAAAGATAATGAATGATATTTTTATTCCTTATACTGAATTTATAATAGTTTATATTGATGATATCTTAGTATTTTCTAAGAATATTCAACAACACTTTGAACATTTAGAAATATTTAAGAAGTTAGTTATATAAAATGGTTTCGTAATCTCCAGACCAAAAATGATTTTATTCCAGATTAATATAAGATTTTTAGGTCATAATATTGAAAAAGGAAAGATCATTCCTATTAATAGAAGTATAGATTTTGCGTCAAAATTTCCAGATGAAATCTTAGAAAAATCTCAGTTACAAAGGTTTTTAGGAAGTTTAAATTATCTTACCATATTATAAAAATTTAGCTTATGATACAGCTATTTTATATGAAAGATTAAAAATAAATCCTAAGCCCTGGACAGAAAAACATACTAAAACAGTTCAGAAGATAAAAGAAAAAATAAAAAAAGATTGCCTTGTTTGATATTAGCCAATCCTAATTGGGAAAAAATTATTGAAACAGATGCCTCAGATATAGGATATGGAAGAATTCTAAAACAAATTTGTCCTGATGATAAACAGGAAAGATTAATTAGATATCACCCTGGAAAATGGACTGATAGTCAGAAAAATTATGCAACGATTGCTAAAGAGATTCTTGCAATAGTAAAATTATTTTAAAATTTCAAGATGATCTATATAATCAGAGGTTTATAGTAAAAACTGATTGTAAGGCAGCAAAATTTATGTTTAATAAGGATTTTAAGCATAATGTTTCTAAAGAAATGTTTGCAAGATGGCAAGCTCATTTAGCCCCATTTGATTTTGAAATAATTTATAAAAAGGGTGAAGAAAATAGTCTTCCTGATTTCTTAACTCGTGAATTTTTACAGAATGATACCTCGGGGAAAAGATAGTCATTTCAGAGGAAGAGGTGGAAGAGGTAATACCTCCTATAGCCAAGGAAGGAATAATATCCTTGTCCAAATGGGAAATAAGAAGCTAATAGCTGAAAACATTGCTCATAAAGATGTCTCATTATATGAGGAATTTAAAAAATTTATTGTAGATAAAAGCAACAGGAAGGTGAAACCTCCTCATCAGGATCATATTCCCAAATTATATCAGAAGAGGATAATATGACCTCATATCATACAAACACTCACAAAGAAATTATATTTCTTTTAGAAAATAAAGATCTTCAATGGCAAAATGATCCATGGATACTAATGAACAGGTATCTAAATACAGCATCATATGCTGCTACATCATATAAACAAAGACCATATTATGAGAGTATACTTAAAGTAAACTCATGTGATATCACACATTTTTATCCTAATACCAAGGTGCCTAATATTTATAATTTTAGTAAAATCATAATTAAATGGATTATATCTGTTGAAAAATAGGGATTATCTCCTCTTAAAGAGAAGGAATTTATACTTTCCGAATCTAAAATATCTTTTAAATATAATTATTGGGATTATATTGATGCCTTTCATAAAGCCTTTTTGTATGAAAATCCTAATAGGAAACATACATGGCTTATAAAGATTTGTGGGGATGTTTATAACAATCCCATACCAAATTGGTTTATGCAATGGTGGAATATTTATGGCACCTCTGGAAAAATACTCCCGGACAGATTTAAACCATTATATGGCGAATGGGTGAATATTTCACCAAAAATAGCAGATTATATCTCTTCAAATCAATATACAGAAGAAATAGCTTCAATGATATTCTTTATTGAATTTTCAATTCCATGGGTTTGGAAATGGACCCCAGAAGTGAGTTATACTCCACAAACTTTACCTTGTCTCAGAAGACTTACTCATAGCAGGTTTTGGGACAGATTGATTAAGATTAATCCAAAAACGAATCAAATTCATGGACAAAATATTTTGGATGAAATTCACATGAAAAATGATAAGTACCAAACCATGAAGGAAAAAGGGAAAATAAAGGAAATTAGTCCTTTTCAGCATATTGCAACAAAATTAAAGTTACAGAAGGAGGTTATAACCAAAGAAGAATTAATCAGATCATATATGGAAGAATTAAAGAAGGACTTGGTGAAAAATTTGGTAGAAGATAATAAATCAGACGTGTCAATGACAGGTTCATCAAATGAAGAATGTTTAGCAGGAGAATCTCAAGATCCTAATATGGAAGAAATATCAGAAGAAGACATTGACCAAATGGCCAGAGAAATTGAACAACAAGCAAGGGAAGAAATTTTTCAAAAGACAATCGTATAATGCGACAAATTTCTGAAAAGACTGCTCTCGTAGGGTACACTTTAATAATGTAATAGCTATAATTGTAGTACAGTACACTTTAATAATGCAATAGCTATAGTTGTACTATAGTATTATTCGGATTTAAAATCCAAAGAAAACTAGAATAGATAAGTTTGATAAGTCCAGCCCTCTGATGGCTATAAATGGGATGCAAAAATCATCCAAGTGAGGCAGGACCAGAAAATCAGAATATCAAAAAAACTCTCTATCTCCACTTTCTCCATTGTAAAATTTTTACTTCTTGTATCATATTCTCAAGAATAAATAAAAGCTTGAAGTCTTCAAGATCATCAATTCTTGTAAGTTTTCTTATTATATTCTACTTTGATATTATTTTATTAGATTCAGCCTAATGGCAGGCTAAATCCATTCATGTTAAGCTATGAAATCACATGTATCATAATAACTATATTGTGAAGATCCTGTTTTGTCTGGTTTCATAGTTTTATGTAAGAACTCAAGGTTTGGGTTAGGAGATCTAGAACTGGCCACAATTACTAAAAGATGAGGGTTAGCCTGTTCAAAGCCGTTGGAAGGCGTATTAAGGCGTTGATCCCAGTTTCATCCTTATTTAATTGTGTTGAAGGATTTGGATCCCCTGTAAAAATTAAGATCCTTCTAACCTAGATTCTTACATGGACACTATAACCGTACCAATTTGGTATCAGAGCCAATATGGGTATGTAATATGTGTGATTCATAGTTTAACATTAATTTATTAAACTTAAATGAATTTGTTAAGAAAAGATAAGAAAACAATTAAAAATAGCCATAAACAGGAAATGGATATTCCTAATAATTTAGAAGAACTTAATAAGTGGACAATTCCTAAAATTGAATTAAAAACTGTATATCAGTTAGGAACTTTTGAGAAATTAGGTTTCAAACAAGTAGTTAAAACTACTGGGGAATCAGTCTCATTGGATAATGAAGAAACTGAAATTAAATTATTACATCATCATGATATAAATCGTTATAAAGAATTATATAAATTCATACATATTGGATTAGTTCAAATTGCATTCAAGCCTTTAACATTAGAAGGCTTACCAGAAAGTTTTATTGCATGCCTAAGAGATGCTAGGAATTTAAACTGGAAACAATCACTAATAGGTGTCATTCAATCAAGTTTGGCACATGGACTTGTTTACTTTAATGTTTATCCTAATTTATCATTGTCATTAAGTCATATTAATATACTTGATACATTGACGTTAAATGTTAAAACACATGGATATAACTATGCTTCTGGATCAGAATTAATTTGTATATGTTATAGAATCTATTATAAACCATTATTTACATTAAATCCTAATTGTAAATTAATGGATAAACAGATTAATGAAACTATTTTGATTGAAACAAACTTTACTCGATCAAACATTTCTACTCGAAATATCATTAAATTGGATGAAATCTCTATACCTCAACAATGGAAATTTGAAAGATCTGGTCATATACACTCTAAAACCGAACATAATATTGATCATATTGAGCAAACTCCAGAAGGAATTGTTTATATACATATGGATAATATTCCATCAAGATTGGGTAATATCCACTAGATCTTATTCTGATCATTCTTTTATTTCTCCTCTAATAGAAGAAAGGGACAATATTCCCTACAGAGTTTCCACTTCACAAGTAAGTGAACGTGATGAGAATAATCATCATGTAGAAAAATTATTTAAAAATAAAGAAAATATTGTTAAAGGTGTTTATAACACTAAAGATGCGGAAATAACCGAATCTGCAAATTGGTCCGGTTATAGTGTCCATGTAAGAATCCAGGTTAGAAGGATCTTAATTTTTACAGGGGATCCAAATCCGTCAACACAATTAAATAAGGATGAAACCGGGATCAACGCCTTAATAAGCCTTCCAACGGCTTTGAAGAGGCTAACCCTCATCTTTTAGTAATTGTGGCCAGTTCTAGATCTCCTAACCCAAACCTTGAATTCTTACATAAAACTATGAAACCAGACAAAACAGGATCTTCACAATATAGTTATTATGATACATGTGATTTCATAGCTTAACATGAATGGATTTAGCCTGCCATTAGGCTAAATCTAATAAAATAATATAAAAATGTAGAATATAATAAGAAAACTTACAAGAATTGATGATCTTGAAGACTTCAAGCTTTTATTTATTCTTGAAAATAGGATACAAGAAGTAAAAATTTTACAATGGAGAAAGTGGAGATAGAGAGTTTTTTTGATATTCTGATTTTCTGGTCCTGCCTCTCTTGGATGATTTTTGCATCCTATTTATAGCCATCAGAGGGCCGGACTTATCAAACTTATCTATTCTAGTTTTTTTTGGATTTTAAATCCGAATAATACTATAGTACAACTATAGCTATTGCATTATTAAAGTGTACTGTAGTACAATTATAGCTATTACATTATTAAAGTGTACCCTACGAGAGCAGTCTTTTCAGAAATTTGTCGCATTATACGATTGTCTTTTGAAAAATTTCTTCCCTTGCTTGTTGTTCAATTCTTTGGCCATTTGGTCAATGTCTTCTTCTGATATTTCTTCCATATTAGGATCTTGAGATTCTCCTGCTAAACATTCTTCATTTGATGAACCTGTCATTGACACGTCTGATTTATTATCTTCTACCAAATTTTTCACCAAGTCCTTCTTTAATTCTTCCATATATGATCTGATTAATTCTTCTTTGGTTATAACCTCCTTCTGTAACTTTAATTTCGTTGCAATATGCTAAAAAGGACTAATTTCCTTTATTTCCCCTTTTTCCTTCATGGTTTGGTACTTATCATTTTTCATGTGGATTTCATCCAAAATATTTTGTCCATGAATTTGATTCGTTTTTGGATTAATCTTAATCAATCTGTCCCAAAACCTGCTATGAGTAAGTCTTCTGAGACAAGGTAAATTTTGTGGAGTATAACTCACTTCTGGGGTCCATTTCCAAACCCATGGAATTGAAAATTCAATAAAGAATATCATTGAAGCTATTTCTTCTGTATATTGATTTGAAGAGATATAATCTGCTATTTTTGGTGAAATATTCACCCATTCGCCATATAATGGTTTAAATCTGTCCGGGAGTATTTTTCCAGAGGTGCCATAAATATTCCACCATTGCATAAACCAATTTGGTATGGGATTGTTATAAACATCCCCACAAATCTTTATAAGCCATGTATGTTTCCTATTAGGATTTTCATACAAAAAGGCTTTATGAAAGGCATCAATATAATCCCAATAATTATATTTAAAAGACATTTTAGATTCGTAAAATATAAATTCCTTCTCTTTAAGAGAAGGAATTTATATTTTACTAAAATTATATCATGAGTTTACTTTAATTATGATTTTACTAAAATTATAAATATTAGTCACCTTGGTATTAGGATAAAAATATGTGATATATCATGAGTTTACTTTAAATATACTCTCATAATATGATCTTTGTTTATATGATGTAGTAGCATATGATGCTGTATCTAGATACCTGTTCATTAGTATCCATGGATCATTTTTCCATTGAAGATCTTTATTTTCTAAAAGAAATATAATTTCTTTGTGAGTGTTTGTATGATATGAGGCCATATTATCCTCTTCTGATATAATTTGGGAATATGATCCTGATAAGGAGGTTTCACCTTCCTGTTGCTTTTTATCCGCAATAAATTTTTTAAATTCCTCATATAATAAGGCATCTTTATGAGCAATGTTTTCAGCTATTAGCTTCTTATTTCCCATTTGGACAAGGATATTATTCCTTCCTTGGCTATAAGAGGTATTACCTCTTCCACCTCTTCCTCTGAAATGACTATCTTTTCCCCGAGGTATCATTCTGTAAAAATTCACGAGTTAAGAAATCAGGAAGACTATTTTCTTCACCCTTTTTATAAATTATTTCAAATTAAATGGGGCTAAATGAGCTTGCCATCTTGCAAACATTTCTTTAGAAACATTATGCTTAAAATCCTTATTAAACATAAATTTTGCTGCCTTACAATCAGTTTTTACTATAAACCTCTGATTATATAGATCATCTTGAAATTTTAAAATACATTTTACTATTGCAAGAATCTCTTTAGCAATCGTTGCATAATTTTTCTGACTATCAGTCCATTTTCCAGGGTGATATCTAATTAATCTTTCCTGTTTATCATCAGGACAAATTTGTTTTAGAATTCCTCCATATCCTATATCTGAGGCATCTGTTTCAATAATTTTTTTCCAATTAGGATTGGCTAATATCAAACAAGGCAATGTTTTTTATTTTTTCTTTTATCTTCTGAACTGTTTTAGTATGTTTTTCTGTCCAGGGCTTAGGATTTATTTTTAATCTTTCATATAAAATAGCTGTATCATAAGCTAAATTTTTATAATATGGTAAGATATAATTTAAACTTCCTAAAAACCTTTGTAACTGAGATTTTTCTAAGATTTCATCTGGAAATTTTGACGCAAAATCTATACTTCTATTAATTGGAATTATCTTTCCTTTTTCAATAGTATGACCTAAAAATCTTATATTAGTCTGGAATAAAATCATTTTTGGTCTGGAGATTACTAAACCATTTTGTATAGCTAACTTCTTAAATATTTCTAAATATTCAAAGTGTTGTTGAATATTCTTAGAAAACACTAAGATATCATCAATATAAACTATTATAAATTCAGTATAAGGAATAAAAATATCATTCATTATCTTTTGAAATTTTGAAGGTGCATTTTTTAACCCAAAAGGCATAACTTTCTATTCAAAATGTCCTATTGGAACATTATAAGCTGTTTTATATTGGCCATTTTCAGCAATCTGAATCTGCCAATATCCTGATTTTAAATCAAATTTAGAAAATATTATCGCCTCATATAATCTATCTAATAAGTCTTTTTTATTAGGAATTGGATGTCTAATCCATTTTAATACTTTATTTAGAGGTTTATAATTTATTACCAATCTTGGTACTCCTCTTTCTATTTCACTGTGTTTATTAACATAAAATCTTGTACATGACCAAGGAGAATTTGACTCTTTAATTAATTTTTTTCTTAATAAGGAAGTTATTTCTTCCTTACATAATTCTAAGTACTGTGAATTCATTTGACAAGGTCTTGCTTTTATTGGTATATTTCCTTCATCAAAATTATCTATATATGGAAGACTAACAATATGTTTTTTCCTATTCCAAAAAGCATTTGGATGGTCATTACAAATTTTTATTGAAATATTATTTTGGATTTTCTTTATCTTATCCTGTAGTTTAGGATTTTGTAAAGTTTCTTCAATATTAAAAGAATTTATTTCGAAATTAAGAAAATTAATTTGATTATGTTTTCTAAGAATAAAATCTTTTATTTCATTGACAAATCTTGTATTTGGTTCAGTTATAAATTGAAAAGATACAGGAGTTTTTTCATATGTTCCTATAATGGAATCTGTACCAATATGAGTAATAGGAAAAATCTTTTTTATAAAAGGAGTTCCAAGTATAATTTGGTTAGTTATATTTTTTGCTAATAAAAAACTTTCAGGAATGCACACTTTGTTATTACAAACATATGCTCGTGGTAATTTAAAATTAATCTGTAATTTTTGACCTCCCGCATGTCTTAAGCTATGAGTAGTTTTCTCAAAATATTTAGTAGGAATTATTCCTTCTTGTATAACACTAATATCTGCACCTATGTCTATTAATGCAGTTAATTCCATTATTTCATCATGATTTATTAATAATGTTATTTTAACGTAAAACTTAAAAGATGTTATTATATCTAAGACAGAAAGAAAATTTTCTTCCCCAATATTATTAACATCATCAAATGTATTTTGTTTTATTAAAGTAGTTTCCCTATTTATTTCTAAATTAGAAATTCTAATGTCTAAATTTTTATTAAAATGTTTTAACAATTTAATTTCATTTTTAAGAGTATTAATCTCTTCATATAAATCATTTATTGTACTAGGTCATTTTTGAGAATTATTATTCTTTTCTTTCATCATTTTATGAACTTCTGACATCGTATAAGGATTATTATTTACTATTAATTCCAATTCCTCTTTATTATTACTAGAAGATGGAATATCATCTATTTGTTCAATTATTTTTTACCTTAATTCTTGGTCTTTTATTGATTTTAAGAATTCTAATATATTATTATTACTTAAAACATTTATACCTGATTCTCTAAATTGAGATATGATTTTATAATAATCATTTTCATTATCATCTTTATCCGAACTAATTTCCTTTCTACAAGGAATACAACATGCAGAATTATCAGAATCATCAGAAGTATTATTTATCTGATCTATTTCTGAGTCTGACCTAATACTTTCAGAATCTTCTGATTCTAAAAATAATTTTTCTAAAGAATCTTTTATCTCTTGACTAATATCTAAACTATTAATTTTCTTCTTCATTTTACACATATTAGCATAATGTCCTATTTGCTTACATCTATAACACACAATATTACTCTTATCTTTTCTTTTTTCTAATCTATTAGTTTTTCTTTTTAATTTTTAATTTAATTTTTCTTGAGAATATTTTCTCTTTTGCCTTTTTAAATATTTATCATCTTTTCTATAGTTTCTTATTAATTTTCTTTCTGATGGAATTTCCATTCCAAATTGACTACAAAATTGACCTAGTTGTCTTTTTTCCGTTAATCTCTGTCTTTTAATTTGTTGATTTAATTTAACTTCATTACATAGGGCTATACCCTCTTGTACACAGATACCAATTAAATTCCCATAGGTATAGTTTTCATAGGGAATGGCCATCCTATCTTTCCTAAGAGTTTTCCTTACTCTTTCTGCAAATAAATTAGGTAGTCCATCTATGAATTTTGACTTTCAATGGGTACTATTACTTTCTGGCAACTCCATTACTCTATTAAGAAAAGCATCTTTATACCATCTAAAATCAGATAGTGTCTTAGATCTTAAATTTTGTAATAAAGTACGAATATTTTCACTATTATCAGATATTCTTCCCGTAAAATGTTCTAATATGGTAACTATCAATGTATAAACTGAATTTTCAGTTATTTGGTTTCCTTCTTGTTTTATATTTTTAAAAATTTCTTCTTTATTTTGTGGAGATAAATAATTATCCTACCAACCTTTTAATTGTCCAGTGAATCCTGCAACTATCATTTTTTCTATATTACTATCAGTATTACCAATAGTTTTACTTATAGTACTATACATCAACATTCTATGGGCCAAATTATAAATTTGTTTTTCTGTATAACCATCTAAATTCCATTCATAAATGCATTTTCCATTATAACTATTATTACCTATGTATTCTTGTTCTTCATGTAAAATATCTACAGGAGATGGTCTATTATAATAATGTATTCTTTGTGTTGGTCTATCTGGAAATTTATTTAATTTATTAATTTCATCATTTATAACTGATTTATAGTCCTTATTTTCTTCTAATTTTTCTGAAAATTCATTTTCTAGTGTAATTGATTTTTAGCTGTTTAAATTTATTATCTATTAACATTTCTAGATCTGACATTATTTTCAATTTATAATTTTTTATTTCAGGTGGAGGTTGAAGTGTTGGGGTTGCTATAAGTTCTATTTTTCCTGAGGCATTTATATCATATTTTTCTAGTTTTTGTATTAATATATCAATTCTCTTATGAAGGGATATAATCTGTTCTCTTAAAACATTTAAATAAATATTTGTATAATTTTGTTGTTCTATTATTTTATTTATTTGTTTTACAGTAATAGTTAATGTATCATCTTCAAATAATTTTGAGAATGCTGTAAAACTTGCTGTATTATTTTCTTTTTCCATATAGAATGATTGTTGAGGAGGAAATATTCCTTTTATTATATTACCATTCAAAAGCTTATAATCCCTTTCTAACACAGAAATATAAGGTTCAATATAATTGGACATAAACTATAGAACAAAAGGAAATAAAATATTATGATATGACAGAAATCTATAAAATTCATCAGAAATATGATTTCTGAATTCATCATTAAAATTAGAGAAAAATAATTTCTAAATGGCTCCCATCTTGGTAAATAAAATTCTTTTTTAACTTTTTGCCTGGCCAAAGATCCAGGGCTAAAATCTATTTTAGTTTTATTCATAATGAAAAATTCATTTCAGATTCGGTTATTTCTGCATCTTTAGTGTTATAAACACCTTTAACAATATTTTCTTTATTTTTAAATAATTTTTCTACATGATAATTATTCTCATCACGTTCACTTACTTGTGAAGTGGAAACTCTGTAGGGAATATTGTCCCTTTCTTCTATTAGAGGACTAGATCTTGGGATATTACCCAATCTTGATGGAATATTATCCATCTGTATATAAACAATTCCTTTTGGAGTTTGCTCAATATGATCAATATTATGTTCGGTTTTAGAGTGTATATGACCAGATCTTTCAAGTTTCCATTGCTGAGGCATAGGGATTTCATCCCATTTAATGATTCTTCGAGTAGAAATTTTTTATCGATTAAAGTTTGTTTCAGTCAAAACAGTTTCATTAATCTATTTATCCATTAATTTACAATTAGGATTTAATGTAAATAATAGTTTATAATAGATTCTATAACATATACAAATTAATTCTGATCCAAAAGCATAGTTATATCCATGTATTTTAACATTTAATGTCAATGCATCAAGTATATTAATATCACTTAATGACAATGATAAATTAGGATAAACATTAAAGTAAGCAGGTCCATGTGCCAAACTTGATTGAATGACACCTATTAGTGATTGTTTTCAGTTTAAATTTCTAGCATCTCTTAGGCATGCAATAAAACTTTCTGGTAAGCCTTCTAATGTTAAAGGCTTGAATGCAATTTGAACTAATCCAATATGTATGAATTTATATAATTCTTTATAACGATTTATATCATGATGATGTAATAATTTAATTTCAGTTTCTTCATTATCTAATGAGACTGATTCCTCAGTAGTTTTAACTACTTGTTTGAAACCTAATTTCTCAAAAGTTCCTAACTGATATACAGTTTTTAATTCAATTTTAGGAATTGTCCACTTATTAAGTTCTTCTAAATTATTAGGAATATCCATTTCCTGTTTATGGCTATTTTTAATTGTTTTCTTTTCTTTTCTTAACAAATTAATTTAAGTTTAATAAATTAATGTTAAACTATGAATCACACATATCACATTAACAATTAAATAATTTATAAACATTACAGAGTAATCATAAATATCAATAAAATAAACAAGTAACATAATATATATATAAACAATTAGGACATTAACAAGTTTAATCAACACTAACATATACACATTATAATATAAAATTAACTAAAAAATTAACATAATGGTATAAAAAATAATTAATATAACAAATTAATATAAGAAAAACAATTCATTTTTAAAAAATTCCTCCATGCCAAGCTTTGGCGTGACCGTCTGGTACCCAATGCCAAACTTTGGAGTGAGGTATCTTCTGTCCGCGCCATCGTTTGGCACTAACAACAAGAAATCGATTAATTCTTGCACGCCAGGGACTGGCGCCAACGTCTAGCATCCAGCGCCATCGCTCGACGCAAGGAACTTTCGGTCTGCGCCATCGGTTGGCATTGGCGACCAAGAACCCACTTCAAGCAATATTTTTCCACCTTCGGTACTTTTTTTTAAAATTTTTAAACAGCTAAAAATGTAAATAAACGAATATAGACTGATATACTAATATTTTTTACGATTTTTAATAGTTGGATTTAACGAGTCGTCATTTGAAGTCTTTGAATGTATTGAGAACTTAGAGAGGCAAGATGTTCAATTAAAAATGAAAAATTTTTATGTGTAAATTTTATATTTCGATGCATAATTTATCATGTTTTTTGAATAAGTGGTTAATTAACATTAGAAACAGCAACCTCCTCAGAAGGGGTTACAAAACGATCCAATCGAAATGGTCCCATATATTTTTTTAAAATCATTAATGGCAAAATTAATAACTACATTATTGATTTATGAAATTGATAAGTATTTTAAAATGAATAACATATAAAGAATTGACAATTATGTTAAATACTACTCTCTCCGATCACAAATGTAAAAAGTTTAAAATTTTTGCACATGAATAATTAAGGGTCTTGAAAACAATACAAATTTTGAACTACAATACTTTTTTTACCCTTTATAAATGAGCAAATAGATAGATAGTAGAGGTGGAATAAATAAATATAAATATGAATAAAAATAGAAAAAACTCAATAAATGCTCATTAAAGTCATAAAACCTTCCTTATTGCTCAAATTTAATTACAAAATTGAAGACTGCTGATGCTGATCTGTCCTCGTTAGGATTTTTATTGATGCTTTCAGACATATGAGTTATGGTCTAGATTATAAAGGCATCCGGCTATTTTTAGATCCCACAATAAGGTAGCAGAATGTTTAGTAAAGTTTGTTCGGACTCTTTGTTCTACTATTTTTTTGATTTGGACAGTATTCAGATTGTATCATCTCTGCCATTAGAGCAGATTGTGTAGATTAATGAAATGGCTAAAAAAAAAAAAAAAAAGATATAGTTAGAAATTATAATTGGTCTTATGTTATGCATTATTTCGTACTGAAAAGGTTTCCTGGCACTTTGGTGTACCTTTCGTCCAGTCAGCAACCATATCATATTCCCTTCCCAAAAAGAAAAAGAAAAAAAAGCAGCAATATATTCTTTTTGAGGGAAAAAAAAGCAGCAATATTATACTATTCAAGATGTTGAAATTATCGTATCATTACATAATAGCTATTTTCCATAAAGAAAACAGAAGAAAACATTACATAATAGGTAAACTGCGCAATGCCCTTTCCACGGCAAGTCATCAATGAGTAATTTTCTTTGCTTTGGTTAATCAGAGTTACTGTAAATACTACTTGGAAATGTTTTTTGTTGGACAGTTTAAGAGGCCTTTGGTTAGTAATGAAGAGTTATATCCCACAAATTTGTGCCAGTTGGAATTTTAATGCTCAAAAGATGATCTTCGCTTCTGTATTGGAATGCCAAGACTTGGGAGTTCAAATAGCAGAGCTTGGGCTTTGGATTGGAATATGCACCAAAAACGCCTTCTGCTCCTCTTCCTTTGATTCTTATACCCTTTGTAATCACATAATCACCACTATAAGCGTCAACGGCATCAATTGCCCCTCCAGAGTTGAACATATTTATTAATCCGATTGGTGCAAACTTTATAGTTTCAGCATAAACCTGGAAAGAATCATGAGAACCAGCCAACAACACGTCCACCCATGACTATTTAGTACTAGTACGTACTATTAGTGTAATAATATCCATCAGAAAGAGGCACAGAAACTAAAAACAGGAGCCAACCTTAATAGGTGATACCGTAAAGATGTCACATTGCAGTGTATCCAAGGTAACCTCAAACTTGTCATGCTTTGCCATTCGGAAGAGGTTCCCTGGACGCGTACAAAGATGTCACTTGAGATTAATCAGATAGCATTGCAAAAGCAAGCAATAATACATAGAGGTTAAAAACGTGATTCTTCAGCACACATACTCTTTACTAGTATTTTTACCTGATTTGAAGGAAAAGACCGCACAATCTCCCAACCATGACTTCCCTGAGACATTCCCAAAATACTCAATATCAGCAGGAGAGATCTTTCCAGACAGCTCATGATTTCCTACTTGAAGAACGCTGCTTTCCAACCCAGGCCAATTTCCTGCCCCTTGGCAATTGAATACGCCAATAATTCCAGTACATTTGTTCACATTCCAAATCTTGAGAAGACTACAATTTTAAATGGTGTACGCCAACTGGTGAATAGAGGCATGGATAGTTTCTGTTGAAGCAAAACTTCTGCAAAACTAATTAGTAATATTATCTGTACCTTTTACCATCTGTAACCGGATCACAAAATAGGCAATCTCTTGTAGGCCTCCCGGGGTATTTGGCTCTTAAAATCGACCCGTCAAGAAGCACAAGTCGCCTTAATATGCTGAAGTCATGTTGGCCAGGTTTATCACTGTCATAACACCAAAACATAGTAAAGATTGATTTTTTAGAAGGAGCAATATGGCTATAGAACTACTAGTACTTCTGTAGATTGGTAAGACAATGGAATTAGAGGCAACCTGCTCTCACTTATGTTTTAATTTCCACTTAAAATGGATCCCAAAATCCACATGCCAGGAAAAGCAAATTTTGACAGAGCTCAAAGCTAATATTAAATTACAACCATCAGAGTTTAATTAATTTCCCCATCAATAATGTTGTTATCCGTATCTTGCGAATTTACCTCACGTAGACTCCACAGCCTCCCACAGCCCGTGCGATTGCATGAAACTCGGCCGCCCCGTGATGACTCTGCAAATCGGGAAAATAGTTGGGGTTAACCTTAAGGCCGTAATGGCTATAGATTTATCAGCTAGGAAGCAACATAACAGCATCTCGTACATAGAACATGTCCCAATCTGGCACAACAACTTCACCGAAAAATATGCTGTTATATGCCACAGCAGCTATGTGAAGTGTTTGAGTATTGGGGTTCCTGGGATAATAATCGTCAGATGCGCGGGTTATAGCACTCTGTTTTGAGCTGCAAGTGTAACAAAAGAAATCAAAATAACACTTCAGAAAACAATATGTTTAAACTACAGTAACTGGTGAAAAAATTAGGTAGACAGTTTACATGCACATATATATTGAAAGACCTTTTCTAAAAAAACGAAAAAGATAATGCTTTTACTACAACTTTCCAGACTACATAGATCCATGAACAATATATATCAAGCAACCATACATAACATAAATATCCGCGAGTTGAAAGTTGAGTATTAATAGGGTACTAATTTAGATTTAGTTGTCTCTCTGCAAACACAGAATATCATATATTTTCTAAAAAACTGTATGAGATTAGATGCAAACACAGAATATCATATTTTTATTTTTAAAAAAAAACTGTATGAGATTAGATAGAATTTGTTACTCCTTCTGAGATGAAATCAGTAGAACAAATGGGATATTCAGTTCATTACTTGTAAATAGAATCTGTATTCTGACCCATACAGCATATTATGCTATTATCTCGGAAGTTCCTGGATATGGAGTTCTCCAGAGCTTGTTGAAAATGCCTAGTAAGTTTGACTCGGCCTCCTGAATCAGTTGCTATAGTTTCCAGGATGTTCTGCACGTCTACCTTAACTCCATCTACTCCTTGCTTTGCAAGATAGCTATGCAGATCATCATAAAATTCATAGATTTTGGCTGGATCAATTGTTCCAATACCGTACTTTTCCATGCAGTCCATAGCAATATCCCTTACATGTGCTAGATTCCCAGGTGATTGGACAGGGAACTTTAGTGTTGGGTTATACTTCTGAGTCTCTGGAGCACCCGGGTGGAGTCCACCCCAGTATCCCATCAGCGCATGCCATACATAGACATACCTGAGAAAGAAAAATGAAAGAACAAAGAGAGACAGAGAGGAGAAAGTACTGTCAGATATTCATGATTCCCACATTATGGAAGATCAAAATAAAAGAAGATCCACATTTTGATTCCAATGGACAAGAATACAGGTCCAACTACATGACCCGCTTTATGCTAATTTAAGTCGAGGTCAGAAGAAAACCAGAAGAGAGCACAAGATTGAAGGAGAGAACATACTTGAGGCCAAAAGTCCTCTTTATATCTGAAACAAATTCTTTGAGACTGGTAGGCACCTTGTTTAAAGCCTCATTTGTTATCCTTCGGAATTTTTTATTCTCTACAATGCTCACTAGTCTGGCTCCAAACCTGCACTGACAATATTTAGAGATACATGAATGATATAAACTGATAGGAGGCAATAAAACTAGACTTACTGTGACCCTTCAACAAAAGGTTCATCATCTCTCTGGAACTCATTGGTTGTGTCTTGCCACCCATCATCAATTATCAAAAATCTTGCTGGAGTGCCTCCTCTCGATAAGCTGTGTTTAATTATGGGAGCAAAGAAGAGTGACTTCATAAGCACTGATACAAGGAGAATGCATAGAAAATAGAACTAGAAAACACACTTGAAAATGTAAGCACTTCGATATAAAATGCTATGCATAGCCATCCATGCCAACACGATTGGATATGCCATCATTTGCCGAAACGATATCTTCTGATGGTAACCTACAGGGGTTTGATATTACTCTGACAAGTTTCGTTTAATTTTAGGTTTCAATATGGTCACAGAATGAATCAAATAAGATTGTGGGAATCCATTGAGCAGCTGAGAGCTCAAATTCATTTGTATTTATGTCGAAACAAATATAAAGAACTGCATATTTAAATCATATACAAGGGAGAGCAAGAGGAAATTCTTGTCATATTTCAATTATTCAAGGATTGAGATACAAGAGGATTTCAGGTACCTGTCCAGGCCTTCTTTGATTCCTTCTGGATTAACATCATGGTAAAATGCATCCCATGTACACCAACCAAACCAATCTAGCATTCCAGGCATCTGGATATAGAACAAAAATCTTTTGATTCCTAACTTCAACAACATCACTGAGACAATCTAGATAATGGCAGTACTTGCCTGTTTGCTTTCTCTGTGCGTGAATGTTCCGGAATATTTCTGAAGAATCCTGTGTGTCATCAGAAGGCAAAAGAACATTCATCCTGTGTTTACTTTCCATAATCAACTCCATGTACCTCACTAGACATACGGGATATTTTCCATAGTTAAGAGTACAGTTAATTCAATTCAACATGTATGGCCTAATGGATCTCAAGCTAATTGATGAACTAGATATAGTTGAATTTTCAAACTAATCAAGTAACCAATTTAATTCAATTTTAAGGATATGACAGATTTCTCAGAGGCCCACCTACTTCATAGATTCATTCATCAAATCGAAAGGATTGTTTCCACAGTTCACAAAGACTGCCTTAAGAGACTCTGATGTTAGCACAGCAGGATCACCTGTGATAAATGCAAGTGCCGGTAGCTCTATCAATTACATAGAGTATAGAACTTAGACAGTATAAGGTAGGTTACAATATCTTCTTTTTTGAAATGCCAATCAACACAAGTGAACAGACATACGTGAACAATGTGGCGCAAGTAGCCAAAAAAGAATTGTGAGGTTACTAATAAATAGAAAATTTTTGTAAGCAAGCAAGCAATTCTGGTGTGCATGATGATGATGGCAGGAAAATTGGTGTGGAAAATGCATAATGCATCACGATAGATGAGACTTTTACTGCAACTATTTGTTTCATTTATGTACAAGGAGGTAACAGTTAGATTGACCCCGCGATGAAGAAGAGATCGTTATTGTAGGCCTGTTGGATCGATTGTTCACACATTTTTCTTTTCCCTTCCAGCCCAATTTATTATACCCTATGATAAGTTGGACCGAGCCTCACAACCCAAATAGGATGAGTTTATCTTTTAACCCAAGATGTTGGGCGGGCCGGGTTGGCAACATCCCAATCTCTTCTTGTGTCTTCCTTAGGTGACTTAGCTGTTGGTTATTTGAATAAGTCTTCCAGGTACTTGACTGTTCTGTTTTGAACGATTCTTCCAGATGGCTTATCTGTTGTTGAATGTGTCTAGCTTAGAAACTCTATAAATACTCTCATCCTTCCCATTGCTGATATGAAGTGACCAATAACTCTGTGTGAAACTTTCTTACGTTCTTTTATCTCTTCTTCTTCTTCTTCTCTACAGTTTCTTATTCCTCTATTACTGCCTGTTCTCTGTCAATTCTTCTGTTGTTGCCGCCGCTAGTCGCCATTCTTGGTTGACTGCGTGCTTGGGTGGCTTGTGAAAGAGAGAACCAAGAGGGAGAGATTAGATTGTTCTTGTGTGTGAGGCTCATACATTGTTCTGAGGGTTTGATCGAGAATCTGAATTTTACAGTCGTCCGTTTTTTGCTTCCGAATATCTCTGTTCCCCTCTTTACACAGAAATCGGTGGTCCGTTTTCTCTGTGTTGGTCGTCCAGTTTTGAAAACGGACGTTTGATTTTGAGAGTTGGTCGTCCAATTCTTTCTTTTGCTGGCAAAAATTGGATGTTCGATTTTTGCCAACTCATCCGATTTTTACAGGTGCTTTGTATTGAAGAAAGATTGGTAGTCCGTTTTTTGGACACCTCATCCGATTTTGAAGGGCCATTTTTAACAGTTGTTATCCGGTTCCATCATCCAATTATTTGTAATAGATTAGATATTTATATTTTGTTCTTCCACTACTTTTGTAATAGTTTGTAGAGGTTTTATTTATGTAATAGGGCTAATCACCAACGTAACTCTTCTCAACAGTGGTATCGGAGCTAGAAGGAGATTTGATCTTTCTAGTGTCTGGTGTCTGTTACATTCCTCCATCAACGTGGACGTCATCCGAAATCTCCTAGGTTTTGCTTTCCAGACTCACGGGAACTGTTGAGTTCCGAGAATCTGGCACAGGTCATTATTACTGCTTTTTGCTTTCCTTCCGTTTATTGTCTGGATATATATTCTGCTATTTATATATCTGATTATGGACCAAAATTTTTGTGATTTCTGTTTTTCCTTGAAAAACCAAAACCCAAGCCTGGCTTGAGTCCTATAGAGATTCCAAGTATTTGCGCCTTAGTTTTTTTCTTGTTTGATTGTGAAAATGTTTCTTTATTTACGTAATCATTGAGATTGTTTTATTGTCTGTTTAGGTGCTGTTGCTCAGCCTGTGATTATTTATTCTATTTCTCTGTTGATCATCTGTTTAGTGATTGTTGCTCAGCTTTTGTTATCTGTTGATCTATTGTGAGTTTATTATCTGCAGATTGCCTGTTTTTTTAGCTATATTGTTTTTCCGGGCTGTTTTTGTGACAAAACTTTTTCTTAAATCTTTTATTTTTCGCACATTATTCCTATTTCCTACTGTTTAACATGTCTATTCCAAAACTTGAAATAGACAAATTCGATGGCAAATCTGATTTTGTAATGTGGCGCAGAAAAATGAAAGCTGTTTTAGTCTAAAACAAAATTGCACCCGCTATTTGCACTCATGACAAGCATCCAGAATCTTGGACAGTAGAAATATTAGCTGAAAAACTTGGTGATACACATAGTTGTCTCACCTTGCATTTGAAAGATAATGTTTTAAGAGAAATAAATGAAATAGACAATGCTTATGAAATCTGGACAAAACTTGGAAAAACTTTATTTGAGAAAGTCTTTATCAAATAAAATCTATTTAAAGAAACAACTCTTTGGCTTCAAAATGTGCGGATCAAAATCCCTCTTTGAAAACATGGATGATTTAAACAAAATTGTTTTAAAACTCCAAAATGTTGGAGAAAACATTTCTGATGAAAACATTGTTGTTATTTTGTTGAATGCTTTTTTGCCTGAGTAGTTTAATAATGTGAAACCTGCTATTAAGTATGGTAGAGATAACTTGATTCTTTCTGATGTGAAAAATGTTTTGAAATCAAAAGATTTAGATTTGCGAAAAGAAACTAAAAAAAACTGAAAGAATCTTTTCATGTGAGGGAGGGTTGGCCGGTCTAAAAGTAAAGGAAGGTCTAAATCTCGAGATAAGAATAGAGTGAAGTACTTTTATTGCGACAAAGATGGTCATATGAAAAACAAATGTTTTAAATGAATCAAAGATGAAAAATTACGTAAACAAGGTAATGAGAAGGATAAAACCGACAAAACACACGATTTCGAACTAGATGTTAATTCTATGCTTTCTAAAGTTTTATGTGTTTCCCTTTCTCCATCTACCTCTGATAAGTGGATTCTTGATTTTGGTTGCACTTTTCATATGACACTCAACAAGCATTGGTTTTCTGATTTTAAACCCCTTGATCATGGAAAAGTTTTTATGGAAAACAATCAGGTTTGTGATGTCAAGGGAATTGGAAATGTTTTTATAAAGATGCATGATGGTATGACTAGAAAACTGACCAAGGTGAAGTATGTGTTTGATCTTAGGCGGAAGTTAATCTCCCTTGGTGTTTTTGACACCAATGGCTATTCTTATAAATCTGAATATGGGATTTTACGTGTTTGTAAAGGATCTCTAGTCATGCTCAAAGGTTTTAAGAAAAACGGTTTGTAAACTTTACTTGGAAAAACTGTTTGTGAATCATCTGCATTATTTTCTAAAAATGTTCCTGAAAAGACTGTATTGTGGCATCGGCGGATTAGCCACATTAGTGAAAAGGGTATGCATTATTTACACAAACAAAATCTTTTAAACGGTGATAAAATAACTTCTTTAGATTTTTGTGATCATTGTGTTCCTAGCAAACAACTCAAACTCAGTTTTTCCATGGGCACACACAAATCCACTGCTGTTCTTGATCATGTGCACTGTGATCTTTGGGATCCTGAAAAGGTACTCACTTATAGTGGCAATGTTTATTTCCTTTCTATTGTTGATGATTTCTCACGGCATGTTTGGATGTTTCTTTTGAAAACCAAAGATCAAATTTTTCAAAAGTGTAATGAATGGAAACGTTTTGCAAAAAATCGAACCGGAAATAAACTAAAGGTTTCAAGAACAGATAACAGTTTGGAATTTCGCAACAAGAAATTTCATGATTTGTGTGCTTTGCATGGTATTATGCATCATAGAACCATTAGGCACAACCTACAACATGACAAGGCAGCTGAAAGGATGAAACGAACCATTGTGGATAAAGTTAGATGTCTTTTGGTATCATTTGGGGTTCCTAAATCCTTTTGGGGAGAGGTTGTTAGTACATCAATTTACCTTATAAATAGGTCTCCTTCTACTATCATAAACTTCAAAACACCTATAGAATTGTGGACCGGCTAACCACCAAACATTTCCAACCTTGTTTGGGTGTGCTGCTTTTGCACATCAAAGGGAAGGGAAGTTAGACCCTAGGTCTAAGAAGGGAGTATTTATAGGCTATCCTAGTAGGGTAAAGGGTTACAGAGTGTGGCTTAAAGGTGAACTGAGTGTCAAAGTAGTTGTGAGTAGAGACGTAGTCTTTAACAAACTAGACATATCCAATCTTAGAATTGAAACCAAACCCGAGAGTTCTACCGGTATACCCATAGTTGGGAACATTCTTGTGGAGGTGGAGGACACCTCCGAACCTCCTCAAGAGCACACACTAGAACCCAAGTTAGAACCTAAAACCAATGAGGAGTCTGGTAATCCAACTATTGTTCCTGAACCCGATGAGCCCGATCTAGGTAATTTTGATGATGATGAGGATCATCCAGAAGACACAAGCACAAGCCCTTAAATATTACCAACTATTGAGAGATAGGGTTAGAAGACTGATAAGGGAACCTTCTAGGTATGATTTTTTATACATCGTTTCTTATGCTTTTGTTGCTGCATCTTTTGTAGAAGAAAAAGAACCTGTATGTTTTTCTGATGTTTTAAAGAGTCCTAATCGCTCTTTGTGAATACATGCTATGGATGAAGAAATGTCTTCGTTGCATAAGAATAAAACTTGGGTGCTAGCGCCTAAACCACCTAAACAAAAATTGATTGATTGTAAATGGTTTTTCAAAGTTAAAGAACCTAAATCTGTTAATAGACCTCCAAGGTTCAAGGCTAGATTGGTTGCAAAAGGTTTTTCTCAAGTTGAAGGTATTGATTTTAATGAGATCTTTTCTCCTGTTGTTACGTATAAGACTATTAGAGTTATGCTTGCTATTGTTGCCTTCTTTGATCTTGAGCTTAACAGTTGGATGTTAAAACTGCCTTTTTGCGTGGTGAACTTGATGAAATCATTTACATGCGCCAACCACCTGGTTTTGAGATGAAAGGGAAGGAGCATATGACTTATCTGTTGAAGAAGTCCTTGTATGGGCTTAAACAATCACCTACACAGTGGTATAAAAGGTTTGACTCTTTTATGCTTAAAACTGGTTTTGTTTAAAGTAATTATGATAGTTGCTTATATTTTTCTAGTGATACTGTTGATAATTCCATCTATTTGCTCCTTTATGTTGATAATATGCTTATTGCTTGCATGCATATAGATAAGATTATGCACTTGAAATCTTTGTTGAAATAAGAGTTTGAGATGAAGGATCTTGGATCTGCCTCTAGAATTTTAGGCATGAACATTGATAGGGTTAGAATTGATCCTTCTTGTAGAAAATTGTTTCAAAATTTTTTATGCATTTGTGTAAGCCTGTTTGTCCCCCCTTGCAAGTCGTTTTTAGCTTTCTTCAAAGACTTGTCCCAAAACTGAAAATGAGAAGAAAGATATGACCAACATCCCTTATAAAATGACCATAGGATCTGTCATGTATTCTATGATTTCTACTCGTCCTGATATTGCTTATTCCATAAGCCTTTTGAGCTGTTTTGGTAGAGATCATTGGGCCGCCCTTAAGTGGCTATTGAGATACATTAATGAGACTATTGATAGACGCTTGCGTTATCATAACTGGTCTGAATAATTTGACTTGATTGGTTATGTGGACTCTGATTTTGCAGGTGATAGAGAAGGTAGAAAGTCTACCACTTCTTATTTCTTTACCCTTGCTGGTAATTTTGCTTCTTGGAAATCACAGCTGCAGCCTGTAGTCGCTCTTTTAACTACCGAGGCTGAATAATTACTGCCATAGAAGCAATTAAAGAAGTCATTTGGCTTCAAGGACTTTTATCTGAACTGTATCTTTTACATTCTAAAGCTATCATATTTACTAATAGTCAGAATTGTCTTCATTTGTGTAAAAATTCTATTTATCATGAAAGGACTAAATATATAGATGTTAAGTATCATTTCACTCGTGAAAAAAGATTTCAAATGGTATTGTTAATATAGATAAAATTAGTACTAAAGATAATCTTGCTGATTTTGGTACTAAAATTGTGACAACTGTCAAGTTTATTTTGTGTAGAGACCTTCTACATATTGATGCATGTTGACTGTCTTGATTGGAGAATTAACCAAAATGTGTTCAAGGTGGAGCTTGTAGGCCTGTTGGGCCGATTGTTCACACATTTTTCTTTTCCCTTCCAACCCAATATCTTATACTCTATGATGAGTTAGACTGAGCCTCACAACCCAAATAGGATGAGTTTATTTTTTAACCCAAGATGTCGGGTGGGCCAGGCTAGCAACAACCCAATCTCTTCTTGTGTCTTCCCCAAGTGATTTGGTTGTTGGTCTTTTGGATGAGTCTTCCAGGTACTTGGCTGTTCTGTTTTGAACGATTCTTCTAGATGGCTTATCTGTTGTTGGATGTGTCTACCTTAGGAACTTTATAAATACTCTCATCCTTCCTATTGTTGATATGAGGTATCCAATAACTCTGTGTGAAGTTTTCTTACGTTCTTTTCTCTCTTTTTCTTCTCTGCAGTTTCTTATTCCTTTGTTATTGCTTGTTCTCTGTGAATTCTTCTGTTCCAGCCGCCGTTAGTCGCCATTCTTGGTTGACTGCATGCCTGGATGGCTTGTGAAAGAGAGAACCGAGAGTGAGAGATTAGATTGTTCTTGTGTGTGAGGCCCATCCATTATTCTGAGGGTTTGATCGAGAATATGAATTTTTCAGCTTTGCTCTTCCTCGTTCGTTTTTGGCTTCCGAATATCTCTGTTCCCCTCTTTACACAGAAACCGGCCGTCCGATTTTTCTGTATTGGTCGTCGGGTTTTGAAAACGGGTGTCCGGTTTTGAGAGTTGGTCGTCCGGTTCTTTCTTCTGTTACCGACTTTTGCCTTCTCATCCGATTTTTGCAGGTGCTTTTGATTGAAGAAGGATCGGTGGTCCGTTTTTCGGACACCTCTTCCGATTTTGAAGGGCAATTTTTAAGAGTTGTTATCCGGTTCCATCTCTGGTTATTTGTAATAGATTAGATATTTATATTCTATTCTTCCGCTGCTTTTGTAATAATTTGTAAAGATTTTGTTTATACAATAGGAATGATCACTAGTGTTATTTTCTTCAACAGTTGTATATCCCATTAGTAATGCAGGTTAGGTAATTAGTGGAATGCAATTGAAAATCATCAGAGCTCTTATATAAGTGAATTTTTTTAGTAAAGAGCAAGAAAACCTGACCAGTTTCAACACAAACTTGAAGCTCATCGGCTGAATTTCCTTGCAAGCTGCTCCTCATTTCACCATCTAAGAAAGGCAGGAAAACAATGTAGCCGTTGTTTCCAGTAGGCTCTTCAAGACTAGATTGATCTTTGCATACTTCAAGCAGCAGCATTTGAGTTTCAATGGGAATGTCGCCAGCTGACTTTCCTACTCGAGGAATCATCCACCAAATTTTAAACCTAAACAAGCTCAACAATCGCATTTCCCTGTAGCATTGATGCACGCTATACTGTTAATTTTTGGACATGGTGAACCATTAGATGATATAACTCACACAATCCGTGTTTAGCAAAAACAGAATTAAAATTTATAAGTAAACTTTGCTCGGAAAAGAGCCAGTGAGAAAATCTTAAATAAAATTAAACAGGTAGGTAGGCATGTAGGAGACTGAAAATGAGGACAGGACAGCTGCTAGAGATAGCAAAAAGGAGAAAAAGGTTTAATTACTTGATGATTCCGAGCTTGAAAACATGTCGAGAATTGCTCTGAGTAGAAGTGGCACCAAGGAATGCGGCGGACGATTCGGAGCAGGGCGTCATAACAACATTATCCGGCACTCCGGTGAGTGCATCGGCGCCGTTAAAGCTAAGGACGCCATCCTTAATGACTGGCTTAGTTTTAAGGAACATTGAGCATCTGCCCGACCTGTGAGTTCGATGTAATCCATTGCCATTGAGAAGGAGGACCGGCGCCGGAGACGTGCGCACTCCGAGTCTGAGATGCGCAGTCCCCAAGGCCGACGATGGGGACGTCCAGAGGGTCATGGCAATTGGCGAACGAAAGATTTTGAGCTCAGAGCAGAGTCAGTTGAGGGAACAGTTTGCTTTGCTCCAATCCCATGTATGACATTTATCTAAGTAACTAAGTGGATTGGATAGTTACGCATATGATCAGCCTTCGCCCTTGCTTTCAGTGGCCACATTGCAATTGTCACCTTCTAAGTTCTAAATTTTCTTTTTTTTTTTTCCTCTCTCTCTCTCTCTCTCTCTCTCTCTCTCTCTCTCTCTCTCTCTCTCTCTCTCTCTCTCTCTCTCTCTCTCTCTCTCTCTTCTTTTGGAAGCAATATATATCACACTATAATCTTCAACTGGAAAATGAATGTCCTCTTATTTTCTCGTGACAGTAGCAAAATCTACCCCAAAAAAAAGACATTAGAGATAGCAAATAGGCTGGCCTCTAAATCCTGACCTGGGTCTGTCCGAGTTTCATGCAAAGTTGGTTAGTTGACTCGTTAGTTTATCAATTTTAAACCGTGTTAATTTGTGGTCTTAATAGTGATGACTAACACGGTCCATTAGAAAGATTGAGACTTGACAAATTAGTCTTAACTTGGATTGGCCTTTTAAAAATTTACAACTAAAATTAAATAACTTATACACAATTTAAGAACTATGAGGGGTCTTATCGCTAAAATTCTCAAAAGAAATTTAATTTAAAAATAATAATACTTTATCATGTAGTATGAGTTATGTAAATGTCTCATAAATGTACCCGTTTCACTTTATTACAAAGATTAAGAAAGTTTAAAAAAAGATGGAAGAGTGATGTTGAGATTTGCAAGTATACAAATATCAGACAAGTAATATTATGATGAATAAAGATCGTCTCAAGAGGATTGTTTATCTAACTGGTGAACTTGCCTACTTCTATAATCAGACTTAAACCAAAAAAGAAAGATGATTTATTTGTATCTAAAAGTTAAAAACTAATGAAAATTAAAAATAAAACAAAACTTGTTTAAGAAAATTTTATGATAAAAAAAGGACTAAGGCACCCTTAATCCAATCTACTCCTTTTATTCCTATGGTTGACTTATTCTTGATAATTCTTGATTTGGTTAACGGTGAAATTCTCGTGAATAAACTAGACTCACTCTTGTGCAGTAAAGCTCCTAGCCTTGCTAATAAACCAATCATATCTCTAAGTGATCTTAAGAAACAATACTGCATACACCTCTGTGGATCTTCCCTAACTTTCGTTTCCCGCTTATTAGAAACCACACAAAGAAACCAAATCTATCTCTAGTCAGTTTTACGATATATTGTTTATTACCTTGATCTAATTAAATCTATTGCCTCTCGGCTACTAGATGCAATCTATGAACATACGATAGTGGGGCAAAAAATTGCGAGCATTAATAACAGATAATAACAATTAACCAAGAAAAAGATAAAGGATAGAATCTTTAAATAAAAACAACCATATTTATAAAAGTTTCGATCTTCAAAGAAGGCCTTAGTCACAAAAAACTTAACTACTCATAATAAACAAATAAATAAAAAGAAGGTTTAGAAGAAGCCTGGAAAGTCGTTTTCGAATTCGTCTTCTGAGTCTT
This sequence comes from Catharanthus roseus, assembly GCA_028651295.1. Lineage (NCBI taxonomy): Eukaryota > Viridiplantae > Streptophyta > Magnoliopsida > Gentianales > Apocynaceae > Catharanthus > Catharanthus roseus. The sequence continues at coordinate 3,884,328 of JAPQWS010000142.1, forward strand.
CAACAATAAGAGATATCTAAACTAAAGCCTAAACTCCTCTATTTATAGAAGTTACAAATCAAAACCCAAAAAGGATTAGAAAATTACTAAAAACTAGAACTCTAAACATAACTAAAAAGAGAAAAGGAGGTTACTTAAAACTATAATTTTAAAATTACTAAAACAAACAATTTCTAAAAAGAAACAATAATAATAAAATTAAAAAACTAAGATAGCTGCTGGAACCGCAATTTTGTCACCGATTTAGAGAGATTCTAGCACCGGATTTGTGACGATAAAGAACTGCGGCTGAGGACACGCTTCCTGCGTCGGAAAAGTTAAATTCAAGTTTTTCTTTTTTGCATTTAAGCCTCTAACTTCTCCTTATCTTTAATTTAGCCCCTACAATTTAAATAAATTAAAAAGGAGGTTATTTGTTTAAATAAAACTCAATTTCACTAGAATTTAATTAAAATAAATATCAAATTAAGACAAAAAACTAGTGAAAATATCAATCTACCAACCCCCTATACTTGGAAGTTTGTTTTTCTTCAAAAAAAGAAATTTAGAAAGATCGACAATAATTCAAATTAAGCATTCTTCATTAAAAAACTCAAACTCATTAAAATAGAACATTCTTCCACTTCTCTTCAAATTTGATTTAACAACATATATTCAATTATATTTCATAACTAAAGCAAGACTTCGTATAAAGTGTGATCATGACCATTAGAGAGTGTTAAAAAAAATAAAAACAAAATTTCCAAATCACACAAAGAAGATTAAGTCTTAAAAAAATGATAATTCCATAGGCTTACTCTGTTGGAATCCGTAGGCAAAAAACAAAGTAAAATAAAACTACGGAAATCCAACAACAGGATCTGCACATACTAGAAAATCCGATTGGATAGAAATTACCTCAATGTTTTGATTATTCGTTGTGGAGGCGCTGCTTTGTACGCTTCGCCCTCTACTAGTATCCACGCGACAAACTCCTCTGCAAGCGATCGGGATGCTAGCCCCTTCTGTGTTTTGAAAGCTGTTCAGAACTGATCCTGACTATCTGGTAATCGGTCGTATTTCGGAGAGAGGAGGCTAGATACTATATCGCCGTTCTAGGGTTTAGGGTTTTGTTTTTCTTTAATCAGATAAAGGACGGCCACCAAGAAAAGGTTAACATAACCTTTTATAGCTGTCAATATCAAAACCCTAACTGTCATCTAATGACAGTTTAATCTCGTCCGTCTATTCCTATAATCATCCAACAGTTGGATGAGTAATATTAAGTAATTAATTTCATTTATTCGATTAAATAAAATTAATTACTTATTAACTTACCAGAAAATATAATATGGAATCTAATTCCCCTTTTATATACGTTCAACGAAACTGGACACAATCTAGATTCATTGAACGTGGACATTATGCTCACAAGATCGTTTATGCGTGTGACCCTGTAGGTTCACTTAACATTGGCAGTGAATGAAAAATGTCCTAGACATTATGCTTACCCAAGTTAAGTAAATGTAATAATAACCTAGCATCAGATTTAATATTTAGTCCTTTTTGTCACACGATATCCTAATTAAGTATAAGGCATGGATCAAGTCATCCTTATAAAACTTAATTAACCATTTACTTGATCACCAGGCAGACTGTTCCAACAAATAATATTAATAACACCTTATTAATACTTATTTGAGCATGGCCATGCATATTTTCCAGTCTTCCTTATCAAGGGGCCCATGAATATCTCTCTCTAAAAAGAGAGGGACAAATCCCTTTCACTATCTCCAATATTCAAGCCATGATAAGAAAATAAGCCAACCAATAGTCATAATGATCACCTAATTAAAAGTGATGGTTGACTATGTCAAAACATATTTTCTCCCCATGCAAGAAACATTAGAAACATTAGGTCAAAGGACACCAAATGTAAAACTGAGAAGAAATACTTATAACTTAAACCCATGCAATATTTCTTCTTCACTTTGGGTCATGTCCAATACAATATTCTCAATATGTATTTATGAATTGATTTTATATCTCATATCCATGATCAGTAAAACTTGACCATCAATCAACTTCACACTAGTTTACAAGATGGAATAAACTAGGGACAAATAAGAATAGTATTTTATTAGCTATAAGGGTTTTACTATCAAGTCACATACTTGATGACCAAGAACATAAAATACAATTCAAAAAATAAATGCTTCATAAATCATAAATGTGAGTCAATTGGTCTTATGGCATATACTAACATACTCTTCATACTATCTCTCCACTAATCGAGGCTTCCTAAACTCAACTTAGATCAGGTAGGACTTTTAATCTTGTAATGTAAGGCTAGAGCATTGGTTAACAAACGAAGATAAGGAATTCAAAATCAAACAAAGAGAGAGCTTGCAAAAACTGATCTGATTACAACAAACTTTCTAACTTTACTTTTGCTCCAAATATTTTTCCAATAAAATTTTTATCAACCAAACCACTTTATAACAATATTCATTCATAAAACTTATTTTTCTCATTTTTTCCTTTTCATAAATGCCTTTTTTTCCTTTTTCTTGGAATTTATTTTTCTTTTTTCACCATGATCTAAGATTTTTGTACCATATTTTTCCTAGATTTTCTTTCTCTTTTTCTTCAATCTCTTTCTTTTTTATTTTCCATAAATAAATCATGGTGTTCCTTTTTATACATCTTTTCTCAACATACATCAATCTCTTCCAAGTCATAAAAATATATCCCAATGAGCAATAAAATTTAGAATTAATCATCAAGCTCTCTACAAAACTAAGGGTCAATATTTAAGTAACTTAAGGAAGAAAATAATGGACAATAGGATCTTGGACCGTGGCCCACGGGGGAAGAAAGATAGAACAATGGGCCGGGACTCACCAAGCCCAAAGTAAAAGGAACCCAGAAGTGAAGACATAGCCTAGTTGGACTGCAAACTTCGGCTTGTACCTCGGAAATTCGGGTCAAGAGAATCAATCCCACATCGAATATGAGCATTCAATAGCGAACAAGTGGTGCTCCCTGAAAGGTCCCTCTCTCCTCATTAATAGCTAATGTAATATCAAGTAATAAATGCTATTTAACTTGATTAATTAAGGACCCTAAGACTGACTTAAGTAGTGGAGTGCCTTTGGAGAGCAGATCCCCATCGGTCCCTTGACAGCTTCCTCTAGTCTTGTAGGTGTCGGACACATGACAACTTGATATTCATCAATTGGCACCCACCTTGTATGTCTGATCCGTCTTTCGGGGACCTAAAAAAATTATAATTTATGGCAATCACGAAAGACGATACTCATCGCACTAATTATCAGGGTGATATACCACTCCATCAAGAAGTTAACTTAACGTGAGCAGAGCATATCTCTGCAGGTACAAGTAACACTATGCTTGATGTCCCATTCACCCCGTAGCAGAAAGCTTTAATCATGTCCCTCTTCAGGATTGAGGTACCCTCAACCTCCACTAGTATTCCACCGAATAACTCCAACTCTAATCACCCCTACCTCTATGCAAACAAAGGTGCAAGCTATGATGAACTATATTAAAGCTGCCGCGGCTTCTTGGGATTTTCACTAGAATTATATTGAGTATAACCCATTCTCAGGGGAATACAAGAAAACTTCTGTTTTAGATAAATTTAACACTCTGCGATCTGACTGATACGATGACTACTGATCCTGATAAACATCTCCAGTATTTCTTGGCTTTGATAATGATACATAATGCATCAGATGTGGAGTTTTGTCGCCTCTTCCCAAGCTCTTTGTGGGATTCTGCCCTATCTTGGCTCGCCTCATTAGCCCAGCAATCCATCTCAGGTTTTAGGGAACTTGGGCAAAAGTTCTGGCACCACTTCGCGGCACAAACAGGAAATCATCCCAGCTTCTGATCACTTACTCACAATTCGACAACAACCGCGTGAGATAGTGCAAGCCTACACTGAAAGATTTAACAAAGAAGCCATGAAAGTCCCGATTCTCAGTGATAGGAAACATATCCAGACTTACAAACATGGACTACGCTCCTTATCGCTCACCAAGGTACCGGTTACAAAGCTGTTGCTCTCTGTCGATGACTTGCTCGATGTTGTGCACGAATTCATCAAAGGAGAAATCAACGTACAATGCAAGTGGGACCATTCATAAAGAAAATTAAGGGATAGTAAAGGAAAATGGCCATTTCGAGCAGACACGAGACGACTGCCTGTGTGGAACTGATTATCTTATTCAGCACATACCCATCTCGCCACCAAGAACATAACACTCCCAGGATCAGTGTGACAGTTTCACCCCGCTCAAATCCTCCCGAGCGGAGATTCTGCACATAGTTGAATCCTTGAAAATCTTAAAGGCACCTCCCAGGATGACTTCACCCCCTGAACGATTGAGCTAGATGAAATATTGCCAGTTTCATAGAGACAACGAACATGACATTGAACAGTGCATAGAACTATGGAAGGAGATTGAGCAAGCCATACGACAAGGTTACTTGAAATAGTTCGTCGACCACTGTGTATACAAGAGACAGGACATCAAACGATGCTTGGGCTATCACAATAGAAATCACGAAACCGAACAGTGATAAACAACCACACTAAAGGTCATCCATATGTTGCACAGCATCCCCGCCCGAGCTAGAACGAAACGGAGCTACGAAAACACTAGTGATACCTCATTAGTAGTTTCCCTAAAATAGGCAAATGCACCGTCAGACGGATATTAGTAGTTACGGGTAGTGCTGCAAACGTCCTGTTCCACGATGCAATCACCCATATAGGTATCCCTGACTTGGAAATCCGAGCATATATCCTGCCCTTGATAGGATTCACTGGATGCAGCATCAACTCTTCTTGTATTGTAGACCTGCTAGTGTACGTTAAGGATACCATATGCTCTATGGAATTCTTGGTTGTTGATGCCCTATCATCGTATACTGGCCTCATTTGCCGGCCAGCCCTCAACCGGCTCAAAGCCACCATATCTATGTATTCCCTCACTTTGGAAGTGCGCACAGCTACAAGGCTCTTTATCATACGTGGGGATTACATCATCGGACGAGAATGGTTTGTCGCTGCCCGTGCTAAAGCAGAACATGACACAACCAATATTACTGGATTCGAGAAGGGTGAATCTAACAAAAAACTAGTTGAACATGAGTCTTTTGTTATAGATACTGGGTCATCCAAAAAGATAAGTAAGAATAGGCAAAACACTCTCGACTCACGTCAAAGCCACTGTCCAAGCAACACTAATAGAGTTTCGAGACATTTTTTCTTGGATGCTAACAGACCTCGACACTATATCACTAGGCATAGCAGTTCACCAATTGGGAATACCAGAAGGCACACAATTGATAATACAGAAGAAAAGGACACTCGCGAGATAAAGACAGCAAATGATTCGAGATAATGTGGACGAACTGCTAGAAGCTCGCATCGTTAAAAGAATAGACTACTCAGTCTGGCTAGCTAATCCAGTAGTCGTGCCGAAACACAATGGAGAGTGGTGAATGTGTATCGATTACACCGACTTGAACAAGGCCATAACAGAAAAGCCATTCCTGCTACCCTGAATTAACCAAGTAGTGGATGTTGTCATGGGACATGAAGTTCTTTGCTTCTTAGACGCGTACAAGAGATACTACCAGATCCTGATGGCACCTGAAGACATGGAGAATACGACATTTGTGACTGACAATGGCATATTTTTCTACACCAGAATGCCAGTTGGATTGAAGAATGCCCAAGCTGAATTCCAGCAAATGGTAAATGATATAGTTGGGGATCAAATTGACCGCAATATGGAAGTTTATGTTGATGATATCATACTCAAGTCCAAGAAGGTGGACATGATGCCCCAGGACATGAGAGAAATATTTAACAAAATCCGACAAGTAAGGATGAAATTAACCCCAAAAAAATGCGTGTTCGGGGTATTGGCAGAGAAGTGCTTGGGATTCATAGTTTTTGAGCAAGGAATTGAGGCAGACCAAGAGAAGATCAAAGCAATACAAGACATGCCCACACCAAAGAGCGTGTGGGACGTGCAGCGACTGTCGGGCTGTATAGCATATCTAGGCCGATTCCTTGTCTGCATGAGAGAAAAAAGTCTACCATCTATCGTCTCTTGAAAGGCGGCACAAATTTTACATGGACTCCATCATGCCAGCGCGCCTTCGAGCAGCTCAAAGTATATTTAAGTAGTGCACCACTATCAGTTAGTTCTATTGAGGGAGAAACCTTATTCATGTATTTGGCCGTGGCGGAGGTTGTTGTTAGCTCTGTACTGTGTTTTTTGCGAAATGAAAAAATGATGCCTATTTATTACATGAGCCATGTACTAGCTGGAGTGAAGGCTTGATATAGCCCATTAGAGAAAAATATATTCATACTCGTCATCTCCACAAGGAAACTGAAGCTATATTTCCAAGCCCACTCCATTACCATACTGATGACGATGCCTCTTCGGCAAGTCATGCACAAACCCGATCTCATGGAGAGAATGACAAAGTGGGTTCTGGAATTGAGCGAATATGAGATACATCCAGCCCTGACGCATTTTACAAGCACAAGCCTTAGTGAACTTGTAGTGGAAAACACCCTATTAACATATGTAGAATCGAAAGCTAATACATAGGATCTAGATCTGAAATGCGCTTGGGTGTTATATGTGGATGGCTCAGCAGGATAGCAACACTAATGGGCGGGGTTCGTGCTCCAGAGCCCAGATAATAGAAAGTTAGCTTATACACTAAAGTATGCATTCACGGCCAGCATCAACGAGTCGGAGTACGAAGCCCTTATATCGGGATTACGCATGACACTAGCTTTAAATGTAGATACCTCATCATCCGAGTGATTCAAAGGTAGTTTTCGGTCACGTCACAGGATCCTTTGAAGCTAAAGAAGATAAAATAAAGAAATACTCCATCGTAGTCAAAGGCCTCATCAAGGGGTTCGCAACCTCCTAGTTCGAGAAAATTGACTGCAAGGACAATCGAAAGGTAGCTGAGTTGTCAAAAGTGATAGCCGGAGAAACAATCCAGGGAGATATAATTAGATTTATTACTAAGGATGAGCATTGAAGCGGAAGTACTCACAGCAGAGATTGAGAGTAGTTGGATGACACCACTCAAGCAGTATATTACCAATAGGCTCTTACCAAATGATCTGAATACGGCTCAAAAAGTACTAACTAGTGCTGCCCATTACATAATGGTACAGGGCGGCCTTTACCATACTATGGGTGATTGGCCTCTCCTTAAATATGTCTCTGAAAGTGGTAGTGCTTATATTCTTAAAGAAATGTATGAGAGAAATGTATGAGGACGTATGCGGTGCTCATATCGGGGTAATGCCCTAATCAGGAAAGTTATGTGGTACGGGTACTTCTGGCCCATAAACGAGAAAAGGCCAGGGAAATGGTACGGGTCTGTCACAAGTGCTAAATACATGATAACAACCACCACGCCCCTTAGAATGAATACCACAATATGTCCTCCCCAAACCCATTTGCACAATACGGTATGGACCTCCTAGGACTATTCCCGAAAGTAAAAGGCGAGAAGGAGTACTTAGTGGCTGCTGTAGATTATTTTACAAGATGGGTCAAAGGTAAGGCGCTCAGCAGTATCACGTCTAAACATATCCAGGACTTTTTCTAGGAGGACAACATCTGCTGATATGGTGTCCCCAAAATCCTAATTACAGACAATGGGAAACAATTTGATGCCAGGAGCTTTCTAGATTTCTGCGAAGGACTTAGTATAGAGCAGCGGTTCACCTCCGTGGCACATTCGCAAACCAATGGGCTAGCGGAGGTCACCAATTCGATAATTCTTCGAGGTTTGAAGAAGCCACGGGGAACTAGATAGAGGAATTGCCCAACATGTTGTGGTCATACCATACTATTATTAGAAAGGGAATGGGAGAATCCCCGTTCCACTTATGTTTCGGGATAGAAGCTTTAATCCCGATCAAGATATGTTCTCTGAGTCAGCAGAATATCAAATTTAATGCCATTGAAAATGAGAGACTCTTACGGGAAGCTTGCTATTCCAAAAAAAAATCGGGATGCAGCGATAAGGCGGGATGAAACATACAAGAGAGTTGTAGTTAGACATCACAATGCACGTGTCCGACCATTGGGAATCCAGGTGGGTGATTGGGTTTTAAGAAAAAATTTAATTAGTCACAAAGAACCCAACAAGAAGTTGGATGCAACATAGGAAGGTCCTTACTAGGTTTTCATGGCCCATGATAATGGATCATATGTATTGGCCGATGGTGAAGGAAGAAAACTGGCAAAAACTTGGAATGATACCAACTTGCATAAATACTATCCATAGGTTGTATGCATGTTTAAGGGAGTTAGAGCTTATGAGTTGCTTATTACATAATGTAAAAAAGATGTTCTAGAACATACATTCACTATATATATATAATAGTTTCGACCAAGACGGGGGGTCAACCTGCTTATCAAAAAAAAAAAAAAAAAAGAAGAAGCACAGACCAAAATACATATATATATATATATCAATAACAACCTGTGAAATGATTACAAAACCAGCAGTCCTATAACTTTTCTTCCCAACTTAATTATCTTCATATGATGAAATTGCCAAATAGTCCAGATTGGCCACAGTGGAGGGCATCACTTGCCAGCCATCAAACTCTTCTATCTCGTAGATATCTCCGAAATTCAAATAGCATATACTGACCTCGAATGACAGTGCCACCAGATGATAGCTTGTCTGGATGCAAACCAACCTTACTCTAGAGAAGTAAACCAGAAATAGATTCACCCGAGACTCCGGAGCTAAAAAATGGTAAGTCACCGTGCACATCTCCCTGTTATAGCCTCCGGATGGTGCAACTAAAATAGCCTCTGATAATGAAGTCGATATCGCTCATGTAGACACATCAGCAATACTCTTAGTAAATTCAGAAACTAGTCAAATAGATGACCCTCGATATTGCACAATTCAAAAGCACGATCCAAGCGGACAATCACTCGCATTCTATAGCGGGGAGTCGCGGGATTAATGTGAATAGAGTGCCCTAAACGAGCGTGAACGGCTGTCAACAGAGGATCTTCGGCGGGGGGTATAGGAGCGTCTGTCATTGTTTCAATTTCAGAACATCTTTATTCTGATGTGCAATGTACAAAGTGTACCTCCATAACTGAAATGATGCATTATTTATAGGAGGAAAGAACTCCAAACATCATCTCTCTTAATGACGACGTTTGGGGAACTGCACCACATTAATCGATTATCTTTTCACAATCACTCATATTAATTAGCTCTTTGCATGAAGCACTTAGCTTGGAGAATAACTTACATAACATCCATGCACAAATTAAATTTCATGGGCAATTGTTGCATGGTCTTCCAAAAGACCCGACATACGACTTCCCGAGAACCAACCCCAGATCACACATACCCATATGCCGAGACTGCCATGTCTCATGCAATGGCCGCTCATCTTAGGGTGTGCCTGCATTATGAAGACTGGTTCATCTTCAATATAGCTAGCTTTTCCCCCATAGACTGGTCACAAGCATCTCTTACCTGGATGTATTTGGCATCACATATTTCAATTTTCATACATTCACAAACATGAATATCATTTAGCAAAAACAAGCATATAGATTCTCACTCAAACATTATATTAATTTCAAAAAACTTTTTCACAGCTAATAAATGACATGTCCAACAATAATTACACTATCATCTCTGGTCATCAGTTTTCTGTTTGATCTATAGATGTGTTATTATGCTCGGCCGATTGCTGCTAAAGGGAATCCTGGACAACCAAAACCTGATTTACAGTTGGACAGTTCCCCAAATCGGGCAAGGGAAAGGAAGGATCAACAATAGGCTCAGTACAAGTGGGGAAGGACTGGGTAGTACACCGGAATGCGGTAGATACACCACTAATTTTCGTACCACAAACTCCCTCATGTAACACCCAATTTTCCCTTCAGTATTGGGGTAGTGGTACAATAGGGGGCTGGATAGGTCTTCAGACTGAATACCCATCGGCCACGGATATTGAAAAGTAGGCTCAGGGGCCAGGTGCAAGTCCATAGTCTGCAAGTCAAAGGTGTACTCCGGATGCACCCTCAATATCTTCGTCACTAAATTCTGGATAATGTGCATGTGCACAGTCTATAGGAACTTTTAGTATATCCCGCGAATAAGTGCAGGACGCAACTCCCCATCACGGGTAAAGGCCAAATGGCCAAACAAGTTGCTTCCGCAGCCTGAGCCACCGCAGCTTCTAAGGACGGTATCCTCTCCGAGACTCTTGCTAGCTCTTGTATCTTTTCCTCCAATGCTAACTTCGACTGCACCTTCCAAAAATTGGCTATGTCAACACGTGAGTGTAGTGTGGCCCCTAGAGTCTCTCTTTCTTCCAGCTTAGATTCTAGGATCTGTATCGTCCCTCCTGTTCTTTAAGGCATTGAGTTATTTCTTCATTGCTCGAGTTTAGCTACGCCTCATTCTCTCTTAGTTCGACATTCTCTAGCTTGAACCGAGCAGTTTGTTCAGAAGCAACCCTGGACATGTTGAAATATTCTCAGCCAGGGATGCAGCCCCATCTATGAAACCCTCGGCACACTTCACTAATTCCTAACCACAGACATGCGCCAACAAGGTGACAGAGGGAACAAAAACGGAAGTATTACTTATCCACAAAACAGTATCCTGAGGGAGTGGTAGCTTTTCTAGAATCTCTAGAGCCACGCCGGGATGCATTGCATGATTATTTATATAAATCCCCTAGTCTGGGCAGAAAACAAGGGGATCACTAAATATTACGAGCAGCAGGACAACATGACGATCCAGAATAGCATGCCCAACAGAACTCGATGGGCTAGAGCTGAAGGAGAAAGACACCTCTTTTCCCTTATTTGTCACCAACAAGCCAAGGCCCGTCTCGGAAAAGGGCACCCCATAAATAGATGGTGGTGGTACAGGTAGAGATGTCGGGACCAGGTTCGTATCAGAGTGGAGAGGGTAGCAATCGAAATAGCTATCCTCCCGGGTGCTGACAAGCTAATGGGGTAGAAGACCGAGAGGGAGCCATAACGGGAGAGTCAAGCGTCATCGATGGCGACGAGAGCCCACAGTCATGTCAGCCCTTTCCTCGAAGCCTTCCTCAGGATCCCCTTCTATAAAAGGACAAGCGGAGTCAGATATTTGCGAAGAAGATAATAGAGTCTCCTATAGCCTCCTCATGGACTTGACTAAGGAAGTAAGGAGGACAACAGGATCGAGAAATAGACCCCAACATTAGGAAAACATGAACGAATAACAGTTGAATGATAGCTATATAACAAGAGGAAAGTATTATGATATGTGCCATATTGTACTACATTTACATATATTATTTTAGTCGTTTCATGATGTTTTTAATATATAAAATATATTATTTACACCATTTCCAACTATTCTTATCTTATGTGCTTCTCAATAAAGAAAACAAAGAATAAAAGCAAAAACGGCAAAAAACAAAGCGAGAATTGAGAAAACGAAGCCATTGGCACCAAGGAAGGAGACCTACTGCTAACGGTAGGCCAACCTATCGCACACGGGGAGGTCCATGAGCCACAAGAACATTGCCAACAGAAGCCTACCGTGGACGGTAAGCTAGAACTACCGCACGCAATAGGTCTTGACAACTCAAGGCCAACTGGCATAGAACCCTACTGCAAACAGTAGGGCTCGACCTACCAGATGCAGTAGGTCCCGTCAGCAATGCAGTAGTGCATTTTTAATTGTATTTATAGTAGTTTTTATCCCCTTTAGAAGGGGAGAATAGTTTTTAGGTATAGAGAAGGAAATTGGGGCGATTTTGGGGAGAAAAACCCTCACAATTCCTCTTCAATTAGGTAGATTATTGCAATTAACATTGAATTAAAGCTATTGGAGGAAGATTGAAGCGTTTCTACGGATCAATTTTGGGTTTCATTAGGCGAATCGAGAGATGAGCTTGGGTAGTGTATAGGACCGTGGATCAACTCCTTTTTCAGCCTAAGCTCCTTTTTTCTTTGTTAATTATGATTTCTACTATTGAATTGATGTCGTTAGGATGCTTTCTAGCTAAGTTTATATTGTTTGCATTGAGGGTTAAACCCTAGCTTTTGATGATATGATTTTTTATTGAATTTCATCAAAATGATGTTTGTTTATGTGTTGGTTGTTGTTCAATTACGTTTTCTTTATAATTGATTCGCGTGGAATCGATTATTTCGCAAGATTTATTAAAGTTGAAAAAGGAAGATCAATTTAGGGCAACTAATTGGATAATAAGAGTTGGCAATTGAATAGAGATATTCTTTGTACTTTTAGGTTAACTAGATCACCTAAGTTTATTGCATTCATAATCGATTAGGGAGAGAAGAGATTCTCCTCTAAAGGTTAGATGAGTAGAGCGGGTTTCACCTAGAGATAGGGATTGCCCAACTTTCGTATAATAACCCAACTCCCATTTTCAAACATCATTTTATATGTTTTTAATTGAAATATTTGACAAAAGTTAGAGGGACCCATCATTCAAACTCTTTTTCTAAAATCTCATACCTTTAATTGTGCTCCCATTTAACCTTTTTTCGTAGTTTTTCTAATTTGTTAATTAACTTCTTAAAATCCGATTTGTTAGACTAAACATAGGTTAAAACAGTGACTATTTGAGCATTTACCGTCCCTGAAGTTCGACAACTCGAGTGTGTCTCTAGTACTACAGAGATAGGTACACTTGCCTATTGCATTCGTTTTAGTTACACATCTCTTAAAATAAGCATCAAGTTTTTGGTGTCGTTGCAAGGGAATGGCAACTTAAAGAAAATCATTTTCTTGTGCTTTAGTCATTTTTATTTTTCTTATTTTTCTAATTTTGTTTTGGATTGTTCATTATTTTTGCAATTATTGGTTTTTTGTTGACTTTCATCTTGGTTTGTGCATTATTTTTGGTGGATTTGATTGTGGTTTTCCTATTTCAGGTTTGGGTAACTAGTTTATGCCTTGAAAGAAAAGGGGTGAATTAGTCCCATTCGATACAGAGCCTGAACATTAGCTACAGAGTGCTCGTTGAGCTCTTCTGTTTGAGACAGCAAACAACAAGGCCATCATCGCCGTCAAGAAGATGGAAGAAGGTCAAGAAGCTCCACCTTATATAAATCCTCTTTTTGTGCCACATCCACCACCGCCACCAATGGCGGAGAGAACAATGACAGATTATTCTAGACCATCTATATCTGGGATGCAATCTAGTATAGCAAGGCCAAGGGTAAAAGCGAACAACTTTGAGATCAAGCCAAACGTGAAAAAGATCCTAATACGCACGTCAACAATTTCTTGGAGGTGTACGATACCTTTAAAATTAACGAAGTCTCAGAAGATACCCTCAGACTTCGTCTTTTCTTATTCTCTCTAAGGGGGAAGGCGAAATAATGGCTCAAGTTATTACCTTGCAGCTCGATTACATCATGGGACTCACTAGCCGAGAAGTCTCTATGGAGTTACTTTCCTCCTAGTCGAACAGTGAAGCTTAGGAACGAAATCCTGTCATTCAAACAGATTGATAGAGAAAGCCTTTATGAGGATTGGGAAAGATAGAAGGAGCTGCTAAGGAAGTGTCCCCACCGTAGATTAGATTTGGGGATTCAAATTCGGTCATTCTATAACAGAGTTTCATTTGGGGTAAGATAACTAATTAATGCCTCTGTTGGTGGTTCTATAGATCATAAGACTCCTTAGCAGGTATATGACTTTATTGAGCAAATAGCTATGAATGGTTATACCTAGGTAGGATAGAGGTCCAAGCCGAAACCTGTTAGAGTCTACAATGTAGATTCTATCAGTGCCATAAAAGCAAGATTAACAGCCATGATAGAGCAGAAAATGGAGAACTTGACTATTACACCTGCAAAATAAAATAATCAACCAATCATGTTTTGCAACTTCTGTAGTGGAGGGCATCCTAATCACAAATGCCTTAGTATGAGAGGTCCTATGGACCAAGTCAAATGTGCAAGAGAATAGTCAAGGAAATAAACCCTACTCCAACACTTATAATCTGGGGTGGAGAAACTAGCCAAACTTCTCTTGGGGTGGGCAAAGACAACAAAGATAGCAAAAACCTCCGAGATTCCAAAATACAGGTCCTACACAGCCACTCCCATATGATGCAGGTCCTAAGAATCCTCCACCAGCAAAAGCTAATTTGGAAGAGCTCGTAGTGAAATTCATGAATGCCACCAATACTAGAATGAGCACTACAGAGGCTGCACAACGAAACCAAGAAGCCTCAATTTGAAATTTGGAGAAACAGATTAGGCAATTGGTCAAGTTCGTATCAAAGAGGACTCCAAGAACTCTCTCGCGAGCAACATCAAAGTTAACCCAAGAGATCATGTAAATGCTATCTCAGTGAACTTTGATGAGGAGGTTCCCAAAGAAGAAAAGGTGATGATCATACAAGAGAAGAGTTGTGTTGAAAAGGAAAGAAGAGCATCTGAATCCCTAGACTCTAAAGAATTAGGGCCAAGTAAATAAGAGAAGAACGAGAAGCTGACAATTGTCAAGTACAAGCCTAAAATACCATATCCGGCGGGCCTTGTTCGTGATCGCAGCCAGGACAATGTGAGGAAGTTCATAGAGATCTTTAGAAAATTGAAAATAAACTTACCTCTCTATGATTACTCTTGCAGGTACCTAAATATGCTAAATACTTGAAGGGGATGCTGGAAAGAAGAGAAAACTCAATAATACATCAACACATGTCCTAGGCGAGAAATGTTCGGCTATCTTTGTCAATAAGGACAAATTACCACAGAAGCTAGATAATTCGTGGAGTTTTGCTTTCCTTTGTACTATTGGTAGTATTCACGTTGATAACACATTAGCATATTTAGGCACTAGTATAAACGTTATGTCGTACTCTATATGTAAGAAAACTAGGCCTAGGAAGTCGAGACCCATTAGAATGTCCATTAACTTGGCATATAAAAGTGTTAGACATCATAAGGGGGTCATAGAAAATATTCTGATCAAGTTCAAGGACCTTGAATTCCCTATAGACTTTATCATTCTCGATATGGACAAGGATGTTGACTTCCCTATTATCATAGGATGTCCGTTTTTGCCTACCTCAAGGGCGTTAATAGCATGGAAAAAGGGAAGCTAATATTAAAGGTGGGGATAACGATATAGTGTTCAAATTTCATGCAAATTCAACTCCCCCTTCTCAAAGTCAAGATACTTTATCTTACATTAATCATACAACTCAAGAAGTGTTTCTTTTTGTAGGAAACTTACCCAAAATGGGACGATAGCCCGAAGAAGTCAAAGAAAGAGGAGAAGACTCTTGTCCCCAAATTGAAAGCGGGCTTAATGAAGTGGGTGTCCATTCAATGTATCGAGAAAGGAAAGGTCACGAAGAACTCGGATTATCGTGATCTAGGAAGTGCTTTTGGTACTTAGAAGGGAGTATTTCTTATAACTCTTTGTAAACTTATTGTAATTGTACACTTGAATTTTGATTTTCGCTCTCTTTTCGCTTTGATCATTTTGTTGTTTTTGTTGTTACAAGGTATTTTTGGAGAGATGAATGCTTGTCTTAAAATCTAGTTTGAGCTTAAAATGAATATACAACGTGAGCAGGCATGGAACGGGGTTAAAAATTGCAGAAAGAAGAAAAATTACATTCAGGCAGAACACCATCGCGAAAAATTCATTGACAGAAACCTACTGCGGACGGTAGGTACAACCTACCACACACGGCAGGCTCACGACATTTTCTTCTCTTGGAGGACAGAAGCCTACCGTGGATGGTAGGCCTCGACCTACCGGACGTAGTAGGGTGGGAGTAAGGCAGAGCGATTCGGGTCGACCAAATTAACTTTAATTTTAGCAAAATCCCCAATTTTCTGCAAATTTTCTCCCAAAAACCCTTAACTCACTTCCTCTCTCTCTCTCTCTCTCTCTCTCTCTCTCTCTCTCTCTCCTTCCTCCCGCTTCTTCTCTCCTCTCTTTTTCTCTCTTGACTCTCTCTTCTCTTCTATAGCTCTAGCGGCAAACCTCTCCGGCGACTCTTCCGATGACCCCTTTGGTTTGTAACTTTTCCCCCTTCTCTCTCTCTCTCTCTCTCTCTCTCTCTCTCTCTCATCTATTCTTCTTCTTTCTCTTCCATTCTTTCCTTGAATAAACAGCATCTCCACCCTCCTCATTTCTTTTTCTTTATGCTCCACCCTTCACTTTCCCCTCCCTCCTCCCCACCGATTTTCCCTTCCTATCCTTTTTTCCCTTTCTTTATTTTACTTGTCTTTTCTTTTCTTTTTATATTTATTTTTGCCCTTTCTTGCTTTACTACCCTTGTATTATCCTTTGTCTTGGTTTTCTAACATAATTTTTCAAAAACCTTTTTTCCAGCTAAGATTCTAGGAACTCTGTTGGCACACCATTCGAGGCAGAGAACGTGTTTACTGAACTTACAGGGGAAGTTTTTTTATTCAAACAAACTCAACTAAATCTTACACCTTTGTCTTCCTTTAGTTCTATTAATTTTTACTTATATTTGTTTTCAAATTGGTTGAATTGTGTTTTGTGTTCATTATGTTTGGTTGATTAGCATGTAATTCACTATCTCGTCATTTTTCTTCTATTTATCTTGTATCACACTTCATCACACACGAGCGATGTTAGCACACTTTGCACACACCGGCTATGTTTAGTTCTGTAATAATTCTTTTTGTGTGTTATTGTGTTCTAGAGTTACATTTGTGTTGAGTTGGCTCTTTGTACCCCTCTTGTGTTTTTTTCTTCCTCCCTCATAACACCAAAAAAATCCATAGCTTCCTCCTCCAAATCCAAAAGGGCTTGGGTTGATGTTTCCATGCCTGACCTCACCAACCCAGCTATATTCCTCCCTACCTGGAGTGCCTTTTTATGGCAGCCCAGAAATGGATATCCGATAACAAACACCTCAAGCTTATCATAGAAAAAACATTTGATGCTCCCATTATCGAACATTTGGGGTTGAATATTCTTTTTGGGGGTTTGGGTTGGGAATCTCTCCTACATATTTCTGGCACTTATTACCCCAAGCTTGTCCGTGAATTCTATGCCAATATATTGTACAAAACGAACAAAGACCTTTCAACTATCATCTCCATGGTTAAAGAGGTGAGGATAATATTAGATAGGAAGCGTTTATCTTTAGTTCTGGGGATTACTGATGCGGGAAACACCATAACCATAGATCCCAATAAGAAAACCATCAATGAGGACCCGGATTGGAACTACGAGGCAACTTGTGACTGCCTCAAGATATGGCCACGTCTGGGAGATCGTTGATGTATCCTTCATGGGGGTGATTTTCGCCAACTCCTTCCCCGAGTCCTCACATACTTCTTTGGC
Source organism: Catharanthus roseus (assembly GCA_028651295.1). Lineage (NCBI taxonomy): Eukaryota > Viridiplantae > Streptophyta > Magnoliopsida > Gentianales > Apocynaceae > Catharanthus > Catharanthus roseus. Next base: position 3,901,758 of record JAPQWS010000142.1, read on the forward strand.
CACACTCTAGTCTAAAAAGGGAGCGAGTGGAGTGCTGTTAGGATCATAGATCTTTACGTGATAGAAAACTCCAAAAGAAATCCCCTTTTTCCGTCGCGTCCCTTATTATACACACGATGTGCAACACTGGTTGTGACACCACTTGCACATGTGTGTTTCGTTATCCTGTAATACTTTCACATGTTTTTGCTGTTTTTAATATTAACTTCACAGGAGAACGAAGAGTGCTAGATAGGGAAGCCGCAGATCATCAAATTCACAACATTCAACAACTGCGGCTATTCTTAGAAAGAGGCTAACAAGGTTTGGATACCTCCAGCCGAGGAGGATCGACTACGGAAATGCAACTATGCTGGTTTTATTCGATAAAGAAAACCACAAGAATCGGCATTGGAGCATCCTCCTCATAACCCGGCGATAATGAGAGCGAGGATGATGAATCGTATGACCTCTCGGCTAAGGATAAACCTGCAACAGTCCCCATAGATGCATTTTAGACAGAGATGTGGGCTGGTTTTGAGCAGCTCTACGTCACCCAAGATATCTGTGGGACCCAACTGCAAAGATAGTAAAGTCTACTCCCCGTTATACAGACGAGTTGGCACATCAGAAGGCATCCATTGACCGCTAGAAGGTGATGCTACCCGGTTATATAGCAAATTCTTACCCGATCATGGCAGCAAGGGAGGTGGCGGCATAGACTTTGGTCTACAATAGAGAGTTTTCATTTCCTTCTTCTTATTTTCCTTTATATCTTCATGTTTTTCGTACCCTCTTTTCTTTCGGTTTTATGTTAATTTTCCGGTAATTGTTTCCTTTTCCATTTTGACTGTTTGTGGGGATTCCTTCCCATTATGCCTATATTCCTTATATCTGTGGGATTACTTCCCATTTATGTGTTTTTTTATTTACTTTGGTTCTGGCCCCCATATTGAAGACAATGTGGTTTTAAGTGTGGGGGTATTTCTATATATTTCTTTTTGCTTGTATTTATGTCTTTTTGTTATTTTAATGTGTGTTTATGTTTTTTTTTTTTTTATAGTCTATAGAGTCTTTTGCCTCTTTTTCACATTTGAAAAATCCAAAAAAAAATTTAGATAATCTAAACCCAAAAATTTTTTCTGTCTTTTCTTTTTGTTTTTCTTTTACTTAGAAAAAAATTCCAAAAAGATTTTTGTTTTTGTCACATTTAGTGGGAGTCTTGATTGCAAAACCTATAGGATTTTAAAAGACGTTTTACTTGCTCTACTTGAAAACCGCACTTATTTTTACTCTTACAAAATCAATAGTTTTATGCACTTGTAAGTGTCGGTTAGTAATAGAAGCCTTGGAATCTTAGGGGATTAGTATAGTGAATTCCTTTTCGAATCTTTGCCTTCACTCTTATGTTTTTTCTTAGCTTTGAATCGATAAGGTTTAGTCTAGGTTGATTCCGGAAATGATGGTCACATGCCTTCATTATACCGTTTGTGTATTTTTTCCCTATCCCTTATATTAAATCAAACCCTAGTTCCCCTTTTGTGCCTTCACACCAAGGGTTTAATCCCTTCTTTTCTTCGACTTTTAATCTCACACTATATAAAACCTCTATCCATTGTGCTATAATAGTTGCATACTTTTTAACCGTTTTGAGTGAGGAAAATAAATAAGTGGGGGCGTTTTTGTGTAAAGAAGAGAAATTCTATATGAAACGAGTATTCTAGAAAACATTTGCAAGAAAGTATATGCAGTGTTTGGTTGAAAGAGAGAGTTTGTTTAAAAAAAGAAAAAAAATGGGAGAGAAAAAAGAAAAAAATGAGTATTTAAATTCCTGTTCATTTTTTTCTCTAAAAAATCTCCACCTACCAGATGCAGTAGTCCCGTTAACAGTGCAGTAATGCTTTTTTAATGGTATTTATAGCAATTTTTATCCACTTTAGAGGGGGGAGAACAATTTTTATGTTTAGAGAAGAGAATTTGGGTGATTTTGGAAAAGAAAAACCCTCGCAATTCCTCTTCAATTAGGTAGATTATATACAACTAACATTGAATTGAAGCTATTGGAGGAATCAATTTTGGGTTTCATCAGGTGAATCTAGAGACGAGTTGGGGTGGCATTCGGGACCGTAGATCAACTCCTTTTTTCAACCTAAGCTCCCTTTTTCTTTGTTAACTATGATTTCTACTATTGAATTGAATATTGTTAGGATGTTTTCTAGCTAAGTTTATAGTTTTTGAATTGAAGGTTAAACCCTAGCTTTTGATGATATGATTTTTTATTGAATTTCATTAAATTGATGTTTGTTTATGTGTTGCTATTGTTCATTTACGTTTTCTTGATAATTGATTTGCGCATAATCGATTATTTCACATGATTGATTGAAATTGAAAAGGAAGATCAATCTAGGGCAACTAATTGGATAATAAGAGTTGACAATTGAATAGAGATATTCTTTGCACTTTTAGGTTAATTAAATTACCTAAGTTTATTTCATTCATAATCGGTTAGGAAGAGAAGATATTCTCTTCTAATAGTTAGGTGAGTAGAGTGGCTTTCACCTAAAGATAGGGATTGCCCAACTTTCATGTGATAACCCAACTTGCATTTTCAAACAGCATTTTATGAGTTTTTAATTGAAATAGTTGACAAAAGTTAGAGAAATCCTTCATTCAAACTCTTTTTCTAAAATCTCATACCTCTAATTGTTCTCCCATTTAATCATTTTTCGTAGTTTTTCTAATTTGTTAATTAAGTTCTTAAAATCTAATTTGTTAGACTAAAATCGGTTAAAACGGTGACTATTTGAGCCTTTACCGTTCCCTGACCTAGACCACTCGGGTGTGTCTCTAGTACTACAGTAATAGGTACACTTGCCTATTGCATTCATTTTAGTTATACATCCCTTAAGATAAACATCACATTACCATCTCCGTGAGTGGCCCTGGTGATACGTCTTGGGCCACCGGTAACGGGAACAGTTGAGGTAGATGGCAAATAAGGAGTCGGGCTACCAAGTTTCACCGAGGCACTCGAGCCCCTAACTCGGATGGCGCCCCGAAAAGAGTAGCACTAAGCAAATAGCGCATGAATTCTCACTTGTATAAGAAAATTTGCGACTCATCAAAAGTTGAGTATTCTAACTAAGGGCATCATAGATAAATAAGATGTTTATGGGAACTAATATAGGGCCCCGTAGAAGCCACAGTGCTCCAACAAAAGGCGAGACCAGCTCTCCTGAATCCGAAGGACTAAGGGGTATTGGTCTAGAATTGCAAAGTAAGTACGTAATTCGGAAGTTATCTTTACCTCCGGATTAGGAAGAGTCCTATGGGTAGTCCAGATACACTTAAAAGCAATATTGGGAGCACGAACAGAGAAGAATCTATCCTTTTGAGACTTAATGGAAGTGGGCTTGGCGAATAGGCCCATATTTGGTTTTGCAGCACAAATAAACCACCTCGAGTTGGTATTAGTGGCACGAACCTTACAATACGTCTTGAAGATAGTAGTAGTAGTGGGAATGCCAAGAGCACGATAAATAATCATGAAACCAATCAAGCCTCGAAAAAAAAGAGGATAGATTTGGGCCAAGGTAAGATTCCAAAAGTGGAGGATGTCAGTAGTGAAATGAGCAAGAAGGAGCAGGATTCCCGACTTCAAGTGTTCCTTGTATATCGTAAAACACCCAGAGGGGGTATTAGCTTGCTCGTGAGGTTGAGGCAAGATTAACTCATAATCTCGGGGAATATGATAAAGACACCTAAATTCTGAAAAGTGTTCAGGGGTGATAGAACTAGCAATTTCGAAAGCTTTAGGTTCGATGTCCTTTGCAGCATCCTGATTAGGGAATTTAGGTGAACCAAGGCTCAGGAAAACAGTATTATGGTCCAAAACCCAGGGAGTAGTGGGGGGGGGGGAGGAAATACAGTGCTGACCACAAAAAGTGAATATCAGAAACACGTGGTGCAAGAAGAGATAACAACAGTACCTACATTAGCACCCGGATCGGAAAAGCCTGAGTAAGCATGGGATGAACCAAGGTTGCTGGATGACGCCATAAGGGAACTCGGGAGTATCTAAACAACACAAAAGCAAGCAAAGACCAAAATAGGAGAACCAAACAATAAGAAATAGCGAAGGAAGAAGTATCAGGCGGTGAAGAAACAGAAGGTATGATGACTTGCACCTATATAAAGGAAGCGAGGTAGTGCACTAGTCCCCAAATGATTGGACAAGTACCGTTGAGAGCTTGAAACGTTGCGACTTCGGAAGTGCCAATAGGCCACGGGAAGGGGAGCAAATGATGGACAACAGGATCTTGGACCATGGCCCACGCGGGAAGGATACCAAAAAATGGGCCGGGACACACCAAGCCCAAAGTAAAAGGAACCCAGAAGTGAAGACATAGCCAGGTCAGACTGCAAGCTCCGGACCGCGCCTCAAAAATTTGGGTCAGGGAAAATCAATCCCACATCGAATATGAGCATTCAATAGCGGACAAGTGGCTCTCCATAAAATGTCCCTCTCTCCTCATTAATAGCTCATCTAATATCAAGTAAAAAATGCTATTTAACCTAATTAATTGAGTACCCTAAGACTGACTTAAGCATCAGAGTGCCTTTGGGGAGCAGATCCCCATCGGTCCCTTGACGGCTTCCTCTAGTCTTGTAGGTGTCAAACACGTGGCAGCTTGATATTCATCACCGGCTTATCGGTCCTGACGCGGGCCTATCCAGGCTTCATTCTGAGTTGAGTTGGCAAGTTGGCCTGTTAGTTTGTCAATTTTAAAACGTGTTGATTTGTGGTCTTAATACTGATAACCAACACGGTCCATTAAAAAGATTGAGACCTGACAAGTCAATCTTAGCTTTGGTCGCTCTTTTAAAAAAATTGCAACTAAAATTAAATAACTTACACACAATTTAAGAACTATGAGGGGTCTTAGGGCCTAAACTTCTCAAAAGAAATTCAATTTAAAAATAATAATACTTTATTATGTAGTATGAATTATGTAAATATCTCATAAAAGTACTAGTTCCAATTTATTACAAAGTTTAAGAAAGTTCAAAAGAAGATGGACAAGTGATATTGAAATTTGCAAGCATACAAATATCAGGCAAGTAATATAATGATAAATAAATATCATTCCACGAGGATTGTCTATCTAACTGGTGAACTCGCTACTTCTAACCAAACTTAAACCAAAAAAAAGAAAGGTGATTTGTTTGTATCTAAAAATTAAAAACTAATGAAAATTAAAAATAAAAGAAAACTTGTTTAAGAAAATTTTATGATAAAAAAAGGACTAAGGCAGCCCTAATTCAACCTACTCATTTTATTCCTATGGTTGATCTATTCTTGATTAATTCTTAATCTGGTTAACAGTGGAATTCCTGTGAATAAACTAGACTCACTCTCATATAGTAAAGCTCCAAGCCTCACTAATAAACTATTTGTATCTCTACGTAATTTTAAGAAATAAGATCGCATACACCTCTGTTGATCTTCTCTAACTACCGTTTCCTACTTATTAGAAACTGCACAAAGAAACTGAATCTATCTCTAGTCATTTTTACGATATGTTGTTATTACCTTGATCCAATTAAATCTAGTACCTCTCGGCCACTAGATGCAACCTATGAACATGCAATAGTTGGCCAGAAAATTGCAAGCATTAATAACAAATAATAACAACCAAGAACAAGATAAAAGATAAAATCTTTAAATAAAATCAACCATATTTATAAAAGTTTTGACCTTCAAAGAAGGCCTTAGTAACAAAAGACTTAGCTACTCATAATAAACAAATAAAAAAAAAAAAAAAGAAGGTTTAGAAGAAACCTGGAACTTTTCTATTTATAGAGACTACAAATCAAAACCCAAAATGGATTAGGAAATTGCCAAAAACTAGAACTCTAAACATAACTAAAAAGGAAGTTCCATAAAACTTTAAAATTACTAAAACAAACAATTTATAAAATAAAATAAAAATAAAAAAATAAAAAACTAAGGTAGTTGCTGGAACCATCGCGATTCCATCACTGATTTAGGGAGATTCCGGCTCTGGATTTTTTACGATAAAGAATCGGGGCTGAGGACAGCAAATTACACCATGCATCCAAGTACACCATGCAAGGTGTACTCACTTATCAAAATGATGTCGTTTTGATAAGTGATTTAATTATTTTATTATTGAAAAAACAACCAAATCTTCCAAATCCACGCGTCTTCTTCTTTACCGAACTTCTTCTATTTTTAAACGTATTTTTCATTTCTTTCACGATCTTCTTCTCCCCTCACGATTCTAAGCTGCTCAGACTGGTCGATTTCACCGAATTTCATGTGATTTTATTCAATGGTCATCTGTTAATCATTTGCAACATTGTGTAATCAATGGAGAATTGTAAAAAAGCTAATATTGTGCCGGTTGTTGATGTGGATGAGGTCAAGTGTGATGTTTTAAATCCTTTGTTGTTCAAGGATGTTGTTTCGATGCTGCTGGAATCTGTTGAAGAAGATTTTACTAGTAGTACATTGCTTATTTTTTGGTTTGTTTTGTTATTTTTGTGGTTTTTTGGTTAGTGAATGTGTGTGTCTTTAAACACTTCCAATTGTGAAGACGGAGTGGAGGAAGGAATTTAACGTAAGATATTGTCTTTTTTTCCAATTTGGTGGTTGTTTTTTAGAAGTTGTGCTACTGTATATATATGTGCCTAGTTTGATTACTAAGTGTGCCAATTTGATAAATGAGTCTGCCTAGTTTTGCAATTAAGTATGCCTTTGTTTTATAGTCAGTGTAAATTTCGAATTTTTGTTATGTTTCTATTTTCTAAATGTTTTTGTTGGTTTTATTGTAATATTTGTTTTGTTTTCAAGCATATTCCAATTTTAATATGGTTAGGTATCATTTCATTTTTAGTTGTATTACGTATTTGAAATGCAATAGTTAGTGTGCCTAATTTTATAAGCAATTGTGCCCAAATTTTAAATTGTGTGTACCTACTTTTGAAATAGAGTGTGCCTACTTTTATGCATAAGTGTAATGTTGAATTTTTGTTTTGTTTCTATTTTTAAACATTTTTGTGGGTTTCAATGCAATGTTTGTTGTGCTTTCAATCAAATGTTAATTTATTTTTAGTTGTGAATGTTTTATTTTATTTATATTACATATTTATGCTGCAGTAGTTAGTGTGCCTACTTTTATAAGCTATTGTGCATAAATTTTAAACTGTGTGTGCCTACTTTTGAAGCAGAATGTGCATACTTTTATGCATAAGTGTAATATTAATTTTCTATTTTATATGTTTTTTTTTTTTTTATGTAAAGCAATATTGTGTTTTTTAAACTTACATTTGATTTTATTTATTCATTTTTGTAGTTTAGTTTTTAAATTCAAGGTGTGCCTACTTTTGTAACTGTTTGTGCCAAATTTTATAACAAAGTGTGTCCACTTTATTAACTATGTGTGCCTACCTATTTGAACTTTTTTGTCTTTGGGGTTATATTGTTTGGTGCATTTTGTTGTATTCATTAACATCTTGTATGTATTTTAACCCTTTTTTTGTGTTTAATATAGTTGTGACAGGAATATCAAACAAAGATTCGTTTGTTGGGATTGTTATTTCATCCGAAGAAGATGCATTCAAATTGTATAATGATCATGCATTCAGAATGGGTTTTAGTGTTCGTAATGGGAATCAAAAGTTCAGGGTAGGATACAATACAAAGTATATGAAGCAGTTTTATTGCTACAAACGTGGGAAGAAATGTGATAAAAAGAAGGCGAAAGGCATATACCAAAGTTGATGTTCGTATGTGTTGTAAAGCAATGATAGAATTTCGGTAGAATGACGAGGGTTGCTGGGTAGTTATCAAACATGAGGTCAGTCACAATCATGGACTTTGTCCTGCGAATAAGAGGTATTTTATGTGTTCTTAGATACGAGTGACAAGGAATAATGCTAGTTATCTTCAAGAGTGGAAGGATAGTGGTGTGTCCATTGCTGCTGGATTAAGGGTTTTGAAGAAACGGGTTGGAGGTTCGTCATTTGTTCGCTTTACGACAAGGGATGCGTACAATAGCTTATTTTATGCTTTCAATTTATTGACTTGTGTGCCTAATTTTATAAGATTATATGCCTAACTTACCATTTGTACCCACTTTATAAACAGAGTGTGCCCAAGTAATATATATCTTCACAAGTATGTGTGCCTGCATTTTTCTGATACGTGTGCCTACTTTTATAACAGTTTATGCCTACTTTTATTACTACGTATGCCTAATTTTATAAAGGAGTATGCCTAGCATTACAGGTATGTATGTTTTCAGTTTGACCTGTGTGCCTAATTTTGTAAGATTGTGTGCCTAACTTTATAACCATTTGTGCCCACTTTATAAACAGAGTGTGCCTAAGTTATATACATCTTTACAAGCATGTGTGCTTGCGTTTTTATGATCTGTGTGCCCACCGTTATAATATTTTGTGCCTACTTTATGACTATGTGTGCTAATTTATAAAGCAATGTGCCTAGCATTACAGGTGTGTGCGCTTTCAGTTTATTGACCTGTATGCCTAATTTTAAAAGATTGTGTGCCTAACTCTATAACTATTTGTGCCACTTTATAAACAGAGTGTGCCTAAGTTATATACATCTTTACAAGTATATGTGCTTGCATTTTTCTAATTTGTGTAGCTACTTTATAACAGTTTGTGCCTACTTTTATGACTATGTGTGCCTAATTTTATAAAGTAGTGTATCTAGCATTATAGGTATGTGTGCTTTCAATTTATTATAAAAAAGTAATATATGTTACTTTTTTTTCTTTTGCAGTTTGATGGATAAGTTTGGGTGCCATAATGACTGTTGGTTAGACAAGTTGTATAATTTGAGAGAGAAGTGGTATCCGGATTTTAGTAAGGAATTCTTTTCCGGAGGTATTCTATTATCTCAAAGAAGCGAGACAACTAACTATGCTATTTCAAGAAAGCTCTAGGAATAACTACGGTGTGTGATTTTTATCGAATTTTTGATGAAGTTGCTTCCGAATAGAGGACTAATGCGAATATGGAAGATTTTCGATGTAACCAAGGTCCTGTTGAGATGAAGATTCCCAATTCTAAACTGTTGTAGCATGCTAATGGAGTATACACTATTGGCATGCAGGTTGTTTGAAGATCAATTTATGAAGTTTCTGGAGTATTGTCAAGGACTTTTGGTATAAATGATGGGGAGCATGTGTACGAGGTTTGGCGTCCCGATATGATCGTTTTTAGGCATCAGTTGTCTATAACGAGAACACACTGAGCATCTCGTGATGTGTAAGATGTTCTCTGAAGTTGGAATTTTGTGTTCTCATTGCTTGAGTGTATTTCCTTTGTGTTCGTTCCATTCCGGATATCTTGAAAAGATGGACGAAAGATATTGATGTAAGTGGTGGCAGCTGTGATACCTCATACCCCTCCGCTAGGTCAACTGCGGCTAGGTAAGGTGCTTGTGTGCCTCTTGGCACTGAATTTACAAAAACATAAAGCTAGGATACAACTGGGAGGAACTAGAACGTGTCCCTCTAAACTAAATAGCGGAAGTAAAAAGAATAATATAAATATAACTCTATAGTAAAAACTTCTCAAAACTTGTACATCGGTGGAAGGTCGTGAGGGCCAAGTTCTTCATAGATCAAACCTTATGACTAGAGGTGGAGAATCCCGATATTATGGAATCCAGTTGGCCCACATTGGTTTAACTAGCCGGATCTGGTTACCGAGTCATCTAAAAAAGGGGGAGAAAACATTTGAAAGGCATGAGCGATGGACGCTCAGTGAGTTCACGTGCACGTGTATTTTCGTGAGTTTCCCATACGGGTAAAATACTTTTTATAAAACGGTTTGTCATGCTAGAAAAGAAATATTTTCATAAAACTCTTGTATGCAAGTTATAAACTTTCTGAAGGGTTCGGGTGCAACTGGGAAGTCTGAGAGAATCAAGACACATCGACGCTTCTGCGACACCTGAACTTTCAAAACCATGCATGTATCATGATAGTCTTAACGGACAAAGTCCGGAAACTTAAACGGCCTCATCGGACACAAGTTCCGGCATCCTGTAGTCAATACCAGCCTGAAACCCAAAGCACACCATACGAACGCTCGAATTTTTATAAACCACCTTACACACCATTTAAGCACAAAACAAGTAACGAGTCCTGGGGTACCTACCAGGCCGCCATGTGCTTCCCTAGCCAGTGGGCCTCTCCTGACCCAACCTGCTAGAAAGTAACCCAAACCGTAAAGCATGATATAGAGTCAAATGTAATACCGCCTTGGGCCTAACTCTCCAACGATACTATGCCCTCTGTCAACTGGATCCAGATCAAGAGTAACACTACCAAGCATGTCGTTTGGAAGAGGCCCTCGTACGGGGGACTAGCCACGCAAAGTGCAAGTCCTCTCGACATGTTGATCAAAAATATATATCAAGCCCCTTTTTGCCGATTAGGGTTTTTAATTCATTTTTTATAAAATCATAGGTCATCTCTCGACCACACAAAACTCTTCAGGTATCGAAAAATCCCTATCCGTCGGGCAAAACTCGTAGCCATGACAAATATATTATGAATGCAATTTTGTAAAACTCATGAAAACATTTGTTTTTCTCAAAACATTTATCTTCCAAAATCATGTTCACCATAAAATCATGCATATGTAACTTTAAAGCATATTACCGGGTATAAAATAGGTTATGCCAATATGCGTACCAAAAATCATGATAAATATTTCTCGAAAGGAAATTATGAAATACCTCCCAAAATTTAAAGTAATATAAGAATAAAACTGTAGAGAAATATTCTTTTAAAAGAAAATAGAAAATATTTTTTGAAATCATAATATAAGAATATTTAAAATAAAAGTATTATGAGAATATTTTAATAATTCAAAAGCCTTAATAAGAATATTTAGAAAATATGTAAAGTATTAATTTTGAAAAGAAGTAATAAATATTTTAAAGATAATTTTTAATCTCAAAACCTTATAAGAATGTTTAAAATATTTAAAATATTATTTCAAAAAAGAAGTAATAAACAATTTAAAAATAATTTCTCAAAATAATTTTAAAAGTCAAACCTTTTTGAGAAAACTCAAAGTATTTAAAAATATTATTTCCAAAAAGAAATAATAAATATTTTAAAAATAATTCTCCAAATAATTTTAAAACGCAAAACCCAAAATAAAAGGGTTGTAAAAATATTTCAAGTGAAAGCATCATGAAAATATGGCACTAACTTAAAACATGTTTTAGTGGCATAAAAGAATATTTAAACATAAATATTTTAATAATTTATCACATTTTTAGCATTACCCGTAATATACTACCGGTAAATATTTTGTGCATCCTGTCAAGAACCAAGACAGAGAAATATACTTTTCAAAGAAAATAATTAAATCTCTTTTAAAAGAAAAAGTTTGGTGAACTCACCTGGAGTCGTGAAGCAAGTCAATCCTATAAAAAACAATTCCAAACTTAATTAAATAATACCAAAAAAATATAACTTGACCCCAAGATGACCCTAGGGTTCATCTAAATTTATTCTAAACCTGAAAAAATTCTAGAAGCTAACTCCAAGAAATAAATTCATAATAATTTTCAAGAATTATGGGCTTCCAAAATAAATCCATAATAATCCCTACACTTTTCTATTATCTGGGAAGAATTTATTCTTATGTAATAATACTAATAATAATAATAATAATAATAATAATAATAATAATAATAATAAATAAAAGAAACAAAAACAACCCCAAAAAAGTAAAAACTCACCTGGAGAGGAAGGAGGAAGCCGAGAAAGGGTAAAAAGAAAAAGAAAATAGGATGTGTGGAGAGAGAGAGAGAGAGAGAGAGAGAGAGAGAGAGAGAGAGAGAGAGAGAGAGAGAGCAGAGAAAAAAAAAGGAAAAAGAAGCAAAAAGTGAGGAGAGAGAGAAAGGGGGCTGGGGTTGACCGAGAGAGAGAGGAGAGAAATTCAGGAAAAGTAGGAGAGAGTGTGGGAAAGAAATTGGAAGGAAAAGCTGGAATTTTCAGCCATTTGAGCCCTCCTTAAATAGCCATTTTTGCATGATTTTGCTTTGCATGCATGAGACACATGACACTTGCCAGCCTTGTGTCACTCAGCCCCTAGTCCATATGTCTTTCCCCTCCATGTGTCTCTCAATCTCACTTCCACATGTCACTCCCAGCCATGTCATCACCAACTTATCATGTAAGCAGCCAGTCAACTTTCTAAATCTTCTACGTTGGCCCCAAATCTTAAAAATTCATTTTAAACTTAAATTTTCAATCTATAATTTAAAGTGTTAAACGCTAATAATTTTAAAATACTTCCAAAAAGTTTTTAAACAAAAAATTTTTCCCTAAATTTTCTAGAAATTACCAGATGACCTCAAAACTTTCTATTCTTTATAAAATAATCCCAAAACTTTTGTTTGAGCTTACCACAACTTATGTTAACTTTGAGGTGCTTAGACGGGATGTTACAGCAGCAGTGGCATTGGTGACGCAAGGAAAGGTAGCAAAAATGATATGCTTAGTTCTATTGTTTGGAGGAGGGGAATGTTAAGGAAGTTCTCGAACCTGATTTCTACCAGCGATTTAAACATGAATGCTCGAGAATGCATAGAAGAAGGGTTTAAAATGATGAAGGACAAGATAATTGCTGAAGTGGTACCTTATTATATGGATAATTCAGAGAATGAAAGTAGATCTTCTGGTATTAAAGATCCTATTGGAAGTTGTGCAAAAAGGAGTATGTAATGTAAGAGAAGACTATTATTGAGATAAAGTGCAACCAAGCAAAAGGAAAGAGGAAGAGTATGTTGACGCGTGCATCAAGGAATAAATATGTTGTCCAATTATAAATGAACAATGAAGATTTGGGGAAGGATTTGAATGATCCAAATAGTGAATATCAACTTAGTTTAGAAATTTACAACTCTAGTGATGCGGAACCTTCAAGAAATTTGAAAATATTCATGAGTTTTATGTAGATTTTATAATTATATTACTTGAAGATGTTTTTTGTTTAAATATTCTTGTTGGGAAGTATGTTGTGATCTTTAAGTGGTTGCTAATTTCTGTATACAGGGATGCCTTCTTTTATAATTAATTGTGCCTGGTTTTGATTCTAAGTGTGCCAAATTTTGTAACTAAATGCCTTTAATCTGATTTGTGGTATTCAAGTGTCTTTCTTTGTAGTTTTAGTTTACTTTTTTGTTAGGGTTGTATTATTTTAGTACCCCATTTGTGTATTTTGCACCTTATGTGTGTTCCAACATGGTGGGACTGGGGTTATTAAGGCTTTTAGGTGATGTCAAACTTCTGTAGATATATGTACCTAATTCTCTAATAGAATGTGCCCATTTTTGTAAAAGAGTGTGCCTACTTTTGTAACTAAATGTGCCTTCAATAATATTGTCTTTTCTAGTGACTTTTTTTTATTCACATAGGTATATGATTGTTTATATTCATTTTTATGTTGTTCTTATATTCTCTTTGGTGTTTTGACATAATAGCATGAAATTAAAAGTCCAGAATCATATGTGCCTATGTTTACTGTTAAATATGCCTACTTTTTTAAAAGAGTGTGCCTATTTTTGCTGGTAATATGCCTACTTTTTGTTTTATTTTCTATTGGATATTTTCCTACCTTTTTAAAATGGATATGTTTAGTTTTATTTTTAGATTTTATAGTCAATTTTTGTGTCATTTGCATGTTTAGTTGGTTATAATATTATGTGCCTAATTTTATTATTAGATATGCTCACTTTTATCACTTTGTTTGCCTAATTTTATTAATGGATGTGCCCACTTATCACTATGTGTGTCTAGTCTTACCATTGAATATGCCCACTTTTATCACATTATGTGCCTTATATATATATATACATATATATATATATATATAGAAGACAAGCACCATAGTTAAATGTGTCTTTTTAACGACAATGTGTTAGGTCATCTAAGACAAGCATAATAGTATGCAAAAAAGTTAATATATATATATATATAACACATTTAACCATTGTGTTCATTACATCATTCAAGGTCTGTCTTATAAAATTCTTATATTACTAACTGGACTTTTTCCCTTTCATCATTTGTCTCAGATGTAAGTAGTTTGTACATGAACTTTGCTCTTAATGTTTGGATTATTTTTGGGTCTTCTTTTGTTCGCTTGAGTAGTTCATCCCAACCCCCTTTGTATTCTGTCCTTTGTATGTTTCCATATGCCTCATGCAGAAGACTCTTGAATCCACAAAATTTGCGCTGTCTTGCCATTGCATTTTCTTCAATAGGGTCTTGTATCTTATAAATTAGAACTAAGGATATCCGTGCAGTGTCACTGATTTTGCTATGTGAGGAGTAGTGTGATTTACTATGTAAAAAGCAATAAACTAAACAATAACACAAGACACAACAATTGATAACACAGTTCGGCCAAGCTTACGTCTGTAGAGCAGCTCCCAGAAAGCAATCCACTAATAACTATTAACACAGTACAAGAATACACCTAGCTCTTTTACACATCTGGTGTTTCTAGTGGAATCGATGCAAACTCCCTTTGCACACTGCACATTTGAATCCCTTCAACTCTCCAAGGCTTTCTCTTGGAACAAGCTGCTTGATCTTGAATCCCTTCAAGTCTTCAACACCGTTGAATTTTAGTACAACTTCTATACCTAGAAGCTATAGTCTTCAAAACAAGAACTCCATTGAATTATAAAGGATGAACAATAAGCATCAATGGAGAATCACAGTGTTTGAAATTTGTGACTGCAGAAACTCAACCACTATGAACCACCATCTTCTCTCTTGCAAAACATCTTCGAAGAATTGCAGAACGGCTTGCCCAATCTTCAATTACATTTCTTTATTTACAATTTTTGAGACTGAACAAAAGATCTTGATCCATCAATTCTTCTACGATTAGGCTTTTGACTAAGGACTTCGTTTCCAAAAGACTTTTAGTTTTATTACCAACAAATTCCTACTTCTCTTAGGTTTCTGTCCTTTCTTTTTTTTCTTCAACTCTTTCTAAAGGTAATGTCCTAATTGGACACCAATAATACAGCTCATGATCTTCACTCAATAGTTAAACAAAATCTTCGAGATCTTTCATGAATTCTAAAACAATGCCAATACTTAGAGCTAGTGAAACCTGGAGCTTGTGCTGTCACATGATCATCCTATGTTGCCATACTCAAGCTGTGTGATAGGTTTTTACATATCTCATAGCATTTGAATGTTTTTGAACCCTGTGTCTTTAGTAGCCTTTTTCTGTTGATAATTGTTCAGTGCTTTTTTCTGTAAAATATAAAGGTGTAAGTATGTTATAGTTGTTTTATAACATATATCTTTTTCGTAATTTATGGGTAATAGTAACTTACAAAGAATTTGGGCACATCTCCGTATTTGTCTTTAACTGTGATCCACTTCGGCAAAGGCCTTCTGGCAATCATATAGAAGTGTGCCGAGTTTATCATAGGGAAGATGAGCTAGATTCTGGATAAATAAAAATTCAATCAATGCATCTTGTAATAAAGAATGAAGGAAAGGATAAATATGTTATGTTTAAGATTGCTTACAATATCAACATCATGGATATAGGAAGTGGGGGCGCTAAACATTTGGAGTTCTTTATCTACCATTGTCTCAAAGATGTTAAATCTCTCCTATTCTAGCATCTGTGTTCCTTCGCTTGTACAGCTTTGTTGGGGGTGGTCAAGGTTACTTTTTGTCTGTATTACATAGATAAGAGGAAATAAGTATTAAATTAGGAAAATGAAGTAGACGTGCATTGAGAATATGATTCATTTTAGCTTATCACTCTTCTTCTTTTTTAGCACATTGTTTAGGTAGATGGCCCGTGCATAAATAATGCTGTTAGAAAATTGCTCATCCATTATCATTGTTCCGGCATCCTCTCGTGTGATCATGCAGGAGTATTCGGCATGAGTATAAAGGTTTTCGCTGGAAAAAAAGTAAAGTAAATAAGTAAGTAATAAATAAGAAGTAAAAAGATTTGGATATGGCATTAAGCAAGGTAAATGGCACACTGAAAGAAAGTGTTCCTACTTTTATAACAAAGTGTGCGCAATTCTACAATTGTGTATGCCTACTCTTAAAACCATTTGTGCCTAATTCCAAAAGCTAGGAATTCTAACCTGTTTGAGGTACACTAGAATAAAATGTGCCTAGTTAGTTTTGTAACACAGTGTGCCCAATTCTACAGTTGTGTGTGCCTAGTTTTACAACTGTTTGTGCCTAATTCTACAAATTGGTTTTGTGCCTTGTTTGATGACAGTTGTCGTTTATTGTAAGAAGTGTGCCTAGTTTTGTGAAAGAATGTGCCAAATATTACAATTGTGTGTGCCTACTATTACAACTATTTGTGCCTAACTCTACAAGTTAGATTTGTGTCATGTTTGATAACAGTTGTGGTTCAATGTAATAAAGTGTCCCTAGTTTTGTAAAAGAATGTGCCTAATTTTACAATTGTGTGTGCCTACTTTTACAACTATTTGTGCCTAAGACTACAAGTTGGATTTTTTGCAGTGTACAAAGATAAGTTAGTTACCTTTCCATAATCTTCTGTGTTGGCATGTCATCAAGGAATGCAAAGTCTGTGATTATCATTCCTTTTGCTGATACAACATTTTTATCCTTGTCGTCTGTCCAAAATGGGGACCTCAGCTTGTTCGACACATTCCTCTTTCTGTGCAATGGGCTTGGCTCAATGGTTTTTTCTTCTGTGAAGTCTCAGTTGTCCTCAACAATATGCTGCATAGAATAAATGTTGGAATGTACATTAAAATATTGAAAGATATATGTTATTGTATACTTTTAATAGGTATTGTTACTGTTGAGTCATATCTATCAATGTTATCCTCTTTCTCTAGACCTTTTTGTAGGTTTACTAGTTCTATTGAAGCAAGAACAACAGCCTCGGTTTCAGTATCAACAGACATGTTGTCCCTTCTTTGCTCTTGTGGGGGAGTGGGTTCCTATTGGGAGGGGGAGGGGTGTAGGCTGTGCTTGTGTCTCAAACTCATCATCCAAGCCTAGATCAAAACTAGGCACAATTTTATCCTTTAGATCCATAGACTTGACCATGTTCTTTTCAAATTCACCAATTGCGTGCAAAAAAACAGGGTTCTCGTAGAATTTATCGTCTTAGCTTTCGAACTGTGTGGTGGATAATGACAGACCAGTATGCTTGTCCCTTTGTGGAAAGCGGACCATGCCCAAGCATACTTTGTTGAACATACCAATTATGTCAACATTATCATCTTATAGCTCTTGACAAACCTGAAAAAACTTCAGGGCACTGATTCCCAACCCTACAATTGCTTCTGATGCTTTTTCAATAAGCTCCTGTAATTTATAAGTTATTTTATTTAGTATTGCTTGGTCACTGCAAATTGGGCCTATTATTATTAAAAAGTGTGCCTATGTTTTATAACTGGTTATGCCTACTTTCATAAGGAATAGTGCCTAATAGTATGACATGTAAGGTCATATCACTGTAAGGAAGTGTGCATCATTTTATACATGTTTGTGCCTAAGTTTACAACAGAGTGTGCCCACTTTTGTACACAAGTATGCCTACTATAAATAGTATGCAAGTTTATCTTTTCAAGTGTTAATGTTTTTTATGCGAGCAATTGTGCCTCATTTTATACTTGTTTGTGCCTAAGTTTACAATAGAGTGTGCCTACTTTTTATACATAGCAGTCAAGTTCATTGATTTATATCAAACAGTACCCATTTTTCGAAGTGATAGTGCCTAGTTTTATATCAAATAGTGCCTATTTTTTGCAAGTGTGTGCCTAGTTTTAAACAGTTTTGTTTATGCCTTTCTCCTCTCAGTTTGTGTGTCTTCCGGTTATGGTATGTTTGTTTGCATGTTTGTTGGTGGTGACAGCAGTAGCCAATGCAAGGAGGTTTTGTTCTGTTGACAACGATGTAACTATGCTCAAAAGTCTGTTTCATTCAATCACTTTTCCCAGGCAAAACTGCCTGCAACTTTCTCTTTCTTCTCTCTTTGCATGATAGATTTATCATCCCAGCCACTGATCATTGGGATTGTTCTTAGTTCTTGAAGTTTAAACTCCACCCTATCAAGATAGAATAGCTACAGTTTTGCAGTGGTGTTAGTGATAATGTACTATTTTTTAAAGTAAACAATGTACAATACATTATAATAAAACTTACGGCTAGAAAAATTGCAGGCCTAGTGAAGTATGTCTTGTTGGAAGGATTTGCCTTGAATGACTCGTATATTTCTATCAAGGCTACAAGTATGTACTTGCACCAATGGTAGTTCTTGATATCATTTGGGTCAGTTAAGTCCCGGATGAGAGTGTAGCAGACTCGTTTATATAATGTATGGTGGATCATGCGTGTGATGCAAAAGTGTAGGAACTCTCTTTTGAAATAGTCTCTCCTCTGTACTTTGTACTAATCTTTTCTGGATGTCTGACATCTTTGGAGGAAAACTAGAATAGTTCTTCTTCATCTAAGCTATAAAGGACTTGTGCTATTCAGTTTCAATAACGTTCTTGGTGGAACGTTCAACAGGTTCTTCCCTCGTAGGAATCTAAGCACCAGTTGCGCATCCTCTTTGTCGATATGTACAGTTTCTTTCTCAAAGTTGAGGCTTGTGTTATATGTATATCGAGTTTTTTTACAAGGTAGAGGGTCAAGCTCTTCGGCAGCTTTGTCAAACGTAGAGATAGGAAGAACCTGAATCGGATGTCTCTAACTACCGGTTGTTATTCGGTGGTTAATCTGTTGATAACAATATGCATTGGAGATGTTGTCATGTTTGTCTTCAATCTTGAGAATTTGTCTTGATTTTTTTGCTGCCTAGGTATTTTTGCAGTTAGGTTTTCTTGTTTGACATCTCGTCTTGGTCTCTTGAGCTTGCTCAAAAAAGCAGATAGCTTTGTCTTTTCAAATGTTGGGGCGTGTCTTACTGTAGTGCATGACAATAAATTATTGTTAAATTATAAAATATTTGTATGAATGACACGTTATTGTACTATTTTTATTCATGTATTACCTTGCTTTTGCACGTGCAAAGGTCTCGTCATCTTGTGGAACATCAGCAGGTTCATCTTGGAGTTTTTTTCATTCGAGTTTCTTCCCTGATAGGAGTCATCACAGTTGTTTGTTGTCATTAGAAGGTGCACATATTTTATATAATGTGTGCCCATTTTTATTACTCTTATGTGCCTAAGTTTACAGTTGAGTGTATCTACTTTTCGAACCATTAGTGCCTACAAAGTTTGTATTACTTTATGCATTTTATGCATGTGTTACAAACCTTTGTGCTTTTTTATATATGTAGGTGTACAATGGTGGTGATAACCAAAGGTTAATATGGCAATAAACATGAAAAATGGTACGCAGAAAGTAGTATGCCTACTTTACTACAGTTGTGTGCCCAATTTTATTGTTGAGTGTACCTACTTTTTAAACCATTTGTGCCTACATTATGCAATACACAGTTTGTATTCATTATACATTTTTTGCCTCTTTTACAATTTTTTGTGCCCATTTTTATGTGCAGGGGTACAATAGGTTGATAAGCAAGATTGAATATGTTAGCAAATAGGTAAAAATTGTCACAAGAAAGTAGTATGTCTACTTTTCAACAACTGTTGTGCTTGATTTTTTTAAAGAGCGTGCCTACTTTTCTAAATATATATGCCCAGCTTAATGATGGAATGAGTCTTCCCTTTTTTACAAATATGTGTGCTTTCAGTTTGTTAACATGTGTGCCTAATTTTATAAGCTTGTGTGCCTAACTTTATAAACATATGTGCCCACTTTACAAATATAGTGTGCCCAAGTTATATACATCTTTACAAGTATGTGTGCCTATATTTTTCTGATCTGTGTGCCTACTTTATTGACTATGTGTGCCTAATTTTATAAAGGAGTGTGCCTAGCATTACAAGTATATGTGCTTTTAGTTCATTGACTTGTGGGCCTAATTTTATTTGCTTATGTGCCTAACTTTATAACCATATTGGCGCACTTTATAAACAGAGCGTGCCCAAATTATATACATCTTTACAAGTATGTGCATGCATTTTTTTGATCTGTATGCCTACTTTTATAACAGTTTGTGCCTACTTTTTTTGCTATGTGTGCCTAATTTTATAAAGGAGTGTGTGTAGCATTATAGGTATGTGTGCTTTCAACTTATTGACTTGTATGCCTAATTTTATAAGATTGTGTGTCTAACTTTATAACCATATGTACCCACTTTATAAACAGAGTATGCCGAAGTTATATATATCTTTACAAGTATGTGTGTCTTTATTTTTCTGATATGTGTGCCTACTTTTATAATAGTTTGTGCCTACTATTATGACTATGTATGCCTAATTTTATAAAGGAGTGTGCCTAGCATTACAAGTATGTGTGCTTTCAGTTTATTGACTTCTGTGCCTAATTTTATAAGCTTGTGTGCCTAACTTTATAACCATATGTGCGCACTTTATAAACAGAGTATACCCAAGTTATATACATCTTTACAAGTACGTGTGTCAACATTTTTCTGATCTGTATGCCTATTTTTATAACATTTGTGCCTACTTTTATGACAATGTGTGCTAATTTTATAAAGGAGTGTGCCTAGCATTGCAAGTATGTGTGCTTTCAGTTGATTGACTTGTGTACCTAATTTTAAGCTTGTGTATCTAACTTTATAACCATATTTGCCCACTTTATAAATAAAGTGTGCCCAAGTTATATACATCTTTACAAGTATGTGTACTTTTATATTTCTGATATGTGTGCATACTTTTATAATAGTTTGTGCCTACTTTTATGGCTATGTGTGCCTAATTTTACAAAGCAGTGTACCTAACTTTATAACCATTTGTGTGCCTAGGTTATATACATTTTCTGTTGAATGTGCCTACTTTGTAAACCATTTGTGTGCCTACTTTTTCTGTTGAGTGTACCTACTTTGTAAACCATTTACGCCTACATTATATAACACATAGTTTGTATCATTTATGAATTTTGTGCCTCTTTTATAATCTTTTGTGCTCAATTTTATGTGCAAAAGTAGTATGCTTACTTTTCAACAATTGTGTGCCTATTTTTTTTATTGAGTGTGCCTACTTTGTAAACGATGTTGTGCCCTTTTCACAATCTTTTGTGCCCAATTTAATGTTATATAACAAAGAGTGAATATGGCAGCAAACAGGTAAGATATCATAGAGAAAGTTGTGTGCCAAATTTTCCATAATTTTGTGCCTAATGTTACAGTGTGCCTACCTTTTAAACTATTAGTGCATACATCAAAAAAATCATTAAAAAAATGCCATATTATGATTATTTATAAAGTTATATATGAAAATTTCATAACAATTTCACGTAAACTTCAATTTCCAAGTATGGAACACATAAATCAAACATAAAAAACTCAATAATACATCAAATGATAGGTATATCAAACAAAAATCACAATAGACAGTGTAAAATTCAACTTCTAAGTTGATATTTACTTGTTTGAAGAAGCTCTGCTTAAAGATTTTTCATGTTCACTTGCGTATCTCTCATTGTTGCTTGAAGAACTTATATTTGATAGGTTTTTTAGCGAATAAGTAAACTCTAGAGTAGAATGGAAGCATGGAACAAAGTTAACTGAAGCAAACTAAATAAATTTGTGGTTTAATCGTGATGTATTTTTGTTGTTGTTGAGTACGTGAAGGTTTGGGAGGGAACCGATTGTTTTTTAGTGTTAGTAAGCGCGTGCGTTTCACGCGCCTGAGGTGAGAGTGGGATACGCGCGATGTCTTTTTTTTTTTCTTTTTTTGTGGACAGGGTGCACTTTGCATGGTGTACTTGGATGTATAGTATAACAACTCACTGAGGATAAGCTTCCCATGCCAGAAAAGTTAAATTCAAGTATTTCTTTTTGCATTTTAGCCCTCTAACTTTGTCTTGTCTTCAATTTAGCCCACACAATTTAAATAAATTAAAAAGAAAGTTATTTGTTTAAATAAAACTCAATTTTCACTAGAATTTAATAAAAATAAATATCAAATTAAGCTAAAAAATTAGTAAAAATGTCAATCTATTAAAGAGATAGTAATTTTGTTTAAGTAAAGTGATTATTTAAGGTTATTTGTAGGAAAAAATAGTTTTTTATTAAAAAGAAAAAAAATGATTCATACCATTCAGAAACAAGTAGTGAAATTTGGTTGTTTGATTTCAATAGCTAGATTGATCAAATTGGCCTTCAAAATTGCATCGTTGATCATTAAAGTTCTACAAACCGTTGATGATAAACGATCACGTAAGTTGCCTTTTTTTTTTTTAAGTTTTGTAGAACATATATACAATGTGCATATAAGGTTTCGGTTTTTCTTCTTGTTTTTAAGTTTTGTAGAATATATATACAAGGTGTATATAAGGTTTTGGTTGATGGAGTAGAACTGGATAGAATTCCTTTCCACCAAAATCGTTTCCACCCAAAATGGAATCGAAATCTTCTTTTCACTCTACTGATGGGAAGGAAAGGTTAGAATGGAATGTTTACTCTTTCTTTATGTTTGTATGTTTGGTAAAATTATTATTCAATATCAGAATGGAATGAAATTTTACATAGTATGACTTAAATACCCGGAGAACATAAAGTAATAATGAAGTCAAATAAAATACACTATTGACAAACTTTT
The DNA here is from genome assembly GCA_028651295.1 of Catharanthus roseus. Lineage (NCBI taxonomy): Eukaryota > Viridiplantae > Streptophyta > Magnoliopsida > Gentianales > Apocynaceae > Catharanthus > Catharanthus roseus. The sequence goes on from JAPQWS010000142.1 coordinate 3,924,493, forward strand.
ACTTGAACAACTTTTACACTAAAACATAAAAATTTCAAACATTTATTTTAAGAAAAATACATATATATATATATATATATATATGTATAAGTAATCATGAACCAAATCTTAAAAAAAAAAAAAAAGAATATATGTATTGTCGAATTTTTCAAAGAATACTAAACTTTTTTATTACTACAAAAATTATAAGAAAAATGAGAAGGGTAAAATAAAAAATACTAATATTTATTTATAATTTCATGTTCTCCTAGAAAGTCCATTCTTTAGAATTTTCTATGAAATGGCTTTTCCCACTTTCTTTTCTCAAGCTTTATTTTTACAAATTCAATACTGAAATAAAAAAGTAATTGAAAAGATCATTTCATTTTGTTCTATTCCACTAAACATGCAGCAAACGTACTTGTATTAAAGAAGTTTTAGGAAAGAATTACTTTCAAGATCGACGATAATTATCTCAAGCAAAACCAAGTTTAAAAATGTCCAAATTAAGAGACAGGTATAGTTGGGGTTCCAAATGTGCTATAATTATAAAGAAGATTCAAAGCGCAAAAGATCAACTTTCAAGAACATTATTATATCTTTGGACTGAATTCTTGTGCACACGCACTTGTATAGCATTTGGACATGTAGACGTACATGTATTACTTAATTTAATTATGTGTTTTGTAATGCCCTACCCCGTAAGCACCTAGCATGACTTTAAAATTTAGAACGTGATGAAAATAGAGTTTTGATATATATGGTGGGATATAGTGTTTTTGGCACTTAGTAGTATTTTGGGGATATTTAGGAATAGAAATAAAATTTTATTATCTTATTGAGGTTTTATTATTAAGGTTTATAAATGCCTTTAAGTGGATTTTTATTTTTAATACCTAGTATATTATTTTAGAAATTTAAAATACTTGGCATTTTCATATAGGAATTTAAAAAAAAAAAAAAAACACAAAACTTCACAATTAAGGCAGGCCGCCACCTAGCCTTCCACCTGCCATCATCCAAATTATTTCCAACCTTTAACCGCCATTTCCTTCTCTATATATAGGCATGCAAGCCATTTCTTTTTCATGCAAATTCTCCTCCTTGGCCACTATAACATAGACCTATATATATCCCTCATTTTCTTTCTTGAAAAAAAAAACAGCCAAGTTCTAGCCTCAAGTAAGTCTTTAATTTCATGGTTGCATGTTTCGCAAGTGAGTTTTTATTTGCATGTTTGCATGTTTCTCAAGTTAGTTGCATGTTTTGTTTTTTTTTTTTTTTAGTTAGTTAGTTAGGTTATATATATGTATATATATAGTATATATTTATTTATTTTCTTTAATATATAGTGAGATCTATTTCTATTTAGTTTATATATATTTTTTTAGGCTAGTTATTTATTTTAAGATTTCAATATTTTAAATGGATTTTTAGTATAAAGTATATAGTTAATTATGGTTTCTTGGGAGAGTATATTTTTTTAGAGTATAGGATTTTTCGATCTTTTTAAAAAAAAATTATTATATAAGTATACGTATTATTATATAGGTATATTTATATACATCCTAAAATTCATTTTATAAGATTTCGATATTATTTAGGGAATATGATTATTTAATCGATACCCAGATATTAAGTATTTTCGCATTATTATTTTGTAGGATCTTAGCACCAGATCTACATCCAGGTGAGTCCACCAACTCCATGTTATTTCAAATATTTTTTTTTACATTTACAAAATTTTTGCTATTTTTCGAACAATATTTCTCATCGTGTTTTTGGAGATGTTCTCCCTAATGTGTTACGTGTTTCGTAGAAAAATGCATAGGAGTGGTGCTCCAGATAGGTGTTTCTTTTAAAACAGATTACTATGGTGGTACATAAGAAGTTTGTTGTATGCAGGTTTTCGGAAATATTTATATATTGAAAAATGTTCTAACTTGAAAAGTTATGTATTTTGATATACATGAATATAGATTTGGCATTGGCATAATTGTGAAATTGCATAAGCATGTGATGACTGGCGGATGAGGATTTTCTTTTGTGTTCTGAAATGTTTATGACTTGAATATGTTATTATGGCCGGGCAAATGGCCCCTTTGATTTGTAAATACATACGAAACCTCATTCCGACCAAGATTAAAGTTTATTGTTGATCAAGTGAACGGACGCGTTAGCGGATTGCACTGTACGTGGCTAGTCCCCCGTACTAGGGCCTCTTCCGATGATGTGGACGGATTTTTGACTCTGAGGGTGGATCCACTTTAAGAGGGGCGTAGACCGCGGAGGGTGTGGCCCAATCGGTCTACGTGGACACCGTATCATGCTCTACGGTGGGGTTCGACCGCCTAGTGGAGAGTCAGGAGGGGCTTGACACCGAGGTTGGTTCCAGGGCAGACCTGGTAGGTGCCCCAGGAGTCTGTAGCCTGTTTTGACCAGTGTTCTGGGAGTGCGGTTTTTTGTAATCGAGCGCTCGTATGTTGTTTGGTTGGTATTTGACTACGAGATGCCGGAACTTAGTTCCGATGGCCTCGTTTCGGGGATCCGGACTTTGTTTGTGGAGCCCTACTGTTGCATTACATGTTCTTTTAAAAATTGGGGCATAGAGCTGCGCTGATGGGTCTTGATACGCTCAGACTTCCCGGCTGCGCTCGGAACCCTCATGTAGGTTCAGGCATCAGTTTTGTTAAAATAGAAAAAGAAATATTTTCTTATAACATTGCATGAATTGTTTTATAAAATGGCATCGTCATGGTTTTAAAGAAAACACTACCGCACACACACACGTGGACTCACTGAGCGTTCGCGCTCACGTTTTTCCATATCATGTTTTCTTCTCAGATTAGCTTGGAACGGTCAGGGGTTCCGCGAGCCACTGAAGGTTTAGGCCAGGAGTTTTTGGATCAAATCTCCCCGGAAGGGCATAGAATTATGTTTTATCTTTTTAGACTCAAATCGTCTGTAGAGTTTCTTTTTATGTTTTTATGTAAGTTGTTGATGTAAGATTACTTTTGTGTTTATTATAAAACGGAAATGAGAAGTTTTCTTTTATCCTGTGTTTGAGCTCACCGGTAGTATTTAATTTACTTAAGTATTCCGCGTACTTTGTGTATACCTGTTAGTATTGTTCTAGGGTTTTGTTTTAGTGTGGAACTTATAATTTAGTGTGCCGAGAGGCACGCAGATGCCCTACTCAGCCGCAGTTGACCTAGTGGCAGGGTTGGGGGCATCACATGTTTGTTATTATATATATTTTGAGACTCAATTAATGTAATGTATATCTATATGGTGGATCTGTCATCTTAATAAAAGTGTGGGGTCTCTTTATAAATTGTGTAAAAACCTAGGGGTTGTGTGCAAAACTATGATGGGCTGTTTAGCAAATATATCTATATATTAGGGTCATGGTCTCTGATTGCACGTATGCTTTCGATCATTAGCCTCCTCTAAAAAGTCCCCATCTCTTTGAGGAAAACGGCTGAGTACCTAACAATCCGAAGAACCAAACCTGATCTTCAATCTCTCAATCGCCATGGATCAAGGTACATGTTTCAATTCTTCATTCTAAACAATTTGTTGAATAAGATTTAATTCTTGGGATTTATTTGTTTTAATCTCCCTTTAAATTCAAACAATGGTATCAGAGCCTCCTTACATCAAGATTTTTTGAATTCTTGATCTGTGGTTTGTTTTCCGGAAATCGTTAATTAAGAAGAAATTAAGCCTTTTAATCAAGCTTTGGTTTCTTATGTTTTTCTTTAAAGCGATTCTGCTGCCACCTTGTTTCTGTTCTTCGGTTCCACAAAAAAAAAAAACCTTTGGCAATTCAAATTGCTTGTTGTGGTTGTCGATTTTTTTTTTTTTTTTTTGGGCATGGATCAAGCTCTGCACAGCCATGGAGGATGAGCATCAATGTTTGCTTTTCTCATGGATCTTGCATGTTATTGGCATACATGATCCATATTTTGTATTATTATATTATTTTTTATATGAATGAATTTGAAGCCTTCATGGTGTTTGTTTTGCAATCTATTGACCTTTTTTCATTTCAGAATATCGACTTGATGAACGTATTAAAAAAAATGCTTTTGAGATTAGGATCTGAGAACAATTTTAGTTTCATTTTGTGCTCAGATAATCTTTGTGAAGGTCTTATTTGTTCAGTTTTTTTTATGTCATCATTTATATGTTAATATGTATGGTGATTTGCATATTATATTTTATTCTTGTACATGTCATAATTTATTTGTTAATCCTGAATTTTGATACATATAACATAAAAATAGTATGTAATTAAAGTTTTTCTTATTCATAACAACTTAAGCTCTAACGAATATGTCTAGTAGTTTTATATAATGAACTACTTGGATGTCGTATTTTATGTTTCTCATGCGAGTAGCAATCGGCCCAAAGGAAGATTGTTATTGTCAGGCTAAGAGTTACAAACACTTGTGGTGATGAACATGTAATAGTTATTAAGTATCCGTAGTAAGTGTTAAGTCAGCCCAAAGGAAAGCATGATACTTGCTTGGATTTTACTATTAGTGCTCGATTACTACATCAAGAAAATCACTTGCAAGCTTACTCTTTGTCCAAAGACTAGACTTAGTGTTGCACCAATATTCTTGTGATGGGATATTGTTATGAATATAGCCCATAAGTTGTTAAAGCTTATATATATTAGTGAGCTTTATTTATTTTTATTATATTATGTTTTTTTGTTATAGTTATTGGTATCTCTGTTGCTTAATTATCTGCTAATTTGGGTAACATTCCGCCATTAAATGGTACTAACTTTAAAGATTGGAAAGATAAGGTTGCAATTCTTCTGGGTTGTCTGGATCTGGACTTGGCCATTAGGGAGCCACAACTAGCTAAGCTAATAGATACTAATACCTCTGAACAATGGAGGGAAATGGCTCAGTGGGAACGGGTAATTAGGTTAAGTTTGATGATTGTGAAGAGTAAAATTCCAGAGACTTTTCTTGCTAACGTGCCAGATGAGAATAATGCAGTTAAGTTTCTCGAACAGTTGGAACAGCGCTTTGTAAAAAGCGAAAAGGCAGAGACTATTATCCAATTGCTTAAACTCATTACCATGAGGTACAATGGTTCGGGAAACATTAGGAAATACATTCTCGAGATGTCTCATATTATATCAAAACTTAAGACAATGAAGTTAGATCTTCCCGATGATCCATTGGTGTACCTTGTTTTGATATTTTTTCCTCCTCAATTTGGCCAATTTGAGGTGAGTTACAACTTTCAAAAAGACAAATGGATGGTCAATAAACTCATCTCACATTTAGTGCAAGAGGAAGAAAGAATGAGGCAACATAAGGTAGAGAGTATTAATCTCACTTTCTCAAAAGGTAAAAAGAAAAGAAAGGGCAAAATGACTGCGGATAAATCGGCAAAGAAAAAACAGAAGGATCAGTCGAAAGACATAAAGTGTTTTTTCTGCAAGATTCCCTCTCATGTTAAGAATGAATGCCCCAAGTATCCTGCATGGTGCATGAAGAAAGGTATGCCTCTAACTTTATCTGTTTAGAGATTAATTTAGTTTCGCTGCCAATATATTCTTTGTGGTTAGATTCTGCTACCACTACTTACATAAGCATATCTATGCAAGGTTGCCAGAGTTACCGCCAACCTAGGGATGAAAGATTCATCTATAAAAGAGATGGCAATACGGCAGAAGTTCAAGCCATAGACATTTTTAAATTATCATTAAAGAATGGTTTATTTTTAGAGTTGAAAGAGACATTCGTTAAACCTTCATTTAGACGAAATTTAGTTTCTATTCCTGTTTTGGACAAAGAAGGATATTTTTGTTCATTTGGCAATAAACAATGTCGTCTCTATTTTGGTTCTAAATTGTTAGGAACTAGTTTTTTATATCCTTATGATAATTTATATGAGCTTGAGACTACTTCTTCTTTTAAGGAATCCTTGCATGTAAATACACGTGGTACAAAATAAAAATTAACTAATGAGAACTCCTATACATTATGGCATAAAAGATTATGGCATATCTCTAAAAGGAGAATTGACAGACTTGTGTCTGAAAGAATTCATGACACCCTTGACACTTCGGATAATACAATATGTGTCAAGTGTATTAAAGGTAAATTAGTAGACAAGAAAAAGATAGGTGCCGAGAGAGCTAAAGATGTCTTAGATGTGATACCCCCAACCCTGCCACTATGTCAACTGTGGCTGAGTAAGGTATTTGCGTGCCTCTAGGCACTAAACTATAAGTCTCAAAACAAGAGCACAACTCCCGGGGTAACACTTAAAAGTATATACACACAATACGTAATGGAAAACTAACTAAACTGAATATTAATAGAACGCTCAAAATATAGGGTTCAAGAAAACTTATTATCTTATGATCATTCTAATACAAAGATAGAAATACTTACAAACGGCTCGAGCATAAAAAAAAAAAAAACAAAATCATATGTTAACAACCTAATCTCACAACTCCAGGCATACTACTTTAGTGGCTTACTGCGCCTTTGTTTGTCCTGAGTCAATCTGGGAAAAACATGAGCGCAAACGCTCAGTGAGTCCACGTGTATGTGTGCTTTAGTGATTTCTTTAAAACAATGATGATATAGTTTCACAAACAGTTCATGCAATGTCATAAGAAAACATTTTTCTTTTGTTGCTTTAACAACAATGATGCTTGAACCTACATGAGGGGTTCGAGCACAGCTGGGAAGTCTAAGCGAATCAAGATACATCAGCACAGCTTCTACACTCGAATTCAACAGAACATGTAATGCAACAATCGGGCTCCACGGGCGAAATCCGAATCCCATAACATAACGAGGTCATCGGAACCAAGTTCCGGCATCTTGCAGTCAATACTAGCCAAACGCCATACGAGTGCTCAATTTTCATAACAACCGCACTCTCCATATCACTGGCCAAACCAGGCTACATATTCCTGGCGCACCGACCAGGTCTGCTCTGAGACCAACCTTAGTTTCAAGCCATTTGGCTCTCCACAAGGCAACCGACCCACCGTAGAGCATGATGCGATGTCCACGTAAATATCGATTGGGCCAAACCCTCCAGGTACTACGCCCCTCTTCAAGTGGATCCACCCTCAGAGTCAAAAACCGTCCACGTCATCGGAAGAGGCCCTAGTACGAGGGACTAGCCATGTACAGTGCAATTCTCTGACGTTTCCGAACACATGATTATAACCAGAATTTTAACCCTGGTCGGAATGAGGGTTTCATATGTATATACATACCAAAAGGCCACTTGCTCGGCTTCGAAACATATTCAAGTCAATAGCAAAAATCCCCATCCACCAGTCAACACGTGCGTATATAGATTTCACAATTATGCTAGATCTATATTCATGCATGTCAAATCATGTAACTTTCCAAGAATCCGCCAATCAACACATGCTTATGCAGATTTACAAATATGCCAGGTCTATATTCATGCATGCCAAAGCATAAAGCATTTTCCAACTGATAGATATTTCCAGAAAACCCATATACAGATTAATTATTTTTCACCATAAGAATAATCTATTTTAAAAAGAAAACACCTATGTGGGGCACCGCTCCTATGCATTTCTAATGAATATGTAACATATTGTGGAGAACATCTCCAATTAAGAAAAACATGTCAAGCTATACCGTTCCAAAAACAATAAATATTTTATGATAAGTTTCGAAAACATATTTATATAGCCCGTAACATTTGAAATAACATAATAAAATAGGGTTTGTGGACTCAACTGGATGCAGATCTGGTGCTATGATCCTACAAATATAGTAATAAAAATACTTAATATTTCATTAAGCACTAGACATATAATCTTATTCCCTAAATAATATAGAGATCCTACAAAGTGAACCTAGGATGGATATATATATATAGTAGTTCTTTACGAGATTGAAAATCATATACCTTAAAAATATACTCTCTTAAGAAACCACAATTAACTATATACTAAAACCCATTTAAAATATTTAAATCCTAAAGAAAAAATCACAAACCTAAACTATACATATAATTTAACTAACTAAAAAAAAGAAAAAAACATGAAAAAGAAAACTAACCTCAATTTGGCCGCCGAAACAAAGTGAAAGGAAAAAAAAAGATTTGCATGGTTTGTAGATTTGTATGGTTTGTTAGATTATATATATGTATATACTGCATGGTGTATATATATAAATATATATATATATATATAGATGGAAGGAATGGCGGTTGTGCCCAAAAGAAGGAAAAGAAAAGAAACCAGGTGGTGACGGGTGGATACAAGAGGTGGCACAAATTTTCTTAATGACTAAGTTTTTTTTTTTTTTTTAACTTTAGAACCTTATATGGGAATGTTAAGTACTTAAATTTCTAAAACACACATACTAGGTATTCTAAAAAAATTTCCACTTAAAGGCACTTATAAACCCCACTAATAAAAACTCAATACAATAAAATTTTACTCTCATTCCTTAAGTATCTCCAAAATACCACTAAGGGTCAAAAACACTTCATTACATCAGATCCAAACTCTACTTTCATAACGCCCATAATTTTAGAGTCGTGTGAGGTGCTTACTGGGTAAGGTGTTACATTAGATCTAGTACATACAGATATATGTGGACCATTCTTTGTGGCTTCTTGGAATGGTCAACAGTACTTTAGAACATTCATAGACGACTGCACTCATTATGGTTACCTATACTTAATACATGAGAAATCAGAGGCCTTAGATAAGTTCAAAGCATTTAAAGCTAAAGTTTAAAATCAACTAGGTAAAAGGATTAATGCATCAGATCTACCGTGGAGGTGAATATTACGGCAGAAATGATGGTTCAGGTGAACAACGTCCAAGGCCATTCGCCAGATTCCTAGAAGAGTATGGATCGTCCCTCAGTATACTATATCGAGGTCATCTAGCATGAATGGAATTGCTGAGAGACGAAATAGAACGCTTAAGGACATGATAAAAGTATGATTTGGTATACTAATTTACTAGAATCACTCTGGGGGGATGCACTAAAAACTATACTCTATATACTTAATGGAGTTCCAACTAAAGCAATAACAAAAACCCCATATGAGTTGTGGATAGGTAAGAAACCTGTCTTAAGACATTCAAGGGTATGGGGATATCCAGTTGAGGCAAGGCGTTATAGGCCTAATGAGAAGAAATTGGACGAAAGAACGATTAGTTATTTTATTGGATACTTTGAACACTCATGAGGTTACAAGTTTTATAATTCCCAAAACAGAACATTTTTTGAGACATGAAATGCCCGGTTCTTTGAGGATATTGAGGTTGGGAGGGAAGATAAGGCAAGAAACTTTGTCTTTGATGAGAACCCAGTTCTCATTCCTAGTGTTTTTCTTGAACATATGCAGGTTTCTCGTACCTAATCTTGTTCAAGAACAAAATTATGTATAAGATAATGTTGTGCTTCCTCATAATATAGATCAATAAGCTCTGCCTGAAATTGATCATCCAGTTGCTCCTCAACCAACTGTTCCTGTAGAGTAACCTCAAGAACCAGTGCCCTTAAGAAGATCCATTCGAAAAAGAAGAAACGCAATTTCAGATGACTGTGTTGTGTATCTTAATGAGCATATGGAAAACATTGATTCGGCAGAGGATTATCCAATCACCTTTTGTAAAGCCAGTGAAAGCTCGAATACTCGAAAATGGATAGATGCCATGGGTGAACAAATTCAATCCATGAAAGACAATGACGTATGGGATCTCATTCCTTTACCAAAAGGTGTTAAACCAATTGATTGTAAATGGGTTTTTAAAATCAAAAGGGATTTAAATGGCAATGTGGAGAGATATAAAGTGCGTCTAGTCACTAAGGGATTCACTTAAAAGGAAGGCATTGACTACAAAAAGACTTTCTCACCTATTTCTTCGAAAGACTCTTTTAGGATAATTATGGCACTAGTGGCACATTTTGATCTTGAGTTACATCATATGGATATCAAAACAACATTTCTCAATGGGAACATTGATGAGACAATTTATATGGTACAACCTGAAGGTTTAGAATCCGAAAATTCTAAACAATTGGTTTGTAAACTTAAGAAATCCATCTATGGGCTCAAACTGGCTTTTCATCAGTATTACTATAAATTTCACAATGTGATATTGTCTTTTGGTTTTGAGACAAACGTTGTGGATGATTGTGTGAATCACAAGTTCTGTAAAAATAAGTACGTTTTTCTAGTACTTTATGTGATAATATTTTGCTTGCATGTAACGATGTAGGTTTAATGCATGAAACTAAGAAATTTCTCTTGAAGAAATTTGAGATGAAAGATCTTGGTGAGGCATCTTTTATATTAGGAATCCAAATTCATCGAGATTGTTCTCGGGGACTTCTTGGATTATCATAAAAGGGAACATCGAGAAGGTATTACAGCGATTTGGAATGCAAGATTGTAAACCACTTGATACTCTTGTGGCGAAAAGAGATAAGTTTCATCTCAAACAGTTTCCTAATAATGACTTTGAATCCAAGAAAATAGAAGGTATTCCTTATGCTTTAGTGTTTGGAAGCCTTATGTATGCACGTCTGTACTCATCCAAACCTTGCATTCATAGTTGGTATGCTGGGCAGATATTTGAGTAATTCGAGTCCTGCACATTGGATAGCAACCAAGCAGATCATGAGCTATTTGTAGAAAACAAAATATCACATGCTCACTTATAGAAAGTCGGACAAACTTAAGACCATTGGGTATTCAGATTCCGACTTAGATGGATGTCAAGATAGCATGAGATTTACATCAGGATATATTTTTCTGCTATCTGAAGGGGCGATATCATGGAAAAGTGCCAAACAGACACTCATTACTTCTTAACTATGGAGGCAGAATTTGTAGCATGTTTTGAGGCATCAAATCAAGCTATTTGGCTGCGTAATTTCATTACAGGAATGCGTGTGGTTGATAATATTGAGAGACCACTTAAATTATTTTGTGATACCAAAGCTGCAGTCTATTATTCTAACAATAATAAGAGCTCAACGAAATCTAAATATATAGACCTCAAGTTTCTAGTTGTAAAAGAGCGAGTTCAGAATGGTATAATTACTAATAAGCTTATTGGGTCAAGCTGCATGCTTGCGGATCCACTAACTAAAGTACTGACACTAAAGGTCTTTACAGGACATACTACCCATATGGGTGTTGTAACTTTAGAGGGTGTCTAAGTACAGTGGAAGTCCTTACATATATTTATGATCATACTTTATTTATTTATTATTGTTAATATGACAATAATTTTATACTATTTGTTCATTGAGACTATGTTATTGAGTTGTTCTTTTCCTATTTATATATTACAGTGATCTCAATTTTGTTGGACCAGTTGGAAACAGGCATGTATAGATTACATTCACATGTAATTTCCATGCTATACATCCGCACTCAACTCAGGTTGTTTAGTTGAATTAATGTATGTGACCAATGATGGGTCTAACTGTTCTTTTAATGCAGCGAAAGTCCCTTTGATCCGTATATTAATAAAATTAATAGACAGAGTTGGTTTAAGATGACAAATTAAAGTGTACTAGCTACTGCAGTAACAATCACATAATTATTTTGACGAGTGCATACATGAATATTAGGCCAAGTGGGAGATTGTTAGATCTTTGGACTTAATTCGCGTGCACTTGCACTTGTACAATTTTGTACATGTAGATGTACATGTATTGCTTAATTTAATTATGTATTTGTTATTATATATATTTTGAGACCCAATTAATGTAATCTATATTTATATTGTCTTTCATCTTAATAAAAGTGTGGGGTATCTTTATAAATGTGTAGAAACTTAAGGGTTGTATTGCAAAACTATGATAGGTTGTTTACATCCCTATATTAGGGTTATGGTCCCTGATTTCACGTATGCTTTAGATCATTCGCCTCCTCTAAAAATTCCCCATCTCTTTGAAGAAAATGGTTGTGTACATAACAATCCGAAGAACCAAACCCGATCTTCAATCGCTCAATTGCCATGGATAAAGATACATGTTTCGATTCTTTGTTCTAAATAATCTGTTGAGTAAGGTTTAATTCTTGGGATTTATTTGTTCACAATGATAATATAGGGTTGAATACCACCTATACAAGGTGAACATAAGGTTTTGATGGATGGGACTTTTAAAGGGAAAAAAGTGTGAAATGGAATGGTGATTAGGGATTATGAGGGTAATCTTAAGGCAGCCATGGCATCAAAGGTAAAAAGAGCCAAAGAAGTATCACATGTGGAGCTTTTATCTATGTGGAGAGGGTTGCAATTAGTCCCATAGTTGATACCTCATAGTTCACAATCGAGTCAGATTGTTCAACGGTTGTGGCGAAGGTGCAGTATGGACAGGAAGATCTCTCACGACTAGGACATATTGTGGGCTTTCTGTAACATGAAATTCACACTAACTCAATGATCAAGATCGAGTAATTGAGGTGGCGCATTAATATTCATGCACATTTAGTAGCAAAGGTAGCATGTGATGTAATGAAAGACATAATTTAGTTTGAAGAAGTCCCTAAATTTGTACATCGAGCCATTTTATGGCCGACAAACCTTCTTTATAATTTCTCCAGTAATAAATATAAGGGGTTTTAGTTCTTTACACACAGATTAAGGGTCTTAAAAATAAGACAATTTTTAACTATAATTCCATTTCTACCCTTAATAAATAAGGAAAGAGATAGATAATGGAAGTGAAATAAATTAATAGAAAGATAGTAAAGATAGAAAAAGTAATAAATATTTGTTGAAAGTTGTAAAAAATTATTATATTATTGATCATCTTCAACGAGTATAAGACCCCTTATATTTTTGACAGGGGAGTAATGAAGTTTGAGTCATTTAGGGAGCGGTTTAATGCTGCATGTCAGCTAGTGCTATTGTTTAGGAGCATTATATTCTTCGATCCTTTTCGAATTAGTCAATCATTTTCGAATACCGGGTTAAAAAAAAGAAAAAGAAAGAAAGAAAAGAGTAATGATCTCCTCCTCCTGAGTTAGCCAATGCTAGGAATTCCCCTCCCCCAAAAGCAGCTCCTCCCTTCTACTAAATTATTGCAGTGCTCTTCTCCAAATTCTGTAGAACAGTACTGTTCCATGCCTCCTTCAACCCCATAACACTTCAGCTGCAACACTTTCGCAACCCAATGCCTCAACTTCTACCAACTCTGTGTCGGCGCTTCCGACCGATCCCTTCTCCAGCTTAAGAAAAGCCTATTTTCGTACCCTTCCTTCAATTAAGAAACAAAACAAAAGAAAAATTTTGACCATGGCTCCTCTTCTCAAAAGTACTTGAGATTTGTTTTTAATAAGCCCTTTGGCAGCCCCCCTGTTAAGTCTGCTAGTTCACAAATTGACCCCTCTTTATCTTAGGACAACCCATAGCCTATATTTTAGAGAAAGCACTAATAAAGTTACATTATAAAGTCCACTATTTTTCTAGCATTCTAACTTTTTAACCAGTCAACCTCAACAAACCACACTAGGCCCACTAACACTAATCAATTTTTAGAAGAAATTTTAAAACAGTTTGAGCCTATTGATGGAACTAGTTTACTTGCTTTGCAGAATTATTGTCTTGATTTAGTTAAATCCTGTAAATTGACTTATGATGATGGTATGCCTTTTTATTTTGATGATTCTTTTTTTCCTAATCCTACTTTTTCACCTGAACTTGTTGATAATATTCATACTAAGGAAGTGAGCTCCACTAATTTCTCTTCTTTGGAACAAAAGTCGTTTATTAAAACTGTAGATCTGACAAACAACAAGGGTGTTGGAAAGGAGAACATTGAAGAAGCTGATGCTGGCAGGAACATAAAAGCATCCACTTTCAAGAGGATGACGAGACTTACAGGAAAAGACCCAGAGGCGCCTACCCGAGCAATGCTATAACGGATTAGCAACACTAATCAAGCATATGTTAATTCATACTTGAAGAGGGCTTTCGATGATTCACCTAATCACGATAAGCATACCTTTTCTTTAGTGAAACACTTGAAAGAGATAAATTCTTATACTACTATTGGACCAACGGTAGGAGTTGATGATCAATCCTGTCGGGACCAATGAGTATCTTGTGTTGGAATTGTCGTGGACTTGGTAGTCCACGTGAAATTGGTGCTCTTCGCAGTCTCATCTTGACTACTAAACCCATCCTTGTTTTTATCTCTGAGATTAAGTGTTTAAAAAATAAAGTGGATTCTATAAGACGTTCTTTATGTTTTGATTATTGTTTTGCTGTGGATAGGACAGGCCTTTCTGGCGCACTTGGCATTTTAGATTATGTTATTAGTTTGTTGGATTATTCTTTGGGCCACGTAGCTGTTTCAGTTTCTTTGAATAACTATCCTTGTTTCCGATTTACTTGCTCTTATAGCAATCATAAAACTGACTTAGGAAATTTCTTGGAATCTCCTTAGAAGACTTCATCGTCATGTACCCTTTCTTGATTTGTTGCAGGTGATTTTAATGAAATCTTAACTATTGACAAAAAAAAATAGGTCGGGAAAGAAATAGTTGGCAAATAGAAAATTTACGAAATGCTATTTTGAATGCAGAACTTATGGACCTTGGTTACTCTGGGCCAATTTTTACTTGGAAAAGCCCAAAACTTGGAGCATACTACATCAAAGCCCATTTAGATAGAGCGCTAGCCACAACCCATTTTTCATAGATATTCCCCACTTATTCTGTGGTGGCCAAATCGGCAATTCATTCAAATCATCTTGCTTTAATTTTATATCTTGAAAACCATACTGATATACTATTGAGGAACTTTCATAGGGTTAAAAGGTTTGAACCTCACTGGACAAAAGATGAAAACTATGCAGGTTTTTTTTTAGAAGCTTTGGCTCCCTAATCATTATCCCTCGGCCGATTCAATCAGGTCTAATATTGACTCAATACTGGATCACCTTTTGGAATGGAACAAAAAGAAATCCGGAGACATCCCTACTCGCATCCAGAAAGCTAGACGCCTTCTTGATGAGCCGAGATTAGGAATGGCTTGGGATCCCAAGGTAATTTTATAGGTTTAATCATCTAGCTTTAATTTTATATCTTGAAAACCATACTGATGTACCGCTGAGGAACTTTCATAGGGTTAAAAGGTTTGAACCTCACTGGACAAAAGATGAAGACTATGCAGGTTTTTTTCAGAAGCTTTGGCTCCCTAATCATTATCCCTCGGCCGATTCAATCAGGTCTAATATTGACTCAATACTGGATCACCTTTTGGAATGGAACAAAAAGAAATCCAGAGACATCCCTACTCGCATCCAGAAAGCTAGACGCCTTCTTGATAAGCTAAGATTAGGAACGGCTTGGGATCCCAAGGTAAAGCCAAATTGAAACTTGAGTTAGATAAACTCCTTTTCTTGGAAGAAGACTATTGGAAAACAAGATCCAGAGCAGACTTGCTATTTGAAGGGGAGAGGAACACTAGTTATTTCCACTTAAAGACTTCACAAAGACAGAAAAGGAACTCCATAGGAGCCCTTAAAGACGATTTTGGTGCAGAAGTGGTGGATCCAAAAGAAGTTGAAAATCTTAATCTTCAATATTTTAAAAATATTTACAGCACTAATGGTTCTCTATCTATTTTATAGGAAAGTGTAATAGATAAAGTGTTATCCGAGGAGGAAGTTGATACTCTCTTACAACCTTTCACATCTGTGGAGGTACTCATAGTCTTAAAGCACATGAAGGGTCAGAAATCCCCAGGACTAGATGGATTACAGGCTTGTTTTCTTCAAAAATACTGGCATATCGTACGTACAAAGGTAACGAATATGGTTTTGGAGATTTTTGAATAATGGTGATGATATTGGGTCAATTAATGACACTTACATCTCTCTTGTCCCTAAAGTAAAAAACCCTACTGCTGTGAAAGATTTTCGCCCTATATGCCTCTGTTACTTCTAAAGTCATTGTTAACAGGCTCAGGAAATGCATGAATTCAATTATCCATAATAGCCAAAGTGTCTTGTTGAAGATAAGCTCATTACTGACAACTTTGTGATAGCCTTTGAAGCCTTTCACCCTATGCAGAATGGAAAAATTAATAATTCAAATCATTTTGCACTCGAGCTAGACCTAAGTAAAGCTTTTGATAGAGTATAATGGAATTATCTTGAAGCTATCATGATAGCTATGCATGTACTTCTAAACCTAATAATCCTTATCATAAGATGTGTTCATTCTGTTAGATTTTCAGTATTGATAAACAACTCCCATCTCCTTGTTTCACTCCCTCCAAGGGAATCCGACAAGGAGACCCTCTTTCTTTTTATTTTTCATTATATGTGTAGAGGGCCTTTCTGTAACGATCCAGCATGCAAAAAGACAAAGTCTTTTCTCAAGTCTCCAGTTCACTAACTCTTGTCCCTCTATAACTTATTTGTTCTTTGCAGATGACAGTGTCATGTTTAGTAAGGTAATAACTCAAAATGCTGAAGCCATCAAGAAAGTACTGGAAGACTACATTGCCCTTTTGGGCCAGGGGATAAATTACCAGAAATCATGTCTCTTTTTTGATAAATAGGTCTGTAATCATGCTCAAGATTCTATTACATATTCTAGGAGTTCATAATAAAGAGGGTCAGGATACTTATCTGGACTTCCTTTCCTTATAGGCAGATCCAAAAAAGATATTTTCATGTTTATAAAGGATAGAGTATGGAAAAAACTCAATGGCTAGAAAGAAAAAGTATTGTCTCAAGCTGGAAAGGAGATACTCATAAAAAATGTTATTCACGCCATTTTCACTTATGTAATATCTTGTTTCCTTCTACCAACAAATATCATACATTCTTTTAATTCCATGGTCTGCCAATTCTTTTAGGAGGGGTTTGAGGGTAATAAAAAATGTGTTGAAAAACGTGGAGTGATCTTTGTAAGCCAAAAAAAAAAGTAGGGCTTTAGGCTTTAAAGACTTTGAAGGATTCAACTTTGCTCTCCTCGCCAAACAATGTTGGCGCATTTGATGGCTACTTGTTTGCAAGAAAAATACTATTCTAAAGGAAATTTTCTGTCCCCCTCGCTAGGCCGTAGGCCATCCTTTTTATGGCACAATCTCTTGGAAGGAAGAAATCTTCTTAAGTTAAGTCTCCAGCACCATATAGGTAATGGGTTATCCACTGACATTTCACATGATAAGTGGATACTTACTCTTAGGAAGCTCACTCCTTCTTCCTATCACTTATCGAGGGGACCGGAAAGAAAGGTTTTTGCATATATTGATTATAATCAATGTTGTTAGAGGGAAGACATAATACAGACTCTCTTCTTACATCATGAGGCAGAAGCTATCCTCAACATTCTGCTAAATCTATCATGGCCAGGAGATCAATTGATTTGGAACTTTACTTCTACTATATTCTGCACAGTGAAATCTGGTTACAAAATTGGAACTTCAAGCACTAAATCTGAAGAAAAAACTTGGAACTTGATTCATAATCTCCAGGTGCAACCTAAAATTAGAATGTTCCTATAGAGAGTAATGTCATATATCCTTTCCACTAGGAGAAACCTTATCAGACACGGACTTTACGAATTTGTTGCACGTGCACATTATGGGTACGCAATGGAAGATGACAGACGTACCTTGTTTCACTGTAAATTCTCCAAAGAAGTCTAGAGACACTTGCCTAAAGGTCAGCAATAGAGCCTACTCTGATCAACGAGCTTTAAAGACCTTATTTATTCTATTTCTGCTGAGAATAGCATGGAAGAGCTTGCCCTTTTTGGAACTACACCTTGGCTTATATGGTATGCTAGGAATAAACTTAAGCATGATGGAACAATCACCTCTGAAGCAACCATTGCTCTACAAGCATTAAACATGACAGAAGAATATGTAGCAATTGTGAGTCAGAAGAGAAACCAGCCTGGTATTTTGGCAGTGCTCCCTTTGGTACAGAAATGGACTCCTCTTGATTATGGTACGCTAAAGATTAACACTGATTTTGCTTTCTTAAAGGATAAAATTGGCATGTAATAATCATAAGAAATCATATGGGTATTCCTCTCTTGGCCAAAGCTATTCCTCGGAATAATAGTTGCTCTGTGGAGTTTGGCGAGCTTTTGGGTATTATTAAAGGCTATGTCTCTAATCTGAATTATAATGAAAGGCTACTTATATAGAATGGCTCTCTTCTTGTGGTTAATAGTCTTAATAACCTTTTCATTGACATTTCTGAACTGGGGGCTTTAGCTTCTGATTTCTTGAGCAGGATAGATAGAAATACTACATCTTTCTCTCATGTTAAAAGGACAGGAAATATATCTACCCATCTTTTAGCTAGACTAGTTCTAGATTCCGAGGATAAATTGAAATGGTCCAGATTCATTCCTCCGCATATAGTTAATGCTATTCTTTTTTATCTTAATAACATATCATTCTAATTTTGTTTTAAAAAAAAAAAGTGCATTTTCAACTTGAAATTCAAATCTTAAGTTCTTATAATTGCGGCGCTAGTCTGCTTGACCTCTACCCTTATCTAGAAGAATGTACAGTACTTTTATTTATTTATTTATTTATTTTCTCATTGGCTTGGCTTGTTTTTTTGGAGATAATAAAGCTAACTCGAGAATCTAAAAGTGCCGCATGAAAATTTTGTTTTTTCTCACCAATTTTCTCTCTCTAACTCAATTCTCTGTAACTTCTCTCTAACCCCAAACTTAAATCTTTCACTTTCAATACAAATTAAAGATAGATAAAGATAATTTTGAATATTACTTGCAAGAAAATATCGATTTTGAAGTAAAAAAATTTAATATTTTGCAATTGACACGACTTTCTCCCAGATAGCCCAACCTGGTGAAATTTGTTGAACAATTTCGCTCAGGTTGGCGAATTTTGCCCACCTAAGAGAAAATCATGTCAGTTGCATTTTTTTTTTAAATTTTAAATGTTATTTTTATTCTTTTTATAATTTTTTTAATTATATAAGATGAATTATTAATTTGTTTCATGTTATATTAGCCTTTTAATTAGTTAAATACTCTTCTTGTGATTTAGCAAACAAAAAAAAAAAGGTCTTGTGAGAGATTTGAACATATATGACCTCACAAAAATAACATAGAAGACTTACCAAAAGACCAACATAAAACTTTATACTAATAAGTGCATGGGATTTTATATAATAATAACTTATGTATTCTAATATTTACCAACTTCAATCATTTAAATTTTTAATTAGAGAAAAAAGAACTGCTCCTCTGTTTAATTTTAAAATTAGTGTCGTAATTCTTTAATTAATAAAAGATTAGAAAATTGTAAAATGTAAATTAAAATGAAAATATGACGTTTTTGTGGAAACGATGGGTGGAAATTGCTTGCGTAGATCTCAAGTAAATACCCGAAATGCCCACAAGAATCACCTTGATCAAACGTCCGAACACAAAGTTATGTCCTGTCAAAGTTTTTGACATTACCGAACAAATTCTTTTTACTCTGAAACGCATTTGGATCAACTTTTCAGCAATGTCGTTGCATTCATCTTTACAAAAACTATCGAAACGAGTGGTCATACGCGTTAAACGGACCTCCGATCACAAAGTTATTCATGTTTTAAGTTTCTCAAATACCTACACAAATTCATTCTTTCTAATCAATATAAACAAAAAAAAAAAAAAACATAATTTTAAACATTTATAACACAAAACTAAATAACATAACAAACATAAATTTTTTTAAAAAATTGGTCAAATTTCTTTTTAAATCCGGTGCATTTTTTTGAATTTTAAACCGATAAAATTGTAAATAAATGAGTATAGATCGATGTACTAATCTTTTTTTTTAGTTTTCAACGGTTGAATTTCTATAGATCTGATATTAAATTAGTTTGAGTTAGAGAGAATAGATTTAGAGAGAAAAAAGTTAGTGGTGAAAAGTGAAATTTTTAAAATTTTTCGCACTCCATTTTTATATTCTCAAGTTAGCTTTATTTCCCCTTTCTTTTTGCATTGGCACTTTCAAATGCGTCAAGTTCAGGTATGACATGTAAGGCTGTAAACAGGGCGGGTCTTACTCGTACTCGCGCGGATCTATACCTATTTATAGTAGGTAAGCTTAAAATTTTATACCCGCAGACCCGTACCAGTACCCATACCCATTATAGATTCTATTAAATGGTACGATGATACCCAAACCCGTATACCCGTTATAATAAAATAATAATATATATTTATTTATATATATTATATTATTTCTATATTTTTTTATTAATACATAATATATACATTTATGATATTGAGTGGTTTATTTTCTTAGTTTAGAGAAGAGAAGAGAAATTTTCTTCATAGTTTAAAGAAGATAAATTTTTTTCAAGATTTCTTCTTCTTCGAGACATCAGTACTACTATTT
This sequence comes from Catharanthus roseus, assembly GCA_028651295.1. Classification (NCBI taxonomy): domain Eukaryota; kingdom Viridiplantae; phylum Streptophyta; class Magnoliopsida; order Gentianales; family Apocynaceae; genus Catharanthus; species Catharanthus roseus. The sequence goes on from JAPQWS010000142.1 coordinate 3,944,885, forward strand.
TCTCTATTCGATGTTTCTTGTGGACTTGTTTTTCTAATTCAAAATTTTATACCGTTGGTTGTTAGTTCCAAAGGCGAATAACAGAGACATGATTTTTTAATGTTATATATTCTGAAAATTTTTTATATATATTTTTGTTTAACAAGAAAAAAAATAGAAAAATATTATACGGGTACGGATATACCCAGACCCTATCCTAGGCCCTGAAGAGTCAGGTCTGGGTCCATAAATTTTATACCCAGAGGGTCTGGGTCTGGGTCACTGTTTCACTATAACGGTATGGGTCTGGGTCTGGGAGTACCTAGAGAGTCTGGACACGTTTACACCCTTAATGACAGGCCTTGTGCGCATTAGTGTATGGCCTCCAGTCTGCAGAGTCACTGAGTCACTATGATTTACATCCTCCACTTGGGTATCAGGCAGTCTGGTGAGAGCCCTGACAACGAAGAATTTCGCCTTTTGGTTCTAGGGATGACGGCCTTGACGACATGCATGTCTTCAGTGGCAGAACTAGAGGGGGGCTCAAGTAGGATCGAGTCCCCCGAAAAAAATTAAAAAATTTAGAGTTTATGATGTTTTTACATTCAAGGCCCTCTGGTTTTATTTTTTTCAATAGAGCCCTAGAACTGTGTGATGTGAATCGGTTAGACATGTAAGAACATCAAGGAGTTGTGACAAGAGCGAAGGCAAGACAACTAAAGAGTCACAAGGATCAAATTGAGCAAGAGAAGTTTCAAGGCTTAAATTTTGATGTCAATTTTGATGTCCAAGACTTTATGGGGATTAAATTTTGATGTCCAAGACTTTATGGGGGAATATCCTAATTTTTGAATAAGTTAGAAATTGAAAATTTACCTTGGTAGATAGTTGGAATCCCTTTTTACCCAAGCTGAAAATTTTCCTCCTACTTTTGGCAATGTGTTGACTAGTGCTCTAGAATAGTCCAAATGCAATTAAAGCACATCTATTGTCTTATCAAGTGTATGTATATGTTATATCTATCCTTTGGGCTAAAAATATGAGAGGGAAAAATTCCTATTTTCTCCCTCAAGTCTCTATAAATATGTAGTCTTCCATTTTGAAGAAAAAAATCAAGAAATTTTTCAAGACAAAGGTTCTTCTCTTAGTATTCATAGTTCTTAGCTTAGTTTTTCTATCTTCTTCAAGGGTGAACTTCCTTGAAAGAAAAAAATCACTTTGAAGAGTTGTTGAAAGTTCCAAGAGCTTCAAGGTTGATCATAAAAAAAAAAAAATTCCTTCATACTAGTTACTACACTCTTGTAGAAAACTAGTCTTGAGGTCTTCTTCTTGTTTCATTGAGGTCTAAGGTTCAAAATACCTTAGGTTGCTTGAACTTTGAAGAAAAGATTTTGTTTAAACCTTCTTGAGGTCTTGGATTTGATATAGCCAAGGTTGCTTGAAGTTTAACATTTTCAAGTCCTTTCAAAGGCACTTTCTTCTACTTATTACACTTGTTTTGTTTGTTCTCTCCCTCACTTCTTGGACAAAATTTTATGCTCTTGAAGATCATTCCACATCACTGTGGCTGGGCTACTGATTTAAAATAAGAAAAATCTTAAAACACTCTCTGTCTCTCGCGCCCGAACCAGGAAAGAAATTCACTCCCTCTCTTGACTCTTTGTCTTCTTACCACCTCCTCCTCCTCCTTTCTCTCTCTCGAACAACTACTCTCTCCCTTCCTCTTCTCAGCGACCGGCGGCGACCAGACCAGACGGTGACGACGCGCGCGACGGTGACGACGACAACTGCTCCTTCTTGCTGTTGCTGCTACCTGCTGTGCTGTTCCTTTATTAGGTAAGCTTTTAAATTACTCTATGTTGAAACTTTTTTATTTTAAAGATTGTTTTATGAAATTTCTTGAATCCTGCTGGCTGCTACTCTGTGATGTTCATGTTCTTAAAAAAATTTAAGGGTTTTTTTTGTAAAAATATGATTATTATGTAATTTATGTCCTAATTAATGACTATGTCAACAGTGAAATGTGTTGAATTTAATTTAAAATATTTGAATATTTATTATATGCGATTTTACTATGGACAAATATTTTGAAAAGTGGAAGAAGGGTTCTAAACCGGTTGAAGAAACATCATCTAATAAAGGAAATGTTAATAATGAAGATCGTGGGAAAAAGCCTTGAGTAGGGGTAGAGTTTTCGGATTGTTATGTTGAGCACGAGAATTTTATGAGTATTGAAAATGAAGACATCTTACAGCGGTTTTAGAATATGCAAACTCGAAGAATAAAATTGTCATCTTAATCATCTCTCCAATCTCCACATGTAAAACTCTATTATAGATCATTTTTCAATAGTGATTTCTTTTTCATTGTAAAAGTATTTGTATGAATGTTATTTATTTTTATATTAATTTTCTAATCGTTCTAAACTAATTGCAACTCATATTAGATTTCTTCTTCTGATCGTGCTCATCGATTATCTCAAGATTCTGATCAAGATTCTCAGCTTTGATAGAGATATTTATCCCGTGAGTAATGGATAATTATTCCTCGTGAGTAATGGGTAGTCATTCCTCGTGAGTGATAGATGATCACTCCTCATTGCTAATGGGCAATTACCTAATTTTTTTTATATTTTATTTGTAAATTTAGAATTGTAATGCTTATCCCATGAGTGATGGGTAATCATTCCTCGTGAGTGATGGGTGATCACTCCTCATTGGTAATGGGCGATTACCTATTTTTTGCTATTTTATTTATAAATTTAGAATTGTTTGAATAGTTTGTACTTGGAATGCACCTATTTTATAGACAAAATTCTAAAAAAAATTTTATTATTCTTCAACTCCACATTTTTGTCCTGGTTCCGCCAAGGGTATGTCCTGGATTTTCTTCTCTTGGGTTGAATCAATTTATTGGTGATGGATTTTTTTCCAGGCAACAGAAATATCCATTTGTTGGTAATGGAGCCTTTTTTTCATTTATTTTTAAATTAAGAAATACTGGTAAAAAAGAAAAGGAAGAGATAAGAGGGAACCTTACTTTTATGAGTGCATTTGGATGAATTTTTATATATAATGCAAAATTCAAGATACTGAATTCAATATTTACTACAACCAAATCTAAGCCTATTCAGCCTAAAAAAAAAAAATCCAAATCTAAGCCTATAGTACTATATATATTTTTATTTACAAAAAAATAACAAAATAGTATATTTGCATCCGGTATCGTACCAGCTGCATCTTGCAGGCGAAGCATTATCTACAGCTTTTATGTGCAATAACATGTATTTTATTTTATAGAGGATAATTGGAGAATAAAAAACATATACGTCTGAAATTTACTCTGTGCCGGGGGGTTGGTGGGCGGGGGCCCTGCCTGAGCCTCAACCGGCGCATTGAGGGTTGGTATTTGCCACGGGCACTGTTACGATAGTGGCCCTCACATCAATCACAAAAGCGGGTGCCGCTCTGAAGCTTTTATAGCCAGGGCAGGGCAGGGGGACACAAGTGCCATTTTCCTTTTACTTTTGTGTGTGTTTTTATGACCGATCCAACTGAGCATTTTGACCACTTCAGTTAAGTCATGGTACATTTTTTCAATGCTAGTATATATTTTTGTTCAAATCCTTCTATTCTACCTACTATCACAAATAATCCTTTTATACTTATGAAACTTAAACATCTTGAAAATAAAAAAAAATTTTAAATTAAAATATTATTTATTTCCTTAATAACTAAAGAGATAGATAACTATTCATATCTTCTATAATATCTCAGGTTATTTTTTACCCAAAAAATAATATCTCATATAGTATTCAATAATATCTCATATAATATTCTTTTATAATATTATAGGTATTATGAAGAATGTTACATATGATCATGAACAGAAAGATTAAAAGTAAGGTGAAATTCAATAAAAATAAATAATTAAACAATAATATAATTAAATAAAATAATTAAACATATAAAATATATTATATTTTAATTGTTCCTCAACTCTTTAAAATGATAAATTTAGATTCAATTGAGACAAATTTTAATTTGAATTTTATTGATTTTTAAGTTGAAATTCATATATTTTCTTACAAATAATTTATCTTTCGCCATATTTAAAATATAAATACACACAAAACTTGAAAAATAAACAAATACAAAACTCATATATGAATTGAGCTTTACATTTCGTAATAGTATTTCTTTTTCATACACAATTAATCTACCTCTAAAATAATAACCTTTTTTTAATTTAAATAAAGGTCCTCTGTAGCGTAATGCATGTAAATCATTTCATACACGGTAATCTTAATAGAAAAATATTTTAAATAATAATAACTCTTGATTTTTTGTTAAAAAAGTAAAATTCTTAACCCAAAACATGAAAAAAAATAGATTGTAACTTATTCATGGAAATATTTATAACGATGTAAAATCTTAGAGTGAGTTACAATTTGAGTTTATTTAGAAAAAATTTTCAATTTGAGTTAAATATAAAAAAAATATGTATTTGATGAAAAATCTGTTAAAGAAAATGTATATTTAAAATAAAAAAGTACAAATATTTTCATTTGTATATGGGTTAATGGCAAAATACCCCTTTGAAGTTAGAGGTTAGTATCACTTCAGTCTATAAGTTCAAAAAAAAATACATGTTTAGTCCAAAATTAGTAACAAAATACTGGCATGAAGTTAAAGAACTACTATGTTAATACATTATGTTAAAAAATAACCATTTTAACCCTAATAATTAAGTTTAATAAAATATGATGTTGTTATTTATAAATAAATCTAATTACTTTATTGTCCCTAAACTATGAACCTTTTAAACTTTTTAACTTTTAATAACAATATTATTTTTTCAAAGTAAAAGAAAAATTAAAAAACCCAACACAATAATTATTACACAATTGTAAACAAAATTTTAAAAATTACTAGCATATTATAGCAGAAAAATAATATTAGTGATAATACTTTTTTTTTTTGTGATTGTATGCATGATTATAAAATAAGTGATGATTGACATTAGTTGTAGTCTTATATATTAAAGAAAAACACAGTAATTGTAGTAAAGGTGAGTAGTTGTAGTCTTATATATAAAAGAAAAAGACAGTAATTGTAGTGAAGGTAAGTGATGGTGATGGTTTTTACGGCAAAGATTAACTCTACTATAATAATAGTTTTAAAGTTTTTACAATTTTTTGTGAGATGACTATTAAATCTAGTAGTTTTTAATTTTTTCTTTTACTTTTAAAAAATTATATTGTTATTAAAAGTTAAAAAGTTGAAAAGATTAAAAACTTCAAGAGTTTAGGGGTAATAAAGTAATTATATTTATTTATAGATAATTACATTTTTATTATTAAATCCTACTTAATTATTAGGGTAAAAATGTTATTTTTAAACATTATATATTGAAATGGTAGTACATTAACTTTATGGAGGTGTTTTGGCCATAATTTTGGATTAGTGTGTATCCTTTAATTTATGAAATAAAGTAACATTAATTCCCAACTTTAAAGGTATTTCGACATTAGTCATTTAAATTTTAACAAAGTAGGACATTGTCCCATTGAAATCACATCCACCAATCTAACGACGTTATAAATTATTTTTAAAGTCTTTGTTTAGATTAATTTTCTTCTTAAAGATAATAAAGATATGTTTAAAAAAAACAAAAAATATAAAGTAAATTGAATAGTATTTCAAATCCGATATTTAATTTTAAAAAATTATATATTTTTTTAACAAATAATTTAATTTTTATACAATATAAAAATATTTAAAGAATAAACTATATCTAAATACATACATTACATATGGTGTGGTGTGTGGAGGAAGAGTACTCAATGTAGCACGCGCTCGATAATGAGGGGGAGAGGAAAAGGAAAAGGAAAAGGAAAGAAAAGGGAGTCCTCTCCTTCCCCTGGTCGGACCCTCACAGGGTCAGGAGGGGGGGGGGGGGTATATGGGACTTAAGAGTGAGTGACGAACACACACACACACACACGCAGGCAAAACACAAAGTGGAAAAGAAGAGAACAACGGCGGAGCAGTTTGCACTTGAGGCTGCAACTGCTGCAGCACAATTAATTAGTAATACAATTTTGCTACTGATTGCCAATGGCTGTTTCCGCCACTGGCTTTTGTTGCTTCACGAAAGATCCAATCTTTACAGCTACAAATTAAACGCTAAAGCAGGCAGGTAGCAGGACTCCCACCCATCAAGTCACAGTCAAAATTTGAATTGTGGTGGCCTGTTGGGATGGTCGGAGGAGGAGGAGCATCATGGAAATTGAAGAAGGCAGCCAAAAAGATACTAGCCCAAGCATGCGGATCCTTCTTTTGGAGTAGGCAGCAACAAGCTCATGCCCTTCAAACCATCTCAAATGCTGCTGCTGTAACTCTCTCTCTCTCTCTCTCTCTCTCTCTCTCTCTCTCTCTCTCTGTGCTTTTTTTTCTGAAGATCACCGAGGAAAAATTCCCAGAAACAAAAAAGTGGATTCATATTTCTGGTAATGCAGATTAATCTCGATGCAATCAGAAATTTCAATCGAATCTCTATAATTTATTTTCACCCTTCAGCATTCACTTGAGTAGAAAAGAAACCCTAGTCCTAATTATTCTCTTCTGAGTCTCCTTGACTCTAATAACGGAATTCTCTCGACTAACTTTATTCCTGGCAGAAGGTTTATGCTGCCTATTTCATTTGCTTCCTGTTTGATTTTGTTTTTGGGCAGGTCTCTCCTGATTCACGCACTTTTCCCAACATAATCTGTTCCAACAGCAGTGTAGATTCAAGCCAGAATACTTCGGCTAACAAGGTTAAGGTTTACTATAACTCCTCTCGTCTTGTCTCTTCTTGTTGCCTTCCTTTCTGTTTGCGAGTAGTTTCCCCCTATTACTTACACTCGTGTGTTAAATTTAGTAGTGCACATTTATTTTACCTATTTATTATAGTCACAACCTTTCATCTCTCTTCATATACTGGCTTTTTTTTATTTAAAATTACATCTCACGTTCATTTTAATATTATATAACCATTTTTGTTTCTATTTTCATAACAATAACAATGATATTAAAAAAACCAGGTTTGCGTTGCCTGTGTCATTACAAATTTTTGTTTTCACGAGATCTGAATGTTCATTAGCCACTAATCCAAAGGGAATCTGTATTCCATTTTTTTTTTCTGTCAAAAGAGATCATGTGTTTTAATAAGGTGTTAAAATCGACATTTATGAATCAAGATATGATAATTCACTGAATGGGGATTTTCATCTTACAATTTTACTGAGCATATATATATATATATATATTTTTCTGGGCTGGGTTACTGAGCAGCAGGTAAAAATCATTTTGAAGAACATCCACCATTTGTCTAACTATGAAAAATCATTGAAAGGCCAAGTAGTTTTCTGCATCAGATTCTGAATGCAGTTTTCTCTCTTGAAAGGAAATTTGTCAATCCATTTCTGGAAAAGAGGCAATATTAAAGATATGAATCTAAAAGTCATCCTTGGAATTATTCGATTATCCTGTCATTAGATTAGAGAGTTCTTTCCCTGACACTGCAGAACTACGCAGTAAATCATATGATCTTTAATTACATGGAACTTCTTAGTTATGACATTAAAATATGGCATTCAGCTCAATAATTGAGGACCAATTAATTTGTTGCTCAAGCGGCCTTTTCCATGGAAAAACAGTGTGTATGCTGCTTAAGTGACTTTGAGGAGTCAGACCACAGTGTCCTTTTGCTTGATCAAATTTCACTTGAGCAGTGTTCTTCTATAGTTGGCGGCTACAGGATCATTTCTCTGCTCGTGCTGTTTTAAGAGAAATTACCTATTAAAAGTATGTGAATTCTCCTATGTGCGGCAAGAAGAGGCTGAATTTTATTTTCCTTGCAGTTTTCCTCTAGCTATTAGTTATGTAGTGAAGATGGCATTACAATTTCTCATATTTATTTATTGTTTGATTGCAGAATTTATGTGCTATATGTCTTGATCCTCTGAATTACAGCTGTGGAAGCAGCTCTTGCCCAGCTATATTCACTGCACAATGCTCTCATGCATTTCACTTTGCGTGCATCTCTTCCAACATCCACCATGGTAGTGTCACCTGCCCAATTTGCCGTGCACATTGGACACAATTACCTCGTGATCCAAAATCTCACTGTTCTCTCCATGGCAACCAGTCTGACCCAATTCTCCAGATCCTTGATGACTCAATTGCTAGTTTTCGGGTGCATCGGCGCTCCTTTCTTCGCTCTGCTCGCTATGATGATGATGATCCAGTTGAGCCGAATTGCACATCAAACCATCTACGTCTTCATATATCTCTATTACCTATTCAACTCACTCATCCTACTACTATTCATTTCTTCTCAGGTAAAATTTCAGGTGGGTAACTTGTGCAATCTTTGTAAAATTTTCACTGCAGCATCACTTGACTATATTTTATTGTCTTTTGCTGGTAGAATCAGCAGAACGTCTTGCCGCAGTTGCGCAGAAACCATTTGTATGTGCATCTTCCACCAGAGCTTATCTTTGTGTGAGATTAGCACATCAACCGGGAATTGATTTGATCTTAGTTGTTAGCCCCAATGGACCTCACCTGAGGCTTATGAAGCAAGCTATGGCCTTGGTGATTTTCTCACTGCGACCAATGGACCGCCTGGCCATTGTGATATATTCCACTGCTGCGATGCGCATGTTTCCCCTTAAGCGCATGACTTCCTATGGAAAACGGACAGCTCTGCAAGTGATTGATCGCATTTTTTGTACAGGTCATGCAGATTCAAGTGAAGGCCTGAAGAAAGGGGTGAAAATACTTGGTGATCGCGTCTACAAGAACCCCCAGTCTTGCATTCTGCATCTGTCTGACAGTCCAACAACGAGGTCCTACCATCACTTCAATGTGGAAGTTCCCAGTATAACAATCCATGGGTTTCATGTAGGATTTGGTTTTGGATCTTCAAATGGGTTTGTGATGCATGAGTTTGAGGACTTTCTTGCCAGAGTACTAGGTGGTGCTATCAGAGAAATCAAGTTGAAGATAAAGGACGGTAATCGAATTATTAAGCTCGGAGAACTGAGGGATGGTGAAGAGAGAAGAATTCCATTGACATTGCACAAATCTGGACATATTTGTGTTGAGTATAGCTACATTGATAGTGGTGGTGGTGGAAACGAGGAAAGCACCAAGTGTGGGGAAACTTTAGTGTGCATACCTGATCAGCATGCAGCAGGTGACAGGGAGAGAAGCGATGGCTTGGATGGAACTAGGGGCGGCATAAGTGGAAGGACAAGCAATGTTGAGAATTGGGATTACCATGATACTTTCATGGCGAGAAGATGGGCCAAGCATTTGCACGGATATAGACCGTGGATGCGATGATGATGATTCATTTCATTACATTATTGCCTAAGTTCTAAGTCTAACCTTTGGTTTTCAATTTGATTTGTACAATTAATTCCATTCCATTCTTTGAGCAGACTATATATATATATATATACACAACCAAATTTCACTGCCTTAATTTCCTATTCATTCATACTTACTACAGTGCATGATTTCCCCCGCACCCCCCCCGCCCCCCCAACCTATAGTGCATGAGCGTGATGTACATATAAAAATCTCAACCGGATTCGTAAAATTGGCAGTTGAATCTGTTTTTGTCCCAAAAAAAAAAAATTCCTTACAATTACATAATAAAATGAGAAATAGACTTTTTTTTTTTTAAAACTATTATTTATTATAAATGATTATGTGTACTCAAATATATGTCAGGTCAAACAGAGTCTGAGACAGGCCCAAACAAAAGAAAAAGAAAAACAGGTAGGTGAAAACCAAACCAAAATCACTCCTCACATCGCACACCCATGTAATTTAAGTAGTAGAGTAATGTAACTTAATTGTAATGTAATTGCTCCATGAATTGAAAAGCCCTCTTTTTCCTTCCTTGTTCCTGCTGGGTTTAGACGACAGACGACAACGTTGTCAAGTATTTTTAGATTTGGATTCGTCAGCTCAGGAGGAAGGAATAAATAAATACATCCTCTTGCTGCCGCCGATGCAGATGCTACCCAGATTGATTCAGCCCAGGGAAGCTATTATAGCTCAGGAAGATATCCACAACCTTCACACTAGTGCTGCTGCTGGAATTGTCGACCCTTGCTTAGTCCTCACTTCCGATCCCAAGCCTCGCCTCCGCTGGACTGCGGACCTTCACGATCGTTTTGTGGATGCTGTTACCCAGCTCGGGGGGCCCTCTAGTTAGTTTTCATATCTTTCTTTCCTTGCTATTGATTTCCACCAACTGCAGTTTTTGTTGCCATTTTTCTCTCCCTTGCCTCTGTCTCTTGCTGTATTCTGCTGTGGATTTTCCCAGACCGGAGATCTGAGAAGCATCATCTTAGATACTTAAACTTTAATCTCCAGGATTTGATGTTGTGGTTTTGTGTTGTGCATGACCAAAACAGTGTGAATAATATGATTGTAACTCAGAGAATAGGACCAGCAGCTCGTTCTTACTTTTATAACCATTCCAGAACAAATTTGGTGCCCTGTTGTTATTCGAAGAAGACCTTGTGCATTATCAAATATAAGATTTTTTTGCAGTAGTTTAGTCTATTATCTCGATACTAGTACAACTTAATAAACCTTCATAGGAGTCAGGTATTGAATACTACTCTTTGTTGAGCACACTAAGATCTTAGCCTAGCCGAACATGACTTGAACCCATATTTATATGGTTTTATAGTGGTGGAAAATGTTTTTTTCCTGAGATCTAACTGGTCTCATATTTATGTTTGTTGCTTCGGCTCACTAGTTGACATCCTAAACATGTCAACAGTCTCGGCCATTTTTCCTATTCCAAATCTAAGTTATACTATAGTTACTACCTTGAGCAACTTCTGGTTGCATTATTTACATGCTTCACTAATTGGGAGGTCCTTAGTTTGCTTGTTATTCTGATGAATCTAGAGTGGTTGTCCCAAGCTTCTGCCACATCTTACTTAGCACTCTAGATGCAATACCAATTTGTTATTTGAGAACTATATATCTCTAACATGATGTATGGGCCTGGAACAATGGATCTCAACTGTCGACACCCATTTTTGTTTCCCGATACTGAAACATCTTATCACCTTATGGTGTTGGTCATCTTAGAAAATCTGGATCTTGGTATGTGGTCGTGAACTAGCCTCTCATTAAGACCATGAAATGATATTTTCTTTATTCTTAAGAGCGCTGCTGTGGCTTAAATATCAATGTAGAGTGATTAGATCTCAAAACATTTCAATACCTATTTAAGCCTGTAACTTTATTTTGAGAGATTTGCCAACCAAGATTAAACTCAGCCTCTTAGCATTAGCTGCAAGGCCTGCTTCTCTTCCAAGTTATTCTGATCCGTTGGAAGTCCCCTTCTGGAAATTGGAATGTGAAGTTTCTCACTTTAGTGGTTAGTAAATCATTGTTACTAAAGCATCTCTATGTTTAATGCTACTTACAGAGGCTACCCCAAAGGCTATAATGAGGACGATGGGTGTAAAGGGACTTACTCTTTTCCACTTGAAGAGCCACCTCCAGGTTTGTTTTAGTGTTCGCTTGAAGCTGATCTCATTAGTTTCTGGACTCTTTTGACAGGGATCTTTTACTTCTACAGAAATACAGACTAGGTAAGCAATCTGGGAAAGATTTGGGTGAGGCTTCAAAAGATGGTAGGTTTTAGTGATGACCTCCATTAACTGTAACCATTGCACAACTTTTTCTGTTATTGCTGAAATCACTTGCTAATGATGTAGTAACAGTTTCCATAAACTGGCCTTGCATCTTAGTTTAGCTAAATTACATCTTCACACTGTCATATATTGATCTATTCGGTGGCTTTGCTGTTGACTCGCACTTGCTTCCCGTCCTGTGCAAATCTAGTGCAAAAAGAGAAGAAAAACGTGAAAAAAGATGGACACATGAAACTCTTCCTCCTCAAACCCGTCCCCCCCACCCCCCCCCCACCCCCCCCCCACCCCCGGTGAGTGTATTCAAGTGTGCCTATGTACTCGAAAGCAGATAATCGCATGATCTTTTTATGTAGGCTTGGCGCGTGGCAAGAGTTTGTACAAATCCTTGATTTTCCCCCCCTCTTAGACTGACTTTCTCCCTGCAATATTGAAGGACTTGCAGCTTCACATCTTATTGAAAGCCCATGTGCCAGTAATTCTGCTCAGAGCCTGCAAACTTCTGACATCAATGAGTAAGACCCTTCATTGAGTTGTCTATTCTTATCCATCGGCTAAATTTAAACTGCCTTAAACTATAGGATTTGTGTTTCTAAGGGATGAAATTTTATTCAGAGGTTATGAAGTGAAGGAGGCCTTAAGGGCTCAGATGGAAGTCCAGAGTAAACTACACTTACAAGTTGAAGTAAGCTTGCCTTTCAATTCTTGTACAATTGGCTTTTGTTTCAATCATTCTGAAATACTAGATTAGAGTGAACGATCAGCTTTTAGGGTTGTGCACACAGTTTTATGGACATCTATTTAACTTCAAAACGCAGGCAGAGAAACACTTGCATATTCGTCAGGATGCTGAACAAAAGTATATGGTCATGCTGGAAAGGGCCTGCAAAATGCTTGTCGAGCAAATGGTTGGATGTGCAATTACAAACTCTGATGGAGAGGATTATCATCAAGTAATTGGAAGAAAGACATCTACTAGCGGCACCTCCCCTATTGCTTGTGGACTAGATCCTTCAGAATCTAATGATATTGTGAGAGTCCAGGGTTCTCAGGAGTATATCACTCGAATCAATCCACAGGGTGCTGACTGTTCCACAGAAAGTTGCTTAACTTCACATGATAGTACTGCAGGAGCGACTCTGGATGGATCACTACCTGGAGGTGAAGGGAAGAAACGGATATTAAGCAGGAATTCAGCATCTCCATCTATCATATGGAGTTAATCAGATTTGAGAACCTCATATATGTACACATGAGAAAAGTAAATTCCCCAGGTCATTTTTCCAGTTTAAGGTTTTACTTTAAAAAATTGCTTCTTATGACTAAATCTGAAAAGTGGAGTGATTTCTGATGCAAATGGCTCAACCCCTCTATCTGGTCCTGTAAATTAATGGCATTGAAAATCTCCCATTCTTCACCAACGTACTGATTTTATTTTATTTTATTTTTTTAATTTCAAAAAGTTACCATGTTTCCCGTTTCTAGGTGCCACTCGATGCAGACTGCTGCTCTTGATAATCTGATGAACAAGTTGCACAAATGTTTGTTTCATTGCAGTATGCGGACTTATGGAATGGTCGAATTCTCCTTTTAAGGGATTAGTTGAATTGAATATTCCTTTGGTACATGTATGCATTGTGTTGCATCGGTCTGTAGCACATTACATTCAGCAGGTCTAGAAAAGAAAACCCTGTTGATCTGCAGTGATATGTACCAAGTAAAATTGTTCAGAGCTCGTCTTCTTGTTCTAGATATTATGCTGCTTGGTTCCAAATTTAGATTTCTCTGTAGCATTGATTAGGTTGGTTTGCTTGTGCCCTAGAATCAGTGTTTAGAAACAAGATTCCTAGATGTGTCCTAGCTCTAGTTTGATAACGGCGACCCCTGTTCCTGTAGTCTTATTTTGTAAATAAAATCCATTAATGAAGGCCAGGCCAGCCAGGCTATTTTATGTATAAATACACCCAACCAATCCTTGGCTTTCGCTTATTTGGATAGAGTTTTAACCAAATTTTAATACATAATTTTTTTTTTTACATTGGACATCACATTTCCTAACAACCGAAAAATAAACTCTAACCTGAAATGATACTTGGTTTTACCAAAGAATCTACTCAAAACCTTGCTCAACCAAACACATGAGAGAGAGAGAGAGAGAGAGAGAGAGAGAAGATCTGTATGTGTAGCCAAAGGTAGGAGATAAACACTAGAGTGCTTCAGTAAAATGATGTATAATGGTATAAGAAACCCCAAGTATACAAGACTTAACACAAATGAAAATGCTTCTAAAGGATGACCCAATCTACCTAGTAATTATGAAGAGCAGTGCCTCCGATGAGCAACTCTCTTCAGAATGCAATGACGAATGCGTTGGCTTAGAGCCTCTAGTTTTTCGAAATTTTCACGGTTGGACTTCTTCTTCTTCTTCTTCTTCTTGTCCTTTTCGTCCTGTGGCAAATCAAAAGTAGTTTGTTGCATATCCCGAAGAGGTGTTGCTAGCACCTTTATGGTCACCTGGACGAGATCGTTATTGTCAGAAGTTGCTTTTGTAGGAAAATAATATAATTTTTGTATCTTCCATATACAAAAATTGAATATGCAAATGCTCCTGATGATGTTTGGTCGTAAAAGGAAAAGAAGAGGAAACCTGATCGCCATTTATATCACCAGGGCAATCCGATGAAGGCTCTTCATCACTGCCAAGAGATGAGCATCTGCCCCAGCTTTCTCTATTTGAGCTGGTATACGAGCAGGACTCCTCATTCTGCCCACATGGTTTGTCCTAAGAAGTTAGGATGGCATAATTATACAAGTTCTCAAGCATATAAACATGCAGAGACATGCACACATGGCTTTGTTAAACATCATACTAATTTAGTAATTACACATCATTTCAACACGAAGATGGTCACATAATGATCCTTTGTGGAAAAAATTTGCATGTCAAACAAACTACCAAAAAGGCACTAGTACTTTTTGGTACCTTTCACCTTATAAATCTTTTTCTGGATAAATGTATCAGTATATGATAAACATACTATACTTTTGTTCCACTAGTTTTCATATAAACAAGGGACATCGCAAATTTCACTGAACAAACAGTAGAACAAGGAAGAGCATTCAAGAATCAACATCTCCAAGGTAACTCATCTTAGGAATTGCACATAACAATCATTACAGGGCATCTGGAAAAATGAAAGAATTTTGAAATAACATCTGGAAAAATTCATATTTGATTAATTAATGTACAATGGTATCATCCAAGGCATAAAAGCTTGAAAAGTGACGCCGTGCCTCAGCAGATTGACCAAGTACCTTGTAGAAAGTTAAAGATTCTCTGAGGAGTTAAATCAAGTCAAGATGGTGTACAAGACATTTCTACTAACCTCTTTAATTTAATAAGGACATTCTGTTAACATGTTTATGGTCAAACTATTCTCACTTTTTTAACTGAATCAAAATGGGAGATTTGGTGAGGGATCATAAAACTAACAAGCCTTTTCTGCTGTGAAAATTCAATGAATGTTAAAACTGATGTATGGTCAAATACCGAACCTCATTTAGCTGAAGGAAAAAAATTGATACACAGTACAAATCAAATAAAGCAACTGAACATACCTGCACCTTTGAGGAATCAAGACTACTGACAGTATTGTCTTCAACAATCAAAGTATCCTGCAATAATGAAAAAACATCTACAATAAAAAATGCAATTCTTTCCCTCTTGTTTCCTTTTTGTATATGTTCCAAAAAGGATATATCAAATTAGGAAATGAATGATAATGACAAAGGAAAATTTCCATACCAGTACACTAGCAACTGGAGCAATCTCAGAAAGAAGTTCACTCACAGACTTTGCTCTTGTTATGCAAGGTGGCACAGAGGATGAACTTGCTACATCAGTACCTGAACTTTGGATACCGGCAATTATCTCATATAGCAAACTCTGGAAATCAACATAAATATTTCATCAGCTTCAATTAACACACACACACACACACACACAGTTTAGAACATTATTCCAGTCAAAGCTTCCAATAATATCGTATTGACAGGAAAGGGTCCAGTATTTATGACACCAACAGTAGCTAATTAAGCCTTAATTTGGTTGGGGTGAAATCAGAGAGGGGAGTAGGAAGGGATACAAATCAAGACGTAAATATCCTATTTACGTCATTTGGTTGCAACGTAAAAGGGAATGGGATGTAAATGTGTAGAGCTCCCTGTCCATATCAGAAAATTAGCCCCTCCCAAAACGGACGGGTTAGGACTTAATGATGTTAAGAAGTCCATTTTTATCGTCTTACAAATTAATTTATTACAAATCTATCATAAACTAAACTTCTACCCCATATATATATATATATAACATTCCTAGCTTTGTGTAATAGATATAATAGTAAATTATATATAATAAAAACTATTTACCTTCTTTTTTTTTTTCCTTTTTTGTGGATTAACAAATTCCTAGGATATTTAGGATTTTATGTTACAGAAACACGTCTTCATCAAGTTATCTTCTGTCATGTTCTGGCATGCTTGGACATCTAGGTCACTACATGTTCTCATCCGGTAGCAAAAAGCACGGTACATCTACATGACATATCAGAATAAATAAGCACATTTCGTCGGATCTTCCCTTCTTCACCAGTGTGAAAAGAACATACAATTATGCCATGAGCAGGCTTGACTACTCTGATGATTTCTAGATGTTGCAAATCCATTTTCTTAAGATAAAAGAAGAAATGGAGGGCAGAAGTACACCAGATGATGATAAAAAAAGAAAGAGGATGAGGCATCCTCAAGTAAAGGAAAACCTACACCAGATGCTATCACCCAAAGAACCCATTAACATAGAACAAATTTCTAGGAGGTGCTTACTGATAGGAGGTAGTTTTCTCAAGGGAAATTCTCCAGATCATTGTAGAGGAGAAAAAGGAATCAGTGATTCAACTTAAGAATAAAAATAGCTTCAGAAATTGGAAGCTATTCTAGTCCAAAAGACAACAGTTGACACCAAAAAAGTACTTCCATGTAAAAAAATTACCTTGTCTTCATTGGCTTCTTTGACCTTTAAGCCCCCCAGATCATAATATTTCTCTGCTTTACCTGAATCAGCAGATGTTACTTGAGGAGGGTGAAGAACATTGTAAAAGAAAATGGATACAGAATCGTAATAAAATTGAGGACGAGATGAATTGTGATCTCCATCGAACTTGATCATATTCTTATCACCCTGTAAAGGACCAGAAAGGAAAAGTCAAAAAAAGGAAGAGAAAGAGGTACTGGTTTTGAAACGATTTCATAGAGTAATAAGATATCATTGGATAAAATACCGCATAAGACTCAAAAATGAGATCTGAATGGTGGGGCTGTATAAATTTGTCATCTTTGGCATGCCCAAATAAAGCAGGAATATATGTTCTGGGAGCAACCTGCAAATAGGGTAGATATTAGGATGTTGAACAATGCTGAATAACAATTCATGTTCCCCCACCAAGGAACAAAACAAAGCACATTGCTGCTTATTTATTTCTAAACTCACTCATTCATCAAGTGCAGAGGCAATTAGGGATCAAAATAGGAAAGCAGCTTAGTAGAGTGTAATCCTGATATCATTTCACATGCTGATCATAACCACACATTATTATACAAAAGGTTAAAATCATTTTGATAGAAAAGCCCTCAATTCTTCGCTGCTCACATTAAAACAAGGGTAAAAGTTCCAAATTTCCCTTGAACTTTATCCAAATTTTGGCTTTTGCCCTCAAACTTGTAAATGGAAAGATTTTAACCTCCAACTATCAAAACGTACTTTCCATCCACGAGGTGTAATTTGAACGTCACTGGCTCACTGCTTCCGAGGGCATTTTAGTACTCTTTCCTTTTCATAATATAAGATACTATTGCTTTTTTTTAGAGTTTCATAATATAAGACACTTTCCTTTTGAAATCCTTTTTTCCTATAATACCCCTATTTGCTTAAAATTCCCCCCCCCCTCCCCCTTCCTCCTCCACCTAATAATCACTTGATTACTCCACTGAAGAGTAATACTGACAACCTTGCGAGAAGTTCAAAGTATTCATGGCTTGGCAAATTTCTATCAAAGGTTTATTAGAAATTTCAGCACTCTGTGGCTCCAATAACCTCTGTTCAAAAAGGGGGCAGTTTTCTTGGACTAATACAGCAACTAAAGCCTTTCTTTCAAGAAGTCAAATGACTGAGGCTCCAGCTTTACACTTACCAGATTTCTCAAAGTTATTTGAGGTTGCTTGTGATGCTTCAAATGTATGAATTAGGAGGTGTACTTAGTCAAGAAGGGTACCCTATTGCTTATTTTAGTGAGAAACTGAATGAAGCCAAGCAAAGGTACTCAACCAATCACAAGGAGTTCCATGCAATAATTCAAGCAATTCGCCATTGGCACCATTATTTGGCTTTCGAAGAGTTTGTATTATATTAAGATCAGAAGCCCTCAAGCACATAAAATCCCAGAAAAAGTTGAATTTTCGGCATGGAAATGGGTTGCAGTTTTACAGCAATAAACCTTCATTATAAGGCACAAAGATAAGGTTGTCGATGCTCTAAGTCGGGTAGAACATGTTCTCACTTGTCGAAGTTCAGGGTTCTGACTTAATTAAGCGAGATTATGCAGATTGCAAGGATTTTCAAGTCTTTTATGCATTGTATGAACAGCCAACTAATAATCCAAGTTTTTCAGAGCTTAATTGGTTATCTCTTCAAGGGACTTGACTTTGTTTGCCTAACACTTCCCTAATGCAGCAAATGATATGGAATTGTATAGTGGAGGCGTTGCTGGCCATTTGGAAAGAGATCAGACTAATGTTGTGGTGGAAGACCCTTTTTTTCCTGGCCTGTTGCTAAAACAATTTCCCAGCGCCGCTAAAGAAAGAAAACAAAACACACAACTTCATAAACCTTTACCTATCACACATGAGCCTGCAAGATCCAAGTATGGATTTTGTTCTAGGACTGCCTAAGACATTTAAAGGTCATGATTCAATTTTCATAGTGGTGGACATATTTTCGAAATTATCTCACTTTCTACCATGTTCCAAGACTGATATTGATGTAGACAAAGTGGCTGAAGCATTTATGGGTCAATATGAGAAGAAGAAATCAGCAATTAAGTCCAAGAAATGGAGAAAATGACTTTTGGTTTTCTCAAGATACTGAGAAAAGTGATTTTTAGCCTTTCTTTGTGTTCTAGTGTTTTCTAGGTGACTTTTAGTCTTTCTATGTGTTATGGTGCTCTCAACACTTTGGTTTTACCAAAGTTTTATGGGGGTCGTTTTAGGTTTCCTAAATAGGGATAATGAAGGTTTTATTAGCATTATAAATACTACTTCAGCCTTTTAGTAGAAGGCAAAAAAAATTATTATCAATATATTCTCTACTTTAGAGTTTTCTGATATTGAAAATTCGTGTTCATGTTAAGTTCAATCGTTGATTGTTCTTGTGAAAATTTTCTAGGCTAACTCGTATCAGAGCAGCAGAGAAGATTTCGGTTAAAGAGCGCTGCAAGGTACCTTTCTCTATTGGTAAACACCATGATGAGGTTTATTGTGATATTGTAGATATGGATGCTTGTCATGTACTGTTTCGAAGACCATGGCAGTATGTGAATGCTCAACATGCCAGGAGAGATAACATCTACAGACTAGAGAAAGAGGGGGTGAAGTTTACATTACTTCCTCTAAAGGCAGGTAACCGTCCTAAAATTTCTAAAATGGAGGGACGATCTTTCCTTACTAATACAAAGTAAGTTGTGCATGCTCTGGTGGTGAAACAGATTATGACATTTGATGATGAAAAGATGAAAGAAGAGCTGCCGAGAAGAAGTCAGGCCTTTCCTGAAGGAATTTTAAGAAATTATGCCAGAAGACTTGCCCAATAAACTACCTCCTATGAGAGATAAATACAGCACCACAATGATTTAATTCATGGTGCTAGTTTGCGAATTTGCCACACTATAAGATGAGCCCAAAGGAAAATGAAATTTTGCAAGAAAAGATGCAAGCGCTGTTGCAGAAGGGACATATTAGGGAGAGCATGAGCCCATGTGCTGTTCCAGCTTTATTGACACCTAAGAAAGATGGAAGTTGGAGGATGTGTGTTGATAGTAGGGCGATTAACAAGATCACAATCAGGTATAAGTTTCCTGTTCCTTGATTGGAAGATATGCTGGATAATTTGAGTGGGGCTCAGGTGTTTAGCGAGATTGATTTGAGGAGTGGATACCATCAGATTCGAATTAGGCCTGGTGATAAGTGAAAGACAGCCTTCAAGACAGGAGGGGCTTTACGAGTGGATGGCCTTGCCCTTCGGTTTGACCAATACTCCTAGTAACTTTATGCGAGTCATGAATCAGGTTCTCAAACTTTTTATTGGCAGATTCATTGTAGATTTATTTTGACAATATTTTGATTTATAGCAGATTGGATGAGGAACATCTTGTGCACTCGCGAGAAGTATTAACTGTGTTGCAGGAGAACAAGTTGTATGTGAATTTGGAAAGTGTAGTTTCATGGCCAGAAAATTGCTATTTCTTGGCTTTGTGGTTGGTGCTGATGATATTCAAGTTGATGAGGTGAAGGTCAAGGGAACTAGGGAATGGTCAGCCCCAATTAATTAGTGACTGAGTTAAGAAGTTTTCTTGGGTTGGCAAGCTTCTATAGAAGGTTTATTCGCATTTTAGTACAGCGTCTGCCACTTTAACTGAGTGTAAGAAAGGCAAATTCAATTGGAGTGTTGAGGCAGAGTCTAGTTTTGCAGTGTTGAAAGAAAAGTTGTTTTCTACAGCGGTTTTGGCATTACCAGACTTTGACAAGTTGTTTGAATTAGATTGTGATGCAAGAGGAATTGGAACTGGAGCGGTTTTATCTCAAGAAAAGAGACCTATTTCATTCTTTAGTGAGAAATTATGTGACGCTAGGCGAAATTGGAGTACTTATGATAAGAAGTTTTATTCGGTCGTGCGAGCTTTGAGGACATGGGAGCATTACTTGATTGGTAGGGAATTTGTTTTATATTCAGATTGTGATGCTTTGAAGCATTTGAACAATCAGACTAGCATTAGCAAAGATATGCATGCAAGGTAGGTTCAGGTTTTACAGGGATAAAACTATTGCTACTGTTAGTGAGCCGTTTTATTGGCCAAACTTGTGGAGAGATGTGAGCAGATTGGTGCAGAGGTGTTATGTATGTGAGACAGCAAAGGGACATCACAAAACACTGGATTTCATAAGCCTTTTCCATTCCTGATAATATTTGGAAGGATCTGTCCATGGATTTTGTACTTGGACTACCTCGTACTCAAAGAGGAGTCCAGGTTTTCCAAGATGGCACACTTTATTCCTTGCAAGAAAGTTGCAGATACTCATGGGATAGCCAAATTGTTTTCAAAGAAGTTGTGCGTTTACATGGTGTGCAAAGTCAATTACATCAGATCAAGACAGCAAGTTCCTTAGCCATTCTTGGCGAACTCTTTTGCATATGTTTGACTCTTCATTGAATTACAGTAGCACTACTCATCCTGAGACGGACAGTCAGACGGAGGCCACAAATCAGACTCTAGGTAATCTGATTCGCAGAATTTGCCGGGTTAAGCTGAAGCAGTGGGATGTTGCATTAGCAGAAGCAGAATTTGCTTATAACAGTGTTGTTCATGGGCCAAAAGGAAAGTCACCGTTTTCCGTTATCTACACAAAAAGTACCTCAGCATGCTTTATCCTTGATCAAACTGCCTAAAGATGCCGAGAATAGTGTTGCAGCAAAGCAAATGGCAGAGCAGTGGCAATCTGTTACAGCAGAGGTCAAACAGAAAATCGAGCAGTCTAACGCCAAGTATAAGCAAGCAGCTGATAAGCGTCGTAGAGGACAGGTTTTTGCTGTAGGCGATCAAGTTCTGTTGTTTCTTCACAAAGAACGTTTTCCAGTTGGCACGTATAACAAGTTGCAGCCTATGAAATATGGGCTATATTCAATTGAGAAGAAAATTCACGACAATGTCTATGTTGTTGGGTTTCCAAATAGTATGGGTATATCCAAGAAATTTAATGGGGAAATATTTTTCCATTCTATGGGGATGATGAGCCATTATATCCGGAAAACTCATTGTAAAGTGGCTGAAGCATTTATGGGTCAATATGAGAAGAAAAATCAGCAATTAAGTCCAAGAAATGGAGAATGACTTTTGGTTTTCTCAAGAGATTGAGAAAAGTGATTTTTAGTCTTTCTTTGTGTTCTAGTGTTTTCTAGGTGCCTTTTAGTCTTTCTGTGTTATGGTGTTCTCAAGACTTTGGTTTTACCAAAGTTTTATGAGGGTAGTTTTTGGTTTCCTAAATAGGGATACTGAAGGGTTTTATTAGCATTATAAATACTACTCAGCCTTTTAGTTGAAGGCAGAAAAAATTATTATCAATATATTCTCAACTTTAGAGTTTCTGATATTTAAAATTCATGTTCTTGTTAAGTTCAATCGCTGATTGTTCTTGTGAAAATTTTCTAGAAATGCAAGACACATTGAAAGATTATTCTTCACGGACCCAATTTGAACCCCAAAAAAAAAAAAAGATTTGGAGAGCCTAATTGTGATCTCATTCCCTATTTTGGTTCAGGGAATTTGGTGTAGAAACAAAAACCTTTTTCCTTGGAAAAGGTTTTCCCTTGATTGGTAATGAAGGAAACGTTAAGGAAAATATGATAAGGAATTCAGTGAGGAAAACTTAATTTAATAAAGTGGAAAACTTTTTCACCACAAAAGTGTGAGGAAAAGGAAAAGGTGAAGGAAAAACTCTATCCATGCTCATTATAAAAAATAAAAAAAAATCTATCTCATGTGCTCCACTCTCAACCCCCTGCCGATGGCGACCGACAAGGAGGTTGAAGAAAATACATTACCAAATTTTGAAGCTTCAAGAGGCACGCACCAAGTTAGAGAATTAGAAATGACCAATTCTGAAGACATGTCGTAGAGAGTGGAATTGCCACAACAACCTCTATGGAGATCATCACGGGTTTGGAAGAAAAATCCTAAATATGCCAACTAGCATTTACCCAAGATACTCCGCGACAAGAAAAGGGGAGTAGACAGAGAATCTAGTGTTGGCGGGGGGGGGTTTGAGTATTGAGAAGACAACACTAGAATTTTATCCAATTTCTGGGCATATATTGAATATTCTAGATGAACCAATAAAAAGAAAAAGCTAGGAGAAAGATGACCGGTCTAGTAGCTTCTATTAATATGATTAACCGACATAGTAAGTTGCTGAAGATTAGTATAAATAGCCCAAGGATCATTTGTACAAGGTGTGCGTGATAGTGAGCCCAAGATCAGACAGTGAGCAAGTGAGAAAATAGTGTAGTGGTGTGAGTGGTGTGTGAGTGATCAAAACTAGAGTGACCAAGAGAAGTGAGGTAGTGTGAGCGGCGTGAGTGCAAGTGAGTGAATAGAAGTTTTGTACAATAAAAATTGAGAGAATACAATTTCTTTTCTCTTGGTTAATTATCAAGTATCCATCACTTGCCCAAATTTCTGTACACTCTCAATATTCAGAAAAAGAAGCTCCAGAACAAATATACAGACTAGCCTCCGAACCATCAATCTGAACTTGCATTAAAAGGGAAGAAAATGTCGTTTCTTCAAGACAACTTGGCAAATAAACTCACCAGCAAGGGAGTGAAGGGTAGTTCAAAAACAAAACTTGCGAGAGAGAGAGGGGGGGCGGGGGGCAGGGGTGACACCCAGTAACCTGAATTGGATCACCCAAATCTTGACCTACAAATAGCAATCTTTTATGACCAACAAACCCATCATTGCAAACAGAGAGACATGGTATTATCTTTAAGACAAGAAGATTATCAATTCAAGAGGCACAGCTCATAACCCATAAGTTACATAATGATGCAAACCTGTAAACAGTTGAGGTCCATTATATCAAACTTTGCCTTCTTCTGAATCACTCGCCGCATGTATTGAACAGCAACCTTAACCTGAAATGCAAGAAGGAAGCAGGCCTTACTACCTGACAAGATCGATTCTCAACATGAAGATTAGCAACCCTGGTGAGGGTCCATGGATGAATCTGAGTAGCTTTGTGCAAGAGGTAATTGCTTATCTACAAGAAAATATGCACAGAGAACAGATAAGAAGAAAAATAAAATGACCACATACAGTGAATTTTGGAAGCCGGATTTTGTATACATCTACAAGTTCCATCATGAGATCAAATAAATTGGCGAATGCACTGTCCAACACCATTCCAGCTATAGAAGGGTCTTCAGCTCCATAAAGAAGGCTGCACAATGAGATACAAAATCTTGTAACCAATGAAATTATGAAACCTCAGGATTATCCTGTTTTCTCAAGAATATCCTATGCCTAACATTTTCCTTTTTGACAATCCCTAGCAATAGTTTGTAAATAAAAAGAGAATTCCATTATTATAAGGCAAAATGTAATGTAACAAGCTTCTGTTACTGAATTCAGTGTCAGCTAGGTTTCACAAAGAAGAACAAAGAGGCCAGCTAGGAACATGATGCACAAAATTAAATCAGAACATTAGATGGAAAAGACTTCAAAGATATTCTTTTGTAAAATCCTGAAACAGAAAAGATGTGGATCTGACACTAGTGATTTTTAGGTTTTCGCACAGGTATGGAACACCTATAAGATATCTTGTAAGTTCAAGTCTCCCTATAAGACGATACCTATAAGTTTCACCACTGCAAGATCCAGTTTGAAGTTCTTCCATGAATTACTGTAAAATCCATCAATGATTTCTTTTAGAAAGAAGAGAAGCACTCAAGTGCAAAAAGAGTCAATGCAGAGATAAATTATCATGAAGTTTCAAAATGAGCTACTTTCCACATCTCTCTTACTCTGGCGTGTCCTTACAAACATCAAATGTCAATACTTGAAGAGAATATCCACATCAAAGTTGCAATAGAATACACTATCCATATCCTCCTCTGATACCATCGAAGATTTGCAGTGTCCAACACCATAAGGTTTTCTCAGTGCTTCCATAGCAGTAAAGTACACAAGCAGTCACGAACAAACAAATTGATCTAGATTTGAAAGATGAAATACCTAGTTACTGCACCCATTGAGCGTCCCCAAAGACCTATGCGCGAAACATTCGTGTTGCTTCTCAGATATGAAACCACAACCTTGAGGTCATCTTTCTATAAGAAGAAAGGAGTCATGCCCATGAATAAAATATTGCAGATAACAAATGATACTGGATAAAGAGGAAAAGTATACCTCATGGCAACCAAGACTCACATAGTTCCCACCAGACAAACCTGAACCCGAAAAGTCAAGAGTAAAAAGAGTAATATTTGAAGGAAGAAGAACTACAGCAGCCTCATTTGCATCTGCTCTACATCCACTGCAAGATGGCACACAAGCAAAAGTGTAAGCAATGCTTTTCATGTTAAGTCAATATTTTACGAATATCCAAGAATTTCAAGAGTCACAGGCTACAGATTGACTAAGTCAGTGATATAGTGTTTCCTATGGTGAAGTTTTCAGATGCTCTACCGTATACGTGCTTGGTACATTATTACTGGATTATAGTAAAGCAATAATAATTTTAACAAGGGCGATCTGAACCTGTTTCCATGGCAGTATATAACACAAGGAAGTGAAGTGCCATCTGGGAAATGTGAAGGAACATAATGACTACACTGCAACGTATGCCCTCTCTCATTCCTAAGCTGAACATTCAAATGTAGGATGCTCCAAAGAATCAGAACATCATGAAATCATGCAAATAAAAGGAGCTCATATAAGGCCAAAAAATACACATCAGCTTCAGTAACAGAAGCCCGTACTTGCCTCCAAATCTTTCCTTTTGTAATTTCTGCCTGCAAGAGTAAAATTTTTCTCCCATAGGTACTGCTCAGGATTATATTCTGCCCTGTTTTTCAGACAAAAAGACATAGACTCTATGTATATGCTCAGAGAAACACATGGAAATGGCAAAAGATTGGGCAAAAACTCAAAACAAAATAGCCCATGGTAGAAGTAAGAACAATAGAAAGGCAGAACCAATGAGTAAAGATGTGGAATTAAGATAGAGTACAAATAGTTCCATTTCTCTAAGTGGCATAAGGAGAAGACACGAAATGAGACAGGTTGAGGACATCAAAGGATAAAGGTAATCTTTTACAGTTTTATAAAACACAAAAGTAAAGTTTGTAGTTGAAGTGTCAATGCAGAGAAAGGATCAGCAGATCAGCATTTTTTTCTCTTTGCTGCTGCTTTAATTATCTAAACTCTGTTGCTAAACCACTATCAACCTTTGGTGGAGTCATGGGAGGAGCCAGGGGGCTGGGGAGGGCCATGGTCCCCCTCAGTCTTTTTGGTGCTTTATATTTTACATATCATTATGCCCATTTCGTGTTAAGATTAACTATATTTTGTCATTTTGGCCCCCCTAAAATATTTTGTGTTTTATATAATACATATAAATATATCTATTTTATGTTAAAATTAGTATATTTTACTACTTTAACCCCCTAAAAATTAATTAAATTTAAGTTATAAGTACAAAAAATTAATAACTCAATATTATTTTACGGAGTTAAATGATCTACAAACTTAAATTTCGGCCCCTCCAGACTTGAAGGTTGCCCCTGGGTGGAGTAAATGAAAAAGTAGTCCATGAATAACAGTCATAGCATCTATAGCATTTCACCTATGGCTCTCTCTCAAAGAAAGAGTCATAATTTATGGCTTTCGGCTGTCATTCTTTTGTCTCTCCCTAAGCCTCTTCCTGAAGAAATTCATAGCCGGCTTAGTTCCAAAGAATGTTTGATCCAGAGGCATTTCACTAATACCCACAAAGGACTGAGGCGCAATGCAAGCGCAAGGGTTCTTCACCAAATTGGTGGGGAAATTCCATTTTGCTTGAGGCAATCGGAACCTAGACTAATAGCACAAGCTAATATCAATACAAGATATACCAGGCAAAAAACAGCTTAACGGACACAAATGCGTGGTTAGATAATCTCTATAATCCCCTGGCTTAAGAGGGTTTTGGGTTGTATGGAGGAGCAGCAGACATCCTCAAGCAAAATATTTAAATATACCTGGGTGGGCGAATTACAAAATTGATAAATTGATCAATCATGTGGTGCAGCAGGAAAGCTTCTTTGGAAACAAGAGCTATAGCAGATTCTCCGGGCACGTAAGATGGAATTCAACACTCAGCATCATTACCTTCATAAGTTCCAGAAGTTAGGAAAATGAGAAGATTAAAAACTTTGCCTAATTGCCTCGTATCCAGCTAGAAAAAGAAAGAAGTATAGTAACTGAATTTTGTCTAATACAGAAAAAGACTCTGAAGTCCTCGACGTTGGTGTAATTGCTGAAAGCTGGACTGCCAACTTGTTGAGTTGAGTAGGCCGTAACCTGCTCGCCCGATCCGCGATTTGTATCAGCAGCAAGCAATTAAGGGAAATAAATAAGGTAATACAATAACCCCACACTTAAGAAGGAAGCTGGTTGAAGAGTTGAAATGCCGAAAGAGGAATGTAAAAATCAAGCAGATCTACGAATTATATTTTTTTCCAGGATCAACATCACGCAAGATGAAGTGCTTTCTTTCCTCTCGCTTTGCTTATAAGGGAAAGGAAGAAGAGAATCGATCTAAGCCTACAATAACAGATATAATACCCTGCTAAAACGAGGAACAATAAGGACTTTGGCTTGAGTGAACAGTCAAAACAGATTTAGCGAGTGTGGGGATTCTGACCGGACAGTTCAGAGTTCAGGCGAACCTTTTAAATACTTAGAAGTTGCATAGGACTGCAGTAACTATGTCTGCTTCCTCCTGCTCAGAAAGAAACCAGACAATTTCCAAGTACAAATATATATATATATATATATATTTCTTTTCTAATTATGCTCTCCTAATTTGTAGGTGGTGGTGGTCTCTTCTCCCTACCGTCGGTTCTTCATACTTTTTATCTGACGATAATTACCAGACACATAGAGAGCCATTCCTTCCAGTCCTCGGTGCAAATCCAACTCAATTAGGCCAAAGTAATCTGTAAGTTTGTCGAAGTTATCTCTCTAACGAGTCATAAGGTAGATCTGTCCTGTGCGACTAATTGATTCTTTCCAATGGCGTCTTGGACTGGACTGGACTGGACTTGACTAGAGGAGTACTTCTCACCCGCTGCCCTTAGGTATTGCTACATTCGATATGCTTCCTCTGACGCCGCGACAAACAACAGAGGATTCCTAATCCAATTCAAGTTAAGGATTTTTTCTTTTTCTTTTTTCACTTGGTGTCAGAGAGTAAAAATGCAGTACAAAAAATTATTCCTAAAGTAATTGGAATTTTGACTGAACTCGGGTCAAAGACCTAAGGGAAGGGCAAAAGATTGCTTCTAATAACTCAAACTTTGACTGAATTCGGAATAAGTTAGAAAAAGTATCTAAGGAGAAGATATTTTGTCATGCTACTGGAACAACTTTTTGTTTTTAAAGTGTATTTAGACAACAAAATTAAAGAAATGATAAATTAAAATCAAATAACAAAATTACAAATGAAAAAAACAAACAATTTGGATACTCAATCTCATATTATCTTTTCCCTTGAAATATTATACAAGTATTAAAAAATAATTAAATTATTTTAATTTTTAAAATTAAATAGACTAAATTATACCTTTATAATCTTTTCCATCGTTTAAAAACAAAGATCCACGAATGATAAAAGATAACTTCATAAAATCAAGTCAATTCCTTCCTCAATGTATGTTTTGATTAAAAAATAAATACTAAAAAGAAGATTTAAAATCAAAACAAGAATATCCTTTTTCCCACAACTCACTCCCTATCTTCTCCTTCTGCTCCCTCTTTTCCCTGTGTCCACTACTGCTGCACGCCACCACTGCCACCAGCCAAAAAAGGTACATTGAAACGGAAAAAGCAGCAGCGAGAAGAGATTCTATGACTTACTCGCGCTGGGAAATTTTCATATAATCACAAGGACTTTAACAAAGGGGTTTTTTTTTTTTTTTTTTGCTGAATAGTACTCACAAAGGTCATTCTTTAACAATGGTTGATGATGTAATCGAGCTTCATGCCGAGATTATTAGTCATAGTCTCAGCAATTTCAATCATAACCTCCTAAAAACTTCAGCCGGTACCATTTTGGGTCGAAACTTACCAAGCCAGCTTTTAAGCAGAACTAGAGTCGTGCCAGACTTGAAAGCTGTCCAAATTGTCACAGCTCCCCCCTTTCCAATCTCAGCGAAAAGTTTTGCATGCACTGTGTGAGGAACTATCTTCTTCACTGACTGCAAGAAGGCCAGGTTAAGAAACAGTCTTCGACACAGCTCCCTGGCCTGCACCTCTTTTCTGCATTTTCCTTTATGTAGATGGAAGATGAGATAGCCATACAATATAACAAGGAAACGTACTCCCTCCCATTTCAATGGCCAGCATCTGGTTTCACAATGTGAAGGAGCTTCCAACCACCAAATCCCGCCACAGAAAATGCCTGCAAACAAGAAAATCAACCCTACAAACCAAAAAAAAAAGGTTGTTCCATGGATCCTCCCTTTCTTTAGATATTATTTCATTAAGCCACACAATGATCATTGATTTACCCAAACTATATTTCTCCCCCTTTACTTTCCCCCCCAGTGAAAGTACTGCTGTAAATCTTGATCCTTTTGATGAAATGCAAGGTTAACTATTACTTATATATATCCAAAAAAAACAAAAAGATTTGCCCAAAGCTATTCGACAGCTTAATGGTTTTGTTGTTCCCATGACAACCCTGATGCAAGACAAAAACAGAAGATTTGTCCAACAAGAAACGAACAGAAATTTGCTAATTTTAGGATCAAAATAGTGTGAAATTATAATGGAAAACAAGGAAAATATTAGAAGAATAGGCAAGGATAAGAGAAGAAACCTAGGCGTCCCACCCCGGGAACCGTAAGGCGTCGCACCCTAGGCGTTGATTGCGTCGCACAACTAGAAATATAAAAAACTTTGTAGACTCTACTAATTCAATAAGCAAAACATACATCACAGAATAGAGAACTCTATTTATTGACCCAAAAACCAAATTCTAAATATAGGAAAGACACTTTAGAAACTATAATCCTACTAGAATTAGGGACTCTAACCCTACCAGAATTAGGAATTTTAGTCAAACTAGAATTTGGGGAATAAAATACTGCAATCTAGAATTTAGAAAATAATACACTTTCTAAAATACTGCAATCTAGAATTTAGAAAATAATAAACTTTCCAAAATAGACTCTAATATTAAGAATATTCTACATCCCATATAAGCTGTCCATCTTCTAAAGTATGGCAAATTAGTGTTTGGCCTTTGGAGGCCTCCCTTCCATGCCTTTTATACGCCTTAATGGGTTACTGCCATTTGTTTCTATTAAGTCTCATGACTTGAAAAAACTTGTCCCTGACGAGTTAAAATCAGGATATCTCTCATAAAGGTCACAATCAAGGTGCTGAAATTCCTGTGCCATAATCCAAGTACAGTCATTTGGTGATCATCCCTTCCATTTGACAAGATATTTCTGGTATCCACCACCTCTAGTAGAAAATACTTGTTCATCAAGCATGTCCTCAATTTCGTCAGTTTCATGATGTTCAGGCGGTAAGGTTGCTGTCGAATTTCCAGCAACTGATTCATCATCATGTCCATGGTAAGCGATCAAATCTGCAATGTTAAAGATATTGCTAATACCCATATTAGGTGGTAGCTCAAGAACATAAGCATTGGAGCTAATTTTCTTCAAAATTTTGTAAGGTCCCACGCTCTGTGAGTGTAGTTTCCCATTAAGTGCCTTTAGGATAACGTTCTGGCTGGATCCATATCATGAACAAATCTCCTTCACTGAATTCAGCAAACCTTCACTTTAAGTCAGCATATACCTTGTACTCCGCATTGTTCATAGCAATTCTACGTCGTACTTTATCGTGTATTCCCAATATATGCTTTGTAAACTCTTCTGCAGTAGCACTAGGGGGGACATGAGTAGGCAAATGTATTAAATCAACTGGCTTGCGTGAATTCATTCCCAACAGTACTTCAAAAGGAGAATATCTAGTAGACTTGTTTATTGAGCTATTATAAGCAAATTCTGCCATAGGTAGTACATTATCCCAATTAGAAATATGACCAACCAAGCAACGCAACAAATTTCCAAGGTTGCGATTAACAACTTCTGTTTGTCCATCCGTTTGTGGATGCACACTAGATGAGAACCTGAGTTTAGTATGTAGTAATCGTCACAAAGTCCGCTAAAATAACTCACAAACTTCACATATCTATCTGAAACGATAATTTTTGGCAACCCATGATGTCTCACCACTTCCTTGAAGAATAACTTTGTGATGGCATTACTAGTCTTGGAACATGGTAAGAAGTAAGCCATTTTTTAAGATCTATCCACCATTACAAATACTGAATCATGACCTCTAAATGTTTCAGGCAATCCTAGGACAAAATCCATACTTTGATCTTGCCAAGGTTCATGTGGGATAGGTAAAGGGGTATAAAGTCCCGTGTTCTGTTTTCTTCCTTTAGCTACTTGACAAACACGACACCGGGAGATTGTTTTAGCAACATCCCTCTTTATACTAGGCCAGTAAAAATGATCTTCCACAATAGCTACAGTCTTGTCTCGCCCAAAATGACCAGCAGCACCTCCACTATGGAGTTCCCATATCATTTGCTGCCTTAGAGAAGTGTTAGGCAAACAAAGTTGTGTCCCTTTGAAGAGATACCCATCCAACACTGAAAAACTTGGGTAATTAGTTGGTTGTCCAGCCATTAGATCAGCATAAATGACTTGGAATTCCTTGCAATTTGCATAATTTCGCTTGATTAAGTCAACACATTGAACTTCAACAGCCATTGAAGTGAGAACATGTGCTTGAGGGCTTCATGATCAGAATATAATACAAACTCCTTAAAAACCAAGTAATGGTGCCAAAGACGAATTGCTCGAAGTATTGCATAGAACTTCTTGTCATAGGTTGAGTATCTTTGCTTAGCTTCATTGAGTTTCTCACTAAAATAAGCAATAGGGTGTCCTTCTTAACTAAGTAAACCTTCAATTCCTGCGTTTGAAGCATCTCAGGCAACCTCAAATAACTTTGGGAAATCTGGTAAATGTAAAACTGGATCCTCCGTCATCCGTTTCAACTTCTTCAAAAGCTTTAGTTGCTAAATCAGTCCAAGAAAACCCTTTTTCAAACAATCAGTTATTTGAGCCATGAAGTGCTGAAATTTCTTACAAACCTTCAATAGAAAGTTGCCAAGCCATGAAAACTTTGAACTTCTCACAAGGTTGTTGGTATAGGCCAATCAATAATTGCCTTAACCTTGCTTGGATCAACTTTTAACCCTTCGGCTAAAACAATGAACCCTAGAAATATTACACCAGAACACATAAAACTGCACTTCTTCAAGTTTATGTATAGTTTTTCACGTCGTAGAACTCCCATGACTTGTTGAAGGTGATCAATATGTTCTTCTTTCATCTTGCTATATATAAGTATGTCATCGAAATATACCACAAGGAATCGCCCAATGAATTGTTGAAGTACTTGTGTCATGATCTTATAAAAGTACTTGGAGCGTTAGTAAGACCAAATGGCATCAATAACCACTCATAAAGCCCATCCTTCGTCTTGAAGGCTGTTTTCCTATCATATTCAAGTCTAATTCGAAGCTGATAGTATCCTTTCGTGAGATCAATCTCAGAATAGATAGTAAAACCTGTCATCATGTCTAGCATATCATCAAACCGTGGCATAGGAAATCGGCATTTGACTGTTACCTTGTTTATTGCGCGACAATGGCAGCACATCCTCCAAGTTCCATCCTTTTTAGGTGTGAGTAAACCTGGAACAGCAGAAGGACTTAAACTTTCACGAATCAGCCCCTTATCTAACAATTCTTCAACTTCCCTCTTAGGTTCTGCATGTTCTGTGGGACTCATACAGTAAGCTGGTAAGTTTAGCAGCTGTGAATCGGGCACAGTCTATGGCATGTTGGATTTCATGCATTGGTGGCAAACCTTTAGGCAAATCTTCAGGTGCAACATTTAAAAAATCAGCTAGCAACTATTTCAGTTCAAGAGAGTAATCCTCATTGTTTTTGTTCAGTAAATTCTTTACTTGCTTTAACACAACCATAAATATTGACCTCGGCCTCCCTTGCTTATTTCTTATACGATTTCCTATTGAGAATTTGAAGTGGTTTCTTCTTGGTTACTCTGTTTTTGTCCTTGGTACCCTCTTCTTGTTCATAGCTTCTGAACTTAATGGCCTTAGAACAATCTGCTTCTTGTTGAAGTTAAAGGAGTATTGTTTTCTTTCCCATAATGTTTCACATCTCGACCATATACCAAGGTCGATCAAGTAGAATGTGTAATGGTCATTGGAATGACATCATACCAAATAGAATCTGTGTAGGTGTCATGAGAGAAACTTACTACACAGCGTTTACTCACTGTCTATCCATGCAACTTTGTAAAGGGTCTGGATGTGGTTCAGTAAGTAGATTCAATTTTTCAACTATAGCCTCCAACACTACATCCATAGAACTACCCCCATCAATGATGAGCTTTCGTGTCTCATTCCCACAACAAACTAAGTTCTGAAAGATAAGTGTTCTTCTCCAATCCTCGTTTTGCTGCTTTGGTGCGGTAAGAATACGTCAAACAACTGACAGGAAAGTTGTGTCTTCTTCTCTCTCCTCAAGTTCATCATCATCAAAGTCTTCTATTCTTTCAATGAAATCTGCTTCTTTACCTTCTTCTGTTTCTTGTTCTTCATTAGGTTCCACCCCAATATGCAGATTTTTTTCTTCTTTGGACATTCCCAAGCATAATGTCCTCTAAGTCCACAATTAAAGCAATCAAGATTTGCATCTTGTCTTTTCTTTCTGCCATCTGATTTCTATTTCTTCCATTATTAAATTTATTGTTGGTTGATGCAGCTGTCGAGTTAGTGCCTCTAGTGTTGGCTGTGAATTTTCTGGTGTTTTCTAGCCTCCCCAACTTGAGAAGGAAACCTCTTAGCTGGCTGTTTCTGGCTTCTTTCTATCATATATGCCAGCTGGAATGCATCATCTATATTGTTAACTTGGTGGGTTAACATCTGGTTCTGAATTTCAGGCTTTAAGTCCCTGTTTAAATCGAGACAAGGTCTGTCGGGAATCCTGAACTCCTTTGCAGCGAATTTTCAGCTCTTCAAACTTATTCATGTACGCAATCATGATCATACTTCCTTGCCTTAGATTTGTACGTTCATCAAAGAGATCTTGTTGATAATATCAAGGTAAATACTTTTGCTTAAGTTCCAACTTCATCTCTTCCCATGTCAACGAATAGTTTCCAGCAAGCAGTAGATCATATTCTTTCCCACTCCATCAGATTTGTGCTTGTCCAACGAGTTTCATAACAGTATATCTAACTTCCCTCTCATCAGAGATGTTATACCAATCAAAGAACCTTTCTAAAGTTGCAAATCAATCTGTAAAAGCTCGTCGATCAATCTTACCATCAAAATTTGGGACATCAATACAAACTTTTTTGATAATATCCCCTGCTGCATCTTGAATTTTAGTATTCATGTATCTTCCAGCCTGAAGAGCCAGCTGCTTGTGCAACTTGTCTTGAATTTTTAGAGCCAGCTGCTTGTGCAACTTGTCTTGAATTTTTAGAGCCAGCTGCTTCTGCAACTTGTTTTCCGTTGTCCTTACTACCACTACTAGTTGCATCACTATTAACTCCAGATTTTGCAGCCATTAATTCGTTGATTTTGGCTTCCAAAGCATCCACATTTTCCAAGGTCGGATTGAGCAGCTCATGACATTCTCCATCTGTGTACCTGTTCTGGTAGTTTTTCCCACTCCTAGTCATCATGGGATTAGGATTCTTGGGAAAGCAGAAAACGAGATCTTTAAATTTTTCTTTTTTTGGGGGACTCCACTACTACTAGGGAAAGAAAAAAGACAAACAGGACTTTAGCTCTGATACCAAACTGATGCAGGACAAAAACAGAAGATTTGTCCAACAAGAAACGAACAGAAATTGCTAGTTTTAGGGATCAAAATAGTGTGAAATTATACTGGAAAACAAGGAAAATAGTAGAAGAATAGGCCAGGATAAGAGAAGAAACCTATGCATCACACCCTGGGAACCTAAGGCGTCGCGTCGCACCCTAGGCGTTGATTGCGTCGCACAACCAGAAATACAGAAAACTTTGTAAACTCTATTAATTCAATAAGCAAAGCATACGTCATAAAATAGAGAACTCCTCTATTTCTTGACCCAAAAACCAAATCCTTAACTATATAGGAAAGACACTTTAGAAACTATAATCCTACTAGAATTAGGGACTCTAATCCTACCAGAATTAGGAATTCTAGTCAAACTAGAATTGAGGGAATAAAATACTGCAATCTAGAATTTAGAAAATAATAGACTTTCTAAAATACTGCCTAGAATTTAGAAAATAATACTTTCTAAAATGGACTCTAATATTAAGATTGCTCTACATCCCATATAAGTTGTTCGTCTTCAAAAGTATGCCAAATTAGTGTTTGGCCTTTAGAGGCATCCCTTCCATGCCTTATATCCCTAGGCGTGAGGGAGTGTGTTGAGAATCCCACACGGCTAAGTTTATGAGTAAGGATTTCTCCTTATAAGGTTGCCCAATCCTCCCCTCTTGAGATACCTTTTGAGGTGAGTTAGGCCCAAACCCAAATTTTAACATGATATCAGAGCCAGTTGTTGAGTGTATGTTGAGAATCCCACATGGCTAAAGGCTTGGGCAATCCTTCCCTCTTGAGGGTTGCAGCCATTTGTTTCTATCATACCCTCCACATTCAGTTGTGGAGGGACTTTATCTGATTGAATCCATCCACAAACCTATACCTTTGTAACCAAAGTGTCACAATGACATCTGATTGTAACCTTTGGATTCTTAAGTAGGAGGCACGGAAGATGACAATTCCTCATGGTTCCTCATAGCACTACTCTCGTTGCATTCCTTGCCTTCTCTTCTTTCTAGGCGCCATTCACATCCACCAATACCAGATTCCCAATCCGGATTAGAAATATAAGGTTATACTAATGGGCTTCACGTAATTGGAATTCTAGCCTTTCAACTAATTATTTGGAGTTAGGCCTTGAAAGAAAAGCACAAGCTTTCCGAAGGAGACTACTCTTTCCGAGAGCTCCACTAAGTCAATCGAGAAGCTAGTTTCAACACCCAAACCAGTAGGAAACGCCAAAATGGAAGGTAAAACAGAACCTAATAACACAAAGAAATCAAGTATTTCCTATGCTTGGCACAAAGTTATAGTATTGTAGTAGGTGATTCTTTCTGAGGATGATATTCTTGATACCTAAATACCCTACACTAATCATTCTATGTAGGATGAGAAAGACATATTACAAGACAACCACCATCTTTGTGATTTAAATTCTCCCTCTTACCTCTCAAAAACATCTCCATGCGCATCAATGCTTCTATTTTTCATTTATATTTTGGTATCTCAACTAGACTATGGTAAAAGATCACCAAACAAAAAGTGGATAAAGAAAATTTGGAAACTCAATTAAACTTCTCAAGTAATAAAGCACCCAACTCATCTTGAGCTTGAGGAAATAAAATTCAAATTTAAAGCATGCCTAACCTCTTCCCATGATTTTCCAGTAGCCTGGAGTAGAGCAGCATTACAAGTCTTCAGTTCCACAGACACACCTGAAAGCACTGAAGCTGCTTCCTCCCATCCCCTATTGTGGCCCATACACCTGTACAATAAATAGTATCTCCAATGAAATGAACACCAAATAACTTAGCAAACAAAAGCTCAACTTACATGACTGTAAGTATCTCATCTCTTGAGAATTCACAGATAGATTGTTGAAGATGCTCTGCTGTCTGTCCATCCATTGCTGCAACAGAATAAAAGCTTGCAAGGAAATGCACCTCTGCATCTGCAAATCCTTGCACCTCATCCTGCATAATTTTTAGTGTTTCCCTCGTTCTCCGTGCATCACTACACCAATTCAGAAGAAGACAAGACAAGAGCTATTGAATCAGATACATTATATGCCAACAAGAAAGGCTCCATCAAAATATTAAGAACATTCTATTGACCGTGTTCAGAGATACAAACCTAGATAAAATAAGTTCAGGAATCCAACCCAAGAGACGGAGCTTATGGGAAACTTTAACTGCATCTGCTTCTCCAGTATTACTCAAAGGACGATCATGATCTGAACCGGAACTCACAATCAAGAAATTATCAAATTTGTCTTTTGATGAGTATGTTTCTTAGTATATATGAATAAGTGCTATAGTTTCTGTGGGCAAATATCTATTCAGACTGAAGTGATGGTTGTTACGAAGATAAATTAATTGAATCTCACTTGCACATTTTGGAAACAAAAACATGGGCACAATCTGGCATAATCAAACAGACCCGAAAGGAGTATCAGTCAGTTCCCTACCATGCAACTTGGACTTTGGGATGCAGATCAAAGAGATGAACCATTAATAAGCAAGCTTTCATGGGAGAACTAGTCAGCTACTCAGTTTGCCTATATTTGTACAGGTAAGTTGGTATATCTGTCAAACAACCTCCTTGATGTTTTCATTTGTTATGAATTGAATTGGGATTAACCTTTAAATGCAGGGTACTTTGAATAAATGTAGAAGCATCCGTGCAAGATAATATAATTGCAGCTTTTTTGGGGTATATATCCATCTATCTTGAAAGTGATAATATATGATTCCAATGGTTAGGATTTGGCATCTTTAAAAATTATAAAAAATAAATAAAAAAGATTCCATAATAGTGGTTAAATTGCAAGAAATCCTGTAGTATTCAGGAAACAATGAATATAATAGAATTTCTGTAATATTGAGAAAACAAAGAATGTAATAGAAATTCTAAGCAGAAGTTAGGCTGTAGATTATGGCCAAATCAGGCAAAAGTAAAAGGGGGGAGAGAGACAGACAGACAGAAAACTAAGAATCCAGGAATTCCTCTACAACTGCCATTGTATGAGAGTACTTCTGGAGAACACAAATAACAATGGGTGAGTTCTCTTCGCCGATGAAAAACAGAGCTGACGCAGAATAATGTCATCATCATCACTTCTGTTGTATAAGTGGAGATTTGGATTAGAAATAAAAATGAAAAAAAATGAAAATTTTTACTGGGGATGCGTAAAAGGTAAAATGTTTGTGAGAGAATAAGTGGGACCCAAAGTAAAAAAGTAAATAAATTTTAGCTTTAAAATCTAATCCAAATGGAGACTTACCCACCTGCAGTTCATTGCTAAGTTGGGACTGAATTTTCTTATTTGCACACTTGTTTAGGATTTGTCTTATTGGCTTTCTTAACGGTCTACTTCTGTACTA
Source organism: Catharanthus roseus (assembly GCA_028651295.1). Lineage (NCBI taxonomy): Eukaryota > Viridiplantae > Streptophyta > Magnoliopsida > Gentianales > Apocynaceae > Catharanthus > Catharanthus roseus. Next base: position 3,983,078 of record JAPQWS010000142.1, read on the forward strand.
AATTATTTTCTACAAACGAAGGATATACTAAGCAACCCTTTCAAGGTTTTTCCAATCATTTTCCTCCAGAAACCAATTTTTTTTACTTGATTTCATGCTGGCTTAATGAAAGGGGCAGTGTTCACACTAATTTCAATAGTAGGAATTTTTTGGGAATCAGGTCTTCTATTAAATATGAACTTCACCAGAGGGAAACTGTTTTGAGTGTTTTCTCTGGTCTACTTGCTTCAGGAGACAAATTTTCTAGTTTCTGCCATAAAGCTAGATTCTCATTTTATGATAATCAGAACTAGTTCAATTATCCATTCAAATACTCTTAAAGATCTAAAACAAGAGGAAAAGGGTGAAGTAGAGGAAGGGGATAGGATGAACAGAAGAAAGGCAGAAATTTAAGTCGCATTGTTTTAGTTGTCCCAAACCAAGCAATCTCTAAACCATGATCTGAGATTCTGAATTACGCAATCATCAAATTTGTTTTTATTAAAAATCATTTGTCAATAAACTTCCAGTTTAGAACACCCAAAAAAAATGGTGTAACTAAGTTGATTCCATTAAACTTCAATCCTAGCAGATGCAGACAGGAAAGTGTGGCCTTCATAATTGAAATGTTTTCGCCACCTATGGGAAGATAGTAAGTTACCATTGTCAAGCATCTCTAAAATATGATACCAATCAGGCAAACAGATTTAATAGGAATGAAACAGAACACTGAACAGTGAGCTCTACTTCAACTTCAACTAGAAAAGAAATGAAAGACAAGCAAAATATACTCATCCTTGCAACGCAAACTTAACGAAAATTATAGAAGACATGACAAAGCTGAGGAGTTAAAGCATAAATACCCCGGAGGAAGCGATTTTCCCAAGAACTTTGGGCGTGTCGAAGCAATATAAGGCGGCGGGTAACCGAATCAGAACGAATTTCAAAATCCGAAGATTGAGAAGTTTCCACAACAACAGAACCCGCGTCCAATGCAACGGGGAACCTGCAGCGCTTTAGGTTTGTGCACGGAGAGGAAGAGAAGAACACGGATCTTATCTTTCTTACCCTCGTCCTCATATTTAATGAAAATAATGCTCTGAGAGAACAAGGAGGAGGCATGTAGAGATAGAAAGGGCTGGTTGCGGGATAATGATAAACAGCATTCATGGTAGGGTTTGCTAGCGTTTGATTTCCTTCCGGTATCTTTGAACACTTCTGCTACTGATGAAGACGACCAAATGGGATAAAATAAAATCAATTTCAAAGCTCCATGGATGGTTCCCGCGAAGAACTAACCTCGGAATGGAAAAGCATTCAAGTTCATGTAACCCTTCCTCCAAATTAACCAATCACTGCCGCTTACCCTCTCTGTGCCCGCCACGCCGTAAGGTGCGGTCCGGTTCGTGCTCGATTTCCGCCTTCAGCCTTGCAATGATCTTTTTCCTATGTTACTTTTTTATTGGTATCAAAAGATAAAATTTCATGCCTACAAACTCCAGCAGACTGCCAGAAAATTATAGTGCATTTAAACTTGGACCTTAGTACCAACTCTGCAACCCAAAACCAACTGAGCTATGCCCATATATAGGCTGCTAATTTTTCTTTTTTAAGAGGAAAGTTTCGAGATATTTCCCTTGCTCGGGGAGTTATTAAGCCTAACTCAAATCTAAAAGTTTAATTTCATTTTTTACTCTAACTTCCTCATCAAATAATATCTTCAATTTTCATTTTTGAAAACTATAAGAAAGTACACATGAATAATTTTGGAATTATTTGCAAAAAAAAAACAAAAAGATGAGTTTTTCTCAGTATCATAAAATTCCTTGAAGAATTTCTTCGGACTTTTTTTACAGTAAAACATTAACAAAAACTCCAAAATTACTAAAACTAGCAAAATTTCAATAAGTAGTTTTAAAAAACACTCCCATAATAACTTTTCAAAAATAATTTTCGGGTAGCATTTTTAGAGCTAAAAGTACTTTTAAAAATCAAATAAAGTTTAGTTTTTTGAAGGGTTAATTGCAAAATACCTTCCTCAAGAAGATGGTTAAAAATATGTCGTTTATCTCCAAAATATGTAAAATACTTACAATACCCTTTCATATAAATTATAGTTTATTGCAAAATAACTGCCTCAAGTTCGAATAAAATCATTTTAGTCCATAATTAATTTATAGTTATAGTTTATTACAAAATACTTCCATAAATTTTGTGGTACTATCTTTTAGTCTATATTCTTTAAATATTTATTATTTAACTTAAAAAAACTTGATTATTTTAGGAAAATTAGCAAGATGATTTTAAATTTAATTCAATGGACAAATAAAATTTTCAAAAGTAAAGTACTAAAATAATAGACAAAAATCTAATTTTTTCTTTACAGTAAATACTACTAATTTATTACACTAAATTAGTTACAAATTCTAATCGTTTATTTTCTTTCAAATAAAACACTTTTGTTTTCGTTTAAAAAAAAAAACATTTGTTTTGAATTAAATAATCATTTTAAAGAATGTAAACTAAAAAATATTATTACAAAATACTTATATAAAGTTTGTAACAATATATAATTTCTCTACATTCTTTCAGGATTGATTATTTAACTTTAAAAAACTTGATTATATAAGGAAAAAACAAGGCGACTTTAAATAATAGTATTTATTGTAAAGAAAAATATTATATTTTCGTCTATTATTTTAGTATTTTACTTTCGAATATTTTATTTTTCCATTTAATTAAATTTAAAATAACCATGTAATTTTCATTAAATAATCAAATTTTTTAAGTTAAATAATCGATCTTTAAAGTATATACAGTACAAAGGAAGTATTAAAAATTGTATGAAATTATTTTGTAATAAACTATAATTATAAATTAAGTTATGAACTAAAATACTTTTTTATCGAACCGCAGGGGCTCTTTTGCAACAAAGTATAACTTATATAAATGAGCATTTGTGATTACCCTCAACCCTGCCACTAGATTAACTGCAGCTGAGTAGGGTATTTGCGTGCCTCTCGTGTCCCGAAACAAAAACGCAACCCCGAGTTGACTACTTATAGGTATAAACATAAAGTATGCAGCGGGAAAACATAAATAAACTAGTTGCTACTAGTTCGTTCTAACTATGAGATTTAAGATAACTTCTTAAAATCGTTTTGATACAAAAAAAAATAAAGTATCTTACAACAACAAAACCTTATGACAGAATAAAAAGAAGAACTTTACATCCGGCTCGAGCCTAAGGATAACAGAACCTAGATATATATCCTTCCAGGGAATATGGCTCCAAACCTTTAGCGGTTTATCGTGCCTTTGTCTGACCTAAGCTAATCTGAGGAGAAAACATGGTATGGAAAATGTGAGCGCGAATGCTCAGTGAGTCCACGTGGGTGTGTGCGTCCTAGTGATTTCTTTGAAACAATAATGATGAAATTTCACGAAAAACAGTTCATGTAATGGTATAAGAAAACATTTTACTTTATTATTTTAATAATACTGATATTTGGACCGACACGAGGGTTTCGAGCGCAGCTGGGAAGTCTGAGCGAATCAAGACACATGAACGCAACTTCTACACCCGAATGCAAAGAAACATGCAATGCCACAATCGAGCTCCACAGACAAAGTTCGGATCCCACACGAGGTCATCGGAATCAAGTTCTGGCATCTTGTAGTCAATACCAGCCAAACACCATATGAGTGCTCGATTACCAAACAACCACACTCCCATACCACAAATAAAAAACATCAGGTTACAGACTCCTAGGCACCTACCAGGTCTGCCCTGGGACTGACCTTAATTTCAAGCCCCTCCTGACTCTCCACTAGGCGGTCAAACCCCACTGCAAAGCATGATGCGGTGTCCACGTAGACTGATTGGGCCACACCCTCCGCGGTCTACCCTGTCTTCAAGTGGACCCACTCTCCCAAGTCTGAATCGTCCACGCTATCAGAAGAGGCCCTCGTACGGGGGACTAGCCACGTACAGTGCAATTCTCTGACGCTTCTGAACACAAGATCATAACCAGAACTGTAACTCTGGTCGGAATGGGGTTTTCTTATGTGTTTAAAACAGAAAGGTCGTTTGACCAGCCGTCAGGACAGAATCAGGTCATGAATACTTTCAGCAAAAATCCCCATCCGCCAGTTTACCACATGCTTATGCAAATGCACACAGTTATGCCAGATTTATACTCATGCATATCAAAGCAGTGTAGCTTTTCAAAATTAGAACATTTCCCAACATATAAATTTTCCCAGAAAACCTGTGTATGACCAAATCCTGCTTCACAGCAATTATAAACCGTTTCGAAAATGCCACACCTATATAGAGCACGGCTCCTTTGTATTGTCTAAGAAAACGGGTTACATATTGTGGAGAACGTCTCTGAAAAACATGCTAAATTTGTAATATGCTGAATGTAGTAAATATTTCATAACAGATTCAAGAAGACACGTCTTACAAGGCTCATAATATATTTGTAAATATTAGAAATTAGGGTTTTATGGACTCACCTAGATGCAGATCTGGTGCTCTAATCCTACAAACAGGATACCAACAAACGCTTAATTATAAACCCAAAATTTCTATTTGCTACTGAAAACAAACAAAAAAAAAAAAAACAGATCTCCCTATGAACCTGGAGTATTTCTATACATATACTAATCCTAAGAACCTAAACTTCTTAACCCATCCATACTAAAAATAAGACAAACCCACCAACAATACTAAAATTATATATGCTATCACCATATACAAAAATTATATATATATATATCAAGATCAGTTACAAAAGTTAAGTATACTAGTATTACATATATTTATAGAAAACCATAAATGTTAAAATCATTTTTTCAAAGATCATTTATACCAAAAATACGTATAAAACTATGAATACTAAAATTATTTACAATAGTTAGGTATATAAAAATATATACAAAGTTATATACTAGAATATATACGCAAGACTTTATATATTAAAATTATTTATAAAATCCCCATACATACTAAAATATATATATATATATATATACATAAATTATATATATACTAAAACCATTCACCACAATTATGTATACCACAAATATATACATACACAAACTGTATATATATAAAAAGATATAGATATATATAAACAATAGAAATATATACCTTTGAACATGTATACTAAAAAAATATGCATGTAAATATATTTATATGCATGTATACTAAAAATATATATTAAAACTATACATGTAAATATATACTAAAAATATATATAAAAGAAAATACACTAAAATCATTTACCAAAAATTAGGTGTACTAAAATTATTTTAGATAAGAGAATCTTATCAAGGAAATTAAATAAATAAATTTACATAAAATTAAATAAGAAAAAAAAAAAAGTCAACTAAACTTTAACAAAATTATATCCTAAATACCTCATCTCAAGACTTTAAAATCAAACTCTACAACCCATCATCAAAGAGGAAAAAAAAGGAAAAAAATAAATTAAAACCTAGCTAAAATAAGTAAATAAATAAATAAAAACTAATTCTAACTCCTAGCTTTAAAAGAAAACTTGTAAGTATATATATAAATATATATATATATATACACACTAGCTAATGAACATAATTGTTAAAATATTAAAGACATCACAACACTACCCATACCAACTATTCAAATCCTAAAAACAATGACCAAAAGAAAGACAGGAAAAAGAAAAAAAAAAACATACCTGAATTCTGTGAATAGCCGGGACGAGGAGAGGAGGAAAAAAAAAAACAGCCATCCTCTTCCTCTCAACTTATATATATATATATATATATATAGTATTGATAGCCATGCAAAGTGCCAAATGTCACGCTTCTTATGACAAGTGGCAAGTTTTGTGGTTTTTTTGTTTTTAAACAAACCACAATAATCTAGAAAAAAAATATAATTTTAATATAAAAGATAAAATCCTTGCATAAAAAAAAAACATCACTTTAGCCCTTATATGAGACTGCTGAGTATTTTAAATTGCTAAAAAGTGTGCACCATAAATCTTAGATTTTACTACGTTAGACCCCAACTTCTATGTTCACGACAATCGTCCTCTCAAGGTCGCCCGAGATGCCTACCAAGTGGGGTGTTACATTCTTCCCTCCTAAGAAAAATTTCATCCTCGAAATTGAGTAATCATATATCTACAAGTTCCGGATACTTCCTCTTTAACTATTCCTCAGTCTCCCAAGTTGTCTCCTTAATTCCAAGATGCCTCCATACAACTTTACACATTGGAATTTGTCCCCCGCGTAACACTTTTATGCTTCGTTCTATAACCTCTGTTGGTTTTTTTTTCTTGGTATGACAGATTGGCTCGTAACTCCAATTAGTCATCATTGAGGACATGATCTGGTGGTGCAGGATGATATTTCTTCAATTGTGATACATGAAACACATTATGTATGCCCATCAGCTCACTCGGTAAGGTTAACCGATATGCCACTTTACCAACCCTGTTAATAATTTCAAACCATCCAATATATCGGGGGCTTAACTTTCTTCCCTTTGAATATCTAAGCTTTCCGCGATGTGGCGTAAGTTTTAAGAAATGTCGATCTCTCATACTGAACTCCAGGTCCCTTACTCAATTATCGGCATAGCTCTTCTGTCTATTTTTAGCTGCTCGTAGCCGATCTTGAATTATCCTAACTTGTTCCTGCATCTCCTCCAACTCTGGCATCAAATTCCTTTGTTTCCAATGAGATCGAACTTCGACCTTATCCCAATACAGGGGCGTTTTTCATTTTTTACCATACGATGCTTCAAATGGGGCCATTCCTACCGAAAAGTGATAGCTATTATTATAAGTAAACTCAGCACAAGCAAGGTTGTCAACCCACTTATTTCCAAAGTATAAGGCGCAAACCCTCAGCATATCCTCCAGGGTTTGAATGGTTTTCTCAAACTGTCCATCAGTTTGGGGATGTGTTGTAGTACTATAACTTAGGTTGGTCCCCACTGCCTGGAACTTGGGCCAAAAACTTGAGGTAAATCTTGGGTCTCTACCGGATACAATATCAATGGGAATCCCATGAAGTCGGACAATCTCATCTACGTAAATCTACGCCAACTTATCCAAAGGGTATGTTATATTAATAGTAATAAAATGAGCCACTTTCGTTAAACAATCACCCAGATAGCATCCTTATACTCCTTGGTCTGGGGCAACCCTGTGACAAAGTCCATTGTCACATGATCCCATTCCCATTCCGGAACAAGTAGCGGTTGTAGTGGTCCTGCTGACTTTTGATACTCTGACTTAACCTTTTGACATGTAAGACAGACTGCTACATACTCCACAATCTTTCTCTTCATTCCATTCCATCAATACTTTTGCTTGAAGTCTTTGTACATCTTATTCTCTCCAGGATGCATTGAATACTTACTTTTGTGGGCTTCCTCTAGAATCTTATGCTTAAGTTCAGTGTCATTGGGTACACACAACTGATTCTGACAGTACAGGCTCCCATCAGCTTCTAACGCTCGAAAATCCTCTAATTTCTTAGCTTTCACATGGCTTTTAAACTCCTAGAACTCCTTATTATTCTTTTGGGCACTTCTAATATCTTGTTGTAGGGTAGATGTTAAGTTAAGACTTGATAACTTCGCTTTTCTACCCAATGCATCTGCCACCATATTCGCCTTTCCTGGATGGTAGTTAATAGGGCATCGATATTCTTCCTGCAGTTCCATCCATCGACGTTGTCTCACGTTTAAGTCCTTCTGAGAAAATATGTATTTTAAGCTTTTATGATCAGTGAAGATCTCATACTTTGCTCTACAGGTAGTGTCGCCACTTCTTAAGTGCAAACATGATGGCTGCTAACTCCAAATCGTGTGTTGGATAATTTCGTTCATGATCCTTCAACTTCCTCGAAATATAAGCGACAACCTTTCTATCTTGCATCAACATAGCTCCTAGACCTTCTCCTGAAGCATCTGTGTATACAATGAAAATTCCTTGTTTAGATAGGGTAATGTTAACACTAGTGCCGAAGTCAGTCGATTCTTCAATTCTTGAAAACTCCTCTCACACTTCTCCGTCCATTCAAATTTAGTTGCTTTTCTGGTTAATTGTGTTAGGGGTTCCAGCAATCCTAGAAAAGTCCTTTATGAATCTCTGGTAGTATCCTGCCATACCCAAGAAATTACGTACTTCGGATGGTGTTTTAGGTTGTGCCCAATAGGTTACTGCTTCTACTTTCACCAGATCTACCAAGATCCCTTCCTAGGTGATAACATGTCCCAAGAAAGTTACTTGACTCATCCAAAACTCGCATTTACTAAACTTGGCACACAACTTATGCTCCTTTAGGGTTTACAACACTCTTCAAAGATGTTGTTCATGTGCTTTGAGATTAGGTCAATACACCAGAGTATCATCAATAGAAATCACTATAAACTTTTCCAAGTAAGGATAGAAAATCCTATGCACTAATTTCCATGAATGTCGCAGGTGCATTCGTCCATCCAAATGTCATAAATACAAACTCATCATACCTATATCATTCTTCAAAAGCCGTCATCGAAATATCTTTTTCTCTTCTCTTGTCTTAATACCAATAATACCCCTATCTCAGGTCCAATTTATAAAAAACATCTTGTTGCTCAGAATTGATCAAATAACTCATCAATAAGCGGAAGTGGATATTTTTTATTGACTGTCACACTATTCAATCCTCTGTAATCAAAACACATCCTGAGGGTTCCATCCTTCTTTTCTACAAACAAAACTGGTGCACCCCAAAGAGATGTACTTGGACGAATGTATTCTTGCTGCAACAGTTCTTGTAATTGGTTTTTCAATTCTTTCAACTCCTCCTGTGCGATCCGATATGGACTTCGAAATATTGGTTTAGCATAAGGTATCAATTCTATGCTGAACTCCACTTCTCGATCTGGGGATAGCGTCGTTAACTCCTCAAGAAAAACATCTATAAACTCCTTCACCGCGTGTACTATTTTCAATTCTACCTCTTCCTTAGGCCTGCTGAGTAGATATGCTAAGTACCCTTGACTTCCTTTCCATAACAATTTCCTGGCTTCCATGCCAGATAAAAAAGGGATTTTCCTATTTTATTCGCTTCCCTTGAAACACAAGGATTGGCATACCTGGTTGGCTAAACTTAACCAACTTTCGTTGACAGTCTACTTAAGCGTAATGCTTAGACAACCAGTCCTTCCCAAATATCACATCATAACCCTCAAATGGCAAAGCAAACAAGTCGTCGGATAAAATCACACTTTCGACATAGATGTCACAATTTGGGTACTTTACCTCAGTTATCTACTCAATATTAAATACCTAAAAAATCTTAACTTATAAGTTAAAGTTTACATACAGAACACCGCACACTAGCACTTTACATCAAATAAAGAGTGGAACATCCTCTAAATTAATAAAAATAGTTTTTGGTGCACGGGGTCGAGCATACATACAAAATAAGCCATTGATGTACCATACCTAACATAATTAGCAATTAACACGATCCTAGGCTCTTCCAGATTATATACAGCCACTAAAGAATCACACTCACAAAACTAGATTTATACTTAACACATGTGAACAGTGTAAACTAAAGAATCCTAGAAAAATACAAGTACATCGGCCCAGTTTAGCTATATCTTCTTCCTAAAGACTATGGTCTAATATTGAGCTTATCAAAAGTACTCTGGATGAAACTCATAGTGAAAACACAGAAAGATCTCAACAACTATATCAATGGTTTCCCCACTCTCATATTAGATTGCCGATCTCGGACTCACAAGATATACTAATATTCCAAATCCTAAGAAACTTAGCATCTAGTTTACCTACCCTTATCATCCGTTATTGTTTTCCTTATTAAGCTAAACATATCATTAGCTTCATCCTAATAGGCTCACCTCCATCTTTACATCCACCGATCGACAGTGTGGAGTAATACTTACATACTATATATCAAATACAAAACTGAGAATCGGAGAGCTCTTTCTGTTGTGACAACAACAATGAAAATGTTGACCTTACAAGGTGCATGAAGTTCTTTGGTATCATAGAAGTAGGGATGACAAAAATCGATACGAATTACATCTTACACCTAATAAGAATCTTACACTCACTCGTTCTGCAATTAATACATTGCAAGTCATCAGAGTTTTCCCCTAACACCTTATGCCCCACGAAATCCCTAAATCGAGCTACAAGTCTCAGAACAAATAACCTCTTTTAATTACTCAAATAATCCTAGTACTCTCACCTGAACCACCATCAATTCAAAAACTTAGTGTATCTATGTATCCTCTTATTGCGGTTATGGCAAAAGATATGACATTGTATATAAAAGAGCATTGTTCCCGTAAGACTATTAATACGATGAGCAAAACAAAAGAGAAAAGGGAACTTAAAAGTCTTCGAGCAAAATAAAACTATGTAACTGGCTCCTAGTACACGTCTAGAATCTACTAACTTTAACCACAAATCAAACCTAGAGACCCTGCCACTAGGCCAACTGCAGTTGGGTAGGGTATTTGCATGCCTCGGCACTAAACTATAAGTCCCGAAACAAAAACACAACCCCGAGTTGACTACTTATAGGTATAAACATAAAGTACGCAGCGGAAAAACTTAAGTAAACTAGTTGCTACTAGTTTGCTCTAAATATGAGATTCAAGAGAACTTCTTAAAATCATTTTAATACAAAAAAATAAAAGTATCTTACAGCCACAAAACCTTATGACAGAATAAAAAGAAGAACTTTACATCCGGCTCGAGCCTAAGGAAAACAAAACCTAGATGCATATCCTCCCAAGGATATGGGTCTAAAACTCCAAGCCCAAAACCTTCAGTGGCTTATCGTGCCTTTGTCTGGCCTGAGTTAATCTGAGGAGAAAACATGGTATGGAAAACGTGAGCACGAACGCTTAGTGAGTCCAAGTGGGTGTTGGCGTCCTAGTGATTTCTTTGAAACAATAATGATGAAATTTCATGAAAAATAGTTCATGCAATAGTATAAGAAAACATTTTACTTTATTATTTTTGAAAAACCTTAGAGGGGGGAGGGGGGTGGGGGGTGAATAAGATTGTTGGCTAATTTTAATAAATCTTTTGTGTGATTAGAAAGATAAACCTCCAATTTGTTTGTGAAAGAATTCTAAAACTCTTTTTGATAAGAATCCACACCAAACAAAATCTTATAGTTTTGGCAATCAAGCAATGAGCATAGAATTAAACTTTAAAGAATATGCACAACAATTTATAGTGGTTCACTCTCTCAAAGAGCTACATCCACTACCTTGAGACTCAACCCAAAGATTTCACAAATCCACTATCTTCAAAGTTGGTTACACAACAACACAATGAGGATCACCTTTCAAGGGTTTTACACAAAAACCTCAAAGTTTACACAACACAACAATACAACAAATTTATCAAAGGATCACCCAAAGGGTTTTCCACAAACCTTTGATCACAATAAAATAATAAGAAGTGTAAGGAACAATGTTACCAAATGAGCTTGAAAAGAGGAAGATACAACACAATTGAATACTTCTACAAGCTCCTCTTTACTTCTTCTTTGATGGATGATCAACAATGAAGCTCCAAGAAGATTTTTCTATTTGTTTTTATGAGATGAAGATATATGAAAGAATGTACTTTTAAAGCTCTTTTTAATATTCTAAAATGATCTCAATCAATTTTTAATCAACTTCCATTTCTTTTGCAACTAATAAAAAATCAATATATATATGAAGGAGAGAGAAAGTTATCGTTTCACTGTGTAACGGTAATATTTTTCACAGTAAAAAGGAGAACCGGACGACCGGTTTCTAAAAACGGACGTCCGAATTTCTTGAGAAAATCGAATGAGCCCTTTTCTGAAATAGGACGATCGATTTTTGAAACAGAAAGATTCAGACGCATCCTACAAAAATTGGATGATCCCTCTTAAAAAACGGACGACCGATATTTCTTAAGCTAGAAAAATCAGACGACCGATTTTAAAATAGGACGTCCGATTTTTCTCCCTTGGAAAAAATCGAATGACCAATTTTAAAATCGGGTGACCAGTTTTGAAAATCGGATATGAAAATCGGAAGACCAGTTCTGAAAATTGAATGACCCTTTTTTTTAGAAGGATTTAAAAGTCAGTTTTCCTTAAACAAAAAGAACTTTCCTTCACATTTTAAAAACACTTCAAAACATGTAGTCTTGATACTCTTTTAGAGATAAGAAAACTTTCAAAGACATCAAAAACTCTATCAAGAATACTTGGATTTTTTAAGAATAGTTTATAGAAAGAAATTCATCCAAGGAGCTTCATACATTATCAACAATCAAATATGAGAGTTAGAGAGTTTTACAAAGAAATACCTTAGCGCATCTCTAACTAAGACATAAGTCTTCAATGTCTTCAATGCCTTGATGTTTTCTCCTTTTTCATTATGCTTTAATTGCCAAGATCTTTTACTTTTTATGTAGTGTAGCCTTGAGACTCCAAAAATGCTTCTTTTGTTCTATAGAGACTAAGCTATACTCATCACACAAACAAATGTTAATCATAATCAAAATCACACAAACATATGTTAATCATAATAAAAAACATATACAATAATGCCCTTAGGGCTAACAATTTTAATAATACTGATACTTGGACTGACACGTGGGTTTCGAGTGCAACTGATAGATCTGAGCGAATCAAGACATATCAGCGCAGCTTCTACACTCGAATGCAAAGAAACATGCAATGCCACAGTCGAGCTCCACGGACAAGGTCCAGATCCCACAACGAGGTCATCGAAATCAAGTTTCGGCATCTCGTAGTCAATACCAGCCAAATACCATACGAGCGCTTGATTACCATACTACCGCACTCCCATATCACAGGTCAAAACATTAGGCTACAAACTCCTGGACACCTACTAGGTTTGCCCTGGGGCCAACCTCAGTTTCGAGCCCCTCCTGACTCTCCACTAGGCGGTGGAACCCCGCCGCAGATCATGATGTGGTGTCCACGTAGACATATTGGGCCACACCCTCCACAATCTATGCCCCTCTTCAAGTGGATCCACTCTCCCGAGTCTGAATCGTCCATGCCATCGGAAGAGGCCCTCTTACGGGGGACTAGCCACGTCCAGTGCAATCCTCTGAAGCTTCCGAACACAAGATCATAACCAGAACTGTAACCCTGGTCGGAATGGGGTTTTCTTATGTGTTTAAAACAGAAAAGCTGCTTGACCAGCCGTCGGGACAGAATCAGGTCATGAATATTTTCAGCAAAAAGTCTCATCCACCAGTTCACCACATGCTTATGCAAATGCACAGAGTTATGTCAGATTTATACTCATGTATATCAAAACCGTGTAGCTTTTCAAAACTAGAACATTTCCCAACATATAAATTTTCCCAAAAAACCTATGTACGACCAAATCCCGCTTCACAGCAATTATAAACTGTTTTGAAAAGGCCACACCTATACGGAGCACGGCTCCTTTGTATTGTCTAAGAAAACGAGTAACAGATTGTGGAGAACGTCTCCGAAAAACATGATAAATTTGTAATATGCTGAACATAGTAAATATTTCATTACAGATTCAGGAAGACACACCTTAAAAGGCCCATAATATATTTGTAAATATTAGAAAACAGGGTTTATGGACTCACCTGGATGCAGATTTGGTGCTCTAGTCCTACAAGCAGGATACCAACAAACACTTAATTATAAAACCCAAAATTTCTATTTGCTACTGAAAACAAATAAAAAAACAGATCTCCCTATGAACCTGGAGTATTTCTATACATATACTAATCCTAAGAGCCTAAACTTCTTAACATATCTATACTAAAAATGATACAAACCCACCAATGATACTAAAAATTATATATATGCTATCACCATATACAAAAACTATGTATATATACAGATATTAAGATTAGTTACAAAAGTTAAGTATACTAGAATTACATATATTTATACAAAACCATAAATGTTAAAATCATTTTTTTCAAAGATCATTTATACCAGAAATACGTATAAAACTATGAATACTAAAATTATTTACAATAGTTAGGTATATAAAAATATGTACAAAGTTATATACTACAATATGTACGCAAGACTTTATATACTAAAATTATTTATGAAATCCCATACATACTAAAATATATATATATATATACATAAACCATATATACTAAAACCATTCACCACAATTATGTATACCACAAATATATACATACACAAACTGTACATATATAAAAAAATATAGATATATAAGCAATTGAAATATATACCTTTGAACATGTATACTAAAAAAATATGCATGTAAATGTATTTATATGCATGTATACTAAAAGTATATATATAAAACTATATATGTAAATATATATACTAAAAATATATATAAAAAAATCTACTAAAATCATTTACCAAAAATTAGGTATACTAAAATTATTTTAGATAAGAGAATCTTACCAAGGAAATTAAATAAATAAATTTACATAAAATGAAACAAGAAAAACCAAAATAGAAAAAAAAACAACTAAACTTTAATAATATTATATCCTAAATACCTCATCTCAAGACTTTAAAATCAAACTCTACAACCCACCATCAAAGAGGAAAAAAAGAAAAAAAAATAAATTAAAACCTAGCTAACCCAAATAAGTAAATAAATAAATAAAAATTAATTCTGACTCCTAGCTTCAAAATAAAACTTGTAAGTATATATATAAATATATATATACACACACTAGCTAATGAATATAATTGTTAAAATATTAAAGACATCACAACACTACCCATACCAATTACTCAAATCCTAAAAAAAATGACCAAAAGAAAGAGGAAAAGAAAGACAAGAAAAAGAAAAAAAAAAAATACCTGAATTCTGTGAATAGCCGGGAGGACGAAAGGAGGAAAAAAACAGCCATCCTCTCCCTCTCACCTTATATATATATATATATATATAGTCTTGATAGCCATGCAAAGTGCCAAGTGTCACGCTTCTTATGATAAGTGGTAAGTTTTGTGTTTTTTTTTTTTAAACAAATCATAATAATCTAGAAAAATAATAATAATTTTAATATAAAAGATAAAATCCTTGCATAAAAAAAAATCACTTTAGCCCTTATATGAGACTACTGAGTATTTTAAATTGCTAAAAAGTACGCACCATAAATTCTTAGATTTTACTACGTTAGACCCAACTTCTATGTTCACAACAATCGTCCTCTCAAGATCGCCCGAGATGCCTACCAAGTGGGGTGTTACAGTATTTAAGGTATTATATATATTTTGGGGGGTAAATTGCCAATTTTTCAACCTCGAGATAAAAAGAGTTTTAGCCTCCCACTCAAGATGGTATTTTACAATTAATAATTTTTTTAACCATGATATTTTTAAGATTTGAAAAAATTGTTACATTTTTCGTTAGTTGTGATTTCCAATCATGATTTATATTTTAAAAATTCCAACACTACCTATATATCTTTTCTTAACCTTTATACATTCTTAAAATTTTATTATTTATTTTATACCTTGTTGGATAAATTCTTTCATTATTTATTTTTGAAAAAGCTTAGGAGAGTGAATAATATTTTTCGCTAATTAAAAAAAACTTTTGCACAATTAAAATATAGAGCTTCCGATTTTGTTTGAAGAAGAATTTAATAACTATTTTTAAATAAATTCATAATCAAGCAAAATATCTTTTATAAATAATGATCAAACAATAGACGTAGAAATAACAAGCAAATCACAAAAAGAGAGACACAGAATTTATAGTGGTTCACTCTCTCAATGCAACTAAATTCACTACCTTGAGACTTAACTCAAGCATTTCACAAATTTCACTAGTTACAAGTCTTTACTAAACCACAATGAGGATCACCCTTCAAGAGTTTTGCATATAAACCTCAAAGTTCACAAAATAATCAAATTATCAAAGGGTAATCCAATAAGTTTTTACAAAACCTTTGATCACAATATAAGATGTGAGAGTAGAGTTGGAACAATATTACCAAAGAAGTTTGAGATAAATAGAATGCAACTTTTTTACGTCCTTTTACAAGCTTTCCTTCTTCCTCTTTGAAAAATGATCAAATAATATAGCTCCAAGGAGCTTTTTTTTTTAATAATATAATGATGATTGAAAATGTCTTTTAATGCTCTTAAATATGTTCTTGAAACTCCTTCAACAACTTCTCATTTATGATTGATCAATAGCCCTTTTATATGTGAAGGTAAAAAACTAGCTATTACTGTCAACAGAAAGGGTCAATTTTTTTTGTCAATAAAAACAGAAACCGGACGACTGATTTAGAAAACGTCCTTCGCGCAAGTTTTTTTGCTTTGAAAGTGGACGTTCGATTTTCTCAAGGAACAAAAATAGGAAGATCGATTTTTTTTCTATGCTTAAAAGTTTTCGAACGTCCGATTTAAAAATCAGATGGCCGATTTTCTTAAACAAACAAAAAAAACGGATGATCGATTTTTATACTTGAAAATTTCGGAAGACCGATTTCCTTTTTCCAAAACTTATGAAAAGTTGTAAAACATAGATTTTCCTTAACTTTTAAAATATGTATTCTTGATGCTAGAGTTTATAAAACATGTAACAACTTTAAAATCATCAAAGCTTTATCAAGAATACTTAGTTTTTCAATGATAATTCCTCTGAAAATGTTTCTTCTAAGGAGCTAACATAAATGATAAAAAATCAAAGAAACAAGTTAGAGAGTTTTACATAAAATATCTTATAAAGCTATCCCTAACCATTTTTCTTGTCTTTAAGGTCTTTAACTTGATCACTTTATCCTCATAAACTCTTGTAATCTTGAGTGATTTCTTACTTCTTTGTAGCATCCTTGAGACTCATTTTGTGCATCTTTTGTTCTTCTTACAAAACTACTTCTATTATAACAAAGCACAAGTTAATATAATTAAAACATTTAAACAAATATGCCCTTGGGGCTTACAATTTTAAATAGTTATTTTAGTCCAATAATTTTTACTTTTTTTAAATAAAATAAAGTATACATAATTTCATGATAAATATTTAATTATGTAATCATTTGATAATTTTGGTTTAGAATAAAATTTTATTTTTGAGAAACATGGTTTGTATTAATGAAAAATGCACTAAGATATTATTAGTTTTTTTTCTGGAACTAAAAACGTATTAGTTAAAATATAAAAATGAGTAACAATTTATAAAAGAATTATACTATGGGCATTTTTGGACATTTGTTACTCAAATTACGTTTATATAATGACCACAAACACTTGAATTATTTGTAAAAACTGATCTTTAAAATTGTTTCAAAGTACCAAAACTCACTATTGTTAAATGCATAATTGATACAATGGCGATTGATAATTACTATGCCAAACAAGTTTTAAGTATCACATCTTCTAAATTGTCAATTAAAGAACAAAATGCAATTAAAAGGGGAATAATTTGACCTGAAAATCCTTCACCCTACAATTAAAAGGGTGTCAATAAATATAACTCAAATATCTATAAGGATACCGCGAAAAAATTCAAAAAAATTTCATTTTCATCTTACAACTTCCTTTCTCTAAACAAAATCCTCTCCCCTCTCTCTAAACTCTACATTTCAAACTCAGATTTTAAGAAGATCCGACCGTTAAAAAAAAAAAGTTAGTACTTCGATCTATACTTATTTCGTTCTTGATTTAATTGCACCTCCACGCTCGCAAGCTAACGTACGCAAGGTCGATGATCGGATATTTTTGATCTCAAATATCAAGTGATGATCAAATATGTGTTCGCTTTTATCGCCGTTTCTTTTGCCCAATCCACCAACTCTACTTTCAAATTGAAAATTCGATCTATTGTGAATAAATGTCCGTGATCCACGTATTTTTCCGGTTCAAAAAATTCTTCAAATATATTTGGATGTACATCATTCTGTTACGTTAAAACATAATACGAAACAAATTACTAATACGTGTTATATAAATTAAAAAATTTTAAAAAACCAAAAAATTCACATCCAAAAAAAGAAAAAAAAAAAAAAGGTATTGACTGATTTTCACCCATAAGGGCGAAACTATCCAGAAGTTTCGCCTACTTGACGAAATTTTTGTAAAAATTTCGCCAGTTTGGGCGAAACTTTTGGACAGTTTCGTCTTCGATGGGTGAAAGTGAGTTAGTATCGAAAAAAAAAAATTAACCACTTTTTTTACCTCGAAATTGAAATTTTCTTCAAATAATTTTCAAAATGAACCCATATCTACTTTCAAATTATGTTGAATATGAAAGATTGATGTTTTTTAGAGAGAAGTTAGAGATAAAGTTGTAGAGAGAGAAAGTTGAAGGTAAAAAATGAATTATTTTCGCATTATCTTTATAGATTTTCGAGTTATATTTATTGACACCCTAATTAAAAATAGTAGAACGGTCTTCTTATAGATTTTTCCTTCCATTTCACTCTCTATTTTCTTTTCTTTCTTCTTTCTTTTTTTTTTTCTTTTCATCTACTTTTTTTTTCCTCGAATTTTCTTTTCATCAACTCTCTTAGGGATAATAAATTACGTGCACAATATTAAATTTGCGCACGAAAAAATTTAAATATTTTTTTCCTCCAAAATAATCTCTATTTCTAAGCACATGTTTTCTCTAATTTCTCTCTAAAATATATGGCAATTTCTTGAAATTTGAAAATTTTTTGAAGTTATAGATAGTTTAAAGATTATCTACACGATACAATCAATTTTGAGATAAAAATCATAAAAAAATAAAAAATAAAAAAATTAATTAGCCCCACTTGCGCCACATCTTGGCCCGTGTAGGGATGACCTCGCACCATGGACTAAATGGGCCAGTCTGACTTTTTTTTTTTTTTTAATATAATAATATAAATAATATTAATAATTCTAAAAATAAAAAATAAAAATAAAAAACAAAATGACTGAGTCTTTGTAAAAAAAAAAAAAAAAACCTTAATCAAGTTTTTTTTTTAATAATTTTTTAACGGTTAAATTTGAGCAGATCGTCATTTGAAGTCTTGGGATGTAGGGAGAAAGAAGGTAGAGATAGAAAATGATGGTGAAAATGAAAATCTTTTTGCGCATAAATTTTATTTTTCAGCACGTAATTTATCAATCCGAACTCTCTATCTCATCTTTGACCACCATAAATCCCTCCCTCTGCCATTCTTTCTCTCTCCGGCTCAGATTATCTGTCGTGTACCAATTATTTGTTTTGTTATTAATTTGATATGTTTTATTAATAAAATTTATCAAAGAAAAGATAATTTTTAAAAAAAATATATATTATAAAAGAAAATGACACAAATAATGTACTGAAAATGTGACAAACAATCTTAAGCCCCTCTCTCTCTTTATTATTATTATTTATTATATTTGATCTAATAACTATTGTTCCAACTTAATTTGGTTATATATATTTTTTACTAATTAAATTAGTTTGACAACTATTTATCCTACCTGATCTTATATGTTTTATTTAGTATTTTAATCCAATAACTATTTATCTTAAATATTTTTAAATCAATTTCAAATGAGTCCCTCAAAATATGAAAATATATCAATTGAAAACCTCTCCAAAAAAATTCTCTGAAAAAGGTTTAAAAAAGTAAAAAGCTTATCAATCTTTGTTTGTTTTTGTGAAGAATTCGAACCACTAATAAAAGAAAGAAGCTGGGGTATCTAAAAAGTGATCCCATTATTATTTTTCTCTTTAAATGGTTGAACATTATACAAAATTTGATATGTTGAATATATTTGCAAGAAATTAATTCCTAATTTCATTATTTAAATAGGCTAAAATTCATATTTATCATGATTTATTATGAGAAAAGAAATAGAAAGATAACATTAGCATTTACTATATTTATTGTATTTACTATAATCTCAAAAAGCATAGACATCCATAGTTTTAAAAAATAAAATTTTGTGTCCGCATAAACGTAGTTCAATTGGTTATGAGATTGTAAAGTTAGTACTAAGAGTCAACCAAGGTTCGAATCCTATTTCAATTAAATAATGTTGTTATAAATATCTTAAATATATAAAAAAAATTTGACAAAATTATCATTAATACAATTATTGTTTACAATATTTTAAATTTTTCTATCTTTTGTTTTATATGGATAAATTTTGTAACACAAATTTAAAGAGTACATCTTATTGAATTGTAACTATTTTATATGAAAATTAGTTATGCATATTTATCAGTGGAAAGAACCTCACAGTGGATCCAAAATTAGAATGTAGAGGGGAAATGAACACGTATAGATAGACGTATTCGGTAGACACTTTTTACATTTTCAATTAATGTCCTGTAAGTTGATTTTAATTGATTAATAAAAATTCTCAATTTCAAGAAAAAAGAAACCTTTCTTAAACACCCCCCTCCCCCACCCCAAAAAAAAAAAAAAAAAGTCGTGGAAGAAATAAACAAAATGGGGGAGAAATTAATAAAATTGAAAATTTTGCAGTAAATCATAATTTATGATAAGACATGTTATATATATGTGAATGATAAAATTAGGTTAAAACTACAAATTATACAATATATACTTCTTTATTTTAATTCTTTTATATTGGTTTGGATCCTCTTTATATCATGTGTAACTTTCTCTTAATATAGTAATTTATTAATAAATTATTTTAAATAAAAATAGATAAATTTTAAGAATTTATAAAAGAATATGACAAAAAATATTATGATAAGACATTATATATATAAATTATAAAATCAGGTTAAAACTACAAATTATTTAATATATACTTCTTCTTTTTCAACATTTTAATTCTTTAAAATTAGTTTGGATCTTCTTTAATATCATGTCTTAATATAATAAATCTATTTTAAATTAAAAAAGATAAATTTTACGAATTTATAAAAAAAATATGACAAAAAACATTACAAACAATTTTGAATACTTTTAAACAAAACTACATACTACTATTACTTTACAAATTCACGTTTTTCCTTATCTCACTACTTATTATATGGATTCACATATGTTCTAGATTAGAAAATGGTTAGTTGCAAAATACCTCGAATATAAGCACTTTACATCGAAGTTGAACGATAGCTAGTTTACCCCCAAAATATGTATAATGCAGAAAATATCTTTTTATGTAACTCATGCTTTATCGTAAAAAAATCCTTAAAGTTCGATATAAAAATATTTTAATTTGCTTATTATAATTATAGTTTATTAAAAGAATACTCTCATAAAATTTTTAATAATACATTTGCAGTGTATATTTTTTAAAAAATGATTATTTAATTTTAACACTTTGATTAATATTTAAAGAAAATTAGCATGATTATTTTAAATTTAATTCAATAAAAAAAATAAAATATTCATAAGTAAAATATTAAAATAGTAGGCGAAAATCTGATGTTGTATTTAACGTAAATATTATTAATTTAAATTTGTCTTTTTTTTTCTTTATAGCCAAAATTTTTAAAATTAAATAATCAATCTTGAAAATATATGGATACAAAATTTCAGTAATTCTTTATTCTATATTCTTGAAATGATTATTTAATTGAAAAAAAGTATTTTATTTTTTATAAAAATAAATAAATTGACAGAATTTATAACTAATTTAGTGAATAAATTAATATTATTTAAAGAAAAAATACATTTTCGTCAAATTGAATTTAAAATCACCTTACTAGTTTTCTTGAAATAATCAAATGTTTAAGTTAAATAAACAATCTTTAAAAAATATAGACTAAAAAGATATTACAAATTTTATGAAAATATTTAATTTGTAATAAACTATAACTATATATTAAACTTGTGAGATTTGACATATTTTTTAAGGATAAACTGCCTATTTTTTAACTTTGAGAGTAAAGTGCATTAAACCTTCCACTTGATGACGATATTTTGCAATTAACCTTAAAAAAAAATTAATCAATGAGCCATCATAATAATAAAGAAAATCCATAAAAAATTGATAGATTGAAACAACCTAGACTTAATAAACAAACAAATAAAAATGTTACACAAGATAATGAGCTCCATCCACACTATATATAGGTAGATAATATTTAATAATACTAATAAGATAAACAAACAACTTAATCTTTTTTGTTGTGTCTTCTTTGCTTGCAATCTTTAAATCACATCAACACAAGAAATTCAAATTCCTTATTTTTCTTAGAAGTCATCACTTGAAAAAATTATGAGTACATCAATTTTTTGAAAAATACCTGGAGAAGACATAAAAGCCTGAGAAGTCCGGATAAACAAATAACTCCTAGAAAGCACACGGACAGGAGATTGTGGACTTTCAGGTCTTGGTTAGGATTGGCAAGGGCTGTTACCACCATGCAATTGATACAGATGACCCCTCAAGCTGCATTCCTCTACCTGGTAAAATATGAACATACTCTTCTCAGCTCATCATACCACACCAAGCTATAATTTTTTCAATTATAACAGACAGAAAAAGGCAATAGGAAAAATCTGAGTTTCAATTTCTAGTCCAAAAATCTCTAGCAACTTCTACAAAATCAGTTTACCCATTTGTATGATAGAAATAAAAGTAAACATATCCTGAATTTTTATAATCAGAACATTCAATATTATGAAATGGGGGTAGAATAAAAAAGTAGCTTAAATTTTAACAAAGGAAATTAATCCTTTACTTATTTTGGTCCTATCTCCATTTTCATACGAATTAAAAAAATTTGTTAAATTAATAAATTTTGTTTTGATTTTCCTTTTATACCAGATATTTGCTATTAAATGAATTTGACATCTTGTTTTGAAACTTTACAAATATAAATATAAAGTTATCGGAATAGCCGAGTGTTTTATGAATATTTTCTTAGAAAGTGGAGATATTTAGTGTAGTTAAGATGTATAATAATAATAATAATAATAATAAAGGCATAATAGAAAATTAAAAAATTAATTTGGGATGGAGGGACTATTTTCTAAGTTTCAGGTTAACCAATTCATTAGTCAGTCTTCTTCATAAAGTATTAACTCATCTTACCCTTTTAGCTTTGTAAGGTTTTTTTATTGAGTCCAACAGCTTCGACCAGTAGTGAAACTATTTGTTTTTCTCAGGGAAAAAAAAAAAAAAAAAAAGAAAAAGAAAAAAATGAAACAATCTATTTGTTTTAGTTTTAAAGAAGCAAACTGAAACTGGTATGGTATCTCTTCTTCTTTATTCTCCTTATCATTTTCTCTTTTCTTTTTCAAAATTTCCCGTCCTTAATTTCCATCTTCTCCTTTTTTCTGCTTGAGTTTTCTTCAACCATCATGATACATACATAAAAATAGCACTGATCAGAGTCAGTGTTATTTCCAAAGCGTTGTTGTAAGTAATTATCAACAGCTTACAATGCAACGCAAGTGTGCATATATTTATTTATGTTAGTGAAGAATGAAAAAAAGGATTGAGATTCGGGGGGGCGGGGGCCCACAGAATGGGAATTGATAAAACAAGAAGTCTGAAAAACTGGAACTTGAGACAGACCTGTGATGCATATGCTCTGAATAATGAATCTCCACATTCCTCAATTAGAGCTATTTCACCACCTACAGCCCTGGCTAGATCAGAAACCAAAAGTTCTGTTTCTTCAGCCTGCGATACCTTTTCTCCTATTAGTGCAAAATATTATAGCATAACAAGTTTTCCTAGCAGAGTGAGCATAACAAGCTTAGCTACACATTGAAATACCCGAGAAACTAAGTCAGATATATTTTATATCCTATTTTACTCTGAACTTGAACCTTGCATTCATTCCAAACATGCATATTTTTTGGTTAAATTTAGGAGACAAAACAAAGACCCAATAGAATTTCCATACCTTAGACATAAATCTTTTTATATGCAAAGCTATCATCTCCATCACCTTCATAGCTGAGTTCAAAGTCTCCCCTAACACCGTCACATCAACCTGCGGGAAAAAAAACATTCGTATGGCTAGTTTCAAAATACAAGTTCGACAAGGTATATTTGTATTTAACATTTATATAAAAATGCGGACTGAAGCAAAGCATACCTTCACTTCACTACTGACAGGCAGTCTGAGTGACAAATTAAGCAAAGAATTTACTGCACATGACAGGGAAGTTGAGTAGTCTTCCTCCATAGCGGACCACTGATCCAGATATAACATCTAAAACGAGGACCAGCGCGAGCAATAGATCTTGATGTTAAAAGCCATATATACAGGTGATTCAAGGGGAAGAGGGTAAAAGTTACGGATCTTTCCGGGAAATTTACTTATAGTTGGCAAAAGTTATATGCATAAAGCGTAATAAGGGATGTCCCTTTACCTGAGATTCAATTGTCCAGGATGAAGTTTTCATTCTCCGGAGAATACCAAGTTCGATGCGTTTCTGCTTCACTGCATCGCGCATTTCTGATAACTTTCTGCCGAGACAATTAAGTTGTCTCTATACAAAGAGAACAAAAATGCTGAATGAATAGCACTGGTAATAATGGAAATGGAAGACTAATTGGCTCAAGAATGATGCAAACAAATAGAAGAAAGTGGAATGCTCAGAAACAGGCACAAGAATACATTCCAGCATTCTCTAATCTCTATAGATGAGTTTTGTTATTACAGGACTAGTTTCACTTCTATACCAATAGGTAACCTTTTCATTCAGGAAAAATAAAAAAAATAATAATTAAAAAAAAAAAAGAACCAACCTCATGTTCCACTTTCTGAGCGCGCATAGAGGCCTCTGCTTTTGCATTCGCGAATCGCCACTGCAAATAGTGGTTATAAAGCAATTTCAAAGAATGCGTCTCTTCTTGATGAGTAAAAAACTTCTTTCCTTTTCTTGCATCAGCTCCCGACTTTATACATGAAGGATGTGGTGGCAGGCAAGCGCTTCCATTTTGATTCCTTAATAAGGCTCTGGAAGGAGTGTGTGCCACTGTCAAGTCATTGGCCCTAAGACAGAGCCAAGAGGAAGAGGAGGAGGAGGAATGTTCACCAGTTGATGAGGTTGGCCAGTTCAGAGAACGAGAACAAGTTGATGCTGTGAATTTTGAAGAGCTTAAATCATTACAGTTCCCGTCAGTGTTGAAGCCGTTGGAGTTTCTGTCAGCAAGCCACCTTGGTGACACAGTTGGCAGCATATCTACCTCTGGCATGGAAGAGCGCACATCTGAAATTGTCCTAGTCTTGTTGCTAGGGATGCAAATCGGAGAACTGGGGCATGAACCAACCTGTGGAGCAGTGGCAGCAGCAGTATACAAATCCGAGTGCGAAGAACAATCACTCTTGGATCTCGAAATGCTCGTGAGCTTCTTCTGTAACGGTGCTAGTCTATCATCATTTGACTCGTTGCTCGTTCTACCAGAATTTAGCATGCCTATACCCGAAGTAGCCTCTTGTAATAGCCTTGCAGCGGCACTGGTTGCGACGACTCCACTATTTCCACTGGATACACTAGGGCGATGACAACTCTGGGCGGTTAGCCTATATCTTGACGGAACGATCCTATCTCTATCTGCAACTAGAACTACTGGTGTGTCGGGCCTTGACGAGGATGTCCTGCCTCCACCACCTAAAGGGCTGCTGCTACCTTTTGAATGTGAGACAACGTCCGAGGGATGAAGAAGCAGCTCCTCTTTGGCTCCCTCGCTATTATTCTCCTTTAGACGCTTCCCACGCTGATGATTTTTTTTGGAGGATGACGAATTTGATGGCACTGCAGCTCCTCCAGCTTTAGTATTGCGGTTATGTGATCCGAATGCTACAACCAGAGGAGTATTGTCCAGGCTTCGAGAGGTATCCGGAGTATCCTCAACGGCACGGGATTCTTCTTCCTGTTGGTAGCGACGCCACTGCACTGACTTTGAGCGATGGCATTCCACCGGTATCGGGATAGTAGTGGGGGTCGATGTCGGATTTGACATGAACCTAGAGCTAACTTCCCTCACGCTTAGTCTTGGCCGTCTATGGGGAAGAGGCAGAGGTGGTACTTCTGCCTGCTGCTCAGGAGGTTGCTGCATCACGGCTGCGACACCCGCTGGACCGCTAAAAGTGGTATCCATGTTCCTTGATTTCTGAAGGAGACGATATACCCCTCCTCCAAGTCCAATTGGATGATGGATTTATTTGAATATCCGACGGCGATGGGTAGATCTCCAGCGCCGGTGAACTTTCTATATCAGCAGCCTCCAGCAGTTGATTCGGGGAAAGGAGAGATTTGCACTAGCCTGAAAAACTAGCCGTTGTTGTGGTCAATTTTAGTTTAGATCCCGTCTCAGACCGCATTGTTTCTCTGAAAAAATATATATATATATGTATAGTAGTACTGATGGCCACCCAACGGCTATATACCTTTTTTTGATTCTCCTCCTGAAAACAAAAAAGAAATAATTTGCTGAAATTAGAAGGTGATCGCGTGGATGAAAATTGATAAGATAGGAAAAGAATGGGAAAATATAGAATAGAAGAAAGTTTCACAAAACGTTCTTTTTTTGCCTGGAGTTGGGGATGGGGGAATGTTGAAATTTTTCTTTAAAAGGAATTAGAAGCAAAACTAAAAAACATTTCAAAATATTTTGAAATTCTGTACATAAGAGTGGCCTCCAGATGTACTTTGCTTCCGAGTGCATTTGGATTGAATTTAAAAGTTAAAATGTTTTCATTTCTAAATCTCATATACCACTTTAATTTGCTATATTTTATTAATAAAATTTAATAAATAAAAAATAAATTCTCTCTAATTTAATAAATTTTATTAATAAAATTTAATAAATAAAAGAGAAATTCTATATGAAATGATACACGAGATGATGGTACAGAGAAAATTTTGTACCAATGCAGATGCACCTTATATTTAGAGAGATGATGGTACTGAGAAAATTTTGTACCAATCCAGATGCACCTTATATTTAGAGTGTTCCAAAATATATACCTTTTTTTTTCTCTTCAAACCCACATTCGCTTTCACCAAAAAAAAAAAAAAAAAAAACTTTCGTTAATTCCCAAAAAAAAAAATTTACACATTTCCCAAACTTAAATCTAATATAAATACACCCTAAACCCTGCACTAATATTCTAATTGAGAGATGGTGTGAACGTAATAGGCAGTTGCCAAACGAAGTATTTAAACGACTCAGGAGCGGAGATAAAAATCAAGATATTTAAATACCATTCACTTCTTTTGCCAAAGAAGACTACGTATGCTCTAACATTAAATTTTGTCCAATGGTCATAAAACTCAGAATGGTAGGTAGGTAACAGGAAGAATAACAAGAATTTGTATAGTTATTACAGGGTTTATTTTGGAGGGCTTCAAAAAGACTTCACCGTAGGTAATAATAACAAAAGCACCCAACCCCCCACGACTCACACAAAACCAAAACAGAAAACAGATAATGAAAAGTTGTTACCTTTTTCACATACTGTAAAGAAATAATATGGTATCCTGTTTTCTTCAGTATGTATTTAACAACAGAGACTATTATTAATTTAGGAGCCCAATCACTTCCTCAAAGGCTAGCGGCCATTCAGGCCTCCCTGTAGCACTTAAAAATACCATTGTACGGAAAGGACAATAGCACTTAAATGTACCACTGATACAGAAGTCAGGTGCACACAACACAACGCCTCAAATCATCCATCATAAAATACAGTAGACACTACAGATACACACACGTATGTACATATGTTAGTATGCAACAAGGTATCCGTGCATGTTTTTATGTATAAACATTCAGATAGATGGTATGTGGTGGACTGCAGGGAAGTATCAAATAATAAAGACAATTCAGATAATAAAGACAATTCTTGCAAATAATAATTACAGCATTGGTTGAAGGACTGATCCCTTGCAAATCATGTACAAAATAAGATGATCCAAGAAATAGATAATTGATCTGAATATACCAATAAAGATCTTCCACCTCTTCCATATCACCTCCTTATATTTATGATGTACCTAGTGCATGCTTTACTTCTGAAATTTTGCCTAGCTTTAACCCAACACTTTTTTCATCCTGTCAGTAGCAGCTGAAGTATTCTCATATCTGTTTAAATATCAGTGGCCAAGAAAATCTCCTCTAGAACCAATCATAGGATCTGACACATCATTGAAATGGTTTTTGTGAGAAAATACTCAATTAACAGAAGAAGATTACTCATTGCAAATACTACAGAAGCATGCAATCAGTTGCAACCAAACCTTCCCCAAGTAGAAACCTCCCATCCCTAGAGGCAACACGTGCTAGTGCTTACTGTTGCCTCCTCAAAAGGAAATAGTGAGGAAACCTATATCACATGGTATCGGAACAGGGTTCTATTCGTCCTCAAACCTTAGCAATAGTGTGGGATAAGATTATATATATATCATACCCTCCTCATCTTCACCTCCACTTTGAGTAGTAAAAAAAGGAGTGAGATAGTTCCTGTCTAACGCTGTAAATGATGCTGTACTGCACAAAATAAGTTTCAAAGCATTAAGAATGTAATGGAGAACAATAATCAACCAAAAAACATCTTCCCATTTTCCATCACCTTTTGTGAAACTCTTTAAGCTTCATCTTCAATCTGTTGCCTCCTGATGATTCTCCCTCATAAGATGGAGCTATGTACCCATGGTTTCCCTCAAAACTCTGCAATTACAAAAATTTATTCTTCATTTCATCTTTCTGGGAGGTGAGGTTGGGATTTGGAATGAGCTCTGAGTGGGTTGGAGAAGGACATGGATAAGAGAAAGTGCCTTCCACCACTTCGGTGATAGTTAACAGAAACTATACAACACCAATATGAATCAAACGTTCATCGGATGCATCCCTGATCTTTTAAAATAAATATATTATCGTGTTCTCATTCTTTTAGAGGCAAAGCTTCCGACTACCATCATTTTAAACTTCAAAGAAAGCATGTTTGCAAGGATCCTAACAGTGTCTTTTACCAGTGCTTTTCCGGGAAAACAAGGTAAAACCTAATAACAGTTTCTGTACACCAGTTATCCTACAAAATCTTGCAACTAAAAGATAGATATCATCATGACAGAGTACAAGTCAATAGGGCAAGTATTTACAATCACAAGAATTGTTAACTTTACTATTCAGAAGTAACTTAGAGCTTACAAAGGATCAATTACACAGTGAAATGTGAGGTAAATAATCAAGCAGTGATCTTACTTCATTCAAGGAGCCATCATGACCTTCACCCACAACCTGCAGAGCTTCAAGCATTGTCCCTGTTGATCCTCCAATAAGCAAGACCTGCAAATGTTGCCACATAGTTAGAGCACATAAATGATGAAATAATGTAGAACCAGATTCCAAAATCTCTTTATCTAGTTCTTTTAGCATATACTTTCAACCATCTTTCACTTTGACTTTGTACTATAATTGACTTCCATGCACATAGCGTCAGGCAGCAGAAGCAACTCCAAATTCAGTTGAAAACGTAAATCCAAAGGACCAAAGAAGCATCAAATGGAATTAAGTAGCAGCAACAATAGATTTACATTTAGAAAACTAGAAAAATTTAGAAATGACGTATACGAGTGAGTATATTACTCCATCAGTAGCATGTAGGGAAAACGAACCAAGTCATTCATGCAAATGATCATTTAATGTTCAGGTCGACCTCGAACTCCTCGAGATATATATAAGAACTGAATCCTGTAAACCTTTGCACTTGTGGATTTCTTTTAGAAAATGATATGAACCGGGTTGCCAAGAAGAATAATAGGATAGTGTTAACGTCAAGATTTAGAGAGGGAACCAAGTTGGAGAATGAAACAACTTATGCAACCATGAAGATTACTTGCAAAAGGCTATTTATAGCATATTTGGAGCCTTTGAAGCCTTGAAGGTTAAACAAGAAGCTCAACAAGTGATCAAGTTCCCAAAGTGCAAGAAGGAGATGAGGAAAACAAGGAAATTCCAGAAACAGGACATCCGGCACCAGGTTTAGTCTCTCCGGAAGGTTGAATGAAAAGCCAGCATCCGGTGCCGGCTAAACTGCAGAAGCCGGCGCCTGCTCTAGCGAATAGATTTCCGGGATTTTGAGTTCTTTTTATTTTAATTCCGCTTTTACCGTCATTTGACTTGAAATTAAGAAGCTTTCAGTGACTTCTGAAACAGGAGGCTGACTATAAGATGTTAACTCTGAACTCTATTTACGCTTAGCACGGGAAATCAAGCCTTTATAGTGAAGCTAGCCTATAACGTCATAGCTCCTGCAAAAGTAATAACAATCAAAGCCTTCGACGAAAATAGGGCTGGATTAATAAGATAAATGGGTCATCAGAGGGCCGATCTATTTTTATGGATTCGTGAAAGTGGAATACTAAAACATATCTACAGCTTTGGTGATCTTAATCTTGAAAGCTTCTAAAAGTCTGGATGCTAAAAGGTTCGACTAAGAATTTACTAAACTCTAGTGTTGAGATTAGGGGTATGGGTTACCTATATACACCTCCGATTCTCTTGGAATTGAACAACTTTGATGAGGTTAATATATGAAATGAGATATTGTGAGGTTTTTCCCTTCTAGGGTTCTTGGTTCCTCAAACTAGTTCTTCCATCTTCTAGGGAAATGATCATCATTTCAAGATTTAACTTAGACCTTGAATTGGTTATTCAAGGGTTCTATTGATCATCTAATTCCTATTGTCAAGAGGTGGCTCTAGTTGTATTAGAGTTGTTGCTTGGCTTAGGTCTTCTCTAAAGTGGTCGATAGGTGTTAGGTTCAGAATACCTAACGCTGATCTAGTCTTTAGGGGGAAGGCTTGAGGGTACTCATCAAAAGGTTCAAGTGGTGGACAATAACTTCAAAAGGATGCAATCTTGAGCAACATGAATTCTCCATCAAGTTAAGAGAATTCATATCAGAAAATAATAGTGTATCCATCATGATCCAAAGAAGTAAATGGTTGACAATAAGATGCTTCATTTTTCAGTTAATACCCCATTGAAGTGTCCATCAAATCTATGTTATATATCCAACATAATAAACATCAAAGGGAGATCCAACTTCAATTAATAAATCAATATTAATTACTCTCTTTCAAAACTCATCATTCAAATAAAAGTTTAGAACTAGTTTACTTATTTCTATTTTTACTCATCTATATTCAAATTAGTTAGTGTTACATACTTTTCTTTTTCTGAATGATACTACGTTTTTTTTAACTTGTCACATTTTGGACATCATAATCACACTGTTTAAGAAAATACGAAATTTTTGATGTCTTTTTCTTGTATAGATTAGAATTCTTTCAAACTTTTCTCTCTCCTCATTATTGTTTCTGCTAGTTTCCATGTTAGAAGAATAAAAAGTGGTTGGAATTTGTTATTACTGGGAGGGTATAATAGGAAAAAGTTCAAAAGAAAAAGTTCAAAATTATTGTCTTGGAACTACAATTTGACAAGTAAAAACAAACGGAGCAAGCACTAAATAACAAAAATATGTATTTTTTTTATTTATTTTTATAGAAGTGTGTACCAAACGAACTCGAGACTATGAAGTACTGAGAAAACCTCATGTTTTCAGCTAAGCTCGAGATGAAGCATTACAAAACTGAACGCAGTGATCCCGACCTCAGATCATTAGCACACCTACCAGCATGCTTTTTAAGCTACTTGCTCTGTTATGATACTATTCTTTGGTAACTTTGTACATCTTCAACAATTATTAAATGTCATGTTAAGTCAAATATGGTCACATACATATATTAGAGGATTTTTTTTTTATTAGCATGCACAACAAAAAATATATCATGCCACAAATTTATGGGGAAAGTAATTTGCCCACCGTCAAAACAACAATGGCTGTAGTTGCAGTAAATATTGTCTGACCATGGCCTTCTGGAAGATCATGAACTGATTGCAGTGCAAGAGCAAAAGCCATAGCCCCTCTAAGCCCTAGACATTTATACTCATCATCAGTTAGTCAAAAGAAATTCAAGTGGGAAAACTAAATCAACTTCCTCACCACTTACCGCTGTACCAAAGTGCCTTCTGATGTTTTACAGGTATTTTACGATGTGCTGGTCGAACCAAATTTACCAAATACGCACAACCAAAGACATTCGCAGCTCTTCATAATGAAACACAAATTTGGTTAGTCCAGAATCCACAAGTACCTTAAAATCAGAGGCTCTAATGTGTTTTCTTCTAGTAAGACATGCCCAAATTTCGGAAACAGAATACAAAATTAATAACTCAAAATCACTGAAAAAGCATTGAAAGATCCTACATTCAGAAATAATTTTTTTTAAATGGCCGCTTACAACCATCAGTGGAGGAAATTTTCTTCCATCTTAGAGAAGAAAAAAAATATATATATATATATATCTCTTCACTATGCCAGTAATTATATTCGATTGTCAATTTAATTCGGAAGCCATAAAGATGAAAGTCTATCTCCCAAGTACAATGCTCATACACAATTTTATTGAAGCATTTTAATTGTTAAACTGCATTTCATTTGGCTCCCGAACCCAAAATTTTTCAACTTTTCTGAACTGAAAAGGAAAATCTACTTTTTCTCGAAGAAGCCAACTCTAAGCCATGTCTTTTCTCACAATATTCAACTCTGGGCCCCACAAGAAAACAAAGATTTTCAAAGAGAACTAATGCAATCAAAAGATTAAATTTCTGGAATAGGCATTTACCATTTACATCATTGCAAAATTTGCCTAGAGTAGTCAATAAATTAAAGGAAATTCAGACACAAAAGCTGTCAGTCTGAAAGGGTTTAAAAAATTTTCAATAATACATCTCCACATGAAAAAAAAAAAAAACTAATATATTTATCCATCATTATATAGTCAACTATTCAGACAGCTCCAGACAGCTCTCTTGGTAGTAGTAATTTTACGCATTGAGTATTTCAGTTTAGGTAATGGAACTGGGTAAAGCATTACCTTGCAATGCCAATGAATAACTGCACCGGAAATGGAACAAGTTAAGAAATATACCAATATCATTCAATGAAATCATTGGAAAAACCACTAATATCTTAAGTATGTTTGGCCAAGAAGGATACAATTGAAAAAAAGATGAATCCAACGTGAGACCAGCTGTGCTGTTCCATGGCAATATCAAATCCCATGTATATGAATCTGTTCAATTGAGAAGTTGTGGTATTTGTTCTTATAAAAAGAAGGGAAGGG
The DNA here is from genome assembly GCA_028651295.1 of Catharanthus roseus. Classification (NCBI taxonomy): domain Eukaryota; kingdom Viridiplantae; phylum Streptophyta; class Magnoliopsida; order Gentianales; family Apocynaceae; genus Catharanthus; species Catharanthus roseus. The sequence continues at coordinate 4,016,209 of JAPQWS010000142.1, forward strand.
AAGGAAGGCAAAACAAACAAATAAATACTCCTTACACAAATGTCTCAGCCAATGATGATATCAGATGGAAAAATGCAGACACAAACCGCTGAGAATTGTCGGACAAATTTGAGAACGTATAGTGCTTCATGACCTAAGGAAAAGACCATCACTGTCTCATCAGAAAGCAAAACCAAATGAAACATGAATCAGGGCTAGGAACTAGGAAGAAAAAGAAACTCACTATTCCGGTGAACAATATAGATACTATACCAGAGAGACCAAGCCCTTCCGCCAGCATATACCTGTAGAAAAAGGAAAATGCCAACAACATAGCTTGGTTGGGAAATACTTAGCAAGAATACTCAAAACTTAAATAAATGAGATGAGGGAAAAAATGCCTACGAGAAATATGGGAAAAGGACAAACAGACAGCACTCCAGGTTCTGAAGACTGTAAAGAAAGAGGAGTAACTGATGAGTTGTTCTGCATGATACTTCTAATATGATTCAGAAAAGTAGGCACTTACTTGTCAATGTCGAGACCAGCATACTTGAAAAGGTTTTAGTTGTCAAGGGTTAAACACAAGACTTCTCCAATTATATGTCATGAAGCAAGTTATAGCCCGAAAGAATAGCATCAGTAAAAAGGATATCAGAGCAGAGGTAAATCCAACTCCAACACCTGTACATTGAGAAGCAATACTTAGCCGCCAATAAATTAAAATATACAGCAAATGAGATGAATATGTTTTCTCTTGTCTCACCATCTACAAAGGCTAAGATGGCATATGATTTAACTTGAAGGTGTCATATTTCAACTTCCAACAAAATCTCTCTTCTTTCAAGATTTGAAGAGTTAGGTTTTACAAAATATAACCACTTATTTATGTTTTTCCACTCTTCCAACCATCCCCTGTTCCGGTTTCAACTAATTTTGAACTAAATCAGAGTCTTTTAATAAGACATTCCCTTCCAAAATCCTTATCAGAATCTTGGAAATTGGCTTTTTTTTTTTTACGAAAACATGAACTATTTACTAATTTTTCATTATATACCTATTCTTCGTTTTTCTCTATTTATATAGGTGAAATATTTTTTAGCCTCCATTTATATCCCATCACCACCACCTGCAATGTAATTAGGTTTGCAAGTGATGCTCCAAAACTACCCTTAAAATTGTAAACGAGCAAGTAGAGGAGGAATATGATTATTTTCTTTATCTTTCTTGGCCCCAATAACCTTAAGAACCATAGGTGCACCAAGTGAGAAGCAGAGATTGGAGTGCAGTTACCGTATCCGAGATAGATTTGAACCGACATTTTCGGAGAATAGGTGCAATGGGGAATCATGAGAATAACGAGAGGATAGGGAAGATGGCTGACCAAACTCCATTTTATAAGAATTTCAAAAAGAAATCGACTGGTGTTCTTCCCAACTGCTCCAATGGACTCCTGACGTATACGAAGGAGTGTGGTTCGTTCAAGAAATTCCTACCTCTCTATCTCTGAGATGTTTGGATTTTTCATAACTGCATGGACAAGCAAGAAAAGAACATCCATGGCGAACGGAATCGTATATAAGATCATGGCTGCATTTAGGAAGGATTTTTATGTCTAACTATCAATTTCATAAGAAAACACAGGAGGAACGTAGTGCTCGACCGGAAGGGAGAGGATGTAAAAAAGCCCAGAACCGCATTTCCTAGCAAAATCCAGGCGGTTCTTAAAATGAAGCTTTATGAGAGCCTGAAAACAGGAGATGACTTTTCCATAAACATAGCATCATAATACAATTCTATAGCCTTTCTGCCTCATTCCGTCACATCTGAAGCAGGAATCAGAACTTGGAGGGAAGCTATACAAGTTCTTTCGTCCTGGCCAAGATAGCTCTTTAGTACACGATGAGGTGGGTGAGGGAGAATGATTCCTCCCAGAATAGTGGTGGCAGGATATAAACATAGGCTCAAAATAGTTTGTGTATAAAAAGAGAAAAATAAAGAATATGTATATAGTGAGAAATTAGTAAATAGTCTATGTCTATGTATAGCCAATTTCCCACCTAAGAATTATCATTTAAACTTCTTTATTGTGTAGAAATATTGTGTGTCCAAGTGATTAATACTATATTCACCATCTCAGCCTGTTTGGTCATGGATGCTATTGAAGTACAGCTTAAAATGTACTCCAGAAATCTACATGTCAATATAATTCCCTAAGTTAACTTTGGGATGAAGGAAAAAGAAGCCTCTTCTTCACAAGCAGAAAAATCAAGCTGCAAAAATGCCAAAAGGTCTAGCTCAAAATGTTGGTCTGTCACGGCTCCACTAGGCCCATAGATGTTTATCGAGTAATGTTCTTACTTATTGAATATAATCTCACAAGTCCATTCACAAGTTTTAATATAAATATTTGAGCATAAGGTCTGAATTTGTTCCTGCATTTATCTTTTATTGATGTTATACATTGGCAAAAATCCAGAACCACAAATTTTTCTATTGGATACACAACAGATACTTGAAGAAAACAGAAATAGATTAAAGATAACAAGGAGACAGTAAGAGAGATAGATAGCATAGGGTTTGGGAAGACGGAAAAGCACATCGAATGCCCCGCCACGTTCAGTGCGGATTAAAACTCAGCGGTAAATATGAGGAATTCCTATATTATTCTCGGTAAGAATCCTTGAAAATCAGGCATGGGCCTCAAACCAAAGACAATTATTGTATATTACTGTGTTATTTAGCATCAAGTCTCATTTTCAAAGAGATGTATTCAATAAAATGATCGCTTCTGGTTGCTCTTCCATATGTACACCCATAATAATTGACATTCAAACTCTGGTAGAGTGACATTGAAGACCTAGGCCACCGTACCGATGCCTTGATCAATGGACTAGAGAGATGCTCAAATGATACAAAGGTGCAGAAAGCATTGAACAGAGAGATGCTTCAATAATTCAACTAAATTAGAGCAATTTAGAAGATCAATGTATCTCTTTTTTTATGAGAATAGTATTAATCAAATTGAAAAAAATCAACCTCACGAGAGTTCTACAATAAATTAATAGTTCTCCATTACCAAAAAATAAATAAATAAAATAGTTCTCCAATGTTTCCTTGTATTAGCAGCAAGTTTTGACAAACCTGATGACATTGAGCCAACAAATGTCTCAAGAAATCTTAAAATGACCATCAAGAAGTTCTGACCAGAGGACATATGGCTTCTTACTAACGACATTGTCCTACAAAACAATGGTAGATTTATCACATGGACCAGTCTGATTAAATGTACAAGTACGAGTGGACTTACCGGTACAAGGAGATAGCCATCTTCTCAAAACATGCCATACAGGAAACAAACAAAATAAGTCATTATATAATTACCATTAACTCCAACGGTAACCCTATATATGGAGCAAAAAGATTCTACAATGATACACGTGCAAGTAAAAGAGAATAAGAGGAAAACGAAGTGGTACATTTAACAGAAAAGAGGAAAGGGGAATCAGTAATGAGCCAACCAGCCTTGTGTGAATAGTATGAATATGTGCCAGAAGTAAGGTGTAACCAGTTATAAACACAAGTTCCAAAGGTTTGAACAGAAAAATTAAAATCAATCCAAAACATAAGTGTCTGTCAACTGCTTAGTTATTCTGTGACTGGATAATAAGAAATTTAAGATATATGCAAAAAGGTATACAAGATAAACAACAATGGATTAAAAAGAGATGAAGATAAGACTAAAACTTACAGCATCATTTAAGACAGATTCCCCAAAGACCAAGGCATAGAGGTTCGTGTCCGTTCCAAGTTCCTAAAATGTGCATTGTCCGATAGTCAGTCACTCTCAAACTACATGAAAATATTGACAAATGGTATACACTTAAAAAAAATAAAAAGTGAACATCCCTAGTTTAGGAGGATGTTTCCCAACACACCTAACAGGTCCATCAGAAGAAGAGAAAAGTTCAACACAAGTTAAAACAAAAGGAGGCGGGTTGAGGGAATCTGTTGGAAACTAGTTGTGTAAGCCAATTAAAGAAAACTTATCAATCTTCTGCAGAAGGACTCAAATTTACAACCATGGTAAGCCACCATTGAAAGAAAACATTATGCTCTGTGTATCCCCTATCAATTTATCTACACTTAATAGGAACACCTACGGGTAGTTGCAGAAACTGTAGAGCCAACACCTACCACATACACCACCTAGCGAGAAGAGATTGCTTCTGAATAATGCAAAATTCATGTAACTTGGACACAATAATTAGCTTATGTAAAACAAACTATTGGAGATGCATCACTCAACTAATATGCTACAGGCTATGATTCCCCACAATGTGCAATATATTATTAGGTAATGCACTGCGAAAGCTATACAGATCTGCATTAGCAGAATATCTAGCTAACTACACCATTTTCCATTAAATTCTGTACCAGTTTTCAAACATTATGGGGCCATCTCAAAGCTCTCCAGCATGCTGCAGAGGTGCAGGGGTCTTTTGGCTTCCTAGAGCTAGCAACAGCTTGTTTTATGAGCCATGAGAAAATGCTTCGAGACCACAACTAGAAGCGAGTAAGCAGCCAACAAGAGTAAATAAGATAAACTTATCTGTATTTTGACTCTTAATTGTGTAAGATGACCTCATGGGGCTCAGAACTGATTAGGGAGTCAAGAGATCCGGTTACAATTATGTTGAAAACTGTTTTCTAGCAAATCAAACATTTGCTGTTCACACTTGCATGGTACCAAAGCAAATCATTATGCTGAAAACAGAACGATTTGACCACCTATCTTTAACGATCACGACCAAAAAAGTAGTTATGTTGACTAAAAACAGGGAACTTTATGGCATATGAGAAATCAAGGAAGGTCGACCAAGGATAAGCATAATACATCTTAAGAAACTTGATGGACTATTTCTATTAGTAGTTTTCCATTGTCTGGATAAAGCCTAATGCCCTGTTTGATTCAAGGATTTTAGTGAGGAAAAGGAAAATGAAATTCTAGTAAAATGAAATTCTAGGAAAATGAAATTCTTAGAAAATGATCTTTATGTTGTTTGGTTAATAAAGGAAAATGCTAAAGAAAATGATTTCCCCTGATTGGTAGAAGGGAAATAAAAATTAAATCCTTCAAAATAAAAAATTCATATGTTGGTAGTGCATAATAAACATATATATATTTCGGTTCAATTATATGTTTTGATTTTCACGAAATAATAAACACCCGTAAGTAAAAGGAACGGTTAGAAAAATGAAAGGAACAAAAATTTTTGTAAAAAATGAGCAACAACTATTTATATATAAATATACAAATGTACATATATATTTTTAGAAGTGGATCAATGTCAGTATTTTAAAAAATGGAAAAATAAGTTAAAAAACAAAAAGGAAAGAACTCTCAACTACCAGGTTTGGGTGAAGGGGGCCAGGGTGGGGGCGGTGGGGGGAGGGAGAGGGGAGGGGGTGCGCCAAAGGAAAAATGAAAAAGAAAAAAGTCTCACCAAATTGATTTCAGGCTGGTTAAGGGCGGGGGTGGGGGGCTGGGGCACCGGGGGGTAGATTAATATCCAACACTTTTAGAGTTTTCCTCCACCTTATCCTTTTCCTCACACTTTTGTGAGGAAAAGGCCATTCACTTTTTTAATTAATTTTTCCTTACCAATTTCCTTATCATATTTTCCTTAGCATTTTCCTTCATTACCAATTAAGGGAAACCCTTTTCCAAAGAAAAGGATTTTAATTTCCACACCCTGAACCAAACAGGGCCTAAATGAATAAGATTCTTCTGCTATATTCTTGCATGCGAAACAAGCTACAGATGGTCTTCAATTAGAAAAGGAGAGGGAACTTCTTAGTAATACAATCCCAGATTATTGCTTGAATGCAACAAATTTACTAATACAGTGTACATAGTAGAGATCAGTTTAGTACGTCTTATGATCCATATGAACAGGTTAAAATTGAAAATTCTCTCTAAAATCCGAAATTAGGATGACAAGAACTTTTGTGCTCAATATCAAACAACGAAAGACAACTAAAACATAGATAAAATCTCAAACATAACCTATTGGTCAAAAGATACTCACCTGAAATATTGACAGAACAGTGACAGGATCAGTAGCTGATATTAGAGCCCCAAACATCAGACATTCCACAAATGGTAGTTTGTACATAAGATACATGGCACCACCAAGGTAACTGCAGAAAGCAACATACAAGAGTAATGCAATTATCATGAGACGTCAAAATTTCACCAAAGGGTTAAAAATGTATATTAATGCAAACATTACAATAAATGATGTTACTCACACCAGAATCCCTGTGACAACAGAAGCAATAAAGGTACCCAGAATAGCAAAGGCAACGATGGCTCCAAAATTAGAAAAGAATGGCTTCTGTAAATTGCATTGGTAAAAGTAAGACATCCTATTAGATGAATAGTGATGTAAAATCAAAGGTAAAAACTACAACTGGAAAGTACAAGCTTCAAGAGCAGAACTCACAGGCTGTAGACTGAATCCGGACTGGGTGAACAATAAAAGAGTCAAAGAGAAACAATAGTTGGACCGAGGCAAAAGAAATTATGTGAGACATAACCAAAAGAAGTTTGTTCAGGCATGAATACAAGAAAGGATATAATATTATTGGAGGCAGTAAAAACAAGAAGAAAAATTCCTCGTGGAAGTTAAACCAGGCCCTGCAAAGCAAGAAAAAGTAAGCAATGAAGTCGAATGAACCCAAAAAAAAAAATAATAATAATAATAATAATAACCAATAAAATATTTATAGTTGCGCTAGGAATGAAGTTTGTATTAATAAAGAGAACCAAACGCCTGAGGGAGAACAAAACCGGAAAAAAAAAAGGCCAAAATACACTGACCTAATACTATTTTCCGTATTTGAAATGTTAGCGAGTCCCCCGACAATCAACCCTGCCGAAGGATTATACAGGGCAAAAATAGAAGTTAATATCTTACTCTGGAAGAACTAACGGAGTCAAATTACAAGATTAAATTACGCAAAATTCTAATTAGGCAAACAAAAGCGAGTACATTTTAATCGCAGGCACGAGACGAAAAGACAACCCAATTAGAGTATTACCAATCAAAAGAGAGGCACTGGCTTCGGGAAGATAATAGAAGCGGTGACGGCGAAGGACATGGCCGAGCACGAAAGAGAGAACAAGCATCATGATCTGAAGGAGGATTCCAACTCCAGCAGCCTGCTGTTCTTTTCCGGGACTACCCCGGGAATCGGTCGGAGATATCGGCAGCTCTTCCATGCTACACGATTCCCCAAGCGTTGGCAAAACCACAAAACAAGGTATAACTATTCTTAGCACCCACTACTGAAATTATGCATGTCTTCTTGTTTGATCTCTTAGGCTTCCGGTGATCGCCTGAAGGTATACACGCAGTTTGAACGCTCTACTGCGGCGTGTACACACTGAAGCTAAGGCCCCACGTGGATTGGAATTAGAAGAAAATAGAATTAATATCATATTAGCCCCCAACATTTGATTTGTTCTCATGAATGGTCTAACATTTTTTCCACGTTTATGTTTCTCAACATATTTTCAAAACTCCATGATTTAATCATTTCCGTCCAACTTAACACCCTCTTAACGTTTTCCTTAATTTTCTAGGAATATTTACAAAATAAAAAAAAATTACTTCTTCTTCTCCCCGACGGCACTCCTAATCTTCTTCTTCTCCGACAGCAGAGTGCTGGCCTGCTCCCCCTCTCCTTCTTTATCTCTCCTCTTCCCCTCTTCTTCCTTCTTCTCCTTCCTCCCCTCCTTAAAAATATACGAGAACCTTGCCTCAACTAAAGTATTCCCTTATTCTTAATTAGCAGAAAGAGCAACTTAATGCCAATCTTCTATTTTACTTTCTGCACATGATATCTACGCGAAAATTTGTGTGGAGAGTCACCATGGCACATGTAACATTATGATTAGTTTTGGAAATCTTTCGGGGTTTGACTGGAGTTCGATCAACCTACGTGATTTTGTTAATTCGCGGATTTTGGGACAAAAACTTGTCGTTCTTCTATTTCGCTTGTTGTGCATGATATCTACTCGAAACTATGCACATATCTTATATTTCACTTTTCTAAGATGATATAAGTGCAAAAATTTGCACGGAGGGTCATCGTGGCATGGAACGCTAGATTAGTCTTGCAAATCATTCTAGTTTCGGCCGAAATTCATCGAACTGGATGTGATTTATACTATACAATTCATCATATCAGTGACGAAATCTTGTCGATCGTATATTTCACTTTTCAATGATGATATCAGCGCGAAAATTTGTACAGGGGTCACCGTGGCATGGTGAACGATAGGATTAGTCTTGGGAATCATTCCAGTTTCGTCCGAAATTCATCGAACTGGACGTGATTTATATTATATAATTCACTGAATCAGGGATGGAAACTAGTGGATCTTATATTTCACTTTCCGGGAATGATATCAACATGAAAATTTGTACGGAGGGTCATCGTGGCAAGGGGAATTCTAAGATTAGTCTTGGGAATCATTCCGGTTTTGGCTGAAATTCGTTGCACCAAACATGATTATTAATTCACCGGATCAAGGACGAAAACTTGTTGATCTTATATTTCACTTTCCGGGGAAGATGTCAGCGCGAAAGTTTGCATGGAAGGTCACCGTGGCATAGGGAACGCTAGGATTAGTCTTAGGAATAATTCTGGTTTCGACCGAAATACGTCAAACCGGACGTGATGAAAACTAGTCGATCTCATATTTCACTTTTCGGATATGATACCAGAGCAAAAATTTGCACAGAGGGTCACCGTGGCATGAGAATGCTTAGATTAGTCTTGGGACTCATTCTAGTTTCAGCCGAAATTCATCGAACTAGATGTGCTTTACTATAATTCATCGGATCGGGGACAAGAACTTGTCGATCTTATATTTCACTTTACAGGGATGTATCCGCACGAAAATTTGCACAGAGGGTCATTGTAGCATTGGAAATGCTAGGATTAGTCTTGGGAATCATTTCGGTTTTAGCCGAAATTTATCGAACCAGACGTGATTTATATTATATAATTCACCAGATCGGGGATGAAAACTTGTTAATCTTATATTTCACTTTCTGGGGATGATATCATTGCGAAAATTTGCACGGAGGGACGCCATTGCATGACAATGTAAGGAAACATTCCGATTTCGGCCGAAATTCGTTTAACCAGAAGTGATTCACCGCATTGGGGATGAAAACTTGTCGATCTTATATTTCACTTTCCAGGGATGATATCAGCATGATCGAGGATGAAAACTTGTCAATCTTATATTAAAATTTTCGGATTTGTTTTTGCGTTTTTTTTTTCTGAATTTCATAAATTAAAATTTTCGGATTTATTTTTAATGTATTAAAAAATATTGCAGTTTTCCGGCTGCAAATTAAATTTTTTGAAAATTAAAGTTATAAGATTTATTTTATGAGATTAATTTTTTATTAGATTAACTTATTTCTTGTAGGATTCTCAAATCATCTGTAATAAGGTTTTATTATCATATGAAAACTCTTCAATTATCATTATCAAATTAAAGCTTTTTAATTATTATCTATATCAAATTCATTATTATCTCTTTTTTTAATAATAGAATATAAAGAAAAAAGGAGAACGTGTCCACCTAGGCACCAAGTGGCAAAAATGTACCATGTAGGATTTCTTTGTCGCCATATATATACTAACTATGTTCCCCATGAGCGGATCGCCAGATGGGCGACCAGAACATGTCCGGATTGCCGGTCCGGGTAACCCAAGCCATTTTTTTTTTTTAGGAAGAAAGCTTTTGTAGGTATTTAGAAAACTTGAAATATGAATAACTTTACGATTGAAGGTCCGTTTTATGTGTATGACCACTCATTTTGATGGTTCTCGTAAAGATAAACGCAACGGCATCGTCGAAAAAGTGATCCGGACGCGTTTCGGGGCAAAAAACTTGTCCCGTATAGTCGAAAACTTTGACGGGGCATAACTTTGCGCTCGGATGTCCGATTGAGGCGATTCTTGTGGGCAGTTCGTGTATTTTTTCAAGACTACACGTCGGAAACCGGAGGTTTCCACCAACCGTTCCCACAAAAGCCTCCTATTTTCGTTTTAATTTACGTTTTTATAATTTTCTAATACTTTCTCTCTTATTAACTAAAAAATTACGGCACCAATTTGAAAATTGAACAGAGGAACAGTCTTCTTTTTGCTCTAATAAAAATTCAAATGATTGAAGTTGGTAAATATTGGAATTCTTTTTGCACGCAAATTTTTTGCTCCGAAACGCGTCTGGATCACTTTTTCGATAATGCCATTGCGTTTATCTTTACGAGAACCATCAAAACGAGTGGTCATACGCGTGAAACGGACCTCCGATCGCAGAGTTATTCATGTTTCAAGTTTTCCAAATACCTACAAAAACTCTTTCTTCCTAAAAAAAAAAAGGCCCGGGTCACCCGGACGCGAGCCGATCGCCCGGGCCGGTGACCCGAACATGTTCTGGTCGTCCATCTGGGCTATCCGCTCATGTCCGGGCGATCTGAGCCCAGTTTTGAAAAAAAAATTATTTTAACTTTTCTTACATCTAAATTGATATTTTCTTCTGCAAATTCTTCATAATGATCTATATCTACCTCCAATATAAGTTTAATGTTAAAGATTTTAGTTTTAGAGTGGAGAAGGAGTAGAGAGAAGTTAGAGAGAAATTGTGTAGAGAGAGAAAGAGTAGGGAAGAGGAGGGAAAATAATGATTTTTTTCGCATTATACATTCATATTCCCGAGTTAGATTTATTGACCCCCCTAACATTATCAAAAATTAATTCTTAGACTAAATAAATAATTCCTAAAAAAATATTACATAAATAACTTTAGAACTAATTTTGCCAATTTAACCATTTTTTACCAACATCTCAAAAAATATTTTCAAATTAATGAAAATATTCTAAAGAGTGTATTAGAAAAATATTAGATGATCGTGAGTGAATTAGTCACCATTTTATTGTTAAAATTGTGTAGGTATCTCATTCTCTCTAAATTTCTTGGATAAATAGTTGGGGTTAAGTATATGAATTTGGATAGAATATTCGATTATATATATGCTGGATTCCAATTATGTAGCTAATATTGAAGGTAATGCCTATTTCTGTAATTTTACCCCTAAAGCTAGTGTCACATGAGCCACATGCGACGTGGGGATCAACCTTCTTTAGATCTGATGTACTTAATTTATAGTATACAACTTTAGTTTTTTTTTTTTCTTAAGGACATTCGACTTTTTTTCTTTTTGGGCTTAGGAAAGGAAAGGGATAGTAGTATTAATTCATTAAACACTATCAAATGTACAAAAGGCATTACAAACTGGGGAAGTCATCCCATCCATGTTCCTACTTGTCAAGCTATCACCACTCTCCTCTATCTGTGCAATTACATTAGTATTCACATTTACCAAAAAATTTCTCTAGTCCTATGTAAAACAGCCAACACTATGTCTGATACCTCAGATTGAATTTGAAATAACCCATTCGACCCGATTACCCTTCAATATTGCTAATGATATCCATTGATCATTATCACCCTAAAATTCCTCTAGCAAAAAACCTCTAGCTTTTGCCGCGTCAAAATCACCAAATTTCTTCACTTGTTGTGGTCTACACAGGTTAATTATATCATAAACATGTCTATGAAATCTCTTCCGCTCCGCGGCCATTCAAACAGACAACTCTTATAGGAGAAAGTCAAGATTCCATAGTATTTCCTGCCTGAAGAACTATCGGTGGAGAAGAATCCTGACCTTGGCAATTGGCATTTCGGCCTGAAGCATCATCAACATCCATGGCTCCTTCACTAACAGAATGCTGTTGAGTTGAGTCTGGGGGTAGAGGTCACGATGTCCTTCCTAGTAGCATATGTTGTGGTCTTCTTTGAATTTTCTATTTCGATCTTGTTGGCTTGGGAAGTCCCAAATTGGTTATGACCCACTTTTTTGTCCAATGGGCCATTAGCAATTTGGACCTCATGGGTTTCTTTTAGTGATTTTCGGGCCATATCTTTAGTATTTTCTTTCTGAGAGCCTTTCCCTTTAGATGGCTGTCTTGTTTGCACCTTAGTCCCAACATTATACCTCTACTCATTTTTTTGGGGCCTAGTCTAACATGGACTGTCTAGGAATAGAACCCAACAAGTCTTTGAGGACTTGTACCGTAACTAGATTTTCTTCATCCAAGCCATCTTCTGCTAAAAGTTCAAATCTTGAGCCATTGTTGCTCATTGAAGACCTAGAAGCTTCCTTGATGTTGGGCCCAACTATCATTGTCAAACAGGTCGATCGGATCGCATTTAGTTCACACTCAAATTGTCCGATCCGATCCGAGCTAATTTTTAGGAGCCAAAAATATCCCGATCCATATCTCTCTGCAACTAGCTTACGGATAAATGGGACAGTCCGACGACTTTTTTCAAAACAAAACTTACTTTTAACCTTTAAAAAATATTAAAAATTATTTTTCTTTAAAAATATCCATTAATCATAAAATTGCACTAATATCTAAAATAATAAACGAAATAATTACACATAAATAACACCTATTTTAAATAAAAAATATTTTTTAACCTTAAAAAATATTAAAAATTAATTTTATTTAAAAATATTCAACTAATTATAAAATTATACTAATATCTAAGTAAGAAACAAAATAATTACCTATAAATAACACATAAATAATAAGTAAATTTTTAAAAAATATAAAAAATTTAATATAAAAATAAAAAAAGGACCCGCCAGCAAACCGAACCACAAAAGCCTATACCCAAAACGAACCGTCCGATCCGAACTTTTTTTTTATGAGCCTATTTCTTAGAAATCTATATCCATCCATTTTGTGGATGGTTCGGGCCAACTCGCTTAGCACTACTAGCCCCAACTGCTCAGTAGTCCCGGTATTGGATTCCATTCTCTCGGGTCGAGTCCTAGTGATTTGCAGAGCAACAATGTTTCCTTTCTCATAGATCCAACCAAGATGTCATTTTTTGGCATTGAGATTCCGGTAGCGACCTTGAGTTGCCAATATCCATGGCCCAAATGAATTTTCTTCATCTCTTTCATTTTTTTCCAATATTCTGATGTTTTTCTTTGTACTATTCAACCACTTTTCTGGTGTACCCTCCCGTGCTAGTCTTCTCGAACAAAAATCGGATATATGCCCGTATTGGCCGCAGTTGAAACACATCTTATGGAGTCCTTCATATTCAATTCTTTGATTACAGCTAAGAATATTCACCATGGGAATTAATGGTTTTTGGAGATTGACCTGTACACGGAGGCGAGCAAATTTCCCTCTCAAATAAGAGATTGTAGGAAAATCAACAAAACATGTATTGCTTTACCTATGCGATTCTCGACCCTGAGCAATAATTCCTCATTAAAAAATTCAATTGGGAGTTCCGACAAATGAACCCAGACCATAGTCGCATGAACATCTTCAATTGATGGCCTTAGATTAGGTCTCCATTTGCTTACAGTTATATAATGGCCAAGCACAATCCATGGCCCATCCTCCAACACCTTGAGGTGGTCAACTCTTGAATAAAATCTAATTATGAAGCAACTCCCATTTATCTATTATTTGAAACCCATTTTCCAGTTTCCATAGAGTAGTTAGCCTATGTTCTAAGACCTTAAGAGAGATATTTTGTCCCAAGAATTTGAGGACCAAAGCCCTCTTCCATGGCTTACACCATTTCATCCGTTCCTCCTTTGTCACCTTAATTTTGGGCCATCTGTTGGCGACGTCTCCTCTTCTTTCATCTGCTCCTCGAACCAATCCTGCTATGTTTTATCATCTTCATCTTCTCCCTTGTATAAATCTGAAAGTTTCCAGTAGGGAAAACAACCTAATATTTTTTGTCTATTATTGTAGAATGAGGTACATTATATACTTGTCAGGTATGACAAATCCCAAATAAATCATAATTAGGAACCTAATCTAATTAGGACTTATAAACCTAAACTAAGTAGAACTAGAAGACTAAATTACAGCATTAGGAGACTAATTACATAAAATAACAATCCTATTATAAGTCATAATCGTAATCCTTAATACTTCCCCTCAAGTTAGAGCATGAAGGTCTAAAATGCCTAACTTGGAAGCTAAATGATGAAAATGAGTAGGATGAAGAGCTTTAGTAAGAACATCGGCCGGTTGAAGTTAGCTGCGAATGTAATAAGGAGAAATAAAACTGGCTTGAAAGGCATCGCAGACAAAGTGACAATCAATTTCAATATGTTTCGTACGTTCATGAAAAACAGGATTTTCTACGATGTGAATAGCAACTTGATTATCATAATGTAAAGGAATAGGACGCGTGATAGGCACATGAAGATTACGAAGGAGACGAGATAACCATTTTAATTCACATAAAGTCATCGCCATAGAGCGATATTCAGTTTCGACAGAATAGCGAGAAACTGTTGGAAAATATTTGGAAAAAGCAAGTGAATGAAAAAAAATATTAAAGAGGAAAAGGTTGGCAAGTAAGGGATTTAAATCCCACATTGGAAAAGAACAGGGGGCCTTATCAGACCCACGGTTTTACCAAATTATGTGCCAAATTCTTCTTTTGTCTAGATTCAATGGCTGTTGAATTCGATGAACAGTCACATTCATTTCTATTGAGTTCAATGTACAACCATATTCATGGATACTGAAATATAGAATTAATTATGTATAGCTAAATTCAGTGTACAGAATTAATTCAATGTAATAGCTGAAGAATGAATTCAGTGTATAGAACTAATTCAATGAAACAGCTGAAGGGTGAATTCAGTGTATAGTCCTAATTCAATGTAACAGCTGAAGGGTGAATTCAGTATACAGAACTAATTCAATGTACAGTTGAAGAGTTTTCCATCTATAAATACTGTTGTTTCCACAACAGAAGAGGAGAAGAAATTTTCTTTGCAATTCTCTGACATTCTCTCATAACCTGCATACATATATCTTTTTCCTGTTCATCATCAATTTGTTCAAGTTCGAAGGGAAAACAGCTTCAAGTGCTAAACAGATTTTTCGAATCCCATTTTATCCTGGGAAACTGACGTTCTAACACATCTCTTTCACTTCCGGTAGAGAGGACGAATCTGTTTTAAGGAAATTGAAGTTTATTCAAGACTCGGGTTTGATTTCTATTTCCTTACTATTATTTTGGTATTATTATTTTATATTTCTGTTTCTTTTATATATATCACACGCTGTGTTTAACAGTTGTGGCCTATAGAAACAGTATGTTGTTTCTTTGTTTTCCAAGAAATAGGAGAACCACATAGAGAAATAAAGTAATCGGTAACAGAATGTCGAGTAATGGGGCAGGTGGCCCAATCAGAGTCACAATTTGCAGTCAATAAAAGAGGAGAATTAGATGGAAGAAGAATACCACGGCCAGGATTACCCTTGAGATATCGACCGACCCTGATAGTCGCGTCCCAATGAGCACGGCGAGGAGCGTGCATAAACTGAGCAAGCGTATGAACAAAGTAAGCGAGCTCGGTTCGAGTAAGAGTAAGATAAATTAGCTTTCCAATGAGTCTGCAGTATTGTTTTGATTTATCAAAATAAGGGCCAATATCTTTGGCCAACTGATTATTCGGTTCAATAGGAGTAGAAACCGGTTTGGCTCCTAATAATCCAGTTTCAGAGAGAATTTTCAAAGTGTACTTATAACGCCCGCCTAGTAAGCACCTAGCATGACTCTAAAAAAATGCAGGCGTTATTAAAGTAGGATTTGGGACCTGACCTAGTGAAGTAGAGTGTTTTCGACACTTAGTGGTATTTTGGAGATATTTAGGATTGAGAGAAAAATTTTATTATATTAAGCTTTTATTAGTAGGGTTTATAGGTACCTTTAAGTGAGAATTTTTTTTAGGATACCTAGTATGTGTATTTTTAGAAATTTAAGTACTTGATATTCCTCTATAAGGTTTCAAAAAAAATAAAAATAAAAAACCTTAATGAGTAAGGTTGCGGCCACCTCCACCTTTCACCCGTCACCACCACCGTTTTCCTTCCTTTTCTTTCTTTTGTCACTAACCTCCTCTTTGCCTATATATATGTCATAGGTCTTTTTCTTTTTTTTTCCTAGCATTTCAGCAGGCATATACATATATATATTATAAGTCTTTTTTTTTAAGTTTTTGGGCAGTTATAATAGTCTCCAATTGAGGTTAGTTTGCATGCTCTTTTTATTATTATTATTATTATTTTCTTTTCTTTTCATTAGACTATATATATAATTTAGTTTAAGTTTGTGATTTTTTTTAGGATTAAATGTTTAAATAGATTTTTGTATATAGTTAATTATGGTTCCTTAGGAGAACATATATATTTTTTTTAGGTTATAGGATTTTCGATCTTTTTGAAGAAATATTATGAGTACATATAAATATATATATATATATTTATCTCTTAAGCCATTTCGTTGGATCTCTATATTTAGGGAATAGGGTTATTTGGTTGGTACCTAAATATTAAGTATTTTCCTATTACTATATTTGTAAGATCTTAGTACCAGATCTGCATGCAGGTGAGTCCACAAACTCCGTTTTATTATGTTATTTCAAAAGTTACGGGCCATATAAATATGATTTCTAAACTTATCTACTATTTTTGAAACGGTATAACTTGCCAGGTTTTTCTTAATTGGAGATGTTCTCCACGATGTATTACATGTTCATTAGAAATGCATAGGAGCGGTGCTCCATATAGGTGTTGTCTTTTTAAAATAGATTATTATTATTGTAAAAAAGAACTAGTATGTACACGGGTTTTCTGTAAATATTTATAAGTTGGAAAATACCTTGGTTTTGAAAAGTTATATAATTTGGCATGCGTGAATGTAAACATAGCATGTTTATAAAATCTGCGTAAGCAACAGAATGCTTTGGCCCTAAAAAGTTACATTTTTTGACGTGCATGAATATAGGCCTGACATTGGCATAATTGTGAAATTTGCATAAGCATGTGGTGACTGGCGGATGGAGATTTTTTTTCTGAAAATATTCATGACCTGATTCTGCCCTGATGGTTGGACAAGCGGCCTTTCTATTTAAAAATTCATATGAAAACCCCATTCCAACCAGGGTTATAATTTTGGTTATGATCTTGTGTTCGGAAGCGCTAGAGGATTGCACTGTACGTGGCTCGTCCTCTATAAGAGGGCCTCTTCCGATGGCGTGGACGATTCAGACTCGAGAGAGTGGATCCACTTTAAGAGGGGTATAGACCGCAGAGGGTGTGGCCCAATCGGTCTACGTGGACACCATATCATGCTCTGCGGTAGGGTTCGACCACCTAGTGGAGAGTCAGGAGGGGCTCGACACCGAGGTTGGTCCCAGGGCAGACCTGATAGGTGCTCCAGGAGTTTGTAGCCTGATGTTTTGACCTGTGATATGGGAGTGCGGTTGTTTGGTAATCGAGTGCTCGTATGGCGTTTGGCTGGTATTGACTACGAGATGCCGAAACTTGATTCCGATGACCTCGTTATGGGATCCGGACTTTATCCGTGGAGCCCTACTGTTGCACTACATGTTCGTTTAAATTTAGGTGTAGAAGATGCATTGATGTGTCTTGATTATTTCAGACTTCCCAGCTGCCCTCGAAACCCTCATGTAGGTTCAAGCATCAGTTTTGTTAAAATAATAAAAGAAAATGTTTTCTTATAACATTGCATGAACTGTTTTGTGAAACTGCATCATCATTGTTTAAAGAAATCACTATGGCGCACACACACACATGTGGACTCACTGAGCGTTCGCGCTCACGTTTTTTC
Source organism: Catharanthus roseus (assembly GCA_028651295.1). NCBI lineage: Eukaryota > Viridiplantae > Streptophyta > Magnoliopsida > Gentianales > Apocynaceae > Catharanthus > Catharanthus roseus. The sequence goes on from JAPQWS010000142.1 coordinate 4,034,039, forward strand.
ATATCATGTTTTCTTCTTAGATTAACTCAGGACGATCAGAGATACAATAAACCGCTCAAGTTCTAGGCGTGGAGTTTTGGTTCGAGTCTCTCCGGAAGGACATGTGTTTCTGTTGTGCTTTCTTGTACTCGAGCCATTTGTAAAATATTTATATCTTTGTATCGAAATTATCATAAGATAAGAAGTTTTCTTGAACCTATATTTTGAGCGCCCTTTTAGTGTTCAGATTAGTTAGTTTTCCGCTGCATATTGTATATATACTTCTAAGTGTTGCCCAGGGGGTTATGTTCTTGATTTCTTTAGACTTATAGTTTAGTGCCGAGAGACATGCAGATACCCTACTCAGCCACAGTTGACCTAGTGTCAGAGTTGGGGGTATCACATGTAGTATTAGAGCTCTAGGTTTGATTGTGGTTGGAGTTAGTAGATCCTAGACGAGTACTAGGGGCCAAATGCATAGCTTTATTTTGCTCGAAGACTTTTAAGTTCCCTTGTCTCTTTCATTTTGCTCATCGTGTTATTAATCTTGTGGGAACAGTGCTCCTTTGTATACTATGCCATATCTTTGGTTATAACCACAATGAGAGGACATATAGATATGTTAAGCTTTTGAATTGATGATGGTTTAGGTGACCGTGGACTAAGACTATTTGAGTCATCAAAAAAGGTTACTTGTTCTGAGACTTTTAGCTCGATTAAGGGATTTCATGGGACATAAGGTATTAGGGGAAAACTCTGATGACTTACAGTGTATGAATTGCACAAAGAGTGAGTGTGAAGTTCTTATTAGGTATAAGATGTAATCCTTATTGATTTCTGTCATCCCTACTTCAGTAGTACCAAAGAACTCAATGTACCTTGTAAAATGGACACTTTCATTATTGTTGTCACAATAGAAAGAGCTCTCCAGTCCTTGGTTCTGTATTCGATATATATTAAGTATTATTTCACGTTGCCGATCGGTAAATGTAAAGATGGAGGTGAGCTAATAATGGGTTCAACTCGATAAGGAGAACAATAAGTGATGGCGAGGATGGGTAAAATAGAAGCCAAGTTTCTTAAGATTTGAAGTATTAGTATATCTTGTGAATGAGATATTGGTAGTCTAATATGAGAGTGGGGAACAATTGATATAGTTGTTGAGATCTTTCCGTGTGTTTATTATGAATTACGTCCAGAGTACTTTTGATAAGCTCAATGTTAGACCATAGTCTTTACGAAGAAGATATACCCAAACTGGGCTGGTGTACTTGCATTCTTTAGTTTACACTGTACATATATTTGAGTATAAATCTAGTTTTGTTAAGTGTGATTATTTAATGGCTCTATATACCCTGGAAGAGATTAGGATCATGTTGATTGCAAATTATGTTATGTATGGTACATCAATGATAGATTTTGTATGCATGCTCTACCTTGTGCACCAGTGACTATTTTTATTAATAGAGAGGATTTTCCATTCTTTATTTGATATACAGTTCTAGTGTGTGGTGTTTTGTATGTAAGTTTTAACCTATAAGTTAAAATTTAAGTATTTAACATTCGGTAGATGCTTTTGGAAAGGACGGTGGAAGTGCAAGGGGATAATAATTGTTTCAATCATTTGAGGGATCGGGTGTGATAGTAAGAATGGATTGGTTGACTGGACATGTGAATATATGCATTGTGGGTGGAATTTAGTCAAGTCTAGTCAGTCCATGTTTCTAACCTTTAGAGTTAAGATATCTAACGTACTTGTGTAACTAGTCTGACGAGAAGTCGATTCAATGATAAGGGAGTTACTAGATATCTTTAAAAGAAACTGGCGACTGCATCTCCAGAATGGGAAGTCAAGCCGAGGATAGAATCATAAATAGAGGATGAGCCGATATTTCAGATCACGTACTGGATGGACTGCCCGTAGACACCGAAGCAAAAGTAGTTGAAGGTACGATTCAAATATTTTCTCAACCAGCAAGAATAGTTATTGATCCAGGAGCTACGTATTCCTTTGTGAGTTTGCATTTCATAAAACATATTCATGTACCTTCTGTTGTCATGCGTTATCAGTTGATAATTAGCACTCCTATAGACGTGAATAAGATGGCTGTGGTCAAGTACCCAGATTGTGACATCTATGTCAAGAATGTGATTCTATCTGGTGACTTGACGGCCTTGCCATTTGAGGGTTATGGCGTGATACTTGGGATGGATAGTTGTCTAAACATTACGTTCGAGTAGACTGTGATGGAAGTTGGTTAAGTTTAGCAGACCGAGTATGTCAATCCTTGTATTCCAAGGGAATTGAACGAAAAGGAAAAATCCCTTCTTGTCTGGCATGGAAGCCAGGAAATTGTTATGGAAAGGATGTTAAGAGTACCTAGCATATTTACTCAACAAGCTTAAGGAAGAAGTAAAATTAAAGACAGTACCCGTGGTGAAGGAGTTTATAAATGTTTTTCCCAAGGAGTTAATGACGTTGCCCCCAAATCGAGACGTGGAGTTCAGCATAGAGTTGGTACCCGGTGCTAAACTAATATCTCGAACCCCCATAGCGGATGGTACAAGAAGGGTTGAGAGAGTTGAAACAGCAACTATAAGAATTGTTGCAATAAGAATATATCCATCCAAGTACATGTCCTTGGAGTGCATTAGGTTTGCTTGTAAAGAAGAAATATGGGGCCTTAGGTCTATGTGTGTAGACTACAGATGACTAAATAGTATGACAATTAAAAACAAGTACCCACTTCCACTTATTAGTGAGTTGTTTGATCACTTCGAGGAGTAGGATGCTATTCCAAATTAGATGTAAGACAAGGATACTATCAAGTACGAACAAAAGAAAGAGATATTCCCATGACATTTTCCAACACTATAGGGATTATAAGTCTGTCTTATGCCATTTGGATTGACAAGTGCACCTGCGACATCCATGGGATTAATGCATAGGATTTTCTGTTTTTACTTGGATAAGTTTGTGGTGATTTCCATTGCTGATATTCTTATGTATTAACCTAACCTCGAAGTACATGGACATCTATGAAGAATGTTTTAAATCCTATAGAAGCATAAGTTGTACATCAAGTTTAGTGAATGTAGGTTTTGAATGGTGACAAGTGACTTTCTTAGGGCATGTGTTTACTCTGGAAGGAGTATCAGTAGACCCAGCAAAGATGGAGCAGAAAGAATCCTAGAAAAAAACCAATAGAGGTACATATCTTCTTAAGTAAGAAAGGGTACTATATGAGATTCATAACAGACCTTTCTTTTAGAATCGTTAGACTTTTAGCACAACTTATAAGTAAAGTCATTGAGTTTAAATGGGTGGAGAAATGTGAGAGAAGTTTCTAAGAAGTAAAGCATCGACTAACTTCGGCACGAGTTGTGCTACTACCCAATTCAAGTGTGGAGTTTTCCCTATACAGGAAAGGCCTAGAGACAGTTTTGATGTAAGATAAATAGGTTGTTGATTATATTTGAATTATATTGAAAGATTATGAGCGGAACTATCCAACAAAAGATTTGGGGCTAATAACTATAGTGCGACTAGGAATTGGTGATTTCACTTATATGGGGAAAATATGAGATCTTGATTGATCATACAAGTTTATAGTACTCACTTTTCTAGAAGATTTCAATATAAGAAAATGTCGATGGATGAGGCTGCTGGAAGAATATCGATACCAAATTAACCAACATATGGAGAAAGCTAATGTGGTGATACATTTAGTTCTGTATTCGATCCATATCTATATATATATATATATCAAGTCTCACCTTAATCTCTACATTGCAACAGGATATTACAAGCACCCAAAAGAATAACATGAAATTCCTAGAGTTTAAGAACCGAGTGGAAGCTAAAGAGTAGACAGATTATCGGACATTAGAAATCGATAGGAGCTGGTACTTTCATAATCGGTTGTACATTCCTGACGGTACCGAGCTTAAGTGTGAAATACTAGAAGAAGCACACAGAACTAAGTATGCAATCCATGCTGGAGAGGATAAGATGTATAAAGATTTAAAGCAAAACTTTTGGTGGAATGGAATGAAGAGAGAGATTGTGCAGTACGTAGCAGTCTGTCTTACGTGTCAAAGGGTTAAGACAGAGCATAAAAAATCAGCAAAACTACTACAACCACTACATGTTCCTGAATGAAAATGGGATCATGTGACCATGGGCTTTGTCACAGGATTGCCCCAGACCAAGGGGTATAAGGACGCTATCTGGGTGATCGTTGATCGTCTAATGAAAGTGGCTTATTTTATTGCCATTAATATGACATACTCTTTGGATAAGTTGGCGCAGATTTATGTGGATGAGATTGTACGACTTCATGGGGTACCCGTTGATATTGTATCCGATAGAGACCCAAGGTTTACCCTTAAGGTTTTAGCCCAAGTTCCAGGCAATTATGGGAACCAACCTAAGTTATAGCGCCGCAGCACACCCCCAAACCGATTGACAGTCTGAAAGGACAATTCAAACCCTAGAGAATATGCTAAGAGCTTGCGCCTTGGACTTTGGGAATAAGTGGGTTGACAATCTTGCTTTGTGCTGAGTTTGCTTATAATAATAGCTATCACTCTTTGATAGGAATGGTACCATTTGAAGCATTATATGGTAGGAGATGCAGAACACCCTTGTACTGGGATAAGTCGGAGTTCGATCCCATTGGAGACAAAGAGACTTGATGCCGGAGTTGGAGGAAATGTAGAAACAAGTTAAGATAGCTCAAAATTGGCTTCGGACAACTAAAAATAGACAGAAGAGCTATACCGATAACCGAAGGAGAAATCTGGACTTTAGTATGGGAACTTGAGTTTTCTTAAAACTTACGCCTTGTCACAAAAAGTTTAGATATCTGAAGAAAGAAAAATTAAGCTCTCGATATATCGGACCGTTTGAAGTTATTGATAGGTAAAGTAGCGCATCGGCTAGCCTTGCCAAGTGAACTGATGGGGTGTACATGACGTATTTCATGTATAACAATTGAAGAAGTACTATCCTATACCTGATCATATTCTTAACGATGACAAATTGGAGTTACAAACTGACCTGTCATATAAAGAAAAATCAATTGAGATTGTAGAGGCGAAGCATAAAAGCGTTACGCGGGAGACAGATTTCAATATATCCTGGAGGCATCATGGAATTCAATAGGCAAACTGGGAGACTAAGGCATACCTGAAGAAGGAGTATTTAGAAATTGTGGGTACGTAACTATTAAATTTCGAGGACGAAATTTCTTTTAAGGAGGGTAAAATGTAACGCCCCACCTAGTAAGCACTTAGCATGACTCTAAAAATTGTAGGCATTATTAAAGTAGGGTTTGGGACCTGACCTAGTGGAGTAGAGTGTTTTCAATATTTAGTGGTATTTTGGAGATATTTAGGATTGAGAGAAAAATTTTATTATATTAAGCTTTTATTAGTGGGGTTTATAGGTACCTTTAAGTGAGAATATTTTTTAAGATACCTAGTATGTGTCTTTTTAGAAATTTAAATACTTGATATTCCCATATAAGGTTACAAAAAAAAAAAAAAAAAAACCCTTAATGAGTAACGTTGCTGCCACCTCCACCTTTCCACCCGTCACCACCACCATTTTCCTTCATTTTCTTTCTTTTGTTACTAACCTTCTCTTTGCCTATATATTTGTCATAGGTCTTTTTCTTTTTTTCTTTTTTTTCTAGCATTTTGACAGCCATATACATATATATTATTAGTCTTTTTTTTTTAAGTTTTTGGGCAGCCATAATAGTCTCCAATTGAGGTTAGTTTGCATGCTCTTTTTATTATTATAAATTATTATTTTCTTTTCTTTTCATTAGACTATATATATAATTTAGTTTAAGTTTGTGATTTTTTTTAGGATTAAATGTTTAAATAGATTTTAGTATATAGTTAATAATGGTTCCTTAGGAGAACATATATATATATATATATTTAGGTTATAGGATTTTCGATCTTTTTAAAGAAATATATGAGTACATATATATATATATATCTTAAGCCATTTCATTGGATCTCTATATTCAGGGAATATGGTTATTTGGTTGGTACCTAAATATTAAGTATTTTCCTATTACTATATTTGTAGGATCTTAGTACCAGATCTGCATGCAGGTGAGTCCATAAACTCCGTTTTATTATGTTATTTCAAAAGTTACGGGTTATATAAGTATGATTTCTAAACTTATCATAAAATATCTACTATTTTTGGAACAGTATTACTTGCCAGGTTTTTCTTAATTGGAGATATTCTCAACTATGTGTTACATGTTCATTAGAAATGCATAGGAGCTGTGCTCCATATAGGTGTTGTCTTTTTAAAACAGATTATTATTGTTGTAAAAAAGAACTAGTATGTACACGGGTTTTCTGAAAATATTTATAAGTTGGAAAATACCTTGGTTTTGAAAAGTTATATAATTTGGCATGCGTGAATGTAAACATGGCATGTTTGTAAAATCTGCATAAGCTGGAGAATACTTTGGTCCTAAAAAGTTACATTTTTTTACGTGCATGAATATAGGCCTAGCATTGGCAGACTTGTGAAATTTGCATAAGCATGTGGTGACTGGCGGATGGCGATTTTTTTCTAAAAATATTCATGGCTCGTATTGACTACGAGATGCCAGAACTTGGTTCCGATGACCTCGTTATGGGATCCGGACTTTGTCCGTGGAGCCCTACTATTAAATTACATGTTCATTTAAATTTGGGCGTAGAAGCTGCGTTGATGTGTCTTCATTCGCTCAGACTTCCCAGCTGCGCTCGAAACTCTCATGTAGGTTCAGGCATAAGTTTTGTTAAAATAATAAAAGAAAATGTTTTCTTATAACATTGCATGAACTGTTTTGTGAAACTACATCATCATTATTTTAAAGAAATCACTATAGCGCACACACACACACACATGGACTCACTGAGCGTTCGGGCTCACATTTTTCCATATCATGTTTTCTTCTCAGATTAACTCAGGACGGTCAAAGATACAATAAACCTCTGAAGTTCTAGGCGTGGAGTTTTGGTTCGAGTCTCTCCGAAAGGACATGTGTTTCTGTTGTGCTTTCTTGTACTCGAGCCATTTGTAAAGTATTTCTATCTTTGTATCGGAATTATCATAAGATAAGAAGTTTTCTTGAACCTATATTTTGAGCCCCCTTTTAGTGTTTAGATTAGTTAGTTTTCCACTGCATATTGTATATATTCTAGGGTTATGTTCTTGTTTTCTTTAGACTTATAGTTTAGTGCAGAGAGGCACGTAGATTCCTTACTCAGCCGCAGTTCACCTAGTGGCAGAGTTGGGGGTATCACAGTACTTTCGTTGGCACAAAAATAAACTCGAAGGATTCCTTGCAATTTCAATGCCCAAAAAATATTTAAGAGGACCTAAATCCTTCATGTAAAAGCAGCTATTCAAGGAAGCTTTGAATGCATTTATAAAAGGTAGTGAATTTCCAGTAAGTAATAAATCGTCCATATAAATGAGAACGCACAAAAAAAAAACATTATCCTTTGATTATGTAAAGAGCGAATAATCTCCATAAGACTGGGAAAAACCATAGTTACGAAGAGCAGCAGTTAGCTTGGAAAACCAACACTGAGGGGCTTGTCGAAGGCCGTATAAAGATTTCTTCATAAGACAAATCTGTCCGTGAAAAGAAGGACGAAAACTAGGTGGGGGACGCATATAGACTTCTTCCTTTAAATCTCTATGTAGAAATGCATAGTGGACATCCATCTGATGAATAGGCCAGTTTCGAGCAGTAGCAACAGGGGCAAAAGTGTTTGTAAAATCAATGCCGACCATTTGTGTGTTGCCCAGAATTACCAAGCGAGCCTTGTATCGCTCGATGGTACCATCCACTTTATATTTAATGCGATAAACCCATTTACTGTCAAGAGCACGTTTGACAGGGGGCAAGGATGTCAAAGTCCATGTGCTATTTTTTTCTAATGCATCAATTTTTTGTTGCATTGCAGTGTACTATTTAGAATAAAAAACTACCTTAGAGTAGGTAGTGGGTTCTGATTCTGTGGCCACGGATGCTAAAAAATATCTATGTGAAGAAGAAAATTTTCCATAGTCCACAAAGTGTGTTATAGGATAAAGGGATGTATTTGAGAGGTCTGAAGAGGGTGAGCGAGTGGAAGAGGAATAGGATATAGAAGACTTCCATATTGCATTAAGTTAAAATCCCGGAGTCGAGCAGGAACCTTTTTAATTCGAGTGCTTCTTCTTGCACTAATTATTTCTGTGGGCTGGCTTGGGGGTGCTGGATCAGGCACTGTTGGATGAGAATCAGCTGGATGGGATGCAGCCAAAGTGGACTGGGCCGTGGAGTCAACTGGATAGAGTATGATTGCGGTTGGGCTGGTGCGGTCGATCTGGTCCGTGACTTGGGCCTCGGTGAAGACTGGACGGGAAGCGGTGCTCGCTGGGCCATCATACTGGGCCACGCTGTCGACTAGATCGGATGCGGCTGAAGTGAGGTGTTTTGGAAATTGGGCTGCGATCCTTGTTTGCTGCTGGGTTGCGTGAGGCGCAGTTGGCCTACTTACTGCTGGTCCAGGACAAGATGTGGCTAGGCTACTAGTTTCGGGCCAATTTGTTTGAGTAGATGACTGGAATAGTGTGCTATTTTCATGAAATAATTCACTCCACCTTTCTTGTAAGCTCAAAATTTGTTCTCCAAAATTATAATATCGTGAAAAATCTGGAATACATTGTGGGGTGTCTGATTTTTCTTTATAGGGAAAATTGGTCTCACCAAAAATTACATCTCTGGACAAAATAAACTTTTCTCTTTCCAAGTCATAAAATTACCAACCTTTCTTGTTGAAGGGATATCCAAGGAAGACACACATTCTGCTTCGGGCTAGGAATTTATCTCTAGGCAGATCATGATCATGGACATAAGCTAAACACCCAAAACTTTTAATATGAGAATAAGATGGCATTTTCCCATGTAGTATCTCATAAAGCTTTTTTTCATGTAACAATGAAGAGAGTGTGTGATTGATAAGATATCCGACTGTCAGAACACATTCTCCCCAAAATTTTATGGGCAGGTTAGCTTGAAACCGGAAAGCACGAGCGACATTCAGAATATGTCGATGCTTCCGTTCGACCTTGCCACTTTGTTGTTGGGTCCCAGCGATGGTGGTCTGATGTATCATGCCATGGGTAGAAAAATATTACTTTAGACAAATAAATTTTGTAGCATTATCACTCCGGATGTGTTTACAGTTTTGCCAAATTGGTTTTCACCATGGCAAAATAGTCTTTTAAAATGGATGCAACTTCACTTTTTTATGAGATCAAATATATCCAGACTGTCTTGGAATAATCATCTACTATTGTAAGAAAATAAGAGGCACCGATAGTAGATACAGTTTTATATAGTCCCAATAAATCACAATGAATTAAATCAAAAGTCGGAGATGCCTTATTTATACTCAAAGGAAAACCGTCACGAGTCTGTTTAGCACGCAGACAAATATTGTAAGGTGCATATTTGGTACTAGAATCTTTAGAAAGTCCCAAGAAATTATTCACCACAACATCTGAAGGATGGTCCAATCAGATATGCCATAATATGCTAGAATCAAGAACATCACTAGAAAAAGCATATAAAGCTGATAATCGCAACGGCTTGTAGAAGAAATGTATAACACAAAAATTATCAGAAATGGTGATAAAACACGGAGAGTCTCGGGCCAATTGAGACAAGAAAATTATGTTGCATTTAAGTTCAGGAATTAAAAGCACATTTAGGAGTTTGAGTCTAGGAGTTAAGGAGACCATTCCTTCTTGTAGAGCAATTGCCTTAGTACCATTAGGTAGACCAATAGTATAGGGGTAGACATTATTTAAATTGCTCAAAAAATCTTTTCTACCAGTTATGTTATGAGAACATCCTGAATCCAAAATCCATAAATTTTGCATACCAGATAATTTGTCAGATTGAGTGGTATCTGTGTTATTTATAATAGTCAACAATTTTGACCACTGTTCACTTGATAAATTGGGAATATTGTTGCTAGAAGCAGATAACAAGATAGCCCCTATGCTGGAAGCAAACAAAGAACACTTTAACAAAAAGTGATTGGAGGCTCGGCTGTAAGGGGTTTCCACATTTGGAAGACTGTTGTTGTTGTTGAAGCTTCCTGCTCAGCTGAAGGTTTCTGTACCGGTGATGGTCGTCGTTTCTTCGCATTGGACGGTTGCGGCGGTATTGGCCCACGCATCAGCTGATCGTCCTACCTGCATAAGCTACTGCTGTTGTCTTACTATACCGCGGCCAGAAATAGGCGAGATCTGCCACGCCATCCACCTCTGTTGCCGCAACCTGGTGGTGTTCTGTGGCCACCGACGACTGTTGCAGCAGTCTTGGGCCACCATTCAATAGAGATCTGAGCAGAATAAGGACGAGCTCGACTGTCGTGAACTCCTTTTGTGGTTTGTGTTCCTCATCTGCTGTGACTGAATGGAGGTCCGCTCCGATTACAATGCCTGCAAACTATGCCGCACCAGGTTGAAGACAATGAACCCGGCGATGAACGCGGTGAGCAGCGGTGAAGGCCATACTTTCACTGTTTCTTCTTTTTTTCATTGTTTCTGTTCGAGCAAATTTTTTTTTTCTTTTCAAACTTGGCTTTGATACCATGAAAGTTTCCAATTGAGAAAACAATCCAATATTTTATGTCTGTTATTGTAGAATAAGGTACATTATATACTTGTCAGGTATGACAAATCCCAAATAAATCATAATTAGGAACCTAATCTAATTAGGACTTATAAACCTAATCTAAGTAGAACTAGAAGACCAAATTATAGCATTAGGAGACTAATTACATAAAAATAATAATCCTATTATAAGTCATAATCGTAATCCTTAATGTTGTTAAGGATAAGGACTATGGAATTATAATCAGATTAGGATTATTTATTGTATTAGTTCTCTTATTATATTAGTATCCGAACATCATGTTCATGTAATTTAATCCTAATCATAAGTAGATTAGCTTCCTAGTTAAAATAGATTTAGGATTCATCGATGCTTGACAACTATATAATGTAAACTATTTTGCTATAGTAAACAGAAAACATTGATTGTTTTCCCCACTGAAAACATTCATGGTATCAGAGTCTTTGTCTAAATTCTCATAATGAATAACGACAGAGAAGATGCCGGTAATGTTGATAATAATATGGTAGAAGAAAGCCATGTTCGTGGTATGAATAAAGATGCTTACTTTGTAGCATCCTTAGACGGTCTCGTGCTGATCATCACGACAGTCTAATTGAAAGAAAACGACAAAGATAATAATTATGCCGAGTGGGCAAAAGCTATACGCTTAGCCTTACGTGCAAAGAAAAAATTGGGATTTGTAGATGGCACAATTCCCATTCTAGAAGATAATCCAGACAAAGAGGAAGAATGGTAGGAAATTAACACCTGATAAATTCGTGGATCCTCAATACTATAATGCCTTCACTCATATCTATAAATTACTCTGAAAGGGCTGATGAATTATGATCAAATTTAAAGGAAAGATTTTTAGTTGGAACCAAACCGCAAAAATATGAATTGAAAACCGCTTTAGCAAACTACAAACAATGAGGAGATTCGATTAATGTGTATTACTCACGTTTGAAAAAATTATGGGACGAGCTGGAAAACTACTCTCAACTTCCTTCCTCCACAGATATAGAACTTTCAACAACAGTTATAAATGAAAGAGAAGAAGAAAAAGTTTTTCAATTTTTAATGGGATTAAACAGTGCAATTTATGGCACCATTCGATCTCATTTAATTCAACAAGAACCAATGCCCAAGATAAAAACGGTTCTCGCCCAGATCTGTAAAGAGGAACAACATCGAAATCTCGCACGAGCAGAAGAACGCAGCAGTGATGGAGTCACCTTCGCAGCGGCAAGAACTGGCCGGCATCACCTCACCAACGTGACAGCAAAACTAGACCGATCTTCCATGGGACAAGCTCGTTGCAGCCACTGCAATCGGAGTGGCTACAACATTGACGGCTGCTTCCAGTTGATAGGCTGCCTTGACTGGTGGCCAAAATCGAGCGGCGCCGGCAGAAACCAAGGAGGAAAAGGAAGCTCACTTACCGGAAACCATGGAGGTCGCAGCGGCACTACAGCTGAAGATCCAGGACTCCGAGGTAGGGAGAGCTATGGCCGAGGTCACGACGGCCATATGAGCTCCGGACAACAACAAATTGGAGAAGCAAGCTCTGGTTGGGCAAACACGGCGGTATCCTCTCTGTCGGCATCGACTGGTAGAAACAATAATAGTGTTCCTGCGGCAGCTTTTCATGAAAAAGACATGGCTACTTTCCCACATCTCAGCAAACACTAATGGGCTATACTGTTGACCATAATAAATAATTCAAATCATGATCAAGAAAATAAATTATCTGGTATGAAAAATTTATGGATTTTGGATTCAAGATGTTCTCATCACATGACTGGTAGAAAGGATTTTCTAACCAATCTAAAACCTACCTATCCTTATACAGTTGGTCTGCCTAACAGTAACAAGGCAATTGCACTACAAGGAGTGGTTTCCTTAAATCCTCGCCTTAAACTTTTTAGTGTGTTTTATATTCCTGAGATTAAATGCAATTTGATTTCTTTAGCCCAGTTGGCACGTGACTCAAAGTATTTTATCACTTTGTCTGATAATTTTTGAGTAATACAGGATCGTACCTCGATGAGGCTGCTGGAGTGGGTGAGCAATGGAATGAGATATTTTTCTACAAACACTTGGAGCCATCATCTCTATTTGCCTTTTCTAGCACTATTTGGACTCAAGCACTTTATGGCATACGATTAGGTCATCCGTCAGATTTTGTGGTGAACAAATATTTGGGCAATTCTGCAAAATCTAGAAACAGAATACTCCTTGCAATATTTGTTTACATGCAAAACAAGCTCATGACCGTTTTCCTTTAAGTATAAATAAAACTTCTGCAATTTTTTATTTAATTCATTGTGACCTGTGAGGCCTATACAAAACTGTTTCCACTATAGGAGCTTCATATTTTCTTACTATATTGGATGACTATTCAAGAGCAGTATGGACATATTTAATTTATGAGAAGAGTGAAGTCGCATCAGTTTTAAAGGAGTATTTTTCCATAATCAAAATCCAATTCCACAAAACAGTTAAAATCGTTCGAAGTGACAATGGAACATAATTTATTTATCTAAAATCATATTTTTCAGCACATGGTATGATAATCAAACAACCATCGCCGGCACCCCTCAACAAAATGGTCGAGTGTAACGTAAACATCGCCATATATTCAACGTCGCTCAGGCTTTACGGTTTCAAGTTCACCTGCCTACAAAGTTTTGGGGAGAATGTGTTTTAACAGCCAGATACCTCATCAATTGTACCCCATCTTTATTGTTGGATGGCAAGACGCCATATGAAATGCTATACGGAACAACCCCATCATACTCTCACATTAAAAGTTTTGGGTGCTTAGCCTATGTCCATGATCATCAATTACCAAGAGATAAATTTCGTGCCCGAAGCCGAATGTGTGTTTTCCTTAGTTATCCCTTCAACAAGAAAGGTTGGCGATTTTATGATTTACAAAATAAGAAATTTCTTCTATCCAGAGATATAATCTTTGATGAAACAAGGTTTCCTTACAAAGAAATTTCGGATACTTCAGACAATACCTCAAATTTCTCCCAATATTATAATTTTGGGGAACAAATTCTAAGCTCCTCCAGCAGTCCAATTCTTAGTGGGCCAGCCTCTTCTGGCCCGGATCCTCCTAACAGAGAAACAGCTCTAGCGGTTGGCCCGAATCCTCCTAGCAGAAACACCAGTCCAGCAAAAGCTTCCAGGCAGGCAGGCCCAACTACATCATCCTCTATCATGTCACGTCGGCCCAAGACAACTGGCCCAGTGCACTAAACCCAGCAGAAGCTTCTTCAAACATTTCCAGCGGGCCCAGCTACACGGCCCAACCAGTCTAGCAACAGACACTGGTCCATCCCACTCCTCACATCAACTTCTCGCTGGTCCACCCGACTCCTCCACGTCACCTGCAGGCGCTCCAATCCAAGCTGATCCATCTTTACCTTGCGGTCCAATCCCGGCTCTAGTCCAAGCCCACCTCCATGCGACCAACATCCTTGTCTTCTTTTCTAGGCCCAGCCGCACCAAACACATTATCGAAACCTTTGCTCCTGTTGCTAAAAGGGTCACTGTTCGTACTTTACTTTCCGTGACTACCGCCCGAAACTGGCCTATACATAAGATGGATGTTCACAATGTCTTTCTCCATGGTGATTTAAAAGAAAAAATTTATATGCGTCTACCACTTGGATTTCGTCCTTCTCACCATGGCCAAGTCTGTCTTCTGAAGAAACCTTTATACGGCCTTCGCCAAGTTCCTAGATATTGGTTCTACAAACTCACCGCCACTCTTCGAAAGTTCGGATTTTCACAATCCTATGCGAATTACGCCCTCTTTACTTATTTCCGGAATAATATCTTTCAGTGTGTTTCATATACGTCGATGATTTATTACTTACTAGAAATTCTCTGCTGTCTATTCACAAGTTTAAAGAATCCTTACATAACTGCTTTCACATGAGGACTTAGGTCCCCTGAAGTATTTCTTAGGGATTGAAACTGCCAGAAACCCTTCAGGGTTATTTTTATGCCAACGAAAATACACTTTGGAGCTTCTTTCTTAAACCAGTTTGCTCGGGGCTAAACCATCTTTCACCCCTATTGAACTGAATCATCAGTTGGCCAAATCCTCCAGTCCATATTATGCTACACCAGATCGCTATCGCCGGCTCATTGGTGAGTTAATATATCTTACTCTTACCCGTCCTGAACTTACCTATGCAGTTCATATTCTCACTCAGTTTATGCACACTCCTTGGATTGATCACTGGGATGCTGCTCTCCGAGTAGTCCGCTAACTTAAAGGAAGATCAGGCCGTGTTATTTTTCTACGATCCAGTTCTCCACTATTACTAACAGCATATTGTGATTCTACTTGGGCTACTTGTCCAGTTACTCGTCGTTCTGTCACTGGCTACTTTATTTCCTTAGGCGGTTCCCCTATTTCATGAAAACCAAGAAACAACATATTGTTTCTCGATCTTCTGCTGAAGCCGAATATCGCTTTATGGCTATGATTTTGTGTGAATTAAAATGGTTATCCGGTTTACTTAGGGATCTTCATGTACCCATCACTCATCCTATTCCATTACATTGTGATAATCAAGCTGCGCTTCATATTGCAGCTAATCCGGTTTTTCATGAACGTACTAAGCACATAGAGGTCGACTGTCATTTTGTATGGGATGCATGTCAAGCCAAGTTTATCTCCCCCTTTTACATTCACAGTGAGTTCCAACCTGCTGATATTCTCTCCAAAGCTCTTCATCCTAATTCCTTTCATCAGCTAGCTTGCAAGTTGGACATTACCGACCTTCATGCTCCAACTTGAGGGGGAGTGTTAAGGATAAGGACTATGGAATTATAATCAGATTAGGATTATTTATTGTATTAGTTCTCTTAATATATTAGTATCCTAACATCATGTTCATGTAATTTAATCCTAATCATAAGTAGATTAGCTTCCTAGTTAAAATAGGTTTAGGATTCATCGATGCTTGATAACTATATAATGTAAATTATTTTGCAATAATAAACAACAACATGCCTAGTTGAAGATATTCAGCCCACCACTGCTGGAATTAGAAAAAGTACCCGAATTTAAACCGTTCCAGCTCGACTCCGAGACTATAATTGTAATACCATATAGAAGTTTTTTATATCTCATTCCACTTCTGCTCCCTCTCTCTTCATACCTCACAGTTACGTCTCTTTACCCTTCACCAATTTTGTGAATTATGAAAAATTCTTTTCCTCCCATAATTCATAGAGGGATCATATTCGTCATCTTCATTAGCAAACAACTTGGTAACTCAATTTTCTGCCGTCGGGATTGTTCCTCCACTTGGGGATTTTCATTCATCAAAACATCATATGCATTTTTATCAAGCCTTCTGCTTTAGTGACTTTTGATTTCTTCGCACTTCGTTCAGGAGATCTTAGTGGTTTCGACATGGAGTGGTAGCTAAGGCCACCCCAGGAGAGGCGGCCTCTCATTCTTGGGAAGGTCTGGACTTTAGTTGTTGGGAGGTTTGGCACAAGCCATTCAACTTTAGTTTATATGAATATAGAAAAGTAAAAAACCATTTCTTGGGATATTTTGCGACTCGCTTGCGGGATATTTGAGAATAATTTCCTGAAATTATAAAAAATAAATAAA
Source organism: Catharanthus roseus (assembly GCA_028651295.1). Lineage (NCBI taxonomy): Eukaryota > Viridiplantae > Streptophyta > Magnoliopsida > Gentianales > Apocynaceae > Catharanthus > Catharanthus roseus. The sequence continues at coordinate 4,050,374 of JAPQWS010000142.1, forward strand.
ACAGAATTTCAGCCAAAAACCTGGAAAAACCCAAACCCAAAATCCTCTCTCCGTGCAGCTACAAAACTCTCTCACAAACTACAAAACCTTATCATCGTTTCTCTCCCCCCTTCCCTCCCTCCATCATCTCATCTCCTCTCTTCTCGTCTTCTTCAGACCCGCTATCGAAATCCTTATCCGTCCACAAAAGCTTCCTAAACGCTTTTCCCCAATCCCAATTCTCAGTCGGCCCTATTCTTCCTTGCCTCCAATTCATTTCTTTTGCGTTTTCTAAGCGGAGGATTCAAGAAACTCCATGGAAGCCAAGGATGCTGCAACGTCTCCTGTTTCAGGTTCTTCCCCTATCACCGCCTCTTCTTATAATGTGTCTGAAACTGAAAATGTTATTCAAATGAGTGGTAATACTGGTCAGAAAATTAATGGTAGTGCTAGCAGTGGTATTGTTAATGGTAGTTATGGTAATATTTCTGATGATGATGAGGGGTTTGTGAGTGGTGAGGAGGACTTTGAGGCATCATCCGAGAGGCCAATTGTGGCTGACAAGGATGAACAGGCCTCAGTAAAAATTAATTCTGATGGCCCTTCTTTTGGTTCTTCAGAAATATCCGGACCTGCTGTGGAAAAGGTTGCGGTTTCTGAGCCTTTGTTGGAGGATGATGTCGAAAAAATGAATAAGAGTCTAGTCTTGGAAGGTGAGAAGGATGATGCTGAAGTTAAGTCCGGGGAGTTGGTGATTGAAGGATCCTCTGGGGTTGGGGACTCGGGTGATTCTAGTTCTGTTATTGGGGGAGGTGCTCCTGATGCTGACTATAAGGCACCCCTACTTGAGGGATTGGAGGGGAAGCCTGAAGTCCATGCCTCTGTTGAGAATCCAGAATCCAAGCTGGATGAGAGTGGTGGCCAGGTTCAGGATAAAACTGTTGAGGGTGTCTCTGATTACAAGGCAGCCCTACTTGAGGGATTGGAGGGGAAGCCTGATGCCACTGCATCTGTTGAAAATCTAGAAACCAAGTTGGATGAGAACGGTAGTGAGGTTCAGGGTAGCACTGTTGAGGATAAGGTGCTGGTGGGTGCAAACATGGATGAGAGTGGGGGTTCGGTGACTGGGGAGGAGGTGGAAGAGGGTAAGGTGAAGGATGATGAAGCTGGAGGAGATGAACCGATTGACACTGGAAAAGAGATCAAAGAAGTTGCAGCTGTGGCTGAAGAGACTTCAATTCCATGTAATGGCACTGACCAAATGGATGAGCCTGTTCAATCTGAGATGGTTGAAGTAGAAGTAGATGGAACTAAGGTTACCTCCAAAGGAGATGCCGTTGTTGAAGCCATTGATGTTGATGTGGTGGTTCCAGGTATTGCTGTTATTGGGAAGACAGCAGAAAAGGAGGTTGCAGTCAAAGAGGAGGAGCATGCAGCTGCTGATCGTCAGACTGTGGTTACTACTAATGATTCAAAATTCACTGTTCTTGAAGATCATGTTAGTGCAGACAACATTGCCACTGATAAACCAAGCTCTGAACCTCAACTTGGGTACGATGTTGAGAAAGCAGAACAATTGCCTGCTGAGGCTGAGAATGGTGAAAAGTTCGACCTTGGAGGTGCTGTTGATGCTTCTGATATTGTGAATGGGCCTGAACCTGTGGAGATGAAGAATATTGGAGTGATGCCAAAGGCTGAGGTTGAGAAACTAGTTGCTTCTGAGACCAAAGGCAATGGAACTGCAGATGGTGTTGTTGGCTTTGAACACAATGGATTGGTAGACAGCCAATCTGTTGAGCCTCATTTGCACAAGTATGCTCAACCAATATCCACACATGAGGCTCAGGAAATTGCAGAACATGAAGCTAAAGATGAAGTAGAGGAAGAAGATGATGATGCTGAGGGCTCAATTTCAGATGAAGATACTGATGGTATGGTCTTTGGAAGCTCTGAAGCTGGCAAACAGTTCATTGAGGAATTGGAACGTGCTTGTGCTTCAGAAGCAGAGAATTCTCATGATAATTCACAGAGAGTTGATGGCCAAATTGTCACAGACTCGGATGAGGAAGTGGACACTGATGAAGAAGCAGAAGGCAAAGAGTTATTTGATTCTGCAGCCTTAGCGGCGCTCCTGAAAGCTGCTACTGGTGCTGATTCCGACGGTAGCAGCATTAGGATAAGCTCTCAAGATGGATCTAGGCTTTTCTCGGTTGAGCGCCCTGCTGGTTTGGGATCCTCACTCCGTTCACTGAGACCTGCTCCCCAGCCTAACCGTCCAAGTATTTTTGGTCCTTCCGCTGTTTCAAACATTGGAGATGCTGACAACTTGAGTGATGAAGAGAAAAAGAAACTGGAGAAGCTACAGCAGATCAGAGTGAAGTTTTTGAGGCTTGTTCATAGACTAGGCCTTTCTCCGGATGAAACACTGGCAGCACAAGTTCTTTATCGCCTTGCCCTTGTTGCAGGAAGACAAAGTGGTCAAGTGTTTAGCATTGATGCTGCCAAGAGGACAGCTCTGCAGCTTGAAGCAGAGGAAAAGGATGATTTGAACTTTTCTGTAAACATCCTGGTTCTTGGGAAATGTGGAGTGGGAAAAAGTGCTACCATAAATTCAATTTTTGGAGAAGAAAAGACCCTGATCGATGCATTTCAACCTGCCACTAATGCTGTGAAAGAAATTGTTGGATGCGTGGATGGAGTAAAGATCAGGGTTTTTGATACACCTGGCCTGAAATGTTCTGTGATGGAACAAGCTTTGAACCGGAGTATCTTGTCTTCGGTAAAGAAAGTCACCAAGAAAAATCCACCAGATATTGTCCTTTATGTGGATCGGTTGGATAGCCAATCTAGAGATCTCAATGATCTGCCATTATTGAGGACTATCACGAGTTCTCTTGGGCCCTCTATTTGGAGAAGTGCCATAGTGACCCTCACTCATGCTGGTTCAGCACCTCCAGATGGGCCTTCTGGATCCCCTTTGAGCTATGAGGTATTTGTTTCCCAAAGATCTCATGTGGTTCAGCAGTCTATTGGACATGCTGTAGGCGATCTCCGCATGATGAGTCCAAGTCTGATGAATCCGGTTTCTATTGTTGAAAACCATCCTTCATGTCGAAGAAACAGAGAAGGCAATAGGGTCCTGCCCAATGGCCAGAGCTGGAGGCCTCAGCTACTGTTGTTGTGCTACTCAATGAAGATCTTGTCAGAAGCAAATTCTCTCTCAAAGCCCCAAGATCCATTTGACCACCGTAAGCTCTTTGGGTTCCGAGTTCGCTCACCACCTCTTCCTTATATGCTGTCTTCCATGTTGCAGTCTCGTCCACACCCGAAGCTTTCCACTGAGCAGGGTGGAGACAATGTTGATTCTGATATTGACTTGGACGACTTATCAGACATTGAGCAAGATGAAGAAGATGAGTATGACCAGCTTCCTGCATTTAAACCTCTTAGGAAACCTCAAGTTGCAAAGCTCAGCAGAGAACAGAGGAAGGCGTATTTTGCGGAGTATGATTATCGGGTGAAACTCCTACAGAAGAAACAATGGAAAGAAGAGTTGAGAAGAATTAAAGAGATGAAAACGAAGGAGAAGGATGCCCAAGTTGACTATGGTTTCACAGAGGAAGAAGCTGATCCAGGAGCTGCAGCTCCTGTGGCAGTTCCATTGCCTGACATGGCGCTGCCTCCTTCTTTTGATAGTGATAATCCTGCCTACAGGTATCGATTCTTGGAGCCGACTTCTCAGTTTCTTGCGAGGCCTGTTCTGGACACCCATGGTTGGGACCATGATTGTGGATATGATGGTGTGAATGTCGAACACAATCTAGCCCTTGCCAGCTGCTTTCCAGCATCTGTGACGGTTCAAATCACAAAGGACAAGAAGGATTTCAGCATCAGTTTGGATTCTTCTATTTCAGCAAAGCATGGTGAGAATGGATCAAGCATGGCAGGGTTTGATATCCAAAGCATTGGAAAACAGCTCGCATATATTGTCCGAGGAGAAACCAAATTCAAAAATCTGAAAAAGAACAAGACTGCTGGAGGAATATCTGTGACATTTCTAGGCGAGAATGTTGTCCCGGGAGTCAAGATTGAAGATCAGATCACGCTAGGCAAGCAGTACGTATTGGTTGGAAGTGCAGGGGCTGTTCGATCTCAGAACGACACAGCTTATGGAGCCAACTTTGAAGTGCAGAGAAGGGAGCAAGATTTTCCAATCGGGCAGGTCCAATCCACATTCAGCATGTCAGTGATCAGATGGAGAGGGGATTTAGCACTTGGTTTCAACAGTTTAGCTCAGTTCTCGGTCGGAAGAAACTCAAAAGTTGCTGTTCGAGCAGGAATAAACAACAAGCTAAGTGGACAGATAACTGTTAGAACAAGCAGTTCAGAGCATCTATCTCTTGCACTCGCAGCCATTATTCCAACTGCTATTTCTGTGTACAAGAAACTCTGGCCTAGCGTTGGCGACAAGTATTCCATGTACTAGTTAGTTTGGCATTTCAAAAACCTTTTTTTTGGGTGGGGGGTTGTTTTTCATTCATGCATGGATCGAACTACTGCTGGATCATTGCAGATTTTGTTATTTCTTTTGTTCCAATACTAGTTTAATGGTAATTTTGATTTAGAACAGCTTCTGGTATTTTTGTTTAGCGCGAGCAAATGTATGAGAAATGAGAAGGTACAATTTTCATTTGAATAATTTTGCTCTGAGAATATGACTTGTCCTGCCCCAGTAGCAGTATTCACTTCATCTTTTGCTTCTCTTCTCTGTACTTGTAGTAGAAAATTTTGTATTACTCCGGTTGCGATCTTTTAGTACTGGATTATGTATTACATGATTCTGGATCATATTGCTCCTCTCGAATTGAAGCAAAGTTCATATTACAATATCTTAATTAATTAACTCCATTTATAAAACATTTATCCTCTCCTTTTATTCAAAATAAAAATCTATAAATATGACTCTTGATTCTTTAATATATCTTTTAATATGATGTTATATTACTTTTTCTGTTAAGATTTATTTTTAGAGTTTATTATTTATTTTTATTTATAAAATTTATTATTGAGAAATTAGCTCAAAATACTACTAAACAAAGGTCATATTTCTCTTTGTCATTAAATTTCATTTTTTAAGTCTTTTTGCCACTCAACAATTCTTGTACTTTTTTTTCATGCCATCTTATATTTCTATCAATTTATACGTGGAAGTGGAAATAGTTATGATGATTACTTTATCCTTTATAAGTGTTTTACATATTCAAATTATGTCGGATTTCACTATAGAAAGTGATAAAATGACATAAAAGAAGGTATATAAATTGTTTAGTAGCACAAAAGTGAAAAATAAAATTTGATGACAAATAAAAAGATAACATTTCTTTAGTGATATTTTAAACTAATCGCAATCTAGTATATTATAAAATGAAATGAATATCATAGAAAAAGTGATTAGAATATATACATTAGAGAATGTGATTGGGAAGTTTGCCGAAAATAGTATGAACATGTTTCCTAATGTGTTGCCTGAAGTACAATTCTCTCTTATACTATGCATCCAAGTATACCATTCAAGGTGTACCTTATTCCAAAAAAAAAAAATCTCGCGTATCCCACTCTCATCTCATGCACGTGAAACGCACAAGCCCGCTAAAACATTTATCTGAAACATAAGGCACGTAATGTGATAAAAGTAGGCATGTTCAATGCTAAGACTATGCACACAATGATAAAAGTAGGCACATCTATTAATAAAACTAGGCACACAATATTATAATCCACTAAACCTGTAAAAATTGACTATAAAATCTAAAAATAAAACTAAACATAACCATTTTTAAAAAATACAAAAAATATCAAATTGAAAACAAACGAAATGCAAGAATACTTAATAGCAAAATTAGGCACATTCTTTTTAAAAAATAGACACACTTAACAGTAAAAATAGTCACATATGATTCCAAACATTTGATTTCATGCTATGATGTCAACACACCAAAGAGAACATAAGAAAAATACAAAAATGCATATAAACAATCATATACCTATATGAATAAAAAGGTCGGTGGAACAAACAATATTATTGAAGACACATTTAGTTACAAAAGTAGGTATACTCTTTTACAAAATTGGGCACATTTTATTAGAGAATTAGGCACACATGTCTATAAAAGTTCGATATCATATAAAAGCCTCAATAACCCCATTCTCACTATATTGAAACACACATAAGGTACAAAATACACAAATGGGCTATTAAACTAATACGACCCCAACAAAAAAGTAAACTAAATTTACACAAAAGAAAGACACTTGAATACCACAAATCAAATTAAAGGTATAATTAGTTACAAAATTAGGCACACTTAGAATCAAAACTAGACACAATTAATTATAAAAGAATGCATCCTTCTATACAGAAATTAGCAACCACTTAAAGTATCACAACATACTTTCCAACAATAATATTTTAACTAAAACATCTTCAAGTAATATAATCATAAAATCTACAAAAAATTATGAATATTTCCGAATTGTTTGAAGGTTCTGCATCGCTAGAGTTGTAAATTCCTAAACTAAGTTGATATTCACTACTTGAAGGATTCAAATCCTACTCCAAATCTCATTGATCATTGATAATTGGACATCAGTTTTTATGCTTGATGCACACGTCAAAGTACTCTTCCTCTTCCTTCTTGCTTGATTGCACTTTTATCTGTGCATTACTCTTTTTCCTTACATTACGTACTCCTTTTGCGCATTCCAACTGGATATTTAATAGCGGAATTATACAATTTATTCAACCAACAGTTATTACGGCACGCAAACTTATCTATCAAATTGCAAGATCAAAAAAAGGTAACACATAATTTTTTTATATAATAAATTGAAAGTACGCATGCCTGTAAAACTAGACACACGTCTTTATAAAATTAGGCACAGATAGTCATAAAAGTAGGCACAAACTGTAATAAAAGTAGGGCACACATATCAAAAAATGCAAGCACACATACATGGAAAAATGTATATAACCTATGCACACTCTATTTGTAAAATAGGACAAATGGTTATAAAATTAGGCACAAAAGCTTATAAAACTAGACACACAGATCAGTAAATTTAAAGCATATATACCTGTAATACTATACACACTCCTTTATAAAATTAGGTACACATAGTCATAAAAGTATGCACAGACTGTTATAAAAGTAGACACACAGATCAGAAAAATGCAGGTACGCATGCATGGAAAACTGTATATAACCTAGGCACGCTCTGTTTAAAGTGAGCACAAATCATATATGAACACTCCTTTATAAAATTAACATACATAGTCATAAAAATAGGCACATATATAACCTAAGCACACTTTATTTATAAAGTGGGCACAAATGCTTATAAAGTTAGGCACACAAGCTTATAAATTAGGCATACAGGTCAATAAATTAAAAGCAAAAATACTTGTAATGATATACACACTCCTTTATAAAATTTAGTATACATAGTCATAAAAGTGGGCACAAACTGTTATAAAAGTAGGTACATAAATTTGAAAAATACATGCACACATACTTGTAAAGACGTATATAACCTAGATACTCTATTTATAAAACGTGCACAAATGGTTATAAAGTTAGGCACACAAGCTTATAAAATTAGGGACAAATGTCAACAAACTAAGCGCACATACTTGTAAAAAAGGGAAGACACATTCCATTATTAAATTGGGCATATATAATTATAAAAGTAGGTACACTACTTACAAAATCCAGGTATACATCTCAAGTTAGTATAGATTACCTCTTCAATGAAACTCGAATATAGGGACAGTATCTGTGTCAAATACATGGTTAAACAACTTAACAAAGTCTTCTTTGCGCCTTAGCTCTATAATATGCTTCTTTAAATTGGGCACAAATTGTTATAAAAGTAGGTACACTATGCATAAAAGTATGCACACTTTGTTTCAAAAGTAGGCACACAGTTTAAAATTTAGGTACAATAGCTTATAAAAGTTGGCACTAGGCACCCACAGTTTAAAAATTATGCACAATTGCTTACAAAATTAGACACACTAAGTACTGCATTTTAAATACGTCATATAACTAAAAAGAAATGGTACCCAAACATATTAAAATTGAAATACGCTTGAAAGTAAAACAAACATTACATTAAAACCAACAAAAAAAGTCTAGAAAATAGAAACATAACAAAAATTCGAAATTTACAGTGATAAAAAAATAAAGGCACATTTAATTGTAAAACTAGGTACAATCATTTATCAAATTAGACACACTTTGTAATCAAACTAGGCACACATATGTACACCAGCATAACTTCTCAAAAACAACCACCAAATTGGGGAAAAAAAAAAAAAAAAGACAATATCTTACGTGAAATTCTTTCATTCACTTTATCTTCAAAATTGAAAGTGTTTGAAGGACCACAATTCTCATCATCCATACCTATAACACCCACACACGCATTCACAAACACAAAAAACTACAAAAAAAGAAAAAAAAGAAAAATAAGTAATATATTACCCGTAAAATCTTCTTCAAAAGATTCCTACAGCATCGAAACAACATCTTTGTACGACGAAAGATTTAAAACGTCACAATTGACCTCATCTACATTAACAATTCCCATAATATTAATTTTTTCACAATTTTCCATTGATTACACAATGTTACAGATGATTAAGGATGACCAATTGAATGAAATTATACGAAATCTGATGAAATTGAGCAGTCTGAGCAGTGTAGAATCGTGAGGAGAGAAGAGGATCCCGGAAAGAAAGGAGAAATACATTTGAAAATAGAAGCTCGGGAAAAAAAGATGGCGCGTAGATTTGGAAGATTTGATTGATTTGTTAATAATAAAATAATTAAATCACTTATCAAAACCACGCGTGATGTACTTGGCTATGTGGTATAAATTGCGCATTTCTCTCTTTAAGATTTGTCCAAAATATAATTTTACTCGTTATCAATTAATTATACATTCATAACTAATTAATTCACCCCTTAAAAAATGCATACAACTAATTTCGATAAAATATTTTTATCATAAAATAATAATTTTATAACAAAAAGTTTAAAATCTTTCTAAAAAAATATTAGTTTGTAGGCCTAATTTATTTAATACATATATGAAGACAATAAAAATTAAACTAAAAAAATATTTTGGAAGTAATATATGATGATATAATAATATTTTAGAAAAATTTTAAAATTTTTTCTAGAAATATTATTTTTATATTAAAATTAATAATTAATAAATTATAAATATATAAACGATAATAAATATTTATAATTATTAGCAAAAGAATAATGTATTTATAGTTTATAGTTTATACGAACGGATAAATAATATTATAATTTGAACAAGGGAGGAGATAAAAATGATCCAAACAAATAATTTTGCGTCGGTCTTGTCCTGGCCCATCAGTGAACGCATTACAGCGAAGAAAAACAAGGCCAAACAAGTAAAAAAATCCGGTCAATTAAAAAAAAAGTAAAAAAACATGGGGCTGCGGGGGATGGGTGGGTTAAAGGAACGAGCTTCCCACGGAGCCTATATAAACAAGAAGCAGAGTTAGGGAGGAGCAGCTGCGAACAAAGCAATGGGGATCATAAAAAAGGGGAAGATATTTGGTAATTTGCCCACTAATGATGCCTTTACAGTTCACTATCCAGCCTATCCTTCTTCTATTGAACGTGCCATCGAAACTCTCGGGGGTTTACAATCCATTGCCAAGGTTTCTCAGCTCACAACTTCTTTTAATCTTTTCTTTGCGTGTAAAATTTTTTTTTTTTTGGTTTTGTTTTGTTTTGTATTTTTTGCTTTCCTCCGCTGCTTTCTATTTGTTTTTGATAAATTCTCCGTTTCTTTCTCAATGATTTGAATTATAACTGTTGAGGTACTAAATAAGAGCTGCTAATATATTGAGTTAAATTATTGCATGAATGAATATATTTAGGATTGTCCCTTAACCTTTCTGTAAATGGGATGCCTTATGTTTATGGGATTTCTTTTCTTTTCGGCTCTCAGTCTATCTCCAATTGCTTTTTCTACCTTCTAACTCCTAGGCACTTGTTATTTATGTTTTTGTATTGTCTATGACCATTTATGCACATGAATTTTTCTGGGAAACGAGGTTTATCTTCTTGCTTGAATGTTGTGTTACAAGATTTATCTTAGAAGAGCTTCTATTGACTACAAAATTCATAGCTATTTTCAGAAAATAATATTTAAAGTTTCTGCCTCTGGCCTACTGGGTATACTCCTTAATATGCTATTTTCAGGCTCGCAGTTCTCAGTCAAACAAGTTGGAGCTCCATTTTCGCCCTGAAGATCCATATTCACACCCTGCCTTTGGAGAACTTCAGGCTTGCAATAAGTTTTTGTTGAGAATATCCAAGAACAGAATAAAGGATGCACAAGATGCTGATCTTCAAAACAGGCCAGTGGGCACTTCTTCAGCTGATGCAGTTACTATTAACCATCAGGATGTATATTCAGAATTAACAGAAACCAAGCAACTAGTTGGTCGACCTGGGAATCAGTTTCTTGCTTCTCATACGGAGGCTGAAAATCAGGTCCCTGATGAAAAAGAACATCTTTCTGCTGATATCGTTGCTCGCATACCTGAAGCTTATCATTTTAATGGTTAGAATTCACTGCTATTATTGTTGGGGCATGTTTGATGCTTTTCAATTTTCTTATCCTACTTTGTCTCCAGGAATGGACCTATTACTTCCTGTTACATTTTTGTAGTTGTGCTTGTTTTGTTTTTGTAGGAATGGCAGACTACCAGCATGTCCTTGCTGTTCATGCTGATGTTGCTAGGCGAAAGAAGAGAAACTGGGCTGAATTTGGTTAGATTGCTTCAGCTTTCTGAATGTAATTAGCGTAATGAAAAGGTTGATGATTCTTAATTTCTTACTTTTTGCTCGATTTATAGAGAAGGGTGGTCTTATGGATGTTGATCAAGAAGATTTAATGATTCTATTGCCACCACTATTCTCGCTGAAAGATGTTCCAGAACGAATAGTGTAAGTTGCCTTCTTTTCAGCTTTTGCAAGTCCCTTTCACATAAGAGTCGATTTGTCTATGTGCATGTCATATATGTTGGAGAAGATATCATTAAATGAAAGCTAAAGAAAATGTCAATATATATCATGAGAAATAAACAAACTATAAGCATAAAAGTTAGAAGCCGCAATGTCCCTGCCTTTTTATTTGGAGAGAACTAATGAGAATAATGTTCTCCTTAGAGTTATCTATTTTCTTCTTTTTCCAAATTTCACTAATTGATGCTTCATTATATTCTAGATCTACAACCTTTAGGATAGGAGCTTGAATTAAAAGGTCTCCAGCATCTAACTATACTCAAATACTCCAGTCTCTAATATATAATTTGTTAACAAATCTTGCTTTTCTGGAGTATATATAGGTTATCATATTTGCAAAATTTGAAAGGAATACAATGTTGCAGACGATCCACTAGCCATATTCCATACTTATATCAAATATCTTGTCATGTCAAATAGGTCTTGTCTCTCGTCTTACGAGTTACTTCTTGTTAATTGAAGAACAGATAACTATATCGGTTACAAATAAAATCAAGAAATATTCTGTATCGGTTTATTGCATTATGTATTATGCAATATCAAATGATCTAAATGGTGTCTCATTAATCTCTATACCTGCTCTGGTATTACACAGGGAGCATTTTTGGCTAGTGCCATATCAACTCAGTTCATGATTCTTACGGGCATCTTTAGCACGTCTTGAAATTTAGAGAAACGTTATCTTATTCTGGTCTTTTCTCAATTCATCACAAGTATGAAATTAGTTTTACATACGAATATCTGAAACCCACTAAACGTTGGTGGTATTTCTTCACTTTCCAGTCAAAATATAGGTTTCATGTTATTTCAGTCTTAGAAATGGTCAAATTTTATATGCATTCATTTTGGCACTGATACCTGCAGGTTGAAACCATCAGCAACTAACATCTTGAAAAGAAACCAAGAGAAAGTTGTCCAGTACCGCTGGGAGGTACTTCTATCATTTATTTATTTATTTTTGGGGGGCAGGGTGGGTGGGACACTTATCTTATCTATGTAAAAAAAGGAGGGGATGCTCAGAAAAGGATGGGATGAGAATTCAGTAGGTTGGCGGATCAAGGGTGCTAATGAACTACACCAACTCAGATCATTGGGAGGTCCTTAGTATTTCCTACTTTTTATCTTTGGGAAGCTTTTAACAGTTAGTAGCTTATGATATTCCATCTTTACGTTGAAAGAAGAAAAAAGGGATATGGTTCTTAGTAAGATATCTGAAACATCTTGATTATTAATCAGGGGACTGCTGTTATCTTTACTTGTTACCTAAAATATAATGAAGGTGTCCATTATACAGATCTATTATAAAGTTGTGCAGGTTTAGTCACTACTGACTTCATTAATTGTTTGATTCAGATGGATATAGAGCCAAGTCTCGCGCTTGATTTTAGCATCAAAGATATCCTAGTCATTTGAATTTAACAGTTGTTATCTGCAATAGGCTTTAGCAAGCTTTAAGAGCCATTTTAGTGGTCTTATTCATTTAATTTATTTCCTTTACTAATGAAATGTTGAGAAGGCATCTTTTGTTGACAACTTACTGTAGAACATCATCACAGCAGATGCAGCAGTTTTCCTTTTGAAAATGTGACAATTCATGACAAACAAGCTATTTATCTTTTTACTTGTTCCTTGCTGACTATAACAATAAAATAATCTATCTATTCTGCACAAAATGTTGGTTTATCTGCTGTCATTTTCACGCATGAATAAAAAACCTATCATGGTAGGAGAAAGCTTCTCTTATCAAAACTTGTGAACAACTCGGTCTACTTTTCTATCTTGTGGGGCTTTAGAGACGAACTGTTGTCAGAGCTGTAGAAAGTACAAAGCTAATGGTTCATGCTGAATTTTCAGTTCCTTTGGTAACTCTTTGGCCTGTAAAATATGGATGCTGTCCCGCTAAAGCTTCATGTAGTTAATAATAAGTGCCAGATGGACAGTACATAATATAGTTAAACTTGAATTACTTCGTGATGAAAAAATGTGTGATGGCTTGACTCCTATATTGAAATGCTTGAAAAAATCACTTGCAACAGGAGATTATTTTTTGTCACTACCACATGAGTTGGGTAGTTTCTCATCATGACCACGTCTGATTCAAGCTTGTCAGAATCTTGTTAAAAATATGTGAATTGAACTTGGATATGGGGGCTTTAATCTTTGACAATTCATTTGAATCTTGCAAAAAGTGTTTCAATTTTGGGCCTTTTGCTGATTCATAGGATATAGCCAGCTGTGCCTTTTTGGTCTCTTTGCCCTTTCCCAGAGGTTTAGTTGTCTAGTGCGACTCCGTAACCATGATCTTTGGCGATCACATCCACCTGCCATGGGTTTTGAGCATCCGAAGCATAACTGCACACTCACACGATCTTTGCCGAGAGACAGGAACATTCGGTGGAACCGAGATGGGCTCATTCGCCTAATCAGTGATCCCCCAGCCTACCTAACACAGATGTCCCTTAAATAGGGGATTGGTTGATCGGAAAAGCTCAGGCATTGGAAATGCTAAACTGTTCTCTTTATTATTCTTTAGTTGAAATTACAGTGATTGTCTCCATGAACATGAAAGGGTATAGTTATTAGTACTCAATAGTGGGAGTTAGAAATGTTTTCCTTGTGTGAACCTTAGCAGAAGAAACATGGCAGAGATTCCTTCTGAGGTAGCAATATGTTTCTGTCATGATATATGATCAAATTTATTAAGTTGCCTCTGTGATTTTGTGGAATGAACTGCTTAGAAGCACTCATTGCTTTTGCTGTGATCTAGGTGCCTAGGAAGTTTTTTATACATAAAGAACATCTCACCATTGTTCGGAAACGATATTGTATTTGATTGATTTGGGGCTTTATTTGAATGCATATTTTATCATATTTGCCATTATATGAGATACATGCATCATTGTCTTCGTGACTTAACTTACTAAATTAGTTTCTGTAAGCTTGGAGGACTTGGAAATTAGTGTTTTCCAGTAATTAGAATTTCTTGAGGTTTCAAATGATTGGTATGTTTTGTTGCGCGTACAAGTAAATTTGAATAGCAAGAATCAATTTTGGTATGTTCCTTTGCAGTTTTGTTGCACTTAACTTTCACACAGATACCAAAGAAAGTAAATTGGGACAAACACATACCTCAAGGCTCAGAACAATGGGAGTGGCAAAAGACTGTATGTGAACTGTTTGATGAACACCCTATATGGGTTAAAGATTCACTCTGTGAACGCTTGCTTGACAAAGGTTTGGGAATTGGAAGCAACATGCTGAGAAGGTTTTTGGCTTTTCCTTACAAATAAATTGACTAGTGGCCTTCAAATAATTATCCTCATGAGTTTACATGGTCGTCTATTTTTATGCCACAGGCTTCTTTTTAGAGCAGCATATTATTTTTCAAATGGTCCATTCCTTAGGTTCTGGATCAGGAAAGGTTATGATCCTCGCAAAGATCCCGAGTCTCGCATGTGAGAATCCCATGACATTATTATTTTCTTATTGATTTTGTTATAGGTTTTTGGAGAATTATGAATATGGAAATCTAACTTCCATCATTTCTCTGAGTTAATTCAGAAGTTTTCAGATATTATTTTTTGATTTCTCGGTAGAATCTGGCTTTAAAACTTCTAATCTCTGAATTGAGAATGTAGGGATGGGCAAACTAGTTTGACCTATCTTGTATGGGGGATTCTTTCCGCATTTTACATTCACAGATTGCTGTCTTGTTTTTCAAAAGTATGGCCTGATTAAATCCTGAAATAATGACATTCTTCTCCTTTATCAAATTTCTGAAGTAGTGATATATGGCCCGAATTAAAGTTTCTGCACATAGTGATATATGCTTCTATTTTATTAAATTTGCAAAACAGTGATATATGGCCTGATTAAGTTTCTGCTATTTTAAACTGGAGATGGTGTCTTTACTTTGCACATAAACAACTTTTCCCACATGGAGCAAAGAGCTTCTTAGATGATCTCTTTTAGGAGTTCAGATTGTAGCTTGCCAGGATCAAGTATAATGCTTAGATCTGGAGTTAGAACAAGGTGAATGAGATTGATAGACGCCTCTCGTTTAGTCTAGAGATTCATTTCTTGGCCCTTTTTGTTTTTCTGTTTCCCTTTTCCTAGAATTTTATTCAACAACCTTTGGCCTTTCCGCCTCATAATTGTGTCTTTCTCCATCTCCTTTTTATTATTCAGAGAACATTACATTTACCTCAACATATATGCTTCATTAGTTTATACTTTTACTTTCTGAAGCAAAAATGCCATGAACTGAAATTTTGTCAAGATTTTTACCTGGGCAGATATCAAAGGACTGACTTTCGGGTCCCAGAACCACTGAGGAGCTTTGGTGAAGAATCAGGGTCAGTGCTTGTGCCTTCATATCTAATATGTTTAAAGATGTTTATGGATTTTATTGAATTGAGTACCCTTTGAAGTGCCTAGAATGGTTGACAAATGATGATTATTCTTCAAATCATTTTCAAACTGTAAGGGTTGAAAATTCTTGTTAAGGCAAATTTGAGTTTTGAAGTATGCATTTGCTGCAAAGTACCCAGATGAGATGAATTTCTTTTACACTGACTTTAAATATAAATTAAACCCATATTTTATGCTTCAGAATAATCAGTAAGTTCTTTCCAGAGAGAAAATGATAGTGTTTCATATGAGATGGATATCTGCAGAACATCAGGAAAAAGCATGGAGAAGTGAAGAATCAGAAACATGAAAAATGTGAAATTATATTTATGAAAAAGAGGCATGCACTCTATACTGCATCAATAGGAGACTGATCAAGGATACGTATGTTGGTTACAAAGAAGTGAATTTTATAATTTATATTACTGCTAAAATGCAGCAATTTGTAGCTTGAATTGTGACAATTTTGTGAAATTCTTGGAAAAGAAGGAAATGTGAAGCATTTTGAAGCCACTTTGTATATTCAAATTCTAAGCCCATTAATAGCATTTTTATGTGTGACAGTAAGATAGAAATGCACCTCCCTAAGCATGAGTTATCAACAATGTCAAGCAAAGTTCTGGGCAGGAAAGGAGCTAAAACAAGAATAAGAGCTCATAAGCATTTAGTAAGAGATCCATAGGCCATAATTTAAAAGCTGGAAGCTATAATTTGCACTTAGTTCTCCCTCCTTCCTTTTTATTTTGTATTTTACCAAGTCATTTACGTTGCTGATGTGAAAACATTTAAACATTGTGGCAATAATTACGAGGATATTTACTTCATTTTTGACTGGGATGTTTAAATATATTCTTCCTTTACCATGTTGGCTTTTGTAGATTCTATACATCATCCCATGTGCGGATAAGACTACTTTTCAAAACATTGTTTTCTTTTGTACAGGTGCAAGCCTAGATGGGAGGAGTTATGTAACTTCCGAGTTTTCCCTTACAAGTGCCAAACTTCATTTCAGCTCTTTGAACTTGCGGATGAATATATTCAAGAAGAAATTAGAAAACCTCCTGCTCAAGCAACATGCACTGTATGTTGGGTTAATTAACAAACTAGAGTTTGATGCTAGTTTTTAAAATTTTTAAAATTTCCTTGTTAATTTTCAGATGTTTGGAGGTTGTGGTGGTTTCTCAAGTCTGTGCTCTATATTGACAATCCATATCTCCAGAATGTGTTTTTAAATTGTGGAATACCCTTTAGTACCTGTACTGGTGGTTGTAGGTCTTTTACTGTTACAGAGAGGACTTTGCCGGGCCTATATTTAAACACTTCGATATATTTTGTGTAAATCACATGATAAAGGTTGTGATGAAGGGTTGGGCAACAGATCCCAAAGCTAATGTGATCTGGCCTTGTGCAACAATGCCTGTCTAAATATGCTATTTTATTTTTTCCCTGTTTTGTTTTATCCATAAGTTTCATGCTTGTGCCAAATCAGTCCATTAGCATATATAAAGAGAATTTTCTTAAAGCTAACTTTCCTTATATCCATTAGTCAATTTATTATTTCATTTCTGATATCAGTTGGTTACAGTGTACGACAGGATGGTTCTCATCCATTGTGCTTGATACCTTGCGGTTACGTGTTGCTGTGAGGTTCCTGTCAGTATATCCTAAAGCAGGAGCACAGACATTTCTGAAATCCAAGTCTAGCCACTTTGAGAAGTCAAAAAGGATATGCATGTTGCCAGAAGACTCGAAATTGAAAGGGCAGCAAGCTGAAAGAGGTCAAACAGACACATGCCAGTTTTATTTTTCATGTATTTGTTCCTGGAGAAAAAAAAATTGGAATTCTTTCCTGTCTTTTGGTTTTGGAAAGCTTTATTGATGCTTGTTCAATGATTTATTTATTTTTGGCAACATATTTCCTTTAATTCCACTTTGGACCCCTGGACCTAAGACTTATAAATGTGAAGCTGCATGAGTTCATCTCATATAATGCAGTCAACTCATTTTATGTTGTAGAAGTGGAAGAAAATCAAGAAAAAGAACCAAATGATGAGGGAGATGACCAAGAAGAAGAAGATGAAGAAGACGATAACAAGGATGATAACATTGAAGAGAATCTGGATGCATACGAGGCACTAGACCTGGTATCCATCTTGCTCTTCCTATATTCAAGAATTTCTTTCAAGTATTAAAGCATGACAGCTTCATATGCTTCCTTCTCTATTTATCATGTGCAGGATAGACAAGGTGGGGATTTTTCAATCCAAGAACCTTCCTGTATCCTTGAAATACAGCTAATATTTCTTCTGTTTTTGAATCTCTATTCTTCTTAATTATCATGAGAGAAACTTCTCATTTAGTTCGTTACTGGCTTGTTAAGACGGGATGAGTTAAAACTTCCGAAAGCTTTACTTGGATTCATTTGTGCCTGATGCTGAATGAAGGAAGCAGCACGTAATATGCAAATCATTTGATTTCTTTTCTATTCCGAGTACCCTTCTTCCTCTTGTTTTTTCCTCGCTTTACTTGGGGAAAGGCTGTACAAGAGAATGGGAAGGAAAAGAGACACGTGCTTCCAATTACACTAGTTAGTACTTTCTGTGGCCTGTATTAGAATTCATGGGTTAAGCCTTGCTGGTATGTAGTTTCATGTCTTATGAGCATTAACATAATCTAGGAACAAAATTTATTAAGATTTGATAACTTCATTATAGCTTCTAATTTTCTTGTAGTTCGATGTAGTCACCCATGAACAGTCTGATTCCATGACCCCAGGCTGATTGTGAAAACAGCAAAATGAAAGGTTACTCTTTATTGTAACCTACTGGCAGAACGAGGGCATTAGAACACAGTGAGGTTCAGTTTGCTATTTCTAGCTTGCTAGGGTCATTTGCCCAATAAAACTAACTAAATTAATAAGACACATGGGACACAATGAGGGCATTAGTTGGAACAATAGATTGTTGAAGAAATTTCTTTGTCATATGCTTAGATAGACATGATGAGGATTTCCTATTTCAGTCCCCAGATACAGATCAGGAAAATATCTCGCGAACCTATTTGCAAGATCTCTTTGGTAGTTTCCGATTTAACGGAGCAGAGCAGGATGAATTGCGGGAAGCCAATGACAGTGATGGAGAATATCAGATATATGAACAATATAGCGACGGAAACTACTCTGATGATAATGAATATTAATTCTTAAATTAGTATGTATTTTTAATCTATGTACATCTGTTTCTTTCCTAATACCCTTTTCCATTTATCAGATCATTTACTTTGTGTATAAAGTAGTGAGAAATTATTCGGCATTTGTTGTTTGTCACTGAATCAAAATCACATTAGTGAAACTATATAAATCACACTTTTTCCATGTGAGTTTTGTATTACAGGAGCCACCTAAATCCATTTCTCTTTTCGCTCATGCTCTCTAGTTTCCTGCAATAACATTTGAGATTCATGCTCTAGTTTTGTATTCTAGTTTTTCTGTGTTTATATCTCTTACAAATAATGTTATTCTGCCCGCAAATGTTATAGCATTAAAGAAAATCCAAGCTTTTGCAGTGGAGCAGCAGCATTCTATTTCTAGCTTGAATTTCATTTGTCTTATTAATCTATTTTATTAATCTGCTACGAGTGTCTAATGATGTTCAAAATGTTGAATGTAGGGTTCAACATACTGCCAGAAGACGTAGAAAGAAAATGGTATGATTTCTGGTGCTCAAGATTCTTTAATCTTGTTTTCCTTCTTCAATCCCTTTCCTTTGGGAGGTTTGATGAGTTTGGACCGCGATCTTTTTCAAGAAAGTGAAGGATGTCAAGACTGGTGTAGAAGTAGAAACTAACTGTTTCTTGGTTAGTTAGGTAGACTGAAAGCAGAAGAATTCCTGTTGTAAGTGAGAAGCTCTTTTGTCTTTTGATGATTGTGGATTCCACAGATCAGCCATATTTTAACATTGGCCCTTATTGTGGAATGCTTGCTGGAGGAGATTCTATGGAATTGGAAACTGAAATATACAAATCCTTAATTTATCAGAAAATTTCATCATGATGCGATTAAATCTATTTAAATCAAGACCCCAGAATGCTTCTTGTACATACTTTTAGAAATGCTTACGAAAATCTTGGAAGGTTTCTTTCATTTTTGTTTTCTCAGTGGAAAAACATTGGGTAAGGCCATCTTCCTCTTTCCTTTTTAGCAGGTAGAATCTCTATATCTATTATTATAAAGCGTGGAAGCGGGTTATAGATGATTAGGGATAAAAAAATTTCCCTCTACTTTTTCAATATACACTTTCTCTCTCCTTTCTCTTTGCACTTCGATAACTTCAAATCAACATTTGCACAAATCCAATCTTTGAAAAATAAAAAAAATAATCTTAATACATTGTTCTATATTCTTTTATTTATATTTAATCAGTTTAAAAATTCAAAAAACACAGCAAATCGAAAAAAGGAGGATTGGCGCACATAGGTCTCACATTTGGGCAACTTGTGCCAAATCAGGCCCTCGTAAATTGGATGTTGCCAGCCCCGTAATTTTTTAATTTTTTAATTATTAATGTTATTTATGTTGTAATATTAATTATTTTTAATATATTTTATATCATTATGTTAATCTTTAAGTTAATTTCATATTATAATATGAGTTGTTTATGTTAATATATTTGTATGTATTAGCGTTTAACTTGATTAGTTGATAATTAAATATTTAATTTTAATTATATAATTTTATTATGTTTAGTTTAATATAACAATGTTACTTGTTAAGAAACATTGATAGTTAAAAAAAACACAAAAATTAAAAAATATAGGGTTAGCGCACACCGATCTTGCGTGTGCCTAGTTGGCCGCACATCTTCAGGCTGGGCGCATACCCATCTTACGTGCACCTAGCTGGTCTTCAGGCTGGGCGCACACCTACCTTACGTGCACCTAACCGTTCGCACATCTTCGGGCTGGACGTACGTAAAGGATATGTGCATCATTCCCATATATTTTTCATACTAGTGTTTTTTTTTTATTTTTTATTTTTAGTGTATTTTTTTTAATCTCAAATCCAATATTTTCTTGTACAAAATCTTCAAAATTACTCATGTTTTACCTTCCTACGATATTCAAAGGAAAATTTTCAAGATTTTTCAGAGAGAAGGTAGAGAGAAAGAGAAAGTGAAAGGAGGAGAATGGAGGAAAATTTGATTTTTTCACGTAACTTTAATATTGCCACGCATAATTTATAGGTGATAGGGGTAATTAGAATTCAGCACATAATACCATGCATCCAAGTACACCAGGTAAGATGTACTCACCTATCAATACGACGTCGTTTTAATAAGTGATTTAATTATTTTATTATTAACAAAATCAACCAAATCTTCCAAATCCACACGCCTTCTTCTTCCCTGAGCTTCTATTTTCAAACATATTTTTCCTTTCTTTCCACAATCTTCTTCTCCCCTCACGATTCTACAGTGCTCAGACTCATCGATTTCACTGGATTTTGTGTGATTTCATTCAATTGGTCATCCGTTAATCGTCTGCAACATTGTGTAATCAATGGAGAATTGTGAATAAACTAATATTGCATCGGTGTTGATATGAATGAGGTCAATTGTGATGTTTTAAATCCTTTGTAGTGCAAAGATGTTTCAATGCTGCCATAATTTGTTGAAGAAGATTTTACTGGTAATACATTGCTTATTTTTCGGTTTGTTTTGTTATTTTTGTGGTTTTTTTTGTTAGTGAATGCATGTATGGAGGATGGGAATTGTGGTCCTTCAAGCACTTTCAATTATGAAGATAGAGTGGAGGAAATAATTTCACGTAAGATATTTTCTTTTTTTTTTTTTCTTTTCCAATTTGGCGGTTGTTTTTGAGAAATTGTACTGCTACATATGTGTGCCTAGTTTGATTACAAAGTATGCCAGTTTGATAAATGAGTGTGCCTAGTTTTGCAATTAAATATGCCTTTATTTTATGATCAGTGTAAATTTTGAATTTTTGTTATGTTTCTATTTTCTAGACCTTTTTGCTAGTTTTAATGTAATGTTTGTTTTGCTTTCAAGCGTATTTTAATTTTAATATGGTTCGGTACCATTTCGTTATAGTTGTATTATGTATTTGAAATGCAGTAGTTAATGTGCCTAATTTTATTAGCAATTGTGTTTGGTTTTTAAACTTTGTGTGCCTACTTTTGAAATAGAGTATGCCTACTTTTATGCATAAGCGTAATATTGAAATTTTGTTTTGTTTAATATTTTTAGACATTTTTAAATGTAATGTTTACTGTGCTTTCAAACGAATGTTAATTTATTTTTAGTTGTGAATTATTTTATTTTATTTATGTTACGTATTTATGCTACAGTAATTAGTGTACCTAATTTTGTAAGCAATTGTGCATAGTTTTTAAATTGTGTGTGTGCCTACTTTTGAAATAGAATTTGCATACTTTTATGCATAAGTGTGATATTGAATATTTGTTTCTTTCTATTTTTTGACATCTTTAAACTGGTTCAATGTAATGTTTGTGCTTTCAATGAAATGTTAATTTATTTTTAGTTGTGAATTGTTTTATTTTATTTGTATGGCGTATTTATGCTGTAGCAGTTAATGTGCCTATTTTTATAAGCTGTTGTGCTTAATTTTTAAACTGTGTGTGCTTACTTTTGAAACAGAGTGTGAATACTTTTAGGCATAAATGCAATATTGATTTTCTGTTTTATATGTTTTGTTTTTGTTTTAATGTAAAGCAATGTTGTGTTTTTTAAACTTATACATGATTTTATTTATGTATTTCTGCAGTTTAGTTGTTAAATTGAAGGTGTGCTTACTCTTATAGATAGTATGCCTACTTTTATAACTTTTTGTGCCCAATTTTAGAACAGAGTGTGCCTACTTTATTAAGTGTGTATACCTTATTTGAACTTTTTTGTCTTTGGGGTTATATTGTTTGATGCATCTTGATGTATTCATTTACATCTTGTATGTATTTTAATCCTTAATTTTTTTTTTTTGTGTTTAACACGTCTATGACGGGAATATCGAACGGAGATTCGTTGGTTGGGATTGTTGTTTCATCCGAAAAAGATGCATTGAAATTGTATAATGATCATGCATTCAAAATGGGTTTTAGTGTTCGTAGGGGAATCAAAAGTTCAGGGTAGGATGCAATACGAAGTATATGAAGCACTTTTATTGCTACAAACGGGGGAAGAAGTGTGATAAAGGGAAAGGGAAGAAGGCATATACCAAAGTTGATGTTTGTACGTGTTGTAAAGCGATGATAGAATTTTAATTGAATGAGAAGGTCCCTGGACAGTTATCAGGCATGAGGTGGACCCTTGACAGTTATCAGGCATGAGGTCAGTCACAATCATGGACTTTGTCCTGTGAACCAGAGGCTTTTTATGGTTCTCAGAGACGAGTGACAAGGAATAATGCTAGTTATTTTCAAGAGTTGAAGGATGGCAGTGTGTCCATTGCTGCTGGATTAAGGGTTTTGAAGAAAGAGGTTGGAGGTTCCCTATTTGTTGGCTTTACAACAAGGGATGCGTACAAAAGCTTACGATCAAACAATTTAGATGGTGAGGATGCGAATTCACTTATATAGATTTTTAGGTGGAGGAAGGAAAATGAATATGACTTTTATTTCGATTTTGAAGTTGACAGTAATTCGTCACTATGTTACTTCTTTTAGAGAGATGGTCGGATGAGGTTCGAATATGATATTTTTGGGGATTTGTTGGTGTATGATACCACGTACCGCACGAGCAAGTATGATATGATTTGCACTCCATTTGTAGGGATGGATAATCATTGTAGGTATGTTATGTTTGGTTGTGGATTCTTGAAGAACGAAAAAACAGATTCGTTTATATGGTTATTCAATACCTTCTTGAAGTCTATAAAGGGAGAGGGGATAAACATCCTGTTACAGAGATACGGACCATCTTGCTGGCATTACTGCTACTATTGGCGTAGTTTTCCCAAAGACGGGGCATTGGTTGTGTATTTGACATATTGGGAAAAATTCCAAGAAGCATATTATGGGGCTAAGGCGCAAACAAGACTTTGTCAAGTTGTTTAACCATGTATTGAAGGACACAGATAAAGTCCCTAAATTCGAGTTTCATTGGAGGAGGTAATCTATACTAACTTGAGATGTATGCATGATTTTTGTAAAGTGTGCCAACTTTTATAACTATATGTGCCTAGTTAATAATGGAATGTGCCTTCCCTTTTTTATTTGTTAACATGTGCACCTAATTTTATAAGTTTGTGTGCCTAACTTTATAACCATTTGTGCCCACTTTATAAACAAAGTGTGCCTGGGTTATATACATCTTTACAAGTATGTGTGTCTGTATTTTTCTTATCTGTGTGCCTACTTTTATAACAGTTTGTGCCTGCTTTTATGACTAAGTGTGCCTAATTTTATAAAGGAATGTGCCTAGCATTACATGTATATGTGCTTTCAGTTTATTGACATATGTGCCTAACTTTATAACCATTTGTGCCAACTTTATAAACAGAGTGTGCCTAAGTTATATACATCTTTACAAGTATGTGTGCCTTTATTTTTCTGATCTATGTGCCAATTTTTATTACAGTTTGTGCCTACTTTTATGACTATGTGTGCCTAATTTTATAAAGAAGTGCGCCTAACATTACACGTGTATGTGCTTTCGATGTAACCAAGATCACGTTGAGATGAAGATTCCCGACTCGAAATTGTAGTAGTATGCTAATAAAGTATACACTATTGGGCATACAGGTTGTTTGAAGATCAATTTGAAGTTTTCTGAAGTTGGGCATACAGGTTATTTGAAGATCAATTTATGGAGTATTGTCAAGGACTTTTAGCATACAATGATGGGGAGCATGTGTACGAGGTTTGGCGTCCTGATATGATCGTTTTTAGGCATACAGTTGTCTATAACGAGAACACACTAAACATCTCATGCACGTGTAGGATGTTCTTTAAAGTTGGGATTTTCTGTTCTTATTGCTTGCATGTATTTAATATCTTTTGTGTTCAGTCCATTCAGGATAAGTACATCTTAAAAAGATGGATGAAGGATATTGATGTAAGTGGTGGCAGCAG